>OX608079.1:20415141-21632641 GCA_951509765.1 Sphenella marginata
TGGGCTGGTTGGGCTGACCAAGGGGGCCCGATATTTTTTAAAAGACAAGTGTAATAAATAAAATGAATGCGTACTAAATTAGCAATAAATATAGTGATATTTAGTACGTTTTTCATTTTTTGATTATTGTAAAATTTTTTTGGTGGTTGGGCTAGCTTGAATATAAGGTTGGGCTGGTTGGGCTGACCAAGGGGGCCCGATATTTTTTAAAAGACAAGTGTAATAAATTAAATGAATGCGTACTAAATTAGCAATAAATATAGGGATATTTAGTACGTTTTCATTTTTGATTATTGTAAAATTTTTTTCGTGGTTGGGCTAGCTTGCATATAAGGTTGGGCTGGTTGGGCTGACCAAGGGGACTCGATATTTTTTAAAAGACAAGTGTAATAAATTAAATGAATGCGTACTAAATTAGCAATAAATATAGGGATATTTAGTACGTTTTCATTTTTTGATTATTGTAAAATTTTTTTGGTGGTTGGGCTAGCTTGCATATACCCAGCAAACACAGCCTCTAACGTTAGAGAAATACTGTAGTTTTACATTAGAATTCTAATGTAGTTCTCTAATGTATCTCTAATCGAAAATCACGTTAGAGAACGAGGCTAGAGGACGATTAGAGAAACACTCGAATAGCGAAGATGCGTGTATTGTCAAGTATTGTATTTATAAACTAAGGTATAAAAACTTTGAATTTTATTCCCATTGGATATTTAAGCTTAAAACATGTCAAACATATTTAAAGCAATAAATTTATCGAAATAGAACTAAACAAGAACAATTGGATTTCATTTCATTTCAGTTGGAAATTTCTCATTAGAATCCCATTAGAATTTCACGTTAGAATTCGAATCGATAACTAACCTTTTTCTCGATATCGAGAACTAAGTCCCCTTTTTGTCGAGAATGCTATAATTCGCGACAGTTTCACAAATCGTTCTCTAACCTTCTACCTTAGAGAATAACATTAGAATTCGAGTCGTTTTCTAATCGTCCTCTAACCTTAATGTTTGCTGGGTAAGGTTGGGCTGGTTGGGCTGGCTAAGGGGGCTCGATATTTTTTAAAAGACAAGTGTAATAAATTAAATGAATGCGTACTAAATTAGCAATAAATATAGGGATATTTAGTACGTTTTCATTTTTTGATTATTGTAAAATTTTTTTCGTGGTTGGGCTAGCTTAAATTTAAGGTAGCCCAACCCTCGATATTTTTTAAAAGACAAGTGCAATAAATAAAATGAATGCGTACTAAATTAGCAATAAATATAGGGATATTTAGTACGTTTTCATTTTTTGATTATTGTAAAATTTTTTTCGTGGTTGGGCTAGCTTAAACTTAAGGTAGCCCAACCCTCGATATTTTTTAAAAGACAAGTGCAATAAATTAAATGAAAGCGTACTAAATTAGCAATAAATATTGGGCAATTTAGTACGATTTCCGTTTTTGATTGGGCTATAAAGGTTGGGCTAGCTTAAGGGAGCTGGGATTCGCCAAGAGATTCAATGACCGCAAAGAGTAGTTTTTCTTTCCATCTTGTGAATTGCGAAATTGAATACGCATTAAATTCAATTGATATCAACTAGAATATTGAATAAGTAAAACAAATAGAAAATTTGAAAACTCTTTACTTAGCTTTTATAAGATCGATAAGATATCAAACAAAATGTCGGAAAAATGTTGCATAGTGGTCTTGTATCTGCTATTCGCAGTATTCCGGAGACATTCAATGTAATAAAAATGTTTGAAAGTTTTCTTGATTTTATAGCTAATACTAGCTTATAGACGAGAAGCGTCCACTACTTGTAATAATAACACAATAATTGGACGCCAAGCTTTTCTTAAAATTGTTGGGATGGCGCCCTTTATGTTCCTTCCTGGGAATTTCGACTCTGAAAAGTTTATGCGTTTTTTTGGATATTCATTTTTGATTGGATATTCGGTTTTAAACAACTCTCTGAAGTATCTTTGGTGTTCCTTCTCCTAGAATTCAAAATAATGTCTTCAGGATGGTGGACCAACTCTTGACTACCAGATAGATACCTAAATAATACAACCAAAATTTAAAAATGAAAAAAAAAAAAATAAAAAAAATTGAAAAACCATTAATCCTAGGCCTTAATAGAAAATTTTTAGCAAAGCAAACTAACTTGCAAAATATACATACATACTTATCTAAAACGAAAGTGAGTAATTTACGCTGTATTAGTGTAAACAAAACCATAAGTTAACGCATACTATTCAGAATCAGCAGCAACGTCAAATTAATTGAAACCATTAGTAAGCATGGCTTAAGTCATTCATTACTAAAAAGGTATACTTTATTTTCGCCAGTGTAATTATTGTTTTTGTTTTTATGCTGATATCCCCCCTACATTTCGTTCTGGCTACGCCCATGCACAAAAACATGCAGGCCGCACATACCACACATACATTCATAATATACATACATATGTACATACATATTTACCACACCATCTCTCTCTACCGTGAGTTATGGGTGGAGCTTTCGTGTTTGGCAGTGTGTTGATCACAACGGCGATACGCCTGCCTTTTTGACTTTCTTGCGCTTATGTTTTTGTTTTTGTTTTCATTTTTTATTTTTGTGTGCTTTGCAGATAATACGGTGCCGATTGGTATTGCTGTGGCGCGTAAGCGACCACAGGAGACGGCGGGAACTCTGTCCAATTCCACATCTATTCCTATGCAACAGACACTCAACAAGGATATGAATTGTTTTGGCATACGCGTTGCTGATTTGGGTAAGTGTTTGATTAATTCTTGACTTAAAAATCATTTCGTATTGGAATATCTTTTTGTGGGATTTGAAAAAGGATGCGTTAAGATCGTATTTACCACAAAAATTTACACCTTCTAACTAGCTATAAAGTTTTATTTCAATTGTTTATAAGTTTTATAATGTGAGACCAGAAATTTATTAGACCCTGGGTTGTAGGCAACATTCCTTGTATTTGTAACTAATATTTGATTTTCCTATGTACTTAAATGTCAAGAAGCTAAGGTTTGAAAAGTTTTGAAAAGCTGTTTCTGAGAGATACCCTGTTATGCATACAGTCGTGTTCAATATAATAGCAGTGAAATGAAAATGATATTTTTTAACATTTTCATTCATAAAATAAAATTTCAATTCAATTCACAGTTTTGTACGACAATAAATTTTAGTACAATATCTAATATGAAAGTCGGAACTCAGTCAAAACTTTCTAAAACTTTTATTGTACTAATTTTTTTTCCTTACAAAATTAAATTTAGTTTGTGCGTTGTATGAGCGAAATCATCTACGAAAATAATTCTAAAATTCAGAAAGAAGATTTTTGAACAAGTTCTAACCAGACCTGTTAAATTTAATTAGTAATTAGTAATCAATTGATGAATTTTTAATGATTATTTTTATTGTTTTCAGAAAAAGGCAATAATTATTGCTAACGATTAAAAAAAATCATGATTAAAAAAATTTAAGAAAATCAAAAATAATAAAATTAATTTAAAAAAAATCAAAAATAATCAAAAATTTATTTTTTTTGATTAATTTTAATTGTTTTTAATTATTTTTGATAAATCATGTAATATCCAGAACGGGTACGAATTGACTAATTCACTTTATACCCAAATGGGTATTTTAACTCCTATAAGTATGCTAAAAAAACTAAAACTGCTGTGGGAATGGAAGTAAAGGTGGAGCTTCTCTTCGAATTTGTAGAGGGGTGCTGCTTTTCACTTTTCCCACAAAATGGCGATTCTTTTATGTACCGAACGGCAGATGAATATCTGCTCTTCTTTCTCCTTTAACCCATATCCGAACTTCACGTGGAACCGATCACTAAATACCCAGCTGTAGTTGTGAAGGGTAGGACTGGCTCCTGATTTTCTAAGGTGCTTTTAAAAAAATTTGTTTGTAATTTCTAAAAACATTTAACTGGATGACCTAGTCCTTAGTGGTTTTCGAAAGTTTCGATATCGAAAACAACTTCCCTTTGTGAGAACATCATTCTCAACTCAATCTAGCTGTTATTTAGGAAACTCTATACACATCTATCTCGTGCTAGTACAGCGGAATATAAAAAAGAAAATTCCCGTAAGCAAATTTTCATTGTTCACGTATTTGTCGTCGGACGCGCAATGCGCTCACTACTTTCTGTCGGACTGCAAAAATCGCAATATTATTGGTTAGGTAGCGGCTGATTCGCTCATTGCTTACACAAACACTCACCAACCAAATCGTTTAGACGAACCTGTCGATCGTTGAGTCTAGTCTATGTCATTCCGTTAACGATCGCTATTGTTATTGTTAGTTAGGTCTAGTTATAAGGTTCTTCTTAAGTGTGCACAGCGGAGCGCATGTTTGAAACAAGTTAAAAATAAAAACTGTTTTAATTTCACTCTAGCCACCAAATAAGCGCGTTTGAAATATTTTAGTTTCTTGTTTATTCATAAGACATTTTTATTTCTTTTATGTAGATTAAAGTATTTTCTTTTACCGGCGGCAAGAAAGCCATATTATAAATTTAGGCCATAAACAATTCACAAATGTTAATAAAATTTCCAAAATTATTTTATTGTTATTAGCTACATACATACATACCTACATACATATTAGAAATGTTTGTACATATGTATGTGTCTATTAGACTGTATTGTAATTAATAAGTTGTTTAATACATATTGATATGGGGGGTAGGGAGTGCTGAGTCTAATAGTAAGAAAACTTCTGGAGAAATAATTTTGTCTTTAAAAGGGAGTGCTCCTGCTTTTGCGGATACCCACATATGTACATATGTATGTATACAGCTGTGTTCAAAATAATAGTTGAATTTACGAAGAAGCGGTGTATTTTTTCATTCCATTTTATCATTTCTTTATCACCGTTTGTGTCCATGGTTGTGCGATGTCACAACGCTACTCCAAACTTGAGTTTGGCTTGTTTCGCTTATTGCCACTGCTGTGCTATGGTTTGTGAATAGAATAGTTGACACAGGGTGGTGATCTAGCAAAACATAAAAATATTCTACATACCATATAATTATTTTTTATAAGGGGACCCTATTACATAGTTACTTTTAATTTTAGCCAAAAACTTTTCCTTATATGACTATGATTGAACAACATTTTAAATGTAGAAAAAATTGAATAGTATTTTCGTAATGTATAGCATTCCTAACAAGTGTTTAATTTTTAATATAGTAGGTATTTTTTATAGAATTGAAAATTTTTTAAAATGCAAAAGTAAGTTTTGCATAGCTATCTTTATCCCTTTCGAGTTAGCCATGTTTGTCTGTTAACCCAGTTTTAGATATACATACATGTCTGACTTGGAATAGGTCCTCCATTTTGTATTATATTAATCATTTGTCGGAGCTAACAAGATCGGAGCAATACAACAGATAACCCATAAACAGTGGATTGATCCGATAAACGGGGTATGCGCTACAATTTTTTCCTTTTTGACTGCGCGAAAAGAAGTTGTGTGTCTCTTTCTAAATTGTTATTTCTCTGAAAAAAGTCTTCTGTTATTCCGAACGAGCAATATTTACTTATAACATCCGTGAGCTGATGAAATTGAAAAGATGGGTCTTGAGGTTAAAGACGGCTATTCAAAATATATAAACATTCTGCATTGATTGTTAGAATGTGTGGGTCTTCGTATACCTGTCCACATGTAATTTTCGGAATCTCGAAAGAAGAAGACGAGATCTCACTTGGATTATTTAAGCACATTAAAACGCATCGGCTTTGCTGATTAAATAATATTATGCAAATAAATAAAGTAGGTGCGGCCCAAAACGGTTTTCCTATCGACCCCCACTGAGTCGGCTAAAACCTGTTGAAGGATGACTTCGCTTGCCTTTGCTTTCCAATTTGTGTTAGTTTACCGCTGATATAAATGATTGGCATGTTTCGATACCCAACGACCAACATCGCGTAGTCGGTTAAGCCCTAATGAATGATGATGAATACTTAGAAATGGTACAAATTTATGATGAGCGATGTCGATTCTAATGACACACGAAACACAACGTTCTATTTATTATAATACGCTAATACGACGAAAAATTTTGGTGGTATAAATTCGTCAAAACAAGTCTTTTTTTATGGTAATGCCCTCGAACGTATACAAAAATATCATTTATACCCTGCAGTAAAATCAATTAGTTGCAAACTACTTTAAAACTAGTTTACACAACAATACCAACTAGTCAGCCAACTGTCTTTAATTCCATACAAGCAACTGTCCTTCGATATGTCATTTGCCAGATTTCGTATTCTACTCTAAAACTAGTTGAAAATCCAACACAAAATCTTAGTTCTCTTGTGGAAAAATTTAAATGCCGTCGGTCATAGTGGCTTGATTCATATAGGCGTGGTCACAGGTTCGAGTCTTAGTGCCGGAACCTCTGTAAATTTTGACAGTCTGACTGACTTTGAACCTTGATGTTAAGTTCTTTGCGCGATAGTTCGATGACAGTTCGAAATTCTAGTTGTATGCTGGTGTGTTCTCTGGCTAGTTCAGAGCAGTGTACATATGTACATTCATGCGTACATCTACATCATACATACATACAAAGCCAATTTCAATTGTTCTCGACTCTACTACTCATTATCTTCGTTCGATAAATATCTTCTCGCAATGAGCATTGTGTCTATCAATATTCTGTAAACAAGGGTGGATCAAATTGTTCGGATCAAAACTTATCGTCTGTCACATCGTGTTTTAACGAATTCGGTACATTTTAAGATCTTTTAAATAAAACATAACGTAAATGAATAAAGGGGCAGAGCGTACGTTGAAAGACAAACTGTGTTCTGTAACGCTCTGAATCAATGGCGGATCCAGTTTTTTGGGAAAGGGGTGGTACAAATTTGTTTTTATGATATTTCGAGTACATATTGTATCCATAGTTCCCGCGTTTGGACCCGAAAACTCAATGTGGATCCGCCCCATCTCTGAATAAATAAAAATATGAGACGTCAGGAAGAGGTTTTGTTTGTCCTAATAGTCCGTATTAGCCAAATTGAAAACCGTAATTCCTGGGAAACGATGACGAGGAAATCCAATAAACATCTTTCCAAACTCTCGGACAATCAACAAACCAAAAAATGTAGCCAATGGGTTTTCCAAAAAAATTTAGTCAGTTAGATTGATCACCTATAGTTTTAATATTATGATAAGGGGTTAAAAATATAGATAGGCAGATAGTCTTTTGAAGCACATACGGATAACTTTGGTCCCTGAAACAAAAACGGATAACTTTGGAGTGTGCGTGAAGCATTCTAATAATGATAGACAACTAGGTAGTTCTCAGAGACGAGAAGACAGAAAGTCTTACAAAAATTTCTCACCAACCATACATATCTTCTTACTTCCCTATTGTAACCCAACTAACTAAACAATTTTGAAGTACCTCAATGTATGTAAGTATCATTAGTTATCGATACGAGCTATTAGTAAAATACATCCGTGTTGAGAGGCCCGAAGTTAAACAATGATAGAATAGATTAGATTGGAAATTTGTGACAGTTACGTACGAGGTGAATATAATCTCATATTCTTACAGAGTAGTATTAGTTACACAATTTTTCCACCACAGAAAAATATCACACAGTAGAACTACTTTGCTACAGTTAGTTCTAGTCTTAAAAATACAAAAATTTGACATATTAAAGAAAAATTTTGACACATCAAAGAAAAATGTTCACACTTTTCGTGGTGAATTCCATCATTTTGCCATGGTTCGACATTGTAATTGTCAACAATTGTATTTGTACCCTGCTACACTTCTGATTCCGATAAAGTGAAAAATTGAATGCGATTTCGGTTTCAATAAATTCACGTTCGTCACATTCCTAATATTCACATGGAATTTATATTAGGGCTGTGCCTTTATTCGATTAATCGAGTTTAAAATTTTCAGTTAATCGATGATTTGATTAATCAAAATTATGAGTTATCAAAACGAGCGTTACTCGATTATTTTCAAAAATGGTTAATCGAAAACTGATTAACTTACTAATTTTTTTATGTGAAAGTTTGCCTTAAAATAGCTGACAATAAAAAAAATTAACAACCAAACATGCTTCAAAATATTAAAAAATAAAAAAATTTGAGAAAATTTTGAAATGTTGTCCGATCGCGAATGGGCACAATGTCGAAGATGCAACAAATGGTTGAAGTATTAAGGAACTTCTAAATTTGAGCCATTTGAATATATGATTAATCATTTTATTCAAAAAACGATTAATCAAAAAGGCGATTAATCAATTAATTTTCTTTTTGATTAATCAAAAATCATAACCAATCGATTAATTGAGTAATCAAAATTATGAATAATCAAAATTTTGATTAATCAATTAATTGCACAGCCCTAATTTATATCATATTGAAGTCATTTGATAATATTAGAAAACAATGCGTCAAATATCAACGTAAGCCTATTCGAGTTCTTGTGAATTTGAGCGTAAATTTTGTGGCGAAAGATAAAAGCTCAACCCAAAAAAAAAACCACAACAACTTTTGGTTCATGCATACATATGTATGTACATATGTATTTCCGTAGTAAATGTCAAAATATTGTATGCACCAGCAGACGCTGCGAAAATCCCACAATTTTCATCCCAAACGCCAATCGTAAGCTTTAAGGGTTAATTTTAGTTATGCGGGCTAACTTTTACAGAGAAAGAGAATAGCATTGAAATGTCAGCGATTTGTTGTTATTGTCTACAGAATGTACATAAATCGTTGACATAAACAAATATACAGTCTAGAGATGTCAATACCGAAACATGCTGGGAGCATTGTGGTCCTGTTACTTTGATACGATGTGCGGAGGCACTACTAGAATTTCAGCTGGTCTATGGATCACCTCAAAAGATATTGTCTCTCGCGGCATTTTAGAGTAACGTGCATCTGCTTATGCAGTGGTTTGTGAGTACCTCTAGGCGGTATGCTTCTAAATGTCTTTACATTAAGGAATTTCGCTCCATGGGAAGGTGCGGAGCTGTATGACAGAGAGGGATATCTTTACGTGAACTGAAGAGAAACCGTCTTCTGAAAAACGAATCAAAAGCGCGACCTGTAGCTATTCCCGCTAGACCCTAGTTGAGGTAAATCTTCTTCGCTGAGTATTAAACAATTCAACGTGAAAACTTTGCCAATCATATGGCTCCTCATCAAATATTCTTCGGTACTCGCCGTTGCCAACGTGAAAAGGTGCAAAAATATCTCAAAGAACCTCTCACTGTCGAATAACCAGAACCGACTGATAAGATGTCAGTGTACAAGCTTCTGACGTCACTTATTATAGAGCGCTATTTTCGTTTGTCGATGGAAGACTTTACTACTCAACTTTCTACCGAAGTAGAATTCGTTTGAAAGAGTAATTTATCATTTAATTTATACAAGAAGAAATTCAAGGTTTTTATATAACCAAAAGTTTGTTTGAAGAAAAAAAAAAACACATTTTTTTGAAACGGCCTAATGACTATAAACACCCCAGTAGGCCACCGAAGGTGGAAATCATGAATACTTTCAGCCTTACTCTTCACCAGCGGAGCATAACAACTTCCATGACTTTTCCCCATGACTAACGCACGGCGATGACCGCCTTCGCATGAATGACTTTGTATAGTACAAAAAGGAATGAAGAGTGATCGTTCGGAAATAATCGTGGGTACATGCTAACATAGCTGCCTTTTTCATTTGGTTGTTATGATACATACGTTAGGTGGAAGGAAGGTAAGATAGTGAGTATACGAACCAGCTCAGTATATAACTCCTTCATACCTGAAAATAGCAGCAGACCTCACTTCACAGCTGCCAGTTTCACGTACTAGTCAGTAGCTCTGACCACACGCGTAATTTTTTTTATAACATTAGCGCTTACGACCCTTTTTATCACTGAAATCAGGTTTAAAAAAATCAGCAAAATTATATTTTTGTAGCGATATTTTTGGAAATCATATTTGTTAAGCTTTGGTTTCCTCGAAAGCGGTGCCGCTATATAGCGGCCGTTACATAGCGGTAGAGTACGTTGTCAAAAACAATTCAATGTAAAAGTAATTAGGTGTAAAGTTAGAAGACGGTGAAGTTCACCGTAATGTAATATAGCGGCAAGCATGATATATTACGGCCGTCATGACGGTGAAAACTAGTTCTTCACCGTTTTTTCTCACCGCTATTGTCATAGCGGTGTGAATTCTATCAAATTCTTGAAATATTTTTACAAAAACAATATTTTAAGACATTTCAATATTTGAAAAATAATTATTTACAGAAAATAAAAGCACAAAAATAAACAAAAAACATCGAAATACAGAAAATCAAATCGGCAGAATGTAGGAAATACGTTCATGTAAGTTTACAGAAAAGCGGTGCCGCTCATGACGGCAAGCATAACGACCGCTATATAGCGACCGCTACATAGCGGCACCGCTTTTCGAGGAAACCACGGCTTTACTGCTTTTGTATCCGACATATTCCTAAAGATGCTGAATTCGTAGCTGCTCACAGCCTTACTTTGTCATCTGATAACTTCGGCTTCTCCTACTTTAAGCTGCTATAGTAAGGTGGAAAATGAGATACTCAAAAATGTCATGACCAGCTAACACATTTTAGCAGCACCTGCGATGAACCTAACAAAATCATGCATGCTGGAATGAATTACACAAGTAGGTCCTAACGAAAATTCCTGGTGGGACCTTAATATGCACATGTACATACCCACATACATACTGCATGTCAGTCCATGGCATAGCCTCATAAATAGTACACACATACATACATACACCAATGCATTTATGCAATGGGTTCGTGAACGTTGCATTTGCCGACGGCATTCCACGTGTTGTTTGATTTTATATGAAAAATTTAGAGTGTCCACAAAACTTTTTGCTTTAACCATTTTTTTGTGTGTTAATTTCTTGTAAAAGCGCTAATATAAATTAAAGCTTTAAGTTTTAGAATATACGAGGCTCAGAAGCTCTTTGTTGATTTTTGAAGCTTAGTAAATAGTGTTACGAAAAGATGTTAACGGTATAAAATAATCGAGATAGATTTTGACTTGTGTAAATGTTCAGGAAGAAAAGTGAAATTGATTAAGCCCCGTCGATCCGCCAGAGCGTCTGTTTGTAAAGCCAATAACCGGAGAATATATTTGAGACTACTTGATATTTGGGAGCCGGGTTCCCTGTCACACATCTCCCATAGCTATTAAAACTGGTCGAAATCGCTTTATTTTTATGTATCGGATATTTTAATCTTATAAATAAAAATGAATGTGTGTCTGTGTGTCTGTGTGTCTGTGTGTCTGTGTGTCTGTGTGTCCTTTATGGGCGTCCAAAGTACTCAACCGATTTTTATGAAATTTTCACAGTATATTCTTGAGATCATGGGTTAAAGCATAGGCTATATTAATTTTTGGAAAAGTGGGCGGTGCCACGCCCCCAGGCTATATAAAACTACAATTCTTCATAACTCTGAACATATTTGGTCTAAATTAATGATTTTTGGATATGTGTGTCCTTTGGTCAAGATTTATGTAATTTTGGAAAAGTAGGCGGTGCCACGCCCCCAGGCTATATAAAATTTAAATTCTTCATAGCTCTGAACATATTTGGTCTGAATTAACGATTTCTGGATATGTGTGTCCTTTAGTCAAGATTTATGTAATTTTGGAAAAGTGGGCGGTGCCACGCCCACATTTTTTGTGTTTTGTTTGTACTTCAATAATGTCCAAAGTTTATGGTCGATATCTTTTAAACTTTCAAGATTGGTCAAGAAAATTGTTGTGTACGATTTAGGCTATATCAATTTTTGGAAAAGTAGGCGGTGCCACGCCCCCAGGCTATATAAAATTTAAATTCTTCATAACTCTGAACATATTGGGTCTAAATTAAGGATTTTTGGATATGTGTGTCCTTTAGTCAAGATGTATATAATTTTGGAAAAGTGGGCGGTGCCACGCCCACATTTTTTGTGTTTTGTTTCTACTTCAATAATGTCCAAAGTTTATGGTCGATCTCTTTTAAACTGTCAAGATTGGTTCAGAAGATTGTTGTGTACGATTTAGGCTATATCAATTTTTGGAAAAGTAGGCGGTGCCACGCCCCCGGGCTTTATAAAATTTAAATTCTTCATAGCTCTGAACATATTTGGTCTAAATTAATGATTTCTGGATATGTGTGTCCTTTGGTCAAGATTTATGTAATTTTGGAAAAGTGGGCGGTGCCACGCCCCTTTTTTTGTGTTTTGTTTGTACTTCAATAATGTCCAAAGTTTATGGTCGATCTCTTTTAAACTTTCAAGATTGGTTAAGAAAATTGTTGTGCACGATTTAGGCTATATCAATTTTTGGAAAAGTAGGCGGTGCCACGCCCCAAGGCTATATAAAATTTAAATTCTTCATAGCTCTGAACATATTTGGTCTAAATTAATGATTTTTGGATATGTGTGTCCTTTAGTCAAGATGGATATAATTTGGGAAAAGTGGGCGGTCCCATGCCCACATTTTTTGTGTTTTGTTTGTACTTCATTAAGTTCAAAGTTTATGGTCGATCTTCTCTAAATTTCCAGATTGGTTCAGAAGATTGTTGTGCCACGCCCCCAGGCTATATAAAATTTAAATTCTTCATAACTCTGAACATATTTGGTCTAAATTAATGATTTTTGGATATGTGTGTCCTTTAGTCAAGATGGATATAATTTGGGAAAAGTGGGCGGTCCCATGCCCACATTTTTTGTGTTTTGTTTGTACTTCATTAAGTTCAAAGTTTATGGTCGATCTTCTCTAAATTTCCAGATTGGTTCAGAAGATTGTTGTGCCACGCCCCCAGGCTATATAAAATTTAAATTCTTCATAGCTCTGAACATATTTGGTCTAAATTAATGATTTTTGGATATGTGTGTCCTTTAGTCAAGATGGATATAATTTGGGAAAAGTGGGCGGTCCCATGCCCACATTTTTTGTGTTTTGTTTGTACTTCATTAAGTTCAAAGTTTATGGTCGATCTTCTCTAAATTTCCAGATTGGTTCAGAAGATTGTTGTGTACGATTTAGGCTATATCAATTTTTGGAAAAGTAGGCGGTGCCACGCCCCCAGGCTATAAAAAATTTAAATTCTTCATAACTCTGAACATATTAGGTCTAAATTAAAGATTTTTGGATATGTGTGTCCTTTAGTCAAGATGGATATAATTTGGGAAAAGTGGGCGGTCCCACGCCCACATTTTTTGTATTCAAAGCTTTGTTTGTACTTCAATAATGTCCAAAGTTTATGGTTGATCTGTTTTAAACTTTTCCAATGCGTTAAAATCTTCGTTGGGTACGACATACATAGGCTACATTTGTAAATTCTTTGGAAAAGTGGGCAGTTCCAGGACCACAAGCTAAGTAATATTTCAATTCGTTATATCCCTAAATGTATTTGCTTTAGTGACATTTTAACGTTCTTAAATCTTAATCAAAGCACTTAATTTTTTTTGTTTGTTATTGCCGTTCATACATATCCAGAGTATTATAGGTAGATATAATTAAATAAGTACTAACTATACATCTGCTCAGCAGCGCATAATGGTTTTTGTCATACCCATTGAGTTCAAAAGATCCGTTTTTTGAGTTGGACATCCAAAAAATTTATTTGTTTATACCAAAGACTTTAAAGCCAGAAACATTGTATATCCTAAAGCACTGCAATAAATGGAATGTTAAAAGATAAAGGAAAATATTTGAAAAAGTATTTCTAGGGAAGTCACTGGTCAGGCAGAACAACGTCTGCCGGGTCTGCTAGTTTTATTATAAATATTAAAAATACAAAATTGGGTGTTGACTTTCAAAACGTTTATTTTAAAAGGCGTGGCACGGTTAAGCATAATTTACAAACCGTTAAAGGTAAATGTTTTGGTAAAAAATGGACGAACCACGCCCACTTTTATACGAAAAGAGTTTTAAAAGGATAATAAAAAGGAACTACGCAATAACTCTGCGAAAAATAGCTTCCAAATTTTCCAAATGTAAGTTATATCAATACTATTTAGCATAGGAATTTTCATCGAAATTAGTTAGTACCAGTGGCGGATCCAGGATTTTGAAAATGATGGCTGTTTAGATTGCTAAGGGGAGGCGGGTATAGGGGGTTGAACCAGTGACTTGGGCTAATAACACAAACTTTGCCCGTTTAATTTTCTAAATCAACATTTTTCAAATCATAAAATTTTTTCAAACCCTTAACCATTACAGTTTATACTCGTTCGATTTCTCAAATACCGGAACATAAAACGTTTAAATTTTTTTGACACTAATTGAATTTTTCAAAACTGCAACCAAAACCGTGACAGTTTAACACCGTCTAATTTTCCAAACTCAGTGCAATGCCGTTCCAAACCGTTTAATTTTTTAAACTCGAATACACAAAATTTATCGTTCCAAACCATTTACTTTTTCAAAATCAAGTCAATGTTGCTGCATTTTTTAAAAGCCAATCAAACTTTCTGTACGAATTTTATATTTTTCGGGACGCTTTTACTAGCTACGTAACCTAAAAAAAACCAAAACCGAAATTATTTTATAATTTTTTATTTTTTATAAACATGAAAGTCGTGATTTGCAACCGATTGCTGTCCATTACGAGAATATTTTGTTAAAACTACCAAATAAATATTTATTTTTAAAAATATCCCGAAACCCAAATGTGTCCATTCCTTCTTTTAATAACATCTCTAACTCATAAATGTAAACATATTTTTCATTTGGTATGCTTTGTCACTTTAAGTGCCGTCTGTATGTACGCCCTTTTACTCCCTTTCAAATCATTACGGCATGGGCTTGTTTACATTAGGGCGGTTCAAAATATTTTGTTCACAATTTGCTAGTTCCTTAAGAACATGAGTCTATAGATATAAAGTACAAATTCGATTCACCAAAAAAGAAACCCACCCTAATATTTCCATTAAGACTACATCCACACACATCTTTTTACCTTCTACCCTCTTATTGCATTCGATTTTGTCAAAAATTTATATTTTAACTTTTATTATTAATTTCTACTACAATCTCTGTTGGTTGTGATGCCTACGCATAAAAATGAAAGAAAATATAATGGTGGTTTTTGTATTTGTAATTTCTTTATTCAACGGATATGACTATGGAATGAGTGCTTAACCGGATATAGAGTACATACGGACATTCATTCATTCATGTTTACATAGATGTTTTTTGGTGGGCAACTGGTTTGTGGGTGGGTGGATATTCGCGCATACATAATGCTGGTTACTATTCGAATTGGTGGTAAGAAAATGATGAATAGCTTCATATTTACATAGCTATTTGGGGTTACCTTTGCTTGATCGCTTTTGTTTTTTTTTTTTTTGTTGGTTGCTTTCGTGATGGTGGTGGTGGTTGGCAGGAGATGTGCCTGGTCGTTTAATATGTCTCATTACCGTGTTGATTTAAAGTACTAACAAGATTATATGAATTTGTCATGGGAATTCCTTTATCAGCTGTAGCGATAGCTGGATTTCCCTGTTATTCAAGATGGCGTGTTTATGCGGGATGTTGAAATATTGCTTGCAGGCAATCAACTTTTTCTATTCATCTCTCAATTTTGAATTTACAATACAAGTAGGGTAATATATGCCTTATCGTCCATAAATACAGTAATATGATCTTTGATTCATATGAGTTTTTAATTATATTTGCATACAAAGAAATGTCTACTATTTTCAGTGGCGTAACTAGAACTAAATATAGTGGGGTGGAGTCGTCCTATATAAAAGCTCTTCTCTTATATGAAAATTAATTGGATGAAACTTGTCATGTGTTGCAAATCATGAGAAAGCTCTCAGAGCCAAAGCTAACATGCAACATCCGTTTGGGTGCTAAGTCAAACATTTGTTGCTGTAAAACTACGGTTGCATTCTCTCTTAGTTCTCCGAAAAGCCTCATCTACAATTCCTTCGGGTTTACCTACAACACAGTATTCCGTCCAATTAACGAATGTGCATAGTTCGCTTGTCTGGTATAGACGAGTTTTCATTCACTTCCACACTGGCCATGCTTTCCCGACATATCCGATAAGCTCATTATATAGTCCATCTTTCAATCGTTTGTCTATGAATAAGCACTCAAGGTAGAAATTTTGCCACTAGAACTCGTTTTCACGTCTTTACCTTGCCTAGCTTTCGTACAACCTGTTTCTTTGGACCATCTTTCTATACCGATCGATCTAGTTAAGATTGCATGACTACGACGTATCAAAATTTCTTTTCCTCAGAGATCACTCCTAAGATACTAGATACTAGACGATGCAGGAATAATGTCACTAAAGATCGCCTGGCGGTTGCAATTTAATCAAAATGTTATATATCATTCATCTTCCCTTTTATTGTTGCTGTTTCCGACATGTTAAGAATATGAGATAAACCGGTTTGTCTTTAAACCAAAATTGCCAAGGGATGACGAAAAATAGTTCCCGAAACTCATACATCATTTTATTATTTGCTGTTCGTTTCCTTTTCTTTCTTAATTTTTGGTCTTTCTTCCCTTTCCCTTTCTTTAGTTTGCTCTTCTTTTCTTTTCACCCTATTTAATACTCAGTCTCTATTTTCATTAATGGTATTCTGTTTTAACTATTTCTTTTATTTTTCCTCGTTTTCCTTTCTTAACTTCTCTTTACTTCTCTTTTCCTTTCTTTTCTTCCTCCCTTTTCTTTTCTCTACTTTTCTTTTATTTAATTTAATTTAATTTAATTTAATTTTATTTTATTTTTTTTATTTTATTTTTTTTATTTTCTTTTATTTTCTTTTATTTTTTTAATTTTATTTTCTTTTCTATTCTTTTCTTCTCTTTTATTTTCTTTTTATACCCAGCGTACTAGTACTAGTACATACAAGGGTATTATAATTTTGTCCACATAACGGTACTATGTAACGGCGCAAAATAATCGAGTTAGATATAGAGTTCCATATATGAAAGTTCTTAGGTTGAAAAGAGGAATTGATTAAGGCATGTCCGTCCGTCTGTCCGTCCGTGTACACGATAACTTGAGTAAAAATTGAGATATTTGCATGAAATTTTGCATACAGGTTACTTTCTGGCCAAGGTAGGTTGCTATTGAAAATGGACGAAATCGGATGATAACCACGCCCCCTTTTTCGATATCGAAAATTTCGAAAATCACATAAATTGACATAACTTGCGTAAAAACTGAGATATTTGCATGGAATTTCTTATGCAGGCTAATTTCTGGCCAAGGTGAGCTGCTGTGAAAATTTTCGAAATCGGATGATAACCACGCCCACTTTTTCGATATCGAATATCACATAAATTAACATAAGTTGAGTAAAACTTGAGATATTTGCATGAAATTTGGTACACAGGTTACTTTTTGGCCAAGGCAGGTTGGTGTTTAAAATGGGCGAAATCGGATGATAACCACGCCCCCTTTTTTGATATAGAAAATTTCAAATGAGATTATAGGGCTTATATCATTGCCAAGCCATGGTATTTGTATTTCGTTCTGAAAACTAACGCTGGGTATTTAATGTTCGCTTCACCCGAACGTAGACTTCCTTACTTGTTTTTCTTCCCTTTTATTTTCACTTCTTTTCTTTTCTTTTCACTTCTTTTCTTTTCTATTCTTTTCTTCTCTTTTCTTTTCTTTTCTTTTCTTTTCTTTTCTTTTCTTTTCTTTTCTTTTCTTTTCTTTTCTTTTCTTTTCTTTTCTTTTCTTTTCTTTTCTTTTCTTTTCTTTTCTTTTCTATTCTTTTCTTTTCTTTTCTTTTCTTCTTTCTTTTATTTCCTTCACCTTCAAGAAAGTACCTACGTTTCATCGATGTTGCTTTCCTTCCTGTAATTTTCTTTCTTCTACTATCCTCTATTGCGTTTCTTAACTTTCATCCTTACTATTTTGTTTAATTTTACGTAATTTTTTTTCATTTGTAATTTAAAATGATTTTTTTTTTAATTTTAATTTTAATTCTTTTATTTTACTCAAACCTAACCACGAATCTAACCTGTTGAGTACTCTCAGCTTAAATAAACGAATGCATAGAAAAAGTTAGATTTATTGCGGAGGATCTAACAGTCAATAAAATAAAGAAGGAGTATAAAAGTACTCCAAAAGTAGTTCTCTTTCATATAAAACAATATGGTCCCATTTACATTGCGATGTCCTAGGAGAGAATCACTCCACGGAGTACCTACTCAAAAGTAAAGCGAAATCGAGTAGATGGTCTTTAAAAGTTCTCCAATATGGAATACGTGATCCAACGAGTTTTGGAGGGATACGAGTACTAGACGCATTAGACATGTTTATTAGAGCGTATCGCCAAAAAAAGTTTAAAATGTTCCCCCCTGGTTCGAAGGTTTACTTGTTGGAGATTTCAAAAATGGGAAAAAAACATTGTTCGGCACCCGGTAAAAACAGCGAAATTCGTTATTTGCTTATAACTTTTCAATTTTTTTTTTCAAACTAAGTAGCCGAGAACGTTACAGCAAATTGGAGTCAAGGAAAGATTTAGCATAAGTGCATTACATTTATTTCCTCATTATATACAGGTAAATATTTTTTTTTACTTAGTTTTCAGTAAAAAAAATTTTTTTTATCACTTTTGAAAATCGAACGAGAAATATAGAAATTATAGAAAATAAACAAATTCCGCTGTTTTTACAGGATGACAAAAAAATTAAAAAAAATTTGTTTGAAAACCTCATACGGTAAGTGTTCAAACTGGGGGGGAAGATTTTCAACTTTTTTTTCCTTCTTACACCGTGATACGCTCTAATGTTTATGCTGAACTGACTGTGGTGGAATTGATTATCTTTTACTACTGCAACGACAACAACATTATATATCCCATTACTTCCCAAATAATAGTGAGATATCTGTGCTATTTTTTGGATTTGCAGCCCCCTCATCATTTTATCTAAATTCTAAAATAATTCATATTTGGAAGCATGAACAACTTAAAGCAATTCCATGAACGATTGTAAAAATCTCTACTTCACATTAAATAGCTTCGATTTTATGGCAAACCACTAGAAAGTTGTTTTCGAAATTCGTTGAAAAGGTATGGACAAATCTATTCGGAAACTTAAACCTATAAAAAATCTTTAAAAACTCATCAACTTTAATGCATTGATACGAGTTTAAGAGGAAAACATCTGTATGATTGAGATCTGAATTGCAATCGTGTCGAATCCCCTTTTAACACTTAATTATATATTTATGTATGAGACAAAGGCGATACATCATGAAGTACCATTACATACATTTGTATATACTCGTACATATGTTCAAATTTGAATGCATCTCAATATACATATGTATGTATGTATATCTGTATGTATGTGTATATGTGGGTGGGTGGGAAACAAGCAAGCGCCGGCAGCATACATACTTACAATGTCTGTGCAGCAGAGTAGCGTGTGATCAAGGGCAAATTGTCCAGCTGCTGCTAAAAGGCATACTCATTTTTATCTACAAAAGTTGAGTACACTCAAAGTCAAAATAATGCTGACGACAACAATAATGCATAGAAAAGGGTTACAGCTTTGTTTGGAAGTAATATTAAATAGAGAACCGAACTTCAGCGTTTTTTTTTTTGGACAGGACAAGGTCTGCCGGGTATGTTTAGTAACAATATGAAGACTTCACACATTCGTTTTGACTTTTTTAATATTCAAAGGCCACATACGAAAAATCTATTCCATTTAAGCAAGATTGTACCTGAAAGAACCCTTATAAAAGATTTACTGTTTTTGGTACTGGAGACTTTTCAGTTGCCTCTCTGATCACAATTAGTAAAAGCTTAATGTTTTTTCGGAACTGCCATCTATCTTAATTTTTTTTTAAATAAAACTAGTTTCACCAATGTCGACATCAAGCGAAAAGTATTTTACGTCGTATTTAAATATAAATATTTCTACATAATGTTGCGACGTAGGGTTGCCACCTAGACTAATAACATTGATGCTTTTGTGTATTTTTTATTATGTACAAAACGACTGACACATTTCTATGAAATTTAAACGATATTTTACTCGCTACAATCTATGCTTTCCCCAGTGTTGCCAGTTAGCATATTTAAATAAGAAAGAGATAGAAAAACAACCAAAGTGTCTTAGGATAGAAGTGTACGTAGTGGGCCACCAGCATTAGTAACATCATCAGTCTCACCACTATCACCCCCTCTATTACTTCATTCTTTTATACAACAAAACTCCCCCACTATGATTGACGCATCACTCGCGCCTTGTCTGATGATCGCTCAAGCAAAAAGTCTATGATGAAATTAATAAGTTTGTACCTTTTCTTGTTTTTTTGAATGAATATGTATTGTATCTACTTACCCACTTTACCTACGTACGTACTTTGAGATTTGCCAGCTTGCAGTTTCTTAGTTATTTGCTTTCTTACTAAGACCAAACAATTTTATAAATGCTTCTGTCTACCTTCTTGGGCTGGCTTGCGGTGTGCTTTATGTTTCATTTGTGCTTTGCATTTTTGTGTGGAAGGAAAACACGCGCTCAACACGATGCCGCCACCCTCGCCTAACGTCGCCGACGTCGTTCGTTGACTTTACCCTTGTTCGATGTGGTAAGTGAAAGTCTAAGATTTCTCTTATCTACAGCCATATGTACATTGTACATATATACAAACGCACACACACATATACATACATATATGTATATATCTTTCAAAAATTATCCTGGCTTGTTTCTTCATTATTTCTTCATTGTGCACCGGCTTTCATTCACAACAAACACCATTGAAAAGTCATATGGTATTGACGTTATTATTGTATTTGCACTGGGGGGTGTTTACAATGTTATACTGATTGTTATTGTTATTGCTGTTGTTGTTGTTTTGTATCTTGCTTCGGCATTACCGCCGTAGCCACTGCTATGTTTTTCGATTGTGCCATTTCGCAAGGTGGGTATGTCAACAAAATAATAGCAAACACTCCTCTTTCCACTTTTGCCAAAGTAGATGCTTACAATTTGATTTGTGCATGTGTTTAGGTTAGGGACGTTCTTATTTTTACTATTTTATATTTCGTCTAGAAAAAGTCCCTTAAATACGCTGAGGATTAAAAAATGTTTTTAAAGTATCTTTCTCAGTATATTTTTTTTTAATTGAAAATCCTATTTTTATAACAGTATCAAGATAAAATATTTAAATTAATTACTTACATATAATGAAAACCACATAGGTATATGTACATTACTAGACATTATAACTCAGGGTCTCGTATTTGCCATGCTAATTTTAGCAGGTAGTAAATTTTTGGTTTTTGTTTTGTTTAAGTACTTTTTTTTATGTTTTTTCAATTTATTCAAATATGTTTTTGCTAATAATTTCTTTACTTTGTTAAAAGGTAAACAATTTTTAGACTTTTTAGCACTGTCTCCCAGAACAAATATTTCATGATTGGGTGCTGGGGAAATATTTAATTTAATTTTAAATTGTTTTTTTATTTTATTTTCATTTCTTGTTTCTTTTCTTTAATTTTTTAATTTTTTTTCTTTTCTTTTTCTTTTTTATCTTTTTTTTTGTTAAATAAGGACACCCCTAGTATGTGCGCATATATGTATATGTATGTACATACATATGTTTATGTATTTTGTGTGTTGCGTGCTCAGGAGGGATGGATGCTGCATTTACTTGTATTTTTACATTCACTTCCTTTTTTATTTATTTCCACTTGCATGGTTTCTCCGGTTGTCGTGCCATCGTTGTGGGTATGATGCGGCGCGACCATATGGAAACCTACCCACTTATATGCATACATAAATACAATTCTTAAACACGTTTTCGGCTTCCCCCTTAATTCTACCGAAATATTAATTTGGTGCAAAATTTTTTTATTTGTACACTGGTGGCGATATTATTATACTCGATAATATATTTTTTCTTTCTTACTTATTTAAATTTTTTTTAATTCCTTCTTCCATTTATTTATTTTTTCTTAATCGTTTGCTTTTTAATTTGTTCTATTTGTTTTTTTTTTTTGGGTTTCCATTTTTGTTCTGTTTCCGTTTCTTATTTGAGTTCGTTTATGTTTTCTTGTATGTTTCTCGCACTGTTTCTCTTTATGTCCATTCCTTAACTGCTTTTTCTATATCTGTCTATTGTTTCGTGTGAGGTTTCGTTTATTTATAAGTTTATCGTTTGAGTTCATGCTTCTATACCTGTTTTGCTCCTGTTTAATTTTCTGTTTCTTGGTTGTTTTAGTTTTTGTTTGTTTCAGTTCTTGTTTCTTTGTTGGTTTTTTTACCTGATGAAGTTCCTGTTCCTTGATTTGTTTTTGCATCTGTTTTGCTTCTGCTACAGTTTCTGTTTCTTGACCATTGCTTGCTTCTAAAGCATTTCTTGTTCCCGAATATGAGCTAAATAGCATCGTAAATAGGATATTTACTAGTAACCAAATTACTTGCGGGGAAATTTCTCATAACCTAAGTAATTAAAAAAAAAACAACGAAATAAACGAATTTTTTTTAAAGTCACCTCTCCTTTACTCTTGCCACCAGTGTTTGCCAAAATATCTTTAATGATGATAGGCATTCGAAGTGTTTTGTATGAATTTGAAAATTGCATTAATGTCTTTCTTGACATCCAATTTCTCTAAAACTCGCACTAACGAATTCATAAATTAATGGTGGGTGAATATTTTGAAATGTAATACAAAACGATTGATTGAGTATTTCCGTTCGATTAGTAAAATTATACCCAAGAAAAAAAAGAAAAATAAAATGTACATTTGGATAATGAAAGCTTTTGTCGTCACATACCTAACGTACATACATACATATGTACATACATAGATGTTAAGTGCTCTAAGTATTATACCTAAGTGGATGTTACATGAAGGTTTTCTGTAAGCGCTCCTGCTGCTTCATGATAGCCGCATAATAATATGTAATAACCATAACTAAGCTATTAAGCAAAAAAATATCGTTTGATAGTAGAACGCTTCGTTTTTAACAAATTCACACAAATAAATGACTCACTCCTCTGCTTATCAACAATAGAGGAGTAGAGTGACCAGAATGATGCTTTTGTTTCCGTTTCAAGCATCCCAAGCTTCCGGTATGCTTTGACTCTTAATAGTCAATTAATATGAGTTTAGGGGCGAATCCATAAGAGCATTTCAAGAAGATAATGAATACTCGCCCAATTTAGATTTTGCCGAAAGTTATTTCATATGTGTGCACAGAGAGGCTCAAACAATTGTAAGGACAATTCAAGAAAGCTTACAAAGCAAGTAATATTTTCGCAAAATTATATCTAAAACATGACTAAAATTGAGCTCAATAATAATCTTTTGGAATTTTTGTTAAATTTTATTATTTATTTTTTTATTTTTAGTTTATTTATATTTTTAGTTTATTTATATTTTTAGTTTTTGTTATTTTATTTTTATATCTTTTTTATTTTTATGTTTATATCTTTTTTATTTTTTTTTAATTTTATTTTTTATTTTTTTTTTTTGTTTATTTTTTTTTATTTTTTATATTTTTTATTTTTTGCTATAATTTTTTATTTTTTTTAAGTTCTTTAAATTTTTTTTAATTCTATTTCTATTAATTTTTATTTATTTTTATTTTATTTTATTTCTACTTTATATTTTTTATATTTTTATTTTAAGTTTTTATTATTTTTATTTATTTTTATGAATAAGTGAATACATTTAAACTTTTCTTATTTTTTTTATTTTTTTTTATTTTTTTTTTCTTTATTTTTTTTTTTATTTTTATTTTATTTTTTTTTTTATTTAAAAAATTTTTTTTTTTAATTTTTAATTTTTTTATTTTATTTTTTATTTAAATATTATTCTTTAAAATTTTTTTATTTCTTTAACTTTTATATTTTTTTTAACTATTAGATATGTTATTTGTTTTTTTTTTTAATTATTTTTTAAGTTCTTTTTAATTTTTTTTTATTGATTAAAAAAAAATAACTTAATTAAAATTTTTTGTTTGAGTAGTTTATTGTGTCAGAGACAACCACCATAGCTTTTCTTATAGATATATTCTTCTACACAGGATAGATTTTGCCATGTTCTGTTAACCATTTTGATATCAGAACGATGGTTTTTGTCAGCTAAACTCCTTGTTCTATTAATGTGAAGCCTCACTACGAATTAGTTGATGATACTTCCATAATACAGTGGTATTTGCGCGTTTGAACAAATTTCTGTATGGTTTTTTGATTTCTAGAATTTAAAATAACCTATAAAATGTGTTCCTGATTTTTTCCTAGAAAAGGGCTACATTTTTCCGAGTTTCGGTTGCTTAAGTATATTTTTGGTTCTTTAGTGTTACCTATTTATGGGAACAGTCGATGCTTCCACCCGATGCTGTGAGTCCATTGCATAAAAAACAGCGTTCTTATAAATATTCCGTTCGGAAAGTAAACAAAACCACATGATACATTCGAAAGTTCCTGTTTGTTTCAACATTCAATGTCTTCAAGTAATAGATTTCGTCCCCGCTATCTATGTAATTAATTGGTAATATTTTCTTCTCACTGTTTATGGAATGGGAACAATTTGCTATGGTTTTCGTTAAGCTTTCTCAAGTTGTCTACAATATCCCCCAATTGGATGCACAGCATGGAAAATGTACACAATGTAGATTAAAATATCTGCTTAGGTTTCCATAAGCAACGATGAGGAATGTTTTCACATTAGTTCCAAATGGAATCCTTCAACATTTACCTTCTGTGAAACGACAAAGAAAAATATTGATACATGTGTACAGTGGCGGTCACGGAAAGCAGTCTTAAATTGTTTTCTTTAAATGGCTTCCATATGCAATGCAGAGGGATCAGAAATGTGATGTAGTAAAAGGACGCACAGCAACTGCCATGTGAATTTTTATTGAGAAGCCTTTTCATGAAAGAAATGTACAGGACGATTGATTCAGAAGTGTCGGAGCTGACTGTTTGTATCCCGATTTATAATAGAAGTCCATTAATATAAAGGGCCTCTGTTAACGCTTTTTTTTTTTGGCAGTTGCGGTGATGAAAAAATGTTCTATGTTGTAAAAATAATTTTGATTTTGGTTTATCAAATGAAATGGAAAATTTTCACAATTGTTGCGTTTTATTTTTTAGGAATTTTTTGTTATTATATAAAATTCTGACGTTCATATTCGCCATGATAAATGTCAGAATTTTGCTTAGCTGTCAAAATTTCATAGATCATATCCAAAAACTTTAATTAGGATATCACATGAAATTTTGTAAATCTTTCTGAATCGTTTTTTTGAATTCTATATGTACATTTGTGTTGGGCACAGCATGGAAAGTAGAGAGAGAGAGAGTAATGGAGTTGAAGACTAGAGAGGATAAACTACACTCAGAGAAAAAACACATTGTAAACGAACAAATCTAAATTGTAAACACTTCCGATTTACTTTTAGTTATACCAGAAACAGAAAAATTAAAGCAAAAAAAAAAGCTAATGTTAAAAAATTTAATACAATGTGCAAAAGCTGAATTTTTTGCTGTGTGTGTGTTTACTCCGGGGATAGTATTAAGCGCTGAATTTAATTGTTCACACGCGCTCGATTCTTCGAAATTTAATCACATTCCAAGACAGGTTAAATGGGCGGAAATTTAATTGCAAAATTATTAATATATGGATGTACACATATATGTTTGTAAGTATTTGGGGTTATTCCATAGTGAGGGACATTTAAATTTTATCATTTATCAATTTGTCTGAGTGGAAAACTTCACTTCCAAAATTCAGACAAAATAAAAATACCTTTCTTTTGTTTCTACTTGGTGGTCTCCCGTCAGACTATTTGGCATTATTCAGAAATTTCTCGAAAGTTTTCAGGCTTTTCATAATAACACCAAATAAGAATAATTCTGTGACAAAAAGGCAAAACTACCAAAGTATTTTTTTTATTTTTTATTTTTTATTTGAGAGCGCTTTGAAAGTTAAAATTTAGGTGTAAATGTATGGATTTCAGATATACATATCGCACACTAAATCAAAAAGAGTCACAACTCAAAATCCGAGTAACTTTCAGTTAATTGCTTCTGGATCGCACAAAAGTGATTTGATTTTTAAAAACTTGACATCACTGTGCTCTTAAAAGAGTAACGATAATAGTCAAAAAAAAAAATATTGTATGTATTGGCTGCACTACTTTTTATTAGGCAATCTATGCCAAGAAAGCGACCTGAAAAAATTTTGAGTTGTGACTGTTTTTGATTTAGGGTGCGATATGTAGTTTTAGTCCACCAAATCCAAAAGCACATAAAATCTTCCAAAAAAATTTAATATGTAATGAATAATAATATTTAATGAATAATAATATTTAATGAATAATAATATTTAATGAATAATAATATTTAATGAATAATAATATTTAATGAATAATAATATTTAATGAATAATAATATTTAATGAATAATAATATTTAATGAATAATAATATTTAATGAATAATAATATTTAATGAATAATAATATTTAATGAATAATAATAATGATAATAATAATTGTTCTTAAAACGTTGGAGAGTCCAATATAATTATTGTATTTTAAAATGCATCGAAATGGAATTGTGTTTTTTTTTTTAAACGTTTGCTGGTTTAATTTCTTATTTATTCAATCGCCTCATCAAATCATTCAACTAGGCTACATAAACTAAGAGATTATAAAATTCAAACTAATTTTTATTTCTGCTACTCTTTTTCTAAAGATTCACTACTATATTAAATTTCAAGAATTTTATTTGAGTTTCAAAAATTACTTTTAATAATTGCCAACTTCTAATACTCCACGAATGCCTTGACAAATTTCTTAAAATATGTCATCTACCAAATTAGTTCAGTTTTTATTCAAAAAGTATAAACCAAATCAATAGAAGTTGACGCCAAGATAATTAAAATTTGCTTCACTAATTTCATGGACTAAAATGCGCTTTATGTAATTTTTTATTTATTTTACGAACGCAGTCATCTGAGGTGGAATGGCGCGTATGTAAATGTTTTGTTTTCAAATAATTCGAAAAAAGTTATGCCTGCAAGCGCATACAACTAAAATTAAATAGAAAAATAATTATCAAGTTATCAGGTATGCCTACAGCTTCTGATTATTTTAAGAAATATTTAATAATTAAGATTAATTAAATACTTAGCTTATCTATTGATAATTGTTTACATATACATACATTAGTACAAACAAATGCTCATACATACAGTTTTGCTGCTTTGACCTAGAGTACTCGTACTCTATCGCTAGTCAGTTTTAGTTCCTTCACCTATGTATCATCGATCGATATCGGCAATATGCTGTTTAAATTTGTGATGTAGATAGTGTACGACAGTCTTGGTACTGTTATCACGTGGCGTTGCCATCTAATTCTATTTTTACATATCAGCCACCATCTCGAAACCGACTTGAACCATTTGATTGAACTTTTGCTACGTTTAGAGATCTCCTACGTACTGTTCTCTTGTCGCCTATCTGGTGTTTTCCATGAAATGACGCAAATACTATTTCATAGTCCATTATTAAACAGTCATAATCGGGATAGTGTATCACTAGCTATAGTATCGATAGTGTGATCGATTATTTGCCAACACTGCCTTATTTACTCCCAAAGCGATTATATTGGCGCTAACCGTCTAACCGTCCATCTGATTGCCCTTATGACTCCCTCAAGCGTTGTGGATTCAATTAAGTGGAGTATGAAAGGTAGAAGAAAGTTTCAACAAACTAGCTTTAATCTGCAGAAAATAATGTTTATTTTTAAAGCTATGCTAATACTTTTAATCTTAAAAAAATTGTATTTTTATAATTTCCAATTCTTTAAACGGTGTTGTTACTGGATTGCACAGCGACCACAACATCTCGAAGAACTTTATTTGGTTTTATTTAGTTTTCTTGTTTATTTTTTTATATTTTTTTTTATTTTTAATTTTTTTTTTTTAAATTATGTACTTTTTTTTTTTTTTTTTTTTTTTAGTAATTTTCGATGTTAAAGTTTTTTTTAATTCTTCTAATTTATTTTTATTTTTATTTAAAATTTTTTTTATTTAAAAATTTTGTATTGTTTTTATTTTTGAATTTTAATTTTGTTTACTTGTTGATTTTTGCTATTTCTTACACGACTATTTCTTACACGATTTAAACACGAGAGCTTTATTAAAATACTGCGATTGCTCCGTTTTTTTGATATCCCTATAAAATGAAAGAAATGCCTTTTTTCTTGTTTTTTTTTTTTGCTTAAACAAAGGGTGTTATATTTGGTAAACCTCTAAAGAGAACTAAAGTTTTAATGATGGTCTAATAGTTTCTATGGAAGAATTTTTGCTTTGGTTAATACCTTTGGAGTTGGGCAGAGTTTATTGTTTTCACAGGGTGACAAACAAGCTTTTAGTTTTATATTAGAACGAAAGATGACTCTAAAAATCGCGTTCTAAAACTTTTGGATTTTTTTTATTATCGATTTTGGACCATACAAAATTTTCGTAAAACCATTATTTATTTATGAGTTGAAAATAGAGATGGCCAGTAATGAGTAAAAACTGATCTATCTATTTATTTTAAATTATTATACATTCTATCAGCCTACCAAAAAAAAATTGTTCAACCCACTCTAATGTGGACAGGCATGCCAAAATTATTATCTTATGCAATGAAATCTCAATATTTATTATATTTCCCCATCGTATTATAAGCCTTTGATAGTATTTACACACTCAACTTTGCCTTGCACCTGAAAGTACAGTCAGTCACAACGTACATACGCTCTGGTAAATGGCACAATTTTGAATAAATGGACCATAAAACAAACAATTTCAATCAACAAATTACCAACAACGCCAACAACAATGCGAAAACTTAACAAATTTCGTGAAGTATGTATCACCAGCACCTAGATAAGTATAGCAAAAACAACAACAACGACAACAACAACGACAACTGTAGGGAGCAGAAACAACAACACCACATACAGCTCCGACAAATAGTTCAAGGTCAACGCATACACAAGCTTACATATACATATGCGAACAGACATTTCCACACACATTCAAACATGCGCACACAAACACACATTTTCAAGGTATTGCGTTGTAAAATTCAAGAAATTTTAGTTGACTTTGGAAAGTTGTGGGCTCAATAACAACGTGATTAAGATTTTCAGTTGAAAATGAACGAAATGTATATCCTTTTTGATTGAATTTATTAGTGTTTGTCGAAAAGGCAGACGAGGAAACGGAATATAATTTCACTTAAATGTGCGCTTGTTTTGCGTCATACTTTTTGGCGCATTTTTGTTAGAAATTTGTTTCAGGTAATGTAGCCTACTTTTAGGCGCATAAACTCACTTTTGTTTTTTCTATTTAGCAGACAAATGTTTCTAAACTAAAATTAATTTAAATTTTTCTTATTCATTTGCAGGTGGCGTTGGCACTGGTTGCAGCAATATCTATTTCACAGGCAACGGTGATTTGGTGGCAGGTTCAGCGACGGCCGAGGAATTGGCGCTAAGCGCTGCTGGGGTGAATCGCGCGCCATCAACATTTTGGCAATATCAAAGTGCGTTTGATTTATTTGCTTCAATTTTCATGACGTTTTTTAATTTTTCTTTTCACTTTCTTTGCTGCAGATGCTTTACCCATCGAATCAGTGATTTCCATGTCTCCAGCCACAGTAGGTTTGCAGTATTCACGCGACGCAAGTCGTGGTCAAGTGGTGCTATTGCCGGCAACTCCAGCTGCTCTAGGTAAGTGTTTATATACTTTGGTTCACAATGAAAATTTAGAAATATCTAAGTAGTATAAAATAGTGTGCTTTGTCAAATTCTCATAGTTGGATTTCTGCTAAATCACTTGTAGCACTCTTTTATGGTTTTGTATGCAAAATGAGCCTAAAAATATGTGAAGGGGAAGAGCGTGTCGAGACATAGAAATTAAACAAAAATTGCGATAGTGACCTCTGTGGCACTTATTATTAGATCTGTAGACAGATAAAAAGCCGCTAAAATGAAATGATATTTACAAGGGCGCTAGTTTGTTCTATTAAACTAAGCCCGAGAAATTGCTTGCAGATTTAACAATCTTCTACATAGCTATCCCAGGCCATTGTCAACATTATGGTGACGTGGAAAAAATTAGAAATAAGAAAAGTCATGCCGAAAGCCGTTACTGTATGAAGCTTTACTCGTAGTCTGGAGTATCGGATAATAATAACTTTAGGATATATTTCGAAAATTAGAACTGATGAGATATTTAGTGCTGCCTAGGAAAGAATCAAACGTTACTAAGATATTCTCATTTCTTTAAAAAAGTAAAACAAAGGTTCGCTTTCATTCTAATATTACAAGCTTAGACCTAAAATGAGCTTCAGGCCATTACTGCCAGGATTTGACGTTACACATTTTTAGGCTCATTTGATATAATTTTAATAGCCTACTCATAACTCATCGCTGCTTACAAACATATTTACTTTATGACTAGCTTGTAAAACTATTTCCAATCGAGCCTTAACCGCCAAAATATCGTAAGGGGTCATACAAATCTGAAATTGATTAAACTTGATTACTTTGAAGATCGAACGAAGTGATTAAAAGTTCTTTCGCCTGGATAAAGAAGCGAAAAAAGTAGGTCTCACGGCAAACGCGAATTAGACAAAGTATTTGATGGCTAAGCAACTGCATCATTGTTGACAAATACGAAGTTGAAACTGTGACGGTCTAGTAGGGTTTCTGCTCAAGATTTATTGGGTTCGAAACAGATATAAGCAACGAATTTGCTGGCTTGGTCATGTTATGAGAATGCTTAAAGTAGCTTCGATCGAGAAGGTTTAATTTTCTACATCGGATTTTTTGCAGCAAAGGCCCCTAACTCGCAGGGCTTACTTATTTTTTGATCCTGTCATTATTTTGTGGGTTAATGCTCGATACTTTAGCTTATTTGCTTTGCCAAGAATTAGATTTTTATTTATTTATGGGCTTTGGTGTTGGTTTAAGCTTCGTCTTGTAGATGCTCTAAAGCTGATATTAGATATTGGGTACTCGAAAAAGTAGCTAGTTGATTCAAGTAAACTTTCAAATGTTTCACAAAATTCTATTAACTTTTTTTTTGGCACTGAAATATTGTTTTTGGGAAATTATTTCAATTTACTACGTACATATGTAGGTATTACTTACACTCTGGGATCGAAGATTAAACTTAATAGTTCAAACTTGTATACAAAAATCATGATCTTTAGCCATTCAGAATTCAAATTAGGCGTGGAACTCACCACGCATCATGCATGAGTGTGATTATCTAGTCCGCTGGGTTATAGAAAAATCATTTTTCGAATAACTTTCGTAGCTCAAAGATATTCGACCTGAGAACTTTTCAAATATTTTACATCAATGAGCGTCAATCGGTAATTTTTTTAGTACTTTCTTTGGTTAGCTCACGAGCTGTGGTGAATTTGGATTATCACTGATTTCAGGCAGACTCAACTCGCCACAATAAACAAGCAACAAATTTAAAAAAATTATGATTGTTATTTGTTGATTGAGTGTAGAAAAATATAAAACAAGTTTAAGTTAGCTACGGTCCCTGATTTGAGTGCACTAACTTATTTGCAGAGATCGAACGAACATCGATTTTTTGCGGCCAAATCTAACCGAATTTCGGCTAAGTTCGGAGTTATTTTAAGGCCTAAAAGAACCCCAATTGATTTCTAAAATTTAGTAGCAAGCATATGGATTGTATTTCTAAGAAACGGTAGGGTAAGTGTCCCTTTTTTGGCCTACCGAACATAACGCTTGCCCAAGACTGTCGTGGCCGCACAAAAAATCGAAGCTCGATCGTTCTCAAATTATTCATAAACATGCTTGTAACTTTTATGCTTTGCTATGTATCGTTTTCGTAATGAAAAGAGTACTTAACAACAACATAAAAACAAAAAATAATCGAAAAAAACTGCAATTTTCACATTCACTAATTCGCTTTGGTACCCTCTTTTTCCATTCTCCCCCACTCCCACATCCAAAACATCACAACACCACCAACCACCTGAACGCTTCAATTGATATAAAAAACAAATTTAATCATAATTCGAAACTGCATCAAAATTATTGCTACGTTAAAATTGATATACAAAAAAAAAAAAAAAAAAAAAAAAAAAATTTTAAAAAACTCGCGTTTCGAACTCAAAAAATCCCACATAGGCATATCAAATTTTCCAATCTATACACCCACAGATCCGTTCCAACAGGCGGCGGCTTTCGTCTGGCCATCATACATACCCCAAGGTACAACATCAGCCGCCGCAGCTGCAGCAGCCACCCTACAGCCGCCGCCCAATTTCATATTCCCATCGATGAGTCCACATTCTTCGCTACAACCACAATCGTACGCCACATCGCTTCAACTTTTCGGCTCAAATTACTTAACGGCGGCCGCGGCAGCAGCTGCAGCAGCCGCTGCCACATCCACACTTTGCCAACACAATCAACAACAACAACAACAACAACAACAAACAAATGCACAACAACAAGCCACAAATTCCATCAATTTGAGTTTGACGGGTGCGGGCAGCTCGTTACCAACAGGCATTGCAAATAGTATGAGTGGCAATAGCAACAACACCAACAGTCGCTTTTTAAATTTGTCAGGTGCACCATCAGCCAACAATCACAATGTTATCGATGTGCCGAAACCACAAAAACCACTACATCACCCAACATTGACGCTACCGTCATCCACAGCAACACTACAACCACCACCACCACCATCTTTGCTACTACCACCAACTGCAATGAAGATCGAAGAATGGAATGCGGCAGATTTTATGGCAGCTGCGGCAGCAGCAGCAGCTAGAACTGCGCAACACAATTCCTTGGGTGGCGGTGGCGGCGCCGGTTCCACGTTGCCCGTCACAACGCAGCCGTTGGCTTTAAATTTCGAAAGTCGCGAAAAGACAACAAACACCACAGCAACGAATATGTTGGATATGCACAGCGCTGCAGCTGCTGCTGCCGCCGCCAATGCACAGGCGTTAAACTTGATGCGTCTTCCAACGCCACCAACTTCAGCGACCATGGAGAGTGCGGCAGTAGCAGCAGCAGGCGGTGGTGGTGGTGGTGGACCGCAGCTACAGCAACAAATACTCTTTCAAAGTACAACGACGCCATCGCCAGCTTTGCTCAATTTGTCTGCGTCATCTTTGCCACGTGGTGCGGCAGCTGGTAGTGTCGCGGTGGGTACTACGACCGTCACACCCACTGGCATATTTATAAATGGCAGCAGTAGCGTAACACCAACAGCACTTTCGGCAAATATTGGGCCACCAACGCCGCTGGGTGATGAAGCAACAGCGATCAATTTCAAAACGAGTCCAATAGAAGCATTATCGCAACAAAATGGTGGCAGTGTTGTGGTGGGCGTGCCACGCGTCTTAAATAGTAATGGACAAGCTGCAATGCAAACTGAACCAACGCCACAAATGCAGGATGTGAATATACAGACCGATACGCCAGTTTGTAGTGATGATGAGAATTCGACGTGTCCACTTGCCATACAACAACAGCAACAACAATTGCACACAACGACGCAGAGCAGTACGGACAATGCGCCAACTTATATGACCAATGACAACAATGTCCAACAACCTTTGGAGTTAACAAAGCAAAGTTGTCATAGCAGTGAAGTGAATAGTGCGGATTGTGTTGGTAATCGAACTGCAATAACAACAACTACAACCAACACAGCTGCGAATAATTTTGAGTGCCATAGCGCCGAAGACGCCATAACTACCAATGGTGAATTGGACTACCAAGTGACTACGCCACAGCCGACACCAACTCCTTCCACGCCACCACCGGCGCCTCCAGTGAGCGAACCCTTCCATCATAGTGAGCCATATGAGCAACATCAAAACGTCAGCCAACAGCAGCAACAAACAGCGCCAGAAGATCTAACCGGACTCGAGCTGCTGTCCAACATTAGCGCCAGCACATTGGCAAGTAAAGGTATTGGCGTAGGTGTCGGTATGGCTATGGTGCGTGTCAAGCAAGAGCCAATTGATCACGTGGATATGCCAAACTCTTCAATGAGCGATGATGCGTTAGTGTCGTCAATGCCGACACAAGCCTCACAACTGTTACAACAACAAATCGCAATGACACAACAGCCGCACACGCCAATTTGTGATTCCTGTGCGCCGCAAGAGGCTGACATGCAACAACAACAACAACAATCCACACCGCACTCCTTATTGCCACCCCCCAATGCGGCTACAACTGCGCCGTGCCAACCGCAGCCAACTATGGGAACGCAACAAGTCGTTGAGCCGCTCGGTGGTTTGAATTTACTTTGCGCACTCGCCGAGCAACGCATACAAGAAGAAGTGCAGAGTAGTCGAGGTAATTTGTATGCTGAAAGTGAAACACCGCCGTCCCCGCCGCCTGCCTCACTCTCAACAGCATCCACATTTGGTGGCTACCAAACGCCACAGCAACAAAATCAGTCACAATTGGCGCCAAAGCAAAATTCACCTTATACGCTGGAGCAATCGTCCTTCCCATCCATGGAAGGCATTGAGCTTCCTTCGACAAGTGGACTTGGCTTGGGCATAGGCGTTGGTGTCTGCGAGCAGCCGGTTAAACGTAAAAAGCACAAACATTCCAAATCATCAAAATCCTCAGCTGTGGGCGGTGGTAGCAAGAAATCGCAACGTTGCTCAAAGAAGAGTAAAAAGAAACTTGCTAAAGAGAAGCGTAAACATAAGCAGCTACAACAACAATTATTGGCCTCCGCTGCTGCGGCAAGTAATGCCTCTGCTTCTGCTTCGGATGATGTAGACCTTGAGGATGAACAATTGCAGCAGGAGTTGAAGAGTGCCTTTAATCGTGTCGATCCTAATTTCCAGTTGCGTTTCGGTCAATGGGCGAATGCAAAAGAGATCTTCGATTTGATGGAGAGTGATATGCGTATGCGTTTAGCGGATATAACACGTCAATATCGTAAGAAGAAGCGAAAGCTTGATGAGATGTCTAAAAATAAGAAGAAGAAAAAATGCGCCAAATTGCTAGCAGCACAATTGCAACAACAACAGCAGCAGCAGCAACAACAGCAAACGCCCACGCTCTCTCTGGCCTCACTTAGTGCAGCCGGCAGCGTTGGTCTCTCAGCGAGCACTTCCCTACCACTCTGTGATTATAAATTTCCGAAATTCACCACAAATGGTGGTGTTGGTACAACGTCCACGCCCTACTTAAATCGTTCCAGTTTTTTGCGTTTTGGTGAAAAGGCGCCATCAGCGCAACCTGCACCACCACCGCATGCACAATTTCCACCCGCCGAATGTGACAATACAGATGATAATGCGCTGTCATCCATCAGCAGCACCGGTGCCGCCACCAATTCAAACGGTGGCGCTTCCACCATGATTATATATAAGCCCGTACGTTTAGGTCCCAGTGCATTAGCGGGTGCCGTCGCTGCCGCGTCAGTGGGTATTGATATGCGCAATGGTAGTGGCGGCAGCACACCTCATCGTCATGCACAAAAACATCTCTCGGCAGATAAATGTTCAATCTCGACGATTGTCTGTAAAGAACCGAAGTTAATGGCTGGCACCATGACTTCTACGTCATCCTCTTTGCTCTCATCCAGTCGTCGTTTGAATGAAGCAGTGCTCTCATCTACTGTGTGTGATGAACAGCGTTCTGTCAGTGCGTCATCAACACCAACGCACAAGCTGACACCAAACGTACAACAACAGACGCAGTCGCAGACTCAGCAACAATGTAGGAAACCCGCAGATCCGCGTGATTTCCAGCTAATGCTTACCAGTGAACATTTGTATCGTAAAGAGACGCGTGTTCTAGCCGATATGGGTGGTCTTTTTTATGCGGGCGTTATGAAGCCGTTGCAACCACCCGATGTCTATGCGATTACTTTAGATGGCGAACGTGGCAATAAATCGCATATTATGTCGAGGGAGGAGATCTTCAAAGATACTGTAAGTAGCAATTCATTCATTACTGTGGAAAATATGTAAACTTTCCCTCTTATATTCCGAGATTATATCAGATTCCTTAGGCCGTTTATGTAATTACATACACTCTACCCCAAGAGGCCCATAGTAAATTCGCGGAATGAGCAATGATTTCCCGAGCTCAACTTGAGAAAGAAGGACCCACTGAAAGCCTCTCTGCCCTCGTGCCAATTGCTACAGAGGAAACTTGTTAGCATACGTCATCATTGAAGCAAAAGTGCTGACAACTGACGTGCACCCTTAGCAGTCGGATATGAGCACTGGAACGATCTGAATTCATACCCCGCGAAGGGTTGTAACTACGACAGCACTCTCCAACAACTCTCGGCAGTGCTTGTCCCGTTTCCCCGACGCGCATGCCGTTGAGGTTTGGGTTGTGGTACGGAAATTGTTGGCCCTTTGAGGGAATAATTTGTTTAACCCTTGGAACCTTTAGGCCTTTTAGTGTCTTTGATGCTTTACATTAGTCTTGGTTTGTTCTTTATGATAGCTTAAAGCTGAGGGGAGGGGATAGGTGGTCATCTAAAGGCGGGCTTTCCGAATTTTTTTCTCTTTTTTATAACCATTTCAAAAGACTCCTCTATGCATCTTATCATCTATCCTCTGTTCTTTCGATAATGATATTTAGGGTAGTACATCTACTGGACGGAAAGCTAATTACCTAAACCCACTGAGCTTGGGAAGAAGATTCAGGGGTTACAATATTCCCTAGGTACATGGGTATGTCTGTCGTAAAGACGACTCAAATATTCGCATGGATACTTTTTCCGGGCTCAACGAAATCTCTTTCAAGTTAGTCGGGCTAGTACCGAACTCATATCTGGACCGCGGTGATACTCCCCTAAGCAAACAAAGTACTGCTACTAAAACAACAACAAGGCTTTTTTCTCCCACGATCATTTGGCAGACTTGAATAGCGTGTCAATATTAGAGTTATATCAATCCTCTAGGAGCAGGTCGCTCGGCAGAAAATTCGGTATATCCAGATGATATAGAAATATTTTACCATCTCCCCATCTTATCACTCATTGCCTACATTTTATATACATATAGTTGCATTTCTAACTCGTTTCCCTCATTACAGATATTGGAAGTGGCGCCAAAATCGGTGGAGAGCATACCTGTTGGCACACGACTTTGTGCCTACTGGAGTCAGCAATATCGTTGCCTATATCCAGGGCGTGCAATCGAATCCGAATCGTCTGACGATGGTGAGATGCCCAACGACTCGGTTAGCGTTGAGTTCGATGATGGTGATAGTGGTCGTATACGTCTACAAAATATACGCTTTCTACTAAGCGATTATCCCATTGTGGGTAAGTCTTAATGTCATAGAACATTGTTGTTGTATACATGTTTCATATTCATCTCTTTTTGCCGTCCATCCATTTCAGTTTCATTAAAAAAAGGATCGGAAATTTTGGGTCAAAGTTTATTGGATGAAGAAGAGATTGTATCTTCGTTTCCGAAAAGTATGTCTTTCGATTTTCGAATTTTCAAATTTTCAAATTTTGTGTCTATTTGTAATTGTTTTTTTGTTGTTTTTTTTTTTTGTGTTTTCGGTAAGCTACAAAATTGAAACCACAAATTTCCGATCAATTTCAAACAATTAATTCATCTTCAAATTCATCTATGATTTTCCACAAATTGATCGTCTATTTCTTCTGTGTTTCGTGCGTTTTAATTTGTGTACCTACTTTTTCCGTTCTCTTTTCTTTTTGAACCGTCCGAACTCTACCTCAGAGTACAACGATAATCCCCTCTACTCTTTAGGCAAGCATAAGAAATCTGGTGGCACAACGTCGCGTAACTCAAACGGTTCATCTAGTAGCCACAACTCCAATGATGCACACGAGCATATGTCCTCCTTCCTTGCACTCAACGATGCGCCCGCGTCAATTGCAGCAGCAACGAGCGAGCCTATAACACAAAATGCACGCGAGATTAGCGCACAGCGTAAAGAGAAGAAGCGCATAAAGAATTTAAAAAAGAAATCACAAGCCGTAGCAGCATTAGCAGCAGCAGCAGCGAACGCTAACGCAAACTCATCAACATCAGCGGTAATGGTGAATAATGGTATTAATGGTTTGGCGTCTACTGTGAATGGTACAAATGGTATTGGCGATGTTTCGATTGTTACAGCCGATTGTAATCGCAAACATCATAAACATAAAAAACGTAAAAAGCATAAGAAGCATCATCATCGCAAAGCGAATGGTGAATGTGAGGCAATCAATGGTGCAAATCATACTTTTGTTATTAAAAATGCTGGTATGGCACCAAGTAATGCCAACTTTTTGACATCAACACCACAAACGCCCTTTAAGGGTAAGCGTGAATTTTCAGTTAGATCGAATGATAAGCAACAACAACAACAGCAACGAAATGGCGATGTGCAAATGGCTGGCGATGATGATGATGATGATGATGATGATGCTGGTGATGAAGCAACTGCAGAGCAGGATAATGATGATGAAGACGATGTCATACAAATAGCACAAACGCAAGGACGCGCTTTTCAAGCTATAGCCGCCGTTCATAACAAGACGCATATGCAGAGCGTATCGTCGTGTTTGTCAACAGCGCCAGCTATAAAAGTGGAGACTACATCTGCTGCGGCTGGTGCGTCTGCGACGGCGTCCTCAAATGCTAAAGTCAAAACTGAACGTTTGGATTTGGAGGAGGAGAGCACTTCGAATATGATGTCCGAATTATCGGATGAGGTAATTGAAATTGTTGTTATTATTAATGTATATAAAGCTGGCAGACTTACAAAAAAAAAATATAATAATATAAAAAATTCAGCAATAACTCTTTCATGCTGCTTTAAATTATTTCGCTCATAAAATTATATCGTTATATTAATTACCTTTTTTGTTTTTTTTTTTCAATCATCAATCAGAACAAATGCGATGATGACGAGGTGGAACATAACAATTCGAAGGGCAGTAAAATTGCGGCATTCTTGCCAGAACGCCAATTGTGGGGTTGGCAGGGTAAAGCTTATCGTAAAGCAGGTGTTAAGGGCAGAGCCCGCAAACAATTCTATAAAACAATCAAAAGGGGCAAAGAAACAATAACAGTGAGTAAAATTAATTGTTTTAATGTATCAATTCTCATTAACTCTTTTTTCAACAAATATATCAGGTTGGGGATTGTGCAGTATTTTTATCTACTGGTAGACCAGATAGGCCATATATTGGACGTATTGAATCCATGTGGGAGACAACGTCCAGCAATAAAGTAGTACGTGTTAGATGGTTTTATCATCCTGAAGAGACAACAGGTTGTCCAAATCTTAAATATCCGGTAAGTTGAATACGTTTGGTTGCATCATCGACTCTATAATTCTGTGCATAATCTTAAAATTGTCAGATTTTGTGGAAGATTTCAAATCATTCCCCACTTAATCCTGCCACACCGTTGGGTTGCAATTCGAATACATTTCCAGATATCTTCATTCATTCGTATAATATATAGGCTATCCAATGCATCCGCTGGTGTTCAATTCCCTGAACCCTGTCGAAATCTATGTGAAGCTCATACGCAGATACGTAAAGGTCCTTTCGAAGAACTGGCGCGATAACTGGCTTATAGAGTGTAATTTTCATTCCCCGCGTGCAGTACTTTTTAATTGACTATTAATTTCGAATATCGTTGTATTTCTAGACAGCGATAGTCAGCATATTATAAAACATCAAACCCAAGATCTTGAGGTGGTTTACAGTCGGTATATACCTAGTTTGTTATATAAGCGTCGGTCGTGATCAGAGACACACTCCATTGACGCACTCTGTTGTACAAAGATCAATAGGTATCTTCGCGATCTTTACAGCTTTTTCACAGAGTATAATCTGACCTTATCTCAGACTAAATCGACCGTCACATTCTGGACTAAAAAGTCAAACGTCCACGTAGTATATGGCTTAACGCTACCTACGGTCAATCAACGGAAAATCATGCCACCGCAATAGTCACAATGGTACAGAGTAGCAATAAGATTCTTAAAACACTTGCGGGCAGCACTGGGCTGTAGACAAAGAAACATCGTTTCCTACTGAGCGGTTATTTACCAATGATATTGGAGGAAGTTGTGAGTTTGCCAAAACATTACCATCAGAACTGCTACGGGATGTCTTCTTATGTCAGCTCAGTCTTAACTTCATCAAGAAACCAAAATTATCTCGATGTTAGAGATTACATTGAATTACTGACTATATCGTCCCCTCAATATAACAATAGCGTATAATTTTTTTTGGGTTTTGAGAAAATCGAGTTTAAAGTTTTTGTCAAATCAGATGTCTATTAAAACCTCAATATCACGGTAAAGAAAAATTGTTCATAGTGGATTTTTCGATGAATACATTATACCGTTTCTTGCCTTTAAATTTACCAAGTTTTTTTATTCTACGCATCCTTTAAGACCATAGTTATGTTATTCAAAGCGCAAGTCCTCCATATAGGCCATTTTATTTTTTAGGGAATTCGTATGATGTATCTGATACACTATTTTATTTTGTATGGTATACGCTGTTTCATTCAATAATTTTACGGTATTTTTATTAAAATATCAATTTGTAACATTATAAAACAGTAATTAATTCCTGTTGATATTTACCTTACTTTCTTCACTTACATTATATAATGGACGATACTCACTCATATGTTTAAAATCCATATTTTTAATGAACAAACTTTCTCTGCGAAATGAATTTGCAAGCTGAAATTTCAAATGACTACAATATTTCCTTGGCATTCATGTAGTCAAAACAACGTAAAAATCGCATAGACTATTACTCTTGTAAATTTCTGATAAAATTTTCGAATTTGTATTGAAAATAAAACAGCTTATGTGGGGTATAGAAATGGTCGGAATAAAACTATTTCTCAAACAATAGTGTATATCATTATAAGCTATTTTATGAGTTAAAGTTTTGATAAATTGTATTTATTTCTACAGGGTAAAATGGAGTATAATGCGCATACACTATTATTCTTTTAACAACTTTGCAGTGTCAATTTCAAGTAAAATAGCGCATATGAGCTTATACACTTATTGAAGGAAATGTTTGAACAAGAAATTATACACCATTTTTTCCAATGACATTTTGACCCACTTTGTGGAAGTAGAATTTGACGAAATTTTGATCAGACATAGAATCAATGATGGAGATTCTAAATATGCAATAAAAAAATAATGGCGTATGAGCACATACGCTATTGTTATATTGAGGGGACGATATAGTTTTTCTGTACTACCATAAACCCAGTCGTTCAACTTTTGAACGAAGATCCGCAGTCAAGGGGCATAGGGAGACATCTCCGTAAACACTTTGTTCTGGCATCCTTTTGATCTTTCTAACCACAGATGTGCTCTAATTGACTGTCAGATCTTGTCCAGTGACCCCGTTATTAACATTCCACCACCTGAAATAGTCCTCCAGATTCAACATCATCATACTAAATACCTACTTTACCTGCATGTGGTATGCTCCCTCATGATACTAAATATCTCTTTAAAACAACTGGATCTACATTTCCACCAATCTGGCGCTATAATACTATTCTGTTCTTTAATTAAAATAGGGGTGTTGTTAAGAAGTCCGTTTTCGTACCGGTTGCATTGATAGGCTGATATTCTATATAGCCGACAATATCACAGAATTTGCGTTATACATATATATCTATACTTTTTTTTTCAGGGTGCTTTATTTGAATCCCCACATGAAGATGAGAACGATGTCCAGACAATATCGCATCGCTGTGAAGTACTTCCATTTGAACGTTATTTTGCCAAATTCGGCTCCGATACAAAGCAATATCAGTTAATCTATGATAATAATGATACATACTATTTGGCGGGCTATTATAATCCCAGAGTACAGGTGCTTAATTTACAAGAAGATATACCGGCTGTTAAAGCTGAGCAACAACAACAACAACAACAACAACAGCAGCAGCAGCAACAAGTTGTTGCAAAACCGCAACTGCAACAGCAAACACAACAACAAAACGGTAATGGTTTAACTAATATCAATGAAGACGTTGAATAATTAATTGTACGAAAGAAAATTCTAATTAGAGGCCGAAGGAAGCAGATTTAACAACAAAAACTAATTAATTTTTAAGTGAAATGCGAAGAATTGAGTTAGCTATATGTATGTATGTTACTTAGTAAAGCATAAGTTTATGAATATAAAATGACAAAAAACAAAAAACAAAAACACTAAACTACTATACTAGTGTAGTCTATATAGTATGTATAAGAATGTATGTAGATGTATGCGTGTCATCGTCCAATGACGATTGACTAAAGTGACCAATGCCGTCACATAACGAGGCCGGCTTAGTTGTGCTGTATGTTTATACAACAAAATGTATAATTATAAGTAACTGTGAAACGTTTTAATTTTAGAGGAGAGAGAGTAAAAAAAGGAGCTAAATACAAAAGAGAGGACACTAAATATATATTATATTAAACTTTATTATATATACATATACATACTTATATATTATATACTTATGTAAAAGTGATGAAAGCGTAAAAGCTGTAAATCAATGAGCAACATTTATGAGATACATATATACATATATATATATAAAAGAGAGATAAGAGAATTTTAATTTTAAATTTAAAAACTAAGAGATAAATAAACACATAACAACTACATATATACATGCTTATACGAGTATAATATACAAATTAATGTACACATGTACCGTAAAAAACGGGTACATCAGATACAAATATACACGGATGTGAATACAAAATTTAAAAGGCATAAATGAAATGAAATAAAAAAAGAAGCAAATAAATGTATTGCTAAACAAATAAAATTTATAGTTTCTTTTTTTTTTGTGGACAGTAATACAAAGGTTATACAATAGTTATACTTATTATATATGTATACATGCATACTATATTTCAGATGAAGTTTAAAAAACTAAAACGCAGAAAAAAAAACATTATTTAAAACAAAAAAGTAAATAAACATATATTAAAACTAATGCTCCAACAACTAAGATAAATATAAGCTAAAAAGCACACTGAAAGCATATATTGAAGGTAAAAAACAAAAACTCAAAACATCGCGCCAGCAATGGCATAAAATGGGGGTTTAGAGAAAATAGAAATCTCAGCAGCAAATAGACCTAGAACCCTTAATCGCAAACTGTTTTGAAACTGAAATATGTATGTGTCAATAATAGTAAAATGAAAGCACTTTCGCACATACATATGCATATGTTTGATCCCGTAAAAATCCCTCGTTCCGTGGATTGGATGCGTTATGTATGCCCGCGGTAGGCATACCGGTCGTAAGAGGCGACCAATATGCACACAGGTAATGATGTGCAACTCGATGGTTGATCTACGGATATGATGCCTCCCACCTCTCATTACCCATCTTCTCTTTTCTTTCGGAAGGAGGGATGACATGACCTAGAAGGTTGCACTGGTCATACCAAATCGCTCCCACGACAGTCGGGCAGTACCGCAAGGGAGTACCGGAGCGTACCGGATTCATATCCGGCCAAGGACTGTTATTTCGACAACACTCCCCAAAACCTTCGGGGAGTGATTTTGTTGTTAAAACAACAACAACAACAACGTATCGATAAGAAACTCTCGACTGGGTTGAGCGTGATATCACTTGGAAGACAGCGATCTTATGGCTGATCTCTGTTTGTTTGTTGTTAAAGGAGCTCTTATCCGCATAGTCTGTCTGCTCTATCAGCGTGTTGGTACTGGTTGATTATATTCCCACCACCACTTAATTAAGATAACGAGTTTGCTTTGCTTTCTGCTTTATCTGCCCACTGAGAGTTCTCATCCGATGCTTTCATTGGAAGTTCTCATATGTGGCTTGTTCAAGTTCCAATTCAGAACCTTACTACGTGCATTTAAATTTATATTCCACATATACATACATACCAACCCGTGTGGTTCATGGCAAGACTGCGGGTGATAGCCTGCCCACCTGGTGTGAGGCCTCAAAGTCTGCTAGCCCAGCGGCACAAAAATGTCTCTATTATACACTCAATCTGTTTGCCGTTAAAAGCCCCAAAACTGATGTGGTATTAAAGATCCTTCAGTTTATTTAGACTTTTTCAAAAAAAATACATTCCCAGTTGTTTCATTATTTGAGTAGTATTTGGACTTTTTTCAAAACGTTTCGAAATTGCTTGAAACGGTTTTGGTTTTGGAAAGTAAAACGTAAAAATAAATTAATAGTACATCAAATATTTTTAGTTACAAAATGGTTTTGAGATTTTTGGCTCTAAGTGCATACATTCATTAAAGAGGTGGTTAGTTTGTTGACGAGTTTCTTGAAAATACCCCACTGTGGCGCGTTAAGATGCATGGGTTATATACCTATTTGTACAACTTGATGAAATTCAAGGCGGCTTAATATATGAACAAACTACTAAAAAAAAAATACTATAATTGTAACAATTTATTGTGATAGTCCGATCGATGGCTCGATAATTGATGATAATGATATCGATAACGATGATGATGATAATGTTTTTTGATGAATAATTGCTAAAAGAAAAAAAAACAAACAAACTGATTTTTGATGTTGATGACTATGAGAAGAATGTGTTGTATATTTACATACATCTCGTTTATTCAGATTTAATATAAGAAGAAAAAGCAAAAACAGAAACAAAAACACTCACTATAAAACACATCAATACATCCACAAAACGAAAAACTAAGAATCTTAAACTAAAATTAACAAAAATCGCAAAAAATAAAGAATCAAATAATAAAACAAAAACAATCGATTGAGTGTTTGTAATTTAGGTAATTCTTGTAGATGTGGTAGGCTTCACCATATCCAAACATAGGCTTATCTACAGCTAAATTACAAAAAAAAAAAAAATTTAAGGGCGAAAAAGAGTAGTTTCCCTTATAGCGCTTAGGAGTGTTCCGTGGTGGACTGAAGTTTTTGTGACGATCAAACAACTTCGTATCACGTTCTCTGGCCAGAGCAGCAGATTTGGAAAGGAAAGCAAAAAATCTAATGAGTTTCCGGCATGCTCTTTGCTGGTATTAAACGAGTCGAGTTCGCACCCACACTCACGCAACATCTGTTTCCTTTGCCGTACGCAAGTAAGTTCTCAGGAAACTGCCGTAGTTCTCTTTAAAAACGTTGATGTAAATCGGCTTCACGATCCAACTCCGGACAGACCACGCGGTTGCCTTCATCTGTGCTTCAAAAGTGCTCTGATGCTTGCTTAAGCGTCCTGCGGTTATGATGACCTTAGGCTGCGAGATGTGATAATTTTCCATCCCATCATCAGCATGTTTGCAGGAGCGACGTCGGGTGTGAAGAACTTCATAGGGAATACGCTTATGAAATTTTTAATCCGATAGTGGGACTCGAGGTAAGGACTTAGACACCAACAGACCTCTCGAAGAGCGAAAGTAACACTCTGTAAGTCACTTATCGTACCCGTCCTGGTTTATGGCTACTGACAACATCTGATGACGCGTTGGCGACGACCGAGTATCGTAGAAGATTTAATGCTGAGCTGTACGAGATGTAGACACCGACATAGTCCAACCAAATAAAACCAAGCTGCTTCGTTGGCTAGGCCATGTTGTGCGAATGAACGAACATGCTCCGGCCCAGAAGGTATTCTTAACGGTACACGCCGGCTGTAGTAGAGGAAGACGGAGACCAACACTTCGATGGTAGGACGAAGTAGAGACCGCCCGATTTTTAGAATGTTCTGACTTATCCAACCAGCCAATGATTCAAAGCGTTCAATGTTACTTCGTATATCCTTCAAAGCTGTTCGACAACTCACAAAGCTAGCCTGTAAAACCACTGCTTCCCGTCAACGCAAGAAAAGCCGTACCAGAACATAGCCTTCCAGCTGATTATAGTCTCAACTCTTTGCACGTATCGGCGGAAATGTGGCACCAAGGACGTGCAGGCATATCGTCAATGTAACCGCGAAACAACAACAACCAAAGTCAGTCACACACACACATTTCTGCTCAAACGAACTGCAACGGGCGCGCAACAAAAACAGCAACGAGTTTATTTTATTCTGCGTTGCCATGCAGCCGTTTAATTGGCTAATAAATAGGCAGCCACTTGCACATCGATCCAACAACATATTCACATTTTAGTGATTCGCATTGATTGAATGAGGGTGGAAGGTATTGTAGGATTGTAGTTTCAAAATTTTTAATTTAAAATTTATTGAAAAAGTTGGGAGCACGTCTCAACACTCTCAATGAGCTCAACACCAAAGTGGTATTGCAGAAATAAATCAACGCCACCAATACAAACATTTACAGAGATCACAAAATTGGGACAGGAGCTAAGACGTGTCACGTATCGGATTGCCGTTGATGTCAAGGTTGATGTTTTCGATGAGCATGTGAGTAAGAACTGTGGGGGTTTTTTTTGCGATTATACTGATGAGGCGTAACGAAGCATGAGCCGGGATTTGGACTTTCATAGTTAATGTTCTTACAACACAACCACGAGTGTGTAAAACGGTCGTCAGTTCCTTGCCCCTTTAAATATGTTACCAGTTATATCGAACCTATTTTATTCTGAGTTATCGTAACCTCTGGTCTAGACATCAGTGCCCGTCTCCCAGAGTAATGACCACTCGCTCGTCGCACTTCTTCTCAACTGCCCCAAACCGGTAACATCTTAGAGGATATAGACTTTATGCAACGATCAGATCAGTATCGTAAATTTAGCCCAGACATCGACCCAAGGGAAAAAACCTTTGAACGTAAACAAAATGTCTTCCAGTCAGTCTAGATGTAAACCTCGAGATAGCAGAGCAGGTGGATAACAGGACATTGAGTACAGTGTAATGGAGACGTTCCCACTCGAATGGTGTGATTGTCCACATCCCAATCAGGGTTCAAGTTTAGGCCTGAGTTTTTGATGACATCTCCCTAGTTGAAAACGGGTAGTCCGCAGTTTAGGTTTTCCTCCTCAAGCTGCTTGAAGTGCTGAAAGAGGGAATGGAGCACGGCAGGCTAACTGGGAACACTGCCAAAGGGTGAGGTCAGTGGCGGATCCAGGATTTTCTGAAGGGGAGAGTAGGGGTTCAAATTATTTGTATGCAATTTTGGCCATAGTTCCTCAAAAATGCATCTTTTTGGATTCCGAGAGGAGGGGTTGCACCCGAAAAAACGCCGTGGACCCGCACCTGGTGAGGGCTTCGCCGATATAAACCCGGCTTATACTGGTAATATCCCGACTATTGTTTCAACGATTTGATTTCTTGATTTTAGTAAGGGCTTAGATTCTGAGCTCTAGCAAACTGAGGGGGGTTCCGTATGGTAGTATTTAGATAGACTACCTGATCATTGTGGGTCTGCAATTATGGTTCGTACTAACAAATCATCTTTACACCTTACAGAATACGCTTTTGGAAGAAGTGGAGCACGTTTGTGAGCTTTACTGGAACCTAAAGGACGAATCACAAAATAAGGATATACTCTCGCTAAATAAGAAAATCAAACGCAGTCCTTACAATGCCTTGCTATTGCAAAAGTATAACACACTCATGGAGCTCAATGAACGACGTTTTTGCCAGCTAATGTTCGTGCTTAAGCAGACGGTGAGTCAATTAACTTTTCCCATCCCCCCTCCCCTAGAAGACATCAAAACTAAAATTAGCTCATTTAGGTAACGCAACTGCTACGTAAATCCTCTCAATCCGATATGTGGCTGAGTTGGGCTCTACAAATAACGAGCATTTACAATAAATGGTGTCGTCGTGAGAAGCTCAAAGATGCTGTCAAGTTGGAGAGTTTGTCTCATAATGCAGAGTGTTTGAGTACGGATGTTGACAAGAAGCAGCAGAGCTCCGTTGTAGCAAGTGAGGCTATTGGTTTAGGCGAATCGAATGCAGAGTGGAATGCGAATATTTGCAGCAATATGTATCCGGCATTGTTGTTGCCACAGAAGCTCATTGATTTCGCTTTTATTTTACAGGTAAAACGAGAAAGAATTTGTTCCGTATTTGTCCATAGTCAGCTCAGCCGACAACAGATTCGATTGGGCAAATCTTTATTAAATATTCCCCGACTGAGCCCTGGAAGTGTTCCAGAAACTCTCTATAAGCTGTCGTAAGCTGATTTTGGCTCGAACAGTATTTCTCTAATTGGGATCAGCGAAGCTCTTCATAGAGTATATGCCTGCCCGACATTGAAGGGAAATCATTAGTTGTAACGGGCTATTATTATTCTAAGGACACGAGTCACTTTTGACTAAACTTAGGGACACCAACTGGACTCCAGTTACTGGAGCAAGTTACAAGCCTGCCAAAACACAGCAATTCGAGCTCCTATGGAATGTCTTTTTATGACGTTGGGGGTCTCACCTCCACCAACACGCTCAAATGGTCAATGTTAAAGATCTCGCGGAACTGTTAAGTAGACAACCTCCTATACATGTAAGCAGACATCTACTTAGCGAAGACCAGCCGCCTAGGAACATCATCACATTACTCAGCTGACTAGTCCACGGAATCACATGCGGGATCCAAGCGACCTCCATACCGAATCGTTAGATACCTTTGAAAAGTTGAAGAAGATAGCGTCATTCACAGGCAAGGCTTTTCAACTCAATCGGCTTCAGTCGCCCTTTTCGCACTCTGAAGCTCTGGTCCTCTCGGCGTACATTTCATAGCTAAATTTTACCAAACCAAAACCAAACTTTTTTTTCGGCACGTTCGGGTGATAGAATGCTCTATTGATAAGCTTGCAGCCTCCGGAAACTCCCAAGGTCTTTCTATAATGCTTTAACTTTGAAAATGCAAAGCGTCTCGATCCCCAGCCGACCCATTACTGGTGTCTTTAAAACTCCTTGAAGAAATTACCACTTTTTAGTTTGAGAGGCTACCTCAATTCGTAGCTTCCATCAACTCCATTGAAACATATTTCTGTTCCATCTTCTTTTTAGCACGCCTCTCAAACACGCATCGAACAAAACTCTCTGGATCTACTCTTCGGACTCTTTAACATGAGCGAAGAGGAGCAAGCTGAAGCAGCTGCTGCCGCTGCCGGCACCACCTGTGGTCCCATAGCACCATCGAATACGACGACAGTACTAACTGCTACAATGGCCAATGAGGAAAATTATGAGTCGACTGCTTCCAGTTTGGAAATTTTGCGCATCCTCACGCTCAACATGCACCTCGACACTGAGTTCCACAGCAGCACTTATGCCGCGGATTTGGGTATGGAAACGAGTAATTGTCGCAAATATGCGGAACATTTCTTACAACGCGAACGTGCGCATCTTACGCAGCTCATAGATAAAGCCTACGATTACTGTCCGAGTATATTTGGTGAGTAGTTAGAGCTCTGGTTGATAGCTTCTACACATATCAGCAGTGCAAATCTCTCCCTTTCCATAGGTAAATCTTGCAGTCGTGAGGAGTTGGGTGATTTTGTTATGCGCGGCATGCGTCTCACGTGGTCAAATGTTGGTCTCATATTGGATCATATTATTTTATGGTGGATCGATACACCACTTGCTTGTTATCCACTCACGCATGTCGAAACAATGCGCAACTGGTTGAAGAATCACACCGAACGAGGTTTGTTGTTTTGCGGACCTTGAATGAATTTTTAGGTTAATCTCAACTATTTCTAGATATTCCGGAACCCGTCTACTCAACGTTACGTGGTGTTGCTGAAAGTCTAACGAACTTTGTATCGAATAATATATGGGATCAGCTTTTTCGCTATACGTTGTTGTCAACCAATTGTCAGCCAGCAACAATGCAACGCACTCTTCAGTCTTATAGGCCAGTGGGACAGGAGGAGGTAATACATTTCTTTAAATAACTAAAAACTTAAAGTTCTACTTGCTCTAATTATAACTAACTCGGGATACCCATTCGGTGGCCAAAAGAACCTCTTAGCATCTGATCATCTACCGATAAACTATCGGTTGAGGCGCTGGAGAAAATGATTATCCCTAATTGACCTTAAAAAGGCTAACTGGGATGTCTTTCAAATTCTGTTTGAAGCGATCGAGACCACCTCTAATTGAGAGAGTTCTACTGGTGCTGTCTGAAAGGGTCATATGATAGTGAAATCGAATCTCTTCTAAATCCACTGCTAGCAGGACGTATACAACGATGAGATGATATCCAGCGCTTCAACTGTCGGTGAGTTTGATAGTCATTAGGACAGTCAAGCGTCAATTGATGGACTGACTTCAGCGACCATGACGGGCTGTCAGGGAATACCTGGCCAAGAAATCGCCACTCAGATATATTGACTCAGCAGACGCTTGTCCAAGTAGGCTGTCCCTCAGTTAAGATAGCTTCCCCCAACCTAACCTAACAATAATGGGCTCTTATACATGGTCTTGATCGTTTGTTTAGCCGTGGTGGGCTCTACTTAATTAAAGGGCATAAGCTCTTCGGGCTCTCGATCAGCAAAAATTACATCGAGCCTTGTTAGTCAGTACAGGGAGTGGACCATGAACCTGGCAAGTCGACATATCGTTTCTCTTATTCGGGTACCGCGGCATCACAACATTCAGGGAAACGAGATTGCCTATGAGCTGGCAAGGCGTGGATCGGCTCTTGATGTATCAGATGCAAAAGCGGCCCTTGCACCTCTGGGACTCCTCAAGGGCCGGATCTCTTAGCACTGAGTCAGTGAGGTAAGGGATAGGTTAAAGCGTTTGTAGCCCTACAGAGCACACAGGGTCACAATACCTCATGCAGCAGTTGCAACCTTCCCGGGTCAGAAGAGACTATAGAGAACCTGCTGTGCGTTTGTTCAGCGTAGTGCCGGAGTAGAATAAAATTACTAGAAAAAGCCCTGTTCGGAAGCCTTTCAAAGCTTAGCTATAAGAAGCCCGCGTGTCAAATTTGTTATATTTTCGGCCGCGCAAAACTTTTCGAAACTAATTTAAATAGAACATATTTTTGGCCCAGTTGTCGAGATTTTTTGCGGGATTTAGTCATTTCGGGATTTTGTGTGTCGGGATTATATTATAAACCCATATATGACGAATGAACTAACCGAAATTTTCCTTACCCCATTTCCTTCTCACGTCTATTTTCAGCATTTGGGCACTTATACTGGTGGTTTCTGGGAATTGGTCTTCAAGAATTTAATACAGTTTAGCAACAGTTATTTTCCCGTTAGTGAAGCACAAACTCAAATTAGTACGCTGCCCGTAGCCGAGCAAATACCCATTCTACATCGCATTGGTGAGTTAACGGATACTCTCTGAGAGTAAAGCTGGTTTCAAAGCAATTTACCGCAACTGCCAGCTTAATCGTGTCTTCTGCTCCATGAACCGTATAACAGATTTTAATTTTATTTTTGCTTTTCAACTTTCTTGCTCTCTCCTTTAAGATCACTCTGTACACTCAATGCGTTTGTGGGTTAAAGAGCAAGCGAAACAGCTGTGCTGTGAATGGCTAATGGATCGTTTCTTTCGCATATTGGAACATGATGTACGCGTCACTTTGGCTAGTTTTGCCGCCCATAAGTTGCCCAAATTAACCGCCGATCTCACAGATATTCTAATGTTAGTCAATGTTGCTTTGCGCGCCAAATTAATACTCGAGGTCAATACCAATATCGACAAATTGAAGGTGAGCGCTGACTTTGTTGCCCAGTCCTTTTGTCTAGTAGTCACTGGTAATTTTCAACTTGCAGGCTACAAACGAAGAATGCATCCAAATTATGTCCGAAGTTTGTCGTATACTCAGTCTTGCCAATTTTAAGCTCGCCTTTCCACCTGCCTCCCATTGGCAATTGCGCGTCTATGATGAAGCCGTGAAAAGTGACTATGTCGACTATGTGCTCGATCAAATTTTCCTGCCAGCCATTAAGGCGACCAAAGATTTGGTGATATTGAAGCTCATCATGAAAATTATTTGTGAGGCTTGGCTCGATTATATTTATATGAAGCGTATTAAGTTTAGCGTGAATGGTGCGGTGCAGTTGCTTAGTGACTTCGATTGTGTACGTGAGTGGATACTCAAGTGTTCGCTGTTGGACGCCGTGCAATTGGAGAAGTTGAGTAATCATGAGGTATTGCGCATGTGCAAAGGTGTGGGCAAAATATTGTTACGGAAACCGGAGGATGTCATTTCGATTATTCAATCGCCAAAATTTGCTTACGATCGGAAGACAGTGGGAGGTGAGTGGATTTGAAGTAGTGAGGAGAGGTATCGAAGATACTTCCCTTTACCATTTATTTAATTGAAATGTTTCTTTTTGTTATCATTAAATAGTTGATGCCGCCGCTCAAGAGACTCAATTGCCCTCAGAAATGTTTGTGTCAAATCAAAAAAATTGGTTACAATTACGAGCCAACAAAGGAAATATATTCAATTGGTGCTGTAGCGATTAAGGAAGTTATCTATCTGCTCACACTTGAAAATTGCAGAATCCGGTGAGCTATAGAACTTCAGAAAAATTTACTACATTCATACTAAGGATAAGGAAGAATAAAAATTATCGGGCTTAAAAATTGAACCACATATGGATCTGGCTGGCTCCAATCATTGTTGTTACATTCACATCCAAAATATTTTTTCTCATGCAGGATCACGACGACGGGATGATGGCTATTATTAAAAAATTTAAAAATAATACATATCACTTCTTTTTACAGGGTGGCGAAAAAACGTTGTCACCTTGTTTGAAATCATCGAAAAGTGCTCAGTATAGATGGGAAAATATACAACTCACATAACATAACTGTCAAAGTTCAAAATCAAGGCGAATGTATAGAAGGTGGAAGCCAGGCGATTACAAACACACATCCGTACATTTTCAATGTACTTTGTTTTTGTAATTCGTAGAAATAATGTCAAAATCGTACTATGGCGAATTTTTGTAGTGTAAAGGTTTGAGAAAAAAGTAGCTATCAGCTGATTGGATAATGCCAACTTGTATTAATTCGCCTTGAAATAAACAATACTCGCTTCATGGATTGAGGCTTCTGGCAAATGTTATTTGTCATCTCTAAAATCAGTCGTTCACAGTGATCACGAAAAGTAAACGGCCAATAATCCAATTTATGCTGAATATTTTTTTTTATTGTATCGTAATATAAAAATATTGTTTGCATTTCTTTAGAAAAAGTGAGCTTATAAAATTAAAAAATTTAATTTGAACGCTTAATAAATGAAAAAATTAAATAAATTAAAAGTTTTAAAATATTACTAAAATTTAATGCGTTTTGAGCAACACACAGTTGCATTAATAAAAAAAAAGTATGGGACTTATGAGCTCTAAATGTTTATGATCTTTTCTTTACTTCCGTATAATTCATGCAATATAAAAATTTGCACACATTTGGCAGCATTAAGCAGGCACCTTGCGACTAATTTGACTCACAAGTTCATCGACGCGCTCACTCATGCCAGCAAACTGTTTAGGATGTGGACCGATCATTTGGATGATGGCAGCAACATCAGCGGAGACCTAAAATTGAGAGAGAGAGAGAGCGAGAATAATTGTAAACAGGTGCAAGTGTTATCGATTAACTACAAATTACTCACCTCTAAGAAACGCGCCAAAGCCTTGAGAGTACGGAAAACTTGATCCTCCGTGGGGTTACTTTGGAAGAATTGCAAAATAGCCATGGCCAATTCCACAGCGACATCATCAAATACCTGGGAAGCGAAACACAAAGACAAAAAAATATAAAAAATCAATGTCACGCAAAATCTGGAAATGATACCGAGTTAATGGACACGAACTCTAAAAGACCTAACAAATAATACAGAAATGGGCCAGGAATGGTGGTGGGAAAAATCCAGAAGCAAAGAGAAATTTCTCTTTAGTAAAACTTCTCGGAATATGATTGAGACTTGTTGACAAACCAGCGAGGTAGCGAGCTTTTTTGGCACGATCAAATTTTCGTGTCTTGCAACTATTTTGAAACCACACTAAGATATATTTTTTTTGCTCAGTCAAGTATGAGTGGTATTGAGTGCTTTGTGTGAGTCCTTAATTCTAGTAATCTCTGGAGATTGGGGTTTCAGACAACTTGTGGTATTGCTAACAGTCCCCCTTTATGTTGTATACGCAGAACTTATCAAGCTACCGTACAACATAGGACTATCGAGGACCAACTGTTAGTCCTACTAGTAAACGAACCTTCAAGGTCATCTCACGTTGCTCTATTATTCTCTAAATCCACCACCAAGAATAAAAGGAACTCTTTTACCTACTTAGTAACTAAAACCATCCTAGGCAAGTTTATCGACTTTGTGAAGTAAGTTATCTCCTCTCTCTCTTTAGGGTACATACCGCAGGTTGGCTGCGTTATCCATTTACCAAGATTTTCTGAGGACATTGTAGTTGAAAAGGCCTCTCCAAAGTCTATTGGGAGCATTTTCAAATGAGAAGCCAGAAAACATTTTAAGTTAAATTAAGCCTACAAATCCCGAGTTCCTAAGACATTACTGAACTCACGCTAACTTATCCCCGCTCGCAATATAGAAAAGAAGCATTTATAAGAACCCAGCCAGAGCACATAATTGAGTCAAACCCCACATACATCCTTACCACTGTCTTCACTTCCTTAATGGCTATGTTGTAGAGTATCATTGAACCGCTATTCTTTAGTTGTGGACAATTTGAAAGTATGCAATGCACAGCTACTTTTGTTGTAACGCGTATATTCGATACCGTTTGACCTAAATATTCCCATTCGGAGATATAAAGCAACCATTCGGAGGGTCCCACATTTTCAAAGAGATTGCACATCTGTAAAAATAAGAAACTTCATTATTTAGCTACTCCTCCAAAAAAAAAAAAAAAAGACCGAAATCCACTTACAAACATCGCCCATGCTTGTTGCTCTTCGGGTGTATGCTTCTCGATATCATAGGAAAAGTTCATTAATGTATGATCTCGTCGATCTTGATGCAATATAATGATGACGTCATCTTTCAGAGCTGCATACGCCAATGTACGTATTAAATGTACTCTCGTATCTGGTGAAAAGTTCTCCTCGCGCAAAACACGTTGAACGAAGACAAGAAAATTATCACCTAAAACCCATGAGCCCTCATCTTCGATCAGATACTGATGCAATTCTTCCATGGCGATTTCCTCTTCTTTGCAAATTTTACCATCGAGCAACCTAACGAGGCATTCTAATTCAGTCTTGATCTATAAGAGAAAGTGTAAGTTATTAGATCACGCAAGTTGAGAAAATTTAACGAAAATAAAATCTGGCATGTCGTGATTTACGGAACGATCGACGATTGATAAATAATTCCTATCGTCAACATCCGTAATGGATTAAATATGATAAAATGATTATTACGGGCAGCAAAGTTGCTTTTCGCCAGGGTCTCAGGGATATTGTATGTGGTGGAATGTCGGTTTGACTTCGATTCCTTAAGTTTCGGTTTAGCAAGGGATGCTTCGTTACTCCACAGGAACATCACTTACTTGCCTTGGCTAGAATTCCCGACGTTGGATAGTTGATGTAAAACAAAACATTCTAGTTGAAATGACTTGGAAGAGAGTTGACTCCAGGACAAATAAGGTCATTGTTTAAGCGATATAAGCTATGGTTATTACTTTCGTTTATTTCATTTGCGTTGCATGCTATTGTGATTCGCAACCAGCTTATGAAATATTCCGAAGATATAGTTTATGTTTTCAAATCCCGAATCAATACAAGTTGGTTGGTGGGATGAAGAAATTTTGTACGTTTTGCAAGGCCACCCTGTGTCAACTATTTTATTCACAAACCATAGCATAGCTGTGGCAATAACCAAAATAAATTTGCGTGCGTGAGTAGTTCTCACATAAGCTTTGTTCGCGTACAAAACTTGCAAAAAGTGTAAGTAAAATAAGAATTACGTAAAACTCTCTGGAAAAGCAAAAAGTAAAAAGTTTCAGCCGAGTCTGTAGAAACTTGCAGCAAAGACAGCTGTTGCCATTTTGATTCGTTGAAAGTTCAAACTTTAAAATTTTTGTTGTTGCTTTCCCTTGCCACGGAGTGAAATTCCCACAGTAAAGACTTCTCTCTCAATAAAATCTAAAAATGCGCTCTCTCGCTGCAAGTGTTTTGTGTAAGCGAATTTTCAAAATTGTATGTACGCGAACAAAGCTATATACAAACCACTTGCCAGCTGAGTGAAAACGTCAAATAGAGGTGTCACGCAAAACAAAAATTGGAAATTGAGTTATAGGCTCTATACACAATGCGTCTGAGTCAAGAGTCAATTTAGGTGTATTAGTGAAAATGTGTATGTAGTCGCTACACCGACTTGGCTCTGGCATGACTCAAGAAAATCACTTTGAGTTTCATATTTTGCTGTGACTCCCACGTCAAATTTCGATTGTCAATTGCAAACCCAGAATGACGGCGAGTCAACATTTACACAGACGACTTGCGAGTCAGACGCACTTTTTATAGACCCCATTAGGTTTTTACGCTGTGCGGTTAATTTAGATTGCTCCCATACAAGTTGTATGTGCATGATACATTTTTGACAGAAAATTATTGCCGGAGTACGTTTATATCAGGTTGAGCTTTAAGCGAAAAAAGCCAAACTCAAGTTTGGAGTAGCGTTGTGACATCGCACAACCATAGACACAAACCGGGATTTAAAAATGTTAAAAGGCAATTTTTTCTCATTTTAAAATCAAAACTGCGTCTCAGACATAAAATGTATTTAAGTTAAAATCATGTTTAAATAGATAAAACGCTATTTGAATTTGACTATGATTATGGGCCATTGACTTTATTCTCATTCAATTTCTTTGTTGTATTGAAAGCTCTCATATACTGTTGAAAATTTTAATCTAAAGCTATTATTATTATTTTGTTTATATTAAATATATAATATTGAAATAAACACATCGCTTTATTAAAGAAAATTATTTTCACGGCATAACCACAACAACAAATAATTATCTTTCGCTTGAAAAACGCGTTGATTTATTTGTCGTCTCGAATATTTGCATATTATTATATATGTATGTATGTACTACACATGCAAGTATATAGTATATAGCAATAATAGCTTAATAAATTTGCAGAACATACTTACATTAATGTCTTTGTGTACTAAAGCAGGTTCGCGTGGGATTTCCTTCTCCTCGGTTGAATGGGATCGTTCTGTGCCATTTGCGCGTGTTTGTTGTTGTGGGGTAGACGTTTCACTGTTCGTATCTGACATGTTGACCTAAAAATAACATTAAAGTTTAATAGCCGGAATATAGCAATTTTTTTTTGTATACCAGCAGACACGGGAGTCACTGTGCTGCCTGAACTAAGGTTTTCTCTACAAAGATTTTGAATGTTTCTTTTCAGACTAGAAAGACCGTTGGCCTGCTATTTCGACGGAGTCAAACTGAATTTTTCCGAAGCAGTTGGACTAGTGCGCTTTATTCTTTATTACAAGAATGCCGCTCACTTAGAAAAACCTGACCACGGAACTATTTAGGCTATTCTGTCACGAAATTTGAGTGGCCGCATTCATGAAATTCGGTCACCGCTAATCGGTGCTTAATTTACATATTTTGTAAGGTTAGTTGTCAAATTAGCTGCCAATTAGGCTTAATCGAAATTCAAAACTGAAATGATTCATGTTCACAACGTTGAACTTTATATTCGAAAGCATTTTTCACATTTCTTCTGGTGAAGCCATTTTGTATACCTTTTGGCCAACTTTGTTTGGATTTTTTCAAAAAGACGCCGCCCGTCATAATAACGCGCACTCACACTGCACCTGCTTAGTCAGCTGTTCAATCGCACAACTACATATTTCTTTAGACATTTTTGTGTGGCACCACTGGGCGTATGAGCGATATTTTCTTACTTCTCTAAAGACTTCATTAGTACGGCGACATGTTTAATCAACTCGAAATTGGACTGTGGATAAAACAGGGTTGCACTGAAATAACAGTTTTTTTTTGGGCAAACTCGAGTTATTTCGGTACATCCGGCTCTGGTCAAAGCTATGAGAAAGTAATGATTAATAATTGTAATGATGACTGATTCTAGTGATTATTTTTTGGAAAAGCATACTAATGATATAGTACATATTGTTTTCGGATTTTAATGATTATTAAAAAAAAAAAGAATAAAATTAATAAAGTGAAAAGAAAAATTAAGTTTTGTTTTGATTACAAATTTTTTTTTTTCTTTTATATTCAATTTGTTTTGTCTGTTTGTACTTGTTTTATTAAATTTTTTTTTTTGTCCATTGATAAAATTAGTAATTGCGGATATTTTTTTTAAACTACAGCTCTCAATATACATGATGGAGAATGAAGAGCATTCTGTTTCCCCGTCTACTTAATTAATTTAATTTGTCATTCCTCCTCTTATAGTAATTCTATGGCCACGCCACTGTAATTTAGTTTGTAATAAGCGTTTATTTTGGTAGTTGTGATAAATTGAAGATGTTGGAATGTGGAAATAATTTTCTCTTAATCGTAAACAAATGCCTCTCTGCACCGCTTTCAGTTCATCGATGGCACGGCAACAAGTAAGGGGACGTGAAGTAGTGCAAAGGCGTTCTCGCACAAGTACCAAATACGTATGTACATATATCTAAACAAATATGTACGTATGAAAGTGTCATTCCATGCAAAATGAACACATCTACTTTTTTTAAATTCAATAGAGAATCGCTGACTGACTGTACAGAGTAGCTAATACAGAAGTAAGCCGCTCATTCACTGAACAAATATCACGCTGTCGAAAGAAATTAGGATGACGGTTAAAGTATTCCTGAACTCGTTCCAGTGTAGCAACATATGGATGGAATTAAAAAAAAAAAAGAACTCTTCGTAGCGTTGATTTTGCATGGATTTACCCTTGTAATACATATATGTATGCATGTATGTATGTATATAACAATTGCACTGCTTGTGTTTGCTTTCTCTACTTTCACAACTAACGGCATGATTCCACAGCTTCTCTCTACACCTATGGAATGAATTTAATAAGTTTCGACAGTAAAAAAGCGCATATTTCTTAAAATAGAATTTGTATTTATAGATGAAAAAGTGGGAAAAATTGTCAACGTCCACTTGCTTGCCGCTCTTTCTCACTATTCTTTGCTTTATTATTTTCGTGTCGTAAAGGCGCAACAACAACAAACACATTACAAATGCAATTTGTACGCAACTTCTGCGTTACTGCGCGGTCAGCGTTGCTGCTTTTCAAAAACTATTCTTAGAAAATTTTGTATTCCAAAATTGAGAAAGGTTTTTTTTCACTTCATTTGAATGTATTAAAATTTCATTTCAACTCCAAAAGATTTATAGTAAAGCTTTATTTTTTACTGAATCAATTATAGTTTTTCAATCACTCACGTTTTTTGAATTTTTTTAAGTATTTGTGTTAAGTATTCTCTTCAATTTTACTGTAAATTTTTGTTTCCGTTGAAAATGCTGTATGAAAAACCTTTAAGGAACTAGCGAAAATTTTCAAAATATGTTTTATTCACTTTTTCGTTATTACTTTTTCAATTTTTATACAGTTTTAATTATTTTTTTCCCGTTTTAATAGAACACTTGGATTATCCCGTTAAGCAGCCGTTCACTTCGAATAGAAACTTCAATTTGCCAAAGCATATCGAAAATATTCGGCACTAACATGCGGATCGGCGAAATTCTTCGCGCAAAGCATTCAGTTTCCGAAACGATTTCGCCACTTTTAGCTGATGCTTACATATGTACATATATGCCAACATTCTATGTGAAGGGTGCTTCATTAGAGGTTTTTTTCTTTTAAATTTTATAAGGGAACTGAAAACTGTACTGCCAATATTTCCCTTCGAATTTTTCTTTCATAACAACCACCAGGTGGCAGTACCTTACTCGGGGAATTGGTTAGGTGACAGTGTCATTTAAACTCCGAAACCGATTAAAAGATAATTATTATATCATGGTTATTTTCTATAAGTTTGCTTCGATAAAAAATTATACTACATTATGCAAAAGGAACATTAAGAGTAGTACCTCCAACGCTCAAGAGCCCGCTTATTCTTCATAAGAAATGAACATAACAAAATAGAAATATACACTTCCATTCCACCATGTCCTTTTGCCTCTATCTATGCCCTGATATATCTACATTCTAAATATGCAACAAATCTACCCATGCATTCCCAAAAAAGTACTTTCTACAGAACTTAAATCAGTTGCGGCAGTTACCGCCAGCATTTGAAAAAATATATCACATTTTATATTTAAATTAATCCAAAAAAATTCACTATGGATCACCCGTTATAAATAGACTCCGTTACGTAGCTTTTTCGAAAATACGAAAGCCAAGTTACGTCCGTCCGGTGTGATGGAAAACGTTTTATTATAAAGAAATGTAACTCAACATATTTGGTTTTCAGTATTTTATGACCCACCAGAACAATCGAATGATGACATTGTGCGCCGAGTTGTAGAATGTTCAGTTTGACGAAAATGGCGCGAATTAATGTTCGTGATTTTCACTTTTATAATCGAATCCGTCAGTAAACATGATAAAAACAGGAACGCTTATCTCCTAATGTAAAATATAGATTTTCAAAAGTGAGCGTGGTCCCGCACCTTTTATAGAAGAAGAAGAGATAAACCCAACAATAAGGATACCAAAATTATCAGAGCGATGAGCTGAGTTGATTTAGCCATGTCCGTACGCATTGCTCCCTTACAATTGATTATTCGGATAAACGAATTTCATCACATGGGCTGGTATCTGAAAGGAAGAGCTGAACGGTGATGCATCCATTAGAATCGCCTTGTAGGGCCCCTTATAATCGATTGTTCCGATAAATGGGGTTAGGGCTATGTATCTTTAAATTAACAGTTTTGTAGAGTCATGCATTAACCCACTCGTTATCTACATTTTTATATTATGAACTATTTTTTGGTTAGGTTTGAATGGGTTGTGGCTACACTTAATTGGTAAATATTTAAAATTATAACCGATTGACGACCTCAATTTTCTTTTAACACTGAAATCAAATTTTTCACATCAAAATAGTTTGACATAGGCTTAAGTAGTTAATTTTAACCCTCGAAACGTCATGCCTTAACCCATTGGTGAGCTAAATTTTTATTTTTATAATTTCTAAATAATTTTTTATATGAAAAAATAAATTGCTCTACATTTCAATAGTAAATATTTGAAGTTTTAAATGCATGTATTAACTCATTGACGACCTTTACTATTTTATTAATAACCAAATAAAATGATTCACCTCAGAGTAGCATTTCATAATTTTATAAATTCTGAATTTTTTTTATGTTAGACCTATTACTGCACACTTAAAAATTAAATGTTTACATTTTTAACCCATATTTGGGCCATGTATTAACCCATTAAATGGCTTTATTTTTTTTTTAATTCTGAAATACATTTTTTAACGCTAAACATGCGTTATAACAAAGTTATTATGCAATAACCCTTAGGTGACCAATTTTGTTTCTTTAGAATTCAAAATCAAATTCTTTAAATAGGAGTTGCTATAAATATTCGTAAAGAGCAAGTGTATAAGGTTCTTTGGCAAAGTAGCAAAAGAAAAATTAACAAATTCTTCGCGAAACGTGTTTTTCACTTATGTATTTCAAAGCCATTAGTTCCTATCTAAACATGCAGAAAGTAAAAATTCAGAAAGCGAAATTCAGTTCTAAAAATTTAGAAAGTAATGAGACGGCAGAAAAAATTAAAATTTTGCGCAAAAAGTATATATCAGCTTGTGGTTTCTAATTATCGAAACTAAATGTTTACTTTTCTTAATAATAAAATAATGATGTGCAATGTAAACATTTTTATTCAAAATATACAGTTGGGTATATAATGTGCCCTTGTAAAGTGGGAGGCCATAAAATTTCACTACTAGATACATACATACATATGTATATAAAAGTCACGATTGAAGTCAATGGGGATTCCCGCATCAATCAACCAAAGGGCTAGTCAATCTCGTTAAAAGGAAAAGCTACTACGAGGAAATGTTTTTTTTTTTCTGTGCTTAAATATTTTTAAAACACTTTGAGAAATCTGTTATTAAGCACTCGCATTAGTTAGTTATTGAAAGCTAACCACAAAATTATAGCCATTCAAAGAACATTTTTGTGGAAATTGAAATATGGTGGAAATGAAAATATATTAAGAAAACAAACATTCAAAAGTATTAACAACAACACAGACTCAAAGTAGAATGAAATAATCGAAAATAATAACTGAGAAAATTGTAGCCGAATGCAATTATGTTATGAGGTCCTGCAAGCTAACCACAAAAAGCGCTTTCAAATCACAGCAGTGGGTCCTGTCGTCTACAACTATTCGACTATTAGGCGATAAAAACATACAAACAAACACCATGACATACGATTACTTCATTGCAGTGGGAGAGGTAAAACACTTCCGCAACGGCAGCTATTTTAAATGGTGCAACACGAGCTTAGTGGACAATTAAAAGTTAGGCCGTCCACTGCGATGGTCAATTTGGTACGGAACGTTATGCAGCGTAGTTACCAGAAGCAAATCGTGCGAGTTAACGGCATTTCAATAGAAAAATAAGACGCCTTTTTTCAGAAAAAAAAAAAAAAATTTTTAAGTGAAAAAAATATTAACTCATATTAAGGACTTTATAATGACCTAATTTCTACCCACGTAACTAGAGGACAGATTTCAGTATCTATTCTAAACCATCCAAATTTGTGAAAAGTGTTCCAACCAGTGAACCAAAGAATTGCGAAAAGGATTTTGGGAAAACAAAATTTATAAAAAAATATGTTTTCGTGGAAGGTGTGGCCATTGCTTTGGCTGTTGTGTGTGCAATCTTCATTTCAAGCTGAAACGGATAATGACTTTTTGAATGTAAGAACAAGAGATTAGTAAATATAAGCCTACTCAATTTCTAGTAAGATGCCATAACAATGGTTGCCAGGTTGTGAGGCTTAAGAGAGCTAAAACAATCGCTGGACTTTTGCGGGAATGATACTGAATAAAGTGTTATACCGAGCTTACTAATACACTGATACTGACTGGCATAACAAGCCCTACGTAGAAAATCGTGAAAATCGCCTGACAGGTATTCCGCACAGGAACGGGGGGGGTTTCGGGTGCAACAAGTTTTTTCAGCGAACACTGCTAATAGCGACCAACTTTACTATACTTTTGTTGAAAATCTACATAAAATACATTTCGTTTGAATTCAAAATTGGCATATTTCACTTAATCGTGTAGGAACGTAACTGTTATGATAACCCAACAAGCGAATCAAACTTAAATTAAATATTTAAATAGCTTTTCAAAATAAATATTAAGCTTACAAAATTCCAATTTTTCATTTCTAAAGCGTTTTAAAATTAGGCTTTTTTAATTAAACCGACATGTTCAAAGAAAGCTTTATATAAGCCCTTTTTCTGAAACTTTATTTGAACCATATTTTTGTATATTTTTTGGCCTTTGCAATAAAATATGTAAAAACATAAATAAGTTTTAATTATTGATTGAATGCTGCAACTTAAACCAATTATTAGCTGGTTAAGATGCAAAAATCTTTTCTAAAAAGAATTGGAAATATTTTAAGGAAACAAATACCAAATTTCACTGCTTAAGCTTTGGTTTCCTCGAAAGCGGTGCCGCTACATAGCGGCCGTTACATAGCGGTAGAGTACGTTGTCAAAAACAATTCAATGTAAAAGTAATTAGGTGTAAAGTTAGAAGACGGTGTAGTTCACCGTAATGTAATATAGCGGCAAGCATGATATATTACGGCCGTCATGACGGTGAAAACTAGTTCTTCACCGTTTTTTCTCACCGCTATTGTCATAGCGGTGTGAATTCTATCAAATACTTCAAATTTTTTTTACAAATACAACAATTGAAACATGTCAATGTTTTAAAAATTAATATTTACACATTTTAAAATCAAAAAAGAAAACAAAAAACGTTCAAATACGGCAAATCAAATAAAAAAATGAAGAACCGACGATCATGTAAGTTTACAGAAAAGCGGTGCCGCTCATGACGGCAAGCATAACGACCGCTATATAGCGACCGCTACATAGCGGCACCGCTTTTCGAGGAAACCACGGCTTTACTCTTTCCACTAATTTTTCCAAATATTTTAATTAGCATCACCAAAGCAGCAAAATTCGCGAACAGTAACGTACACCAATAACGGTCCCTTGTGGTTTCTATGAAGAAATTAACTCGTATAAATGTAAACAATAGTTTAATTTACTCTACCTCAAAAAACTTGTGGAAATATTAGCTTTGTTCGCGTACAAAACTTGCAATAATTGTATGTAAAGAGAGAATGACGTAAAACTCTCTCGAAACGCAAAAAGTAAAGAGTTTCAACCGAACAGGAGTCAGTAAAAGCTTGCAGCAAAAACAGCTGTTGCCATTTTGATTGGTTAAAAGTTCAACTATTTAAATTTTTGTAGTTGATTTCCTTGTCACGATCAGCTACTTCTCACTTACAATTTTTTCAGAGTGAAATTCTCACAGTTAAAACTTGTAGCTCTCTCTGTCAACGAAATGTCAAAATGCACTCTCTCGCTGCAAGTGTTTTGTGTTCGCAAACACTTTCTCAGTAAAAATTTTAATGTACGCGGACAAAGCTATTAAGATTGTGCGTACACGGTCGGAAAGGGATAGAAGTTTGTAAATTAACTTAATTTTCCATTGCAGCACAAACTGAGCGGCCTCATTCAATGGAAGTATGAGAAGCGTCCATTTTGCAATGCATTTACAGGTAAGACTTTACCATACATACATACATATTAACGAAAGCTATACAAGTAAATTTATTTAATTTTATCAAATTTCTTTCTAATTAACTTTTCGAAAGGTTGTGGCAAAAAGCGTTCATCCGTACCACCATACCCTATCTGGAAGCGCACCGAAATAGACGACGCAGACCCAAGAATATACAACTACGAAAATTTGTCTGAAGGTTTAAGCGATCTCATTGATATCAATGCGGAGCCGGCAGTCGAAAATGTACAAAAACAAATCATGTCACAGGCGAAAATCTTTGAAGCCATCAAAGAGGCAAGCAAAGAGATATTCCGTCAAAAGAATAGACAAAAAATTCGACAACAACAAATGGAGAATCACGAAAACGTTGAAGATATTTAGGCCAGAAATTGTATATGGGATCAGTGATAGTTTAATACGAAATATTGTATGTAGTCTTGTGTAGTTGTATGAATAGCTTTTAGTTATGTGACTGGGAATTTGTTGATTGATTCTTTCAATTCTTTTGTAGACAGAGAAAAAAGTGGACGTTTAATATAATAAACAATGCAAATTTTTGAACCACAATAACTATGCAACTTTCCAGCCTTTTAAAGGAATAATAATGCATAACTGAACCTACCGTTAGTCTCAGAAAATTACTCACGTATGACGTCATTCTGATATATTGATATTTAAAAAATCGTATTCGATCACGGATCGTATGTAGCGATTCGACCCCAACTTACAACTGTTAAGGTGAATAAAAATTACAAAAGCATATTAAAAGAGTATAATGCGTGGTAGTAGTTTACGCCATACCTTGTTATAACCATATCTGTTATCATCGATTATTGGTACCCTAACCTAAAAAATATGGTAATGGGAAAATGCAGAAAATGGAGAAGTGCACCTACTGTAATTTGTTTCGGTCTTGAAAGCTTCAATCATTAGTGGTAACCAGAATGAAAACGGCAAACGGCAAGCGGCATCTGTCAAATTATTTTTACACGTGTTCTTATGGGGAGGAATTTTTTGAACACGACGCGACAAAGCGGCAATCAATCACAGATGCCGCTGTCGCCAGATTAGATCTAATTCTATTTTGACAAGCGGCAGATGGTGGCGTTTGGTTTTTTTGACAATAAAAACGAAAGGAAGAGTAAAATAACTTGTAAAATAAGTTCCAATTATTACAGAATATGTCTCATTCACACTTTTTACAACATTTTTTGCTACTTTTCAAGATGATTCGCACCTGTCGCCCCTGCTCTCATTATAATCATGTCGCCAATGCTTGACGGCAAATATCGTCAATCTTCATTTTTCTCCGTTGTCGTTTGCCGCCGTCGTGTTCATTGTGGACGGGCCTATTTGCGTAACGCGGCCCCACGTTCCTCTGTTCTACCAATGAACTTAGACAAACATTCATGATCCAACTATAACATAAAAAAAATCAGCTGGTCTATTAACATGACCTGTACGAGTATTTTTGGACATTTAACATTTTGATCACACATTTATTCGATTATAAAAAATAAAAACAACATGGTACATTCGAAAAATCAACACTTAATTTACTACATCCACTCTCTTAGATAAACGCATTTTAACGCCACCTTTCGGCTGAATACCAAAGAAATAATTATCGATAACAATTTCACGTTTGCTCATCAATTCGATATTGAAATTTTTCAAAATTTTAACAATACACAATTTCGCATTTAACATGCCCATTCGCAAAGCTATACATTGACGAGGTCCAGCACCGAAAGGCATAAAAGCATTACCATTAGTACTATAATTGGGACTTGAAGGTGTGAAACGATCTGGATCGTAAGTCATGGGATTTGGAAAATATTCCGCATCGCGATGTATGCCAAGTAACGGTATAATTATCGGTGTACCCTTTTCGATGACATGTTTTGTACCAGGTATAATATAGGATCGTGTGCATTCGCGGTTCAAAAATGGTAGTGGATATTTGCGATTGGTTTCTGAGGAGAGAAATCAAAAATATTTATTTATAAGATTTAAATTTTTCGTTTTTACATTAACGCTCACCTTGTAAACATGACTCCAAGAAGGTCATTTCGCGCAAAGCGTCATAGGTCAACTCACCAGCATGACGTTCCAACACTTCTTCAATTTCATTTCGAGCACGCTCCAATAATTCTGCATTTTGTGCTAATTCGAAAATGGTAAAAGCAGCCGAAGAACTTGTTGTCTCCTGCCCAGCAATGTAAAATATAAAACCCTGTGCCGCAATATCATCTAATGTAAATTCTTTTTCTTCACCGTTCGCTGTGGATGATAATGGTGAGTATAATATTAAATATGTATTAGCGTTTTAGATTGAGTACTCTGGGATACAATAAATCCATACTACTTTCGGACAGCTGTCATAATATCGATAGCACTATCGATAATTTTTCCAAGAAATCAAAGATCAGTATCAAGACTAACCGTGAACCAACTAACAATGTTTTTAGGAAAGATACAGTTCTAACAAGCGAGAACCACATTGACAAACAGCTTGTTCGATCATAAGGGGATATGCCCTATTCAAAAAATTAGCTGCCTCTTTCCCAAATACTATAGGCCATAAAAAGGGAAACATGACTACTACCGAAAGAATGAATAATGGACAATACGACTTTCCTTGATTAGCCGGCAACAATTATTGCAAACCAAAATCTTTCATACCTGTGTTGGGCTTTGCGCTGAAATTGTCATCATTCTCATGGATTTTTCCAGTGTTTTTCAATTGCATCATTAATTGCAGCATATCCTTTCTTATGATGTTGTTCTGCTCACGATATTCAACTGTTTCCTTCATGATTTTACGCAAACCGACAACCGTTGGATTCCTAAAGCCAAACCATGCCATAATGTTTAAGAAGCTGCAAAAAGGAAGGATATTTGTAAGTGCATACTTTGAGGCACTTGTTATTTTCAAATTCCAAAAATATGAGTGGGATTCATTAACTAATAACTATGCGATAGCTCGAGAGTTTGACTCACGAATTTGTCGACTGTAGTATTCACCAACTCAGCTATACCGATCGGTCTTAGGATTCCTCATTCAGACACAATAAACGAATGTCGATATAAAATGCCGATTACGAAAGTCGTTATCGAAGTTAGTGAATTCCAGTACAGGACATACACAATGTTGAAAAAATACCCCAAATATTTTTGTTGAATACTACAAATCGTATATATGTACATAATATATACATATATTTATATACATACATACAATACATATGAGCATTTCCGTAAAATGGTCAACCAGAGAAAAAATTTTAAATTTTTATAAAAATAAATTATTTTTAACCCTGTTACACAAAATTACCCAAATTTTTATAAAAATAAAGGTTTGGAAGTTAATTAAAATATTTTTTATGAAAAATTTGGCTTGAAACCTGAAAAAAAAAATTTTTCATTTCCAGCCAGTTTTAAAGGCCTGTTTCTTTTAAATTTTTTCACATGTACGAATTATACTAGCGATAATTTTTTTGCAACAAATTACCCCCATGAATATCAATTAAGACTATAAAAATGAAAGAAGAGTGAACGACGATGTATTAACGGTAACTTTTTATTGAAACTTTTGCCTGGATCGTACGTTCGAGACCAAAAAAATACATTTTTGTTACCATTTCTCAAGGAGTGTAAGGAAATGTCTAGAACTACATTTCTAAAGCCAGTTGAGTGCACTTAATTGAAAACCAAAACTACTTCCCTTGAAGGGTTTACCAAATATTTTTTTTTAATTCTCAAAGTTGCGTTCGTTCGCGACCGTTTTGCATTTTGATATAGTTATGCCTACCAAAAACTGAAGCAAGAAAAGAGGTTGTTAATATACTTTATTTGCATGGTTAATAATGGAACATAGCGTTTTGAATAATTTTAATGAAGTTATTCGTAAATTTTACAACCATACATTATAGTGAGTATACTTTACGTTATGCAAGCCACTTTCGACCCTTTCGGTGTGAGCCGCGGGATTTCAGTAGAGTCTAATTTATGCTATCTTCTTTCTTTGTAAATACAACATATAAGATTTAAACTTGTGAATTAAGTGTTCCTATTCATATAATTTGTAAAAAATTATGCCGAAAATAGGAAAAAAAAGGTGTATGGAAAAATCATACGTTCGCGACCGGTATTTAAGCGTATGTATAAAAATGTACTGAAGATATTTTAACGTGAAATAAACGTAAACAAAGTCACTTTATGCCACTTCAATATGTTATCAACCGTTTTGAAAAAATCCATTCCATTTCGCTGCATTTTGAATGTTTCCAGTTGCACAAAAAAGTCACTTCCATTTTGCGTACGTTCGCGACCACATGTTTATTGCACCCACAGTCTAAACTAAAAATCGAACAAACCTGCCTCTTGCACCTAAAATTTACCTTCCAAAATGGTATCGAAGTAGCAAACAAAAAAAAAAACCTATGTTTACTTTGTTTTTTGGCCTATAAAAGCGTACGAACGTACTGTTCGCGACCGTGGAAACACCCATATGTATATTCCAATTAATAATATATGTACAAATAAAATGCATCAGTTGGTCGACGATCACAATCGTTTTTGGAAAAAAATTCACAGAAGTTGCTTTGTGCATGCATAAAAACTGACGGATGCTCTTGTGTTTGTTTTTCTCTAAATGGATACCATTACATTTTTAAACTCTATCACAAGCAGAATTTTAGAAAAATAATTTATCACAAAACGTATTTTTACTTCTAGCTGTCACTTTTTGTTTTGACAAGCAGATAATCAGCGGTCCATCCTATGATAACTTTTATCAGAAGATAATCAGCGCGTCGTCGTTAATCAGATATTAAGTAAATGGGTTTTGGCCAACCTCTAATCAAGTCTTGATTAAACGGGCGTTAGCAAATATCCCTTTAATATTTCTATCCCTAATATATATATATAGAATATTCATAATGTTCATACTTACGAGGGACATAAAAATACGAAAACTATACTCTTGCTTTTTTTGCGTGGATTTTTCACCAGACATCTAAATTTATTTTCGGGATCCTCATAACTGTTTATATTCAAGCCAAAAATAACAGAACCAATGATATCGATAGCGTAGCTATTTTAAGTAAGTAAAGGAAAGTGTTTTGTTTATTTTGTGTTTCTTATTTCATTCGAGCAATTAATTACGTTGCGCATAAATATTTCAAATCAATTTCAGCATAATCCTGCTCCGGCAAAACTTTATTCAAATAGGCCACCATTTTATCGCCCACATCCTGTGAGGTGGTAAACATCGCTTTCAATTTACCCGAAGTAAATGAAGGTGTCAGTTTTTGACGTAACGAGCGCCAATTTTGACCGCGTAAACTAAACAAATTGCCCGATAATGGATCACGTTTCTCATTCACATAAACACCGCGATCATGAAAACTAATGAAGTCTTGCGTGAGTATTTTGCGCGCCAATTCGGGATCGCGTATCATAACTGCTGGACGATAGAGTAAATATATTCCCACAAAAGGTAAATTGGTTGATCTCAAATATGCGTCATAAAATGCCACGCCCATTGACTTTTCATGTCGCATTACAGATTTTAAAGTACCATAAGGTATGTGTATTTCATTATCACAAGGAAAATTACGATCAATCCAGTAGGAATATTGTTTTTTGATTAACCAATAAATAAATGCTATCAGCTGTATAAATAAAATTAATTGAAGCATTTTTTTTTTAATTCAATTGTTGCACTTTAAACTACAGTGAAATATGTTGTTAATTAAATAATAATTATTAAACTTGCTCAACCACTTTTAACGCGCTCAAAGAAAATAAAACAATAAGAAGATCTAACAGCGAAAGTAAGTGAACGCTGTCAAATCGATGGTCGGTATTTCACCACGTTTGTAGCTGCCAAGAGAACTGAAATTTAAAATGACATGAAGTCGCATTTATACATATGTTAACAGAAGCAAAGAGAGTAGATATGTATATCAATATATTTACATGTTCCTAACTATGTTTATAATTATTAGTAATTGCCTCTTATCTGTTATTAAACATTTCTCTCTATCTAATTGGTACAGTGTAGGAAAGATTAATAAGTTCAAGTCGTTATACATATGTATTTAGCTACCAAATTGTATTATTTTAATTCATTTTATAAGTTTTTAGAAATTCTTATAGCAAAAATAGTGGGTGTTAAGTTGGCACACACGGAGAACATATATTCAGGAGGAGGTACATAAATTCAGCTTGTACAAATTTGGCGGGAGGCACATCTCTTGGAGATAACTGCTCTTTAGCTGAACTAGGTGAGCGAAATTCTCTTATCCTTATCTTCCACTGGATTCCAAGATAGGTTTCTATCTATCCCCCCTGCGGGTAGGGGTTTAGAATATGCCCGCGGTAGGCATACCGGTCGTAAGAGGCGACTAATATGTACAAAGGTAATGATGTGCAACTTGATGGTTGATCTACGGATGTGATGCCTCTCACCTCTCATTACCCATCTTCTCTTTCCTTTCGGAAGGAGGGATGACATGACCTAGAAGGTTGCACTGGTCATATCAAATCGCTACCACGACAGCCGGGCGCTACCGCAAGGGAGTACCGGAGCGTACCGGATTCGTATCCGGCCAAGGACTGTTATCTCGACAACACTCCCCAAAACCTTCGGGGAGTGATTTTTGTTGCTACAACAACAACAACAACTACATAGGTTTTTATCAGGCATGATTCCGAGAGAGGGAAGTCTAAAGTCCGACATCTTATTTATCGAAATGTCATCATCGTGGTCATTCGTGGTAATTCGCACTCATACTTATTCTTAGCACTGTATTACTTTGGTACTATCTTCTAAATTATATATGTATGTATGTATGTATGTACCTCAGTATGAATGCATAGTTCATAGTTATTAAAACAACAACGATAACAGTCTAGAATAATAAATATCATGGAACGCAAAAGATTACATAACCATGTCTTAGCCGTGTTCGGTGAGGATAAAATTTTATAAAATTTTTCCTAGGGAGTGTTCGGTGACCCAAAACATTTGCATGGAGAAAGCGCATTTTAACATTTTATTGGGGGAGGAGTTGCAAGTTTCTGCGGGGAGAATTTCACTCAGTAAAACTTGCAAGTGGAAACCGCTAATCGCGTCATAGGAAAGCCACAACAAAAATTCTGAAAATTTGAACGGTTAACCAATCAGAGAAGCAACAGCTGATTTGCTGGAACACAGTTATTGTCGTTTACATTTTCGGACAAGCATTTAAGGGTCACTTTTATAAAACTCGGTTAAGCTTAATCGGCGTTTAATTTGACAGCTAACCGTACAAAATACGACAATTAAACTCCGGTTAGCGGTTACCGGCTTTTATGAAAGCGGCCCTTGATGTTTGTTCTAACGATATTTTACTCAGCATCAACATCACATTACATTCTATATGTAGTAAGTGATAAGGCGTTATATGTAACTGCTTTACAGCTGTATCATATAAATACACTTTCGTCTGGCAAGCACGAAAACAGCTGATCGTTAAGTTGTTTTCGTCTAGGTTATTTTGAATTTAAAATTAATACTTCCAGCATTAAAATAGATAACAAGCACGCAGTTCCAGGTATTGGTAAAGGAGATGGAGAGAAATCCTGACCTGGGCAGAGGTGTGCCGGTGTTTGGTTCCGATAGAGGCAGAGTAGAGGAGCGGTGGGAGGAAATAAAAGTAATAAAAAAGTTAAATAACCAAATAAAATGATTATAACTACAATGCAAAATGTTTTCAACTAAATTCAAACAATTTCCAATGTTGCCAATTTAATATAAAAACCTCTGAATAAAGCAAAAATACTTCAAATCATAGAAAAATCTGCACAAAATACATTAAAAGTTCATCCGGCAATATCGTTTCAGTCATTTGCAACGTAATGGACACGAAAGAAGCGTAAATAACGTAAATGGAAAGCAGAGACGAACGATGAAGATACAAGATCCCAAAGTGAGGCGAAAACGTCACCAGACGAATCGTTCGTCTAGTCTATCGTTCGAGATAGACGATTAGGCTGTTAAACGTCCCGGGGACGTGCAAATTGTTTGGCAGAATTTTTGTGTTCGTGATGCCGAAGATGGTCCTAGTGTCACACGTACTTTTTGTCGGCTCTGTTTGATGAAAATCAAAAATTTTTGATTTTTCTGCGTTGACGCTCGTTTTGTTGAGCGTGCCGCGTTTGTTTGACAAACTGTAGTGTGTTAGTTTTGTGTTGATATTCAAAATGAACACTTGCGCGGACGAAAAAGAATTTATATTAAAATTTATTGAAGTTTATCAATGCTTACCAGGTTTATGGAATGTAAAGCTGGAAGCGTATTGTTCATCCATATTTTTTTTACACTTCTTTTTCTTCTTATTTAATAAAGCTGCAGTTGCAAGTAAACAAAAATTGTCATCCGATGAAGACATATTTACGTCCGATCACTACGAACTCTCAACGCAAATGGCGTTTGACGGTTTCTGTTTGAACGTGTGCGGGCAAGCGACACCCTGCAAAAAACGGAAATACCCCGTTTTATACTCCATAGAGTATTCCATAAGGAGTATCGGAGTACTCCAACACTTATCCTCATTCATATCAAAAAGGTGGTCCAATTTATATGGCGATGGCCGGTAATTGGATCACCTAATCCAACTCGAAGTACTCCATTTCTTTGCTTTTGAATACTCTATAGCAGTGGTGGCCAAACGACCACCCTGCAAAAAACCGAAACACTCCGTTCCATACTCCATAGAGTACTCCTTAAGGAGTATCGGAGTACTCCAACACTTATCCTCGCTCATATAAAAAAGGGGGTCCAATTTACATGGCGATGGCCGGTAATTGGATCACCTAATCCGACTCGGAGTACTCCATTTCTTTGCTTTTGACTACTCTATAGACCACCCACATGAGAGTACTCCCAAAATACTCCTATTGGATTACGCTATGGAGTATTCAACAGCAAAGCGAGAGAGGGAGTAGGTGGTCCTCAAAAAGAACACATACTCCCTCTCTCACTTTACTGCAGAGTACTCTATAGAGTAATCTTTTGGGAGCATTTTCAAAGTACTCTCACGTAGGTGTTCCATAGACTATTCAGCAGGGTGCTCCGATATGGATTAGGTGATCCAATCACCGGACATGGGCTTATAAATTGGACCACCTTTTTGCATGAATGAGGATAAATGTTGGAGTACTCCCATACTCCAACGTTTTTTACAGGGCACATGCGCAATTATGCTTGTATGTGTGCCAGAGAGAGCTCAGCGCTATGCTTACTTGATAAAAGTAAGCAAGATTGATCGGCCACTCTCCCGAACTTCGCCACACGACTTCATTGATACTATGCGTGTGATGGCATCGACGTCGGCAGCAAAAGGTAGCCTATGCACGCGTGCATCGATATTTTAATCTGGCCACCACTGCTCTATAGACCACTTACATGAGAGTACTACCGAAATACTAGCATTGGATTACTCTATAGAGTATTCAGCAACAAAGCGAGAGTGGGAGTAGGTGGTCCTCAAAAAGAACACATACTCCCTCTCTCGCTTTACTGCAGAGTACTCCATAGAGTAATCTTTTGGCATCATTTTCAAAGTACTCTCACTTAGGTGCTCCATAGACTATTCAACAGGGTGCTCCGACATGGATTAGGTGATCCAATCACCGGACATGGCCTTATAAATTGGACCATCTTTTTGTATGAATGAGGATAAGTGTTGGAGTACTCCGATACTCCAACGTATTTTACAGGGCAAGCACACGACACGCATACACATAAACAGTTCTGCCAAACAATTTGAACGTCCCCGGGACGTTTTAAGCTCAAGTTATTGGACCGTTTGTCGTAACGCTGTAGTCGTATCCTTAACGTAAAAGAAAACCCAACACGCAATTGGTCGTTAAAGTTACTTTACGGATAGAGAATTGCGATATAGTCTAGGCGCAGTCCGGGTGCAACTAATACCTGTTATGATCAATTTGTATGAGCTGAACTGTTCACATTCGTTTGAGCATGTCCTATGAAGAGGACCGAACGGGTAGAAAGGATCTACTCCACTTTCCACACAAATGGGTATTTTAACTCCTATAACTATGCTACAAAAACTAAAATTTACTTATGATACACAAATTTAATTGCAGACAATTGCAGACTAAAGGAATCGATCCCGAATCGCTCTATTTAGAGATTAGTCACACGATTTTCGTATGGTGTATTAAAAAAATAAGCCCCATTTAATCAACGAAAAAAGTACTTCGAAGATCAAAAATTTTTTAATAGAGAGCGCATAAAAAGAAATTAGAAAACAGAACGAAAAAATCAAAGAGGGTCCAACGCAACGAATTGCGGGAATCTTTAAACCACAGTGATACAGTAGGAAAACTCTGGTGAAATTACATCCTGGACGTGAAATTTTCAGAGTCGAAATTAGTTGTAAAAAAATGGGGTTTCAGACTATCACCTCTATTGCGAGTGTCCATTTGAAGTAGAATAGAAATTTTTCGATTGAGTCGATCGTATTTTTTTTTGGTATGGTGTAACTTTGATCGATCAAAAACTGCACGTTTTTACTGTATTTTAAATTTTTGGCAGTAATTTACTTTTTTATTAATCTTATACTTTACTTTTTAAAAAAAACCGACACGCCAACGACCCCAAAAATGCGGTAGAAAGATGATCGATTGAGCATTCACAGTCGCTCGTTGATCGATCGTGTCTAGACTCGCAATTGCTCAATGATCGCTAACCGCTTAATAGTCAATTATCTAGTCATGTTCGACACTCGCAAAAGGGGTGTATGTTTAGTATGAGTATAGCTATAAATTGAGTTTTAGCTCTATACTATTTATTTGAGTAGACACTTCCTGTCTAGCAAACCCCCTTTTGCAAATAGTTTTTCGTAATCATAAAATCTCTAAGTGTGCTCTTGAAAACATAATATCTGACCAAAATCATCCAAAGCTATCAGAGATCAATCTAAAAATAGGTTAATTATCATTAAAAACAACTTTTATTATTTTTCGTTTGCTTTGCGATCTGTGCACACCCGCCACATTTTAATTAACATTTAACACAAGTACTAACATATGTATGTATACTTTGACTACATCTGTGTCCTAAATATTAAGCGTTATGATTCTAAACCAACAACCGAAAAATATATAAATGTATTTTTAACAATTTTTCTTTCTTTATTCTCCAAATTAATTTTGCAACACACAACCCTGAAATGCCTAAAAACCGCTGACTGCCACCCCATGTACATCCTGGCGGTGAATATAATCAGCTGATTGGTACAGAGTTTTACTACTGTATGTACTGTGCTTTAAAACATCACCGGATAAGTAATTCACCACTGGGGAAATGTGCGTTTAATCGTTTTTAAAAAAAATAAACATTTAACCGTTTTCGTAACTCCAACTAAAATTTTTTGTGTACATAAATATTTAATTAAAACACGATAAATTTAAGTAATTTAAACGTAGCTACAGTGGCGAATTACCTACCATCGATTTCACAGCGTCCACTTACATTCGCTGTTGGACCTTCTTTGATTTTTACGTTTTTTGGTTAGAATTGAATGGTTCCTTCATCGATGCCTTGTTGGTAGAACACATAAAAACAATTAAAGCATAATTATTGATTTCAAAAGAAAACACGAATGGAGTTTATTTCAATGAAATATTTTCAAATGTCAATCCACGTATGATAAAATCTACTTACATCCTTCTAACTATGTACATACATAAGTACTTATACTAAATCGGCTTTCATTCTCTTTGAAAGACGCACTTTGATGCCATCTTTTGGCTGAATTGCTACAGAATAATTATCCATTACAATTTCACGCTTGCTCATTAACTCAATAGTAAAATGTTGTAATATTTTCACAATACCCAACTTCGCAATTACCATGCCCATACGCCATCCTACACATTGTCGTGGTCCAGCGCCGTAAGGTATGTAAGCATTCGCGTTGGCATTATAATTCGGAGTTGAAGGCGTAAAACGATCGGGATCGAATGTCATTGGATTCGGGAAATATTTCTCATCACGATGTATACCTAGAAGAGGTATGACAACGGGTGTACCCTTTTCGATAACATGCTTTGTACCGGGTATGATGTAGTCTTGTGTGCATTCACGATTTAAAAATGGCAGTGGATATTTACGATTCGTTTCTGTGAAGTGCAAGGAAAAAAGATTTATCAGCACTCTTTTTTTTTTTTAATTTCATCATAACCTCTCACCTTGCAAACATAATTCCAGAAAAGACATTTCACGCAAAGCATCATAGCTCAATTCACCGCGGTGCCGCATCAACACCTCATCGACTTCCTTTTTAGCTCTTGAAAGCACTTCAGGAAATTGTGCTAACTCGTAAATGGTAAAAGCCATTAGCGTGCTTGTGGCTTCTTGACCGGCAATGTAGAATATAACACCCTGTGCCGCTATATGTTCTAAAGTGAATTCCTTTAGTTCACCAATTGCTGTGGAGCAGATATTATGGGGTTAGTTCTGTCACTTCTTAGTTAAAAGTGAATTTCTATGAACCTACCTTCGCTGGGTTTTATGCTGCAATCCTCGTCATCCTCGCCGAGTTTTTTAGTATTTCTCAATTGCATCAAGATCTGTAGCATATCCTTACGTATTATGTTGTGCTTTTCGCGATAGTCAATAGCTTCCTTCATTATTTCATGCATTCCAATGGCCGTCTGATTTTTGAGACCCAATTGTACCAGGAATTTAACGAAGCTGCAATGGGCAAAAGCGAATATGAAGAACTTTAACAACCATCTGCTGTGGGTTGGGACAGACCAATGACTTCTTTCTGTTACTATTATACTTATACTCAGTGGCAGATCCAGGAGTTTGGGAAGGGGGGGTTCCAACCTTTTTTAAATTAAATCTCGACATATTTTATCCAACGCTTCTGAAAACTATGACTTTTTGGATTCCGATGGGGGGATTGGACACGAAAACCATCCGGGGATCCGCCCCTGCTTATACTTATATCAAACCCAACTTTTTCTTTCACACCGCAACAAATGCGTCGGAAATAGTTCTTAGGCTGTGTGCTAATCGGAAAGAGGTTACTCAGAGGAAAAATAAGGTGAACAAAATTTCTATGGTTTAAAAAAATTTTCCATTTTGCTGTGCCAAATCAAATGTTAAATTTTGACAGTTGTAAATTTCAACACATGGAAGAAGCACGTACATAAATGCACGACAAACGCTCTATGCACAAGTTTGTGATCGGAGAGGGAGATTTACAATAACTATCCCGAAAGCATAGTCCGTCTCTTCTATAACCCAAATATTGAAGAAGCGAGGCCCAAGATTACCAGATATTCAAACTACGTATCGGCAAATAGTATGACCAATTCCGTAATTTTGTGACGAAAACTTGCAAAACTCTCAGGAGGTACTGGTTTAAATTTCTGCAAAAAATTTAACTTATGTCAGGTATTGTGCTCCGGGCCTGCTTAAGTGCTCCTTTTAAAACACAAATTTTAAACAATTTTGACAAATGCGCGATAGCTGATCGTTTGACAGATTAACCAGCAGTAGTCAGTAGTCAAAATTGTTTTCACTAGTTCGGGTATGATACTTATGACATTGGCTTCGATCTCAATTTTACGATTAATAATCTAAAATACTCACCTTGGACAAAAGAATGTCAACATTCCAATATTAGCACTAATGAAATTGTTGCGCCGTGCACTATGTACAATACTTCTAAACTTATTTTTTGGATCTTCATAACTGTTAACATCCAAACCGAAAATGACAGACCCGATTATATCGATTGAAAAGCTGTTAAGAGGAAGTAAAACAAAAGTTTTATAGTTTTCAAGAAATAAATAACTCTCCTTATACATAGGGTAAAGTGGGTCAGATTCGGCAAACGGATTTTAATGGACTCCTTCTCTAAGTATGTCGATTTCATAACACAAACCACCTTAACAGGTTCCCTGTCCCCATACAAAAGTGTACTTCAAGTGTTCCTCGCTCAACAATCTTTTCCAAGATTCTATATTATGATGAAACAAAAGTTGTAGGTATAAGCTTTTAAATGATATTGGGAAAACAAAATTATGAAAAAAATCAAAAACAAAATTTGCTCATATGTGATACATGAACGTAAACGAGAGGTTGCTATCTCTACACGTTTTATGTATCATATATCATATTTGATTCACGAACGTGCTTTAGGAAATTTTCGCGCCATACGTTTGGTGAATCAAAAGTTGTGTAGTAAAGAAAACTACTTTCTATAGCTTATAATCAGTCTATCTAAGGTAAACCGATTAAAAACAAACAGACCTAGTGAATTGAGGGATCTTTCAGTTGAGAATTCTTAGAGCAGTAGAATCGGCTCTGATTATTATCAATACTGATCGATCTGGTAACTTAGATAAACACTGTTACGAGAGAGAAGATCCGTTATAAATTTTTTCCATCGTAAACAATAGACCGGGTCGGTGCCCATACAAAAAAAAAGTTTGCAATTACCCCCCCTAGGATGAAAGATGACCCTGCGGCGAATTAGGTATGATAAAAATTTTCATCCTGCGAAAGTCCTAAAAACAGCCAAAGTCGATTTTTATTCACAACTTTTTTATTTATAATCCGACTGCAAAGTTTGATATATCGTTGAATAGGTATTTTTTAGTACTACATATCTCCTGACTGTCCTTTTACTCAAAACAGAATTGCATATCTGACTGAGTGGTTTATTATTATGAAGAGAAAAGTTTTATATAGGGGGGTGGAAATCGAGTTACGCGGTCTTACTCGGTTTGGGGTCTGTTTTGAGTAAAAGGACATTCAGGAGATATGTAGAACTAAAAAATACCTATACCTAATATGTCATTCAAATATGCAAAAACCTCAGTCATGATTCAATTACTAGAGGTTAGCTCTGTAGTGACAGATTTTGACAATTGGCGCCATCGTGCTCCCTGAAAAATTGTCTTTTACATTTTGGGTTGCCTTTTATAAAAATTATTTAAAAATAGCAGCTGAAAATGTATTATATTACAAAAATTTTAAAAAGTTTTTTTCCAGAAAATGTATTAATTTACGCTATTATTTATATCGACTTTTGGGAGATCTAATGGTGTAAGTTTAAAACGTGATTTCCGTTATTTAGCAACTGCTGTGATTCGATTTCTGTTAATTTTGACCGAAACCACAATATTTAGCAATCCATGTTAACCAAATGAGTTTGTACTGATTTATACTATGATGGTATGTGATGACATGTTCTGATGTTTTATTTATGTAGTTGACTTTGTAAAATGTTTTACTACAAGTTTTCTACTATTTTGATTTTTCTAACACTATTTCCTTGACAAATTCAAAACATACTTCTACTGTTTCTGTTTAGCAAAAAGAAACGTCAGCTACAGAGCTAACCTCTAGTAATTGAATCATGACCTCAGTCTTGTATTTTCTGCTCAACGAATATTTCGGTAAGTATTTCAAAATCACCAAACTTTTTTTTAGCTTTATATAATACAAAGTGTATGCATCCACGTCCTATTTTATAATCACAAATAACTAATCACGTTTAAAAAATGTCTATGATATGAAGTATATCAGAATTTGCTCATATATGATACATGAGCGTATAAAACACGGTACAAAATTAAAAACATGTATCATATATGATACATGGGACAGGGAACCTGTTAATTATAGAAAATATTATTTCCTACAGGAACAGGGCAATGGGGGCTTGGATGAATGAATGCTTAAAACTTGAAAGATTTTATTCATACAAACAGTTTGGAATGTCATGAATGCAGAAAGAATCGGCTAAAAATTTGCCGATGCCGATTTTTTTGGACTGCCGTTTCAATACAAAATGATTTGCGCTGTTTTTGAAAGGATCAAACAAGTTTAGCTTACAAAATTCGAAAAGGCGGCTTTGTACTCGTTCAAACACTTGTTGGAAGACCATATGCACTTGATCATAAACTGTGGCCGTATCGCGTATTGCGTCAACTGAATTCTATTTTCGTAGAATTGTTTATTTGGTATCGCTTTATTTATTTGTGTATTTATTTGTGTTTGTTTTAAGTCGACGCAAGCAAAGAGGTCGACTAAGGACAGATATAACAAGTAAGGAAAGGGCTGTCTTCGGCTGTGCCGAAGGCTTTATACCTTTCATGAATACGCACAACTTTTCTAAGTGTCCGATCCTTACTTACAAACTCTCCAAAACTGTTAATTTAAAAATACATAGCCAAACCACATTTATCGGAGCAATCGGTAATATGGGAGCTATATGTTATGTAAGTCCGATCTGTATGATTTTCACTACACACAATACGCATATAATAAGTACCAAACCTGCAAAATTTTACGTTTCTAGCTTTCTATTTGCAACATTTATAGCCCAAAACCCATTTATCGAAACTATCGATTATATGAGAGCTATATGTTATGTTTGTCCGATCTAGGTGATTTTCACTACACACATTACGCATATAATATGTACTAAACCTGCGAAATTTCGCTCAAATAGCTTTTTAATTGCAAGAGTTATAGGCCAAAACCCGTTTATCGGAACAATCGATTGTATGGGAGCTATGCGTTGTATCGGTCCGATCTTGCTGGTTCCGACAAATGATTAATCCTATGCAAAATGGCGCCTGCTTGCAAAATTTCATCGAGATATCTCTAAAACTGAGGGACTAGTTTGCTTTCAAACAGACGGACGGACGGACAGACGGACAGACGGACATGGCTAAATCAACTCAGCTCGTCGCCCTGATCATTTCGGTATACTTAATGGTGGGTCTATCTCTTCTTCTTCTCACACTTACAAACATCGGACCAAAGTTATAATACCATTTCATGTTCATGAAAGGTATAAAAACATACTATTAAAAATGATGTATGTATCCACAACAAAAGTGAAAGTAACCAGACAAGATAAACTTAGTCTATCAGATTGCACACAGCTTAAACAATATGAATTAAAGTATTAGATAAGATGGTTGAAGACGCCGTATCTACAATCCACCCTCACATATGGTCGATTATTATTGCATTGTTGTCATCAGAGCTAGTTGTTTATTAACTGAAAAGATTAGAGTGGCCGTGATTGTAGTCCATCTTATAAAACGATCGGTTGTTCCATTAAGGATGGTCTTGAAAATCTTAACTATTCAATCCTCGCCGGGTGGTTGGAGAGGCCGAGTCTCCAATGCCGCCTGACATACGATAGCATTACTAATGAATGTTGTGCTTGGAAATCTTGAATTATTCACAAGATGGTTTAAGAGGCCGAGTCTCCAATCCACCCTGACGAATATTTATTTATTTAAAGTCGAGTACAAACAAAGTTTCACATCATCCGCATCCTTAAGAGTTGGGGAATGAGAGATGATTTGAGGTAGGTCATTTATGAACAGGGTAATGAGTAAGGGGCCAAGATGACTACCCTGGTGGACACCGAAAGTTACGTCAATTGGCTTAGACAAAGTATTTTTAAACAACACCTGTTGAGTCCTGTTTGTAAGATAATTAGCAAGCCATAATAGTAATCGATTCGGAAAACCCAGTAAATCGAGTTTATGAATTAAAAGCTCATGGTTGACAGAGTCGAATGCTTTGCTGAAATCGGTGTATACCACATCCGTTTGGTTACCTTTCAAGAAACCATCCATAAGAAATGAGGAGAACTCAAGCAAGTTAGTTAAGGTTGATCGTCGGGGTACAAAACCATGCTGACACGGTGATAATAGACACATACACCGGTATTGCAGCTGGCGAGCTATTATGTGTTCAAATGTTTTAGGAATAGCTGAGAGCTTTGAATATTTGACCTACTACCGTTTTTATGTAAAGGTATAATAAAAGATTGCTTCCAGATTGTAGGAAACGCAACAGATTCAAGAGATAGTTTAAACAGTTTAAAAATTGGGTCGGATAAATGTATAGCACAGTAGTTCAGCACGCAACTGGGAACACCATCCGGACAAGAGGAATATGAAGGTTTCAATGCCAGAAGACTTTGTTGAACAGTATGTTTATCCAAAACAGGCATGTGTATGCTACTAGAACTATTTAAATTGTAAATGTAGGGACTGGACTTGAACTTATTAGATGTGTAGGTTGACATAAAGAATTCTGCAAATAATTCAGAAATATCATGATCCGAACTGGCACTCTTACATCCAAGGGCAAAGGAAGATGGAAATGCGGTAGTTTTCCTTTTCGAATTGACAAAATTGTAGAACCTTTTCGGGTTGGTAAAGAATTGAGTTTTACAGCCCCCTATATAAATTTTGTAGAACTGTTGATTGAGAAACTGAAGGTTGGAGCGCGTCACCAAATATTTAGAATACTCAGCAGATGCTCCTGTTCTTTGAAAACGCTTGTACAACTTAGACTTAATATTGCTGAGTCTTACCAGCTGTTTAGACCACCAGGGCGGCTTAGCCGTACCAACACTAATAAAGCGAAAAGGGGCACAGCTGTCGAAGAAACCATTTAGGGAACTGTAGAAAATTGAGGTTGCCGACTCGATGCCATTACAAGCATAGAGCTCCGTCCAGTCATGGGTGGCGAGCAACACCGTTTCGGTAGAGGAAAAATTGTTGTTAGTAGGTGAAGCACCGGAGCTAACAACAGCAGCTTTTAGTGAATTTATTTCCACAGTCAATTTATCAATTTTCTTATTATTGATTTTGGCACTGTTTTTGTTCTTCAGCTTAACCTTATCATTTGCTTTTTCTTTTGCACTAGCGTTGCTTTTCGGATTTATTTCCTTCAGATTCTATAATAATTTTTTTTAAATCATCAGTTTGAGAAGTTCAATCCTTGGACCTAAACTCAACAGCAGTCAATTGTTCAGAGGGCAGGGCAACAGCCTCTGATTTATTTTGCGTTGATGATTTTTCGACAGGCTGGAATATTGTCCGTTATTCTGCTCGTACTAGCAGCAAATTTAAAAAATATTCTTCAGTTTCAGAACATTTTTAAGATTTTAGAATACTCATTCAGTGAGGTTTTAAATTAAAACTAAAATAAATTAATAATCTGAGGAGCGTTTTGGAATTCACAACAAAAAAAGTTAAAAAAAAAAAACCGCTTAAACCGAATGGTTTCAATTGTAAGCCCACAATTTTTCACTTTGCTTTGTTCGTTTTCTTTTCTGGAGTCGATTTTTTACACAAACAACTCTTATAGAACTGGTCGTTCCGGTGAAATTTGGATTGCAGTACTGAGCCCAAAAATTCCTGCAATAACTAAAGGCACAGTCACAATTCTCATTTTTCAGTTCCTTATTACTTTCTCTAGGAACGAATCTGCCCACTTTACCACTTTTATAAATTAACTCAAAAACTTTCATATTACGTTATGAACACATCTTTCACATCTAACTCCATGCTACCCGTATCTGGCAGAGTTTTATTTAAGAAAGCCACCATTTTATTGCCAACATCATCGGTTTTTTGAATCATAGCTTTAATTTTGCATGGACTGAATGTGGGCGCCAACTTGTGACGTAATGAGCGCCAACTTTTGACACGTAATCCAAATAAAGTACACGATAAGGGATCACGTTCCTCATCTACATAAATGCCACGATCATAAAAACTATTAAAATCTTGTACGAGCACTTGACGCGCCAATTCGGGATCGCGTATTAAAACTGCGGGTCGAAAGAGTAAATATATTCCCACAAAGGGTAGATTTGGTGATCTTAAGTAGGCATCATATATAGCCACGCCCATAGATTGTTCATGTTGAACAACGGTTTTTAAATTGCCAAAAGGAAAATGTGTTTCAGGATCAAAAGGAAAATTACGTCGTCTCCAGTAAGAATATTTCTGTTTGATTAACCAAAAAATTGTTGTAACGAATACTAAAGTTAAAAATAACACAATCATATTCACTGTATTACTAGGTTAAGCGCCTATTGCACTTTTACTCAAACTAAACTATTTAATTGCAAAACGGCATGTTTTATACAAAATCTTAATTTTGTGAATTAACTTTGCTTTACTTAATTGTTGTTTGTTGTATATTTTACATGCCTATTTGCCGTTCAATTTATGTATAATTAAATACACCTCATATCGGGAACATGCGATAACAATTCCAATGAATGGAATGTTGTGATTTATAAGGTAAACAATTAGGTTGATATTACTATTTTATCCTGTTTTGCAACATAGTATCAAATCTCGAACATATTTGTAGGAATTTCATTAATTCGATACATACGCGATGAGTTAGTTTATCTCTAATTATCCGGGATTAAGTAAATGAAATGCATCACATATCGGGAACATGCAATAACAATTCCAATGGAGGCTGAGCAAAGTAGTGGCTTAGAAGGCAAACAGTAATGTCTATCTTGTGTTTCACAATAAATCAATATATTATCATTTTTCTCTGTTGTGAAACATGTGCGATAATTTAATTTAACTGTAATTATCAGGGATCGGTAATGATTATTTTCATATACATTTATCTAATATCTAGGAAAGCAAGCACTTTCATCTAGTTGAAACTGTTGGCTACAGTGAACATGCCTTAAGGGTATATGCCCAACCTAATATCACCGCTTTGCATTTTTTTAACGCACGAACATACTGCTCAACCTAATATAAACGCACAGGGTGAGTTTTTTGTCAAAATTGTCTCATACCCATACAACTTGTATGAAAGTAGCCGAAATAAAATTGCGTGCGCTAAAAGCTAACTCAAAATCCAAAATTTTTGTGCGTAACGTTTTCAATTGAGGTTATGGTCCTTTTAGTTCAAAGATGACATTTTAGTTATTTGAACGACCTGTTTCAGAAAAATATCTTAATTTAAAACGTCAACCAAATGTTGAAAACACAAGTTTGATCTTCTATATAAAATAGAACTATTCATCTTTCGACCAATAAAAGCAAAGCACCGGCTTTAATTTCGGTTACTCAAATGATTTCGTATAGACTGTTGTGCGTTTATATTAGGTTGAGCTGATAAACCGTTTTTTTGGTTCCAACCGAAATCAATTTGCGTGGGTGAGTACCACTCGTATATATAAACAACCTGTCAGCTGTTGCCATTTTGATTGGTTAAAAGTTCAAATTTTTAAATTTTTTGTTGTTGCTTTCCGTAGTCACGACCAGCTGTTGTCATTTAAAATTTTTACGCAGTGGAATTCCCACAGTAATAACTTGTAGCTCTCTCGGTCAACGAAATGTCAAAATGCGCTCTCTCGCTGCAAGTGTTTTGAGTAAGCGAACACTTTCTCAGTAAAATTTTTATAAAATTAAAGAATTTTAAGGTACGCGAACAAAGTTTATGTTAGGTTGGGCTGTAAAGCATGGCATTCGGCAGTCCAAATGTGGCAGAGGCAAAAAATACCCTGCCTATATCTATAAAGATCTAAATAAAATAAGAAATTTTTCTTTAATTTAGCACTATACAAAGGTTGCCCTTATGCAACATGTGCTCCCCACCCCAATTCTAATCTCTAAACAAATGATAAAATATACAAAAATTAACTTAAATAAGCTACTAGCCCTCCATTAACATCGAAGCTTAGATAATTGGTATTGAAAGATACATTCCAAATTAATTCAACATTCCTTGAATTAGTTTACACGAGTACATATGTATGCTATGAAATTAGTACATATGGGTCGCGAATAAGGTATATTGATATTCATAATCTATCAGTGAATTATTATTAGACAACCGATATGTACTTATTATGTCTAGCCCTTAAGTGGCATGTTCTCATCATTAATCATAATTATCATAAATTAGCCCTCGATCGTCACCGATTTTCCCCTTTGCATATTAAAGCACGCCAGTTATCTCGCTTTAGCGATAGCTGAGCCAATTGAGAATGCCAGGGAGGTCTTTGTTCATGACCTAGCCAACGGAGCTTTTGGACTACATAAAAAGTTTGGCATATTTTCCCACATTATCGGTGATGTGGCTATGCCTATTTTTAATAGAAGCCATAATTATTACAGTCCCTGATAATTATATGTATATTCAAAAAGCCATATTCATTTTCTCGTCTTTTATGAATAATTTATCGATCAATAACCTCACCTAAAGCCCGATTATACTTTTTATATTTTTGCACTTGTAATGCAAAGGAATCCCCGTGGGAAGTCCGTAACTAGTGAGAATAAATTCTGGTTCAGAGCTAGAGATAAAGTGGCTAATAAGAACTACTTAATGCGACAGGAACTAGATTTGCACAAGCTCGAAACCGGCAGTTGTGTAATCATTAAAAGGCATTTTGTTAGGTAGTGTTGCTGCACTATCAAAGGCTCAATGTTTAAGTCTTGGAAAAGGTAACATGAAAATTCATTTCAAAAAGCTTTTCAAAACGGAGTCGCCTGTCCGCAGTCATTTGGCAATCTCTTTGAGTGTATTTCTACCAGTAAGGCTTCTCAAAATATATTTTTTCAACTAGTTCGCAACCAACTAGGAGTTGCCATGTTTAATTTGCCAGTTGGTTACATGTACAGGAGATTGAAGGCGAACTAGTAGGGGTTCTTAAAGCACTAGAAGCGCACCAGTTTAGAACTATAGATTTTCCCCACAGGGAATATTATTAAACTGGTTATATTAATCAACCTTTTCTCTGGCACATTTGTTCAGCCAGCCCTATTAAGTATGAAGTTTCAATAAGTGTGATAAATTTGTTGACTGAGGTGAGGAAACATTTTATAGCTAAATGCATGAAATTCTATTCACCTCATAACTGTTAAATATTTTCTTTCCATGGGACTTTGAAATAATGTTCAAATATCACAATTAAGCTTTTTGCAACTCGAACTACAAGTTTTTGGGTAAATATTCAGTTAAGTCAAGGTAAATTCAAACATTTTACATGTTGGTACAGTGGTGAATTACCTACCATTGATTTGACAGCGCCCAAGTACATTCCCTGTTGGGGCTTCTTATTGTTTTATGTGAGTGTAAAATGCGTGATTAATTGAATGATCATAGAGAACAAAGCATGATCCAATAATACAGGTCGTGTCGATAGGCCAGCTGATTTTTAGTTTTTTCTCGAATTTTGACAATCAAAATATTTTTCAGTACGATTTTGACTATAAACCCACAAATTACAAAAACAAAATACATTTAAAATTTTTGTGTGTTTGTATGTTTGTCGAGCTGCTACGACCTGATATGGTTGGATCATGGAACAAAGTGATAATGTTGCTGAATTCATACTTGTAAACTCTTATCTGTAGAAAATGTATGATATTTAATTTCCAGGAAAATATTTACAAAGCATGCCAAAATTCCACGGTTACAACACGTTATCATCTATTTTGAAAGAAAAGGTAGGGACATTTTAACAATTGAACATCTCAACATATGAAAAACACAATTGTAAATAAATTTAAAATTTACGTCCTTTTTCCTATGCGTTGCCATATAAATTCATTTCTAATAACATGATGAGCTGGAGAAAATTCTGACGATCATGTTCAACACGATAAATGTCAGAATTTTCCTTCTTTCTGTCAAAATGTATATTTTCCAAACGTTTGATCATTCACAGCCAATTTTAACTAACATTGACTGAAATCGTTCGGCTATTTGTCCTTCTAAATAGGTATTTTCCATTCCCACTGAGAAGTTTTATGTCGACTTGCCAAGATTACTGTCTAGCAAACGCTATGCTTTTTATGGAGATCCCATATTTGTTTGTTGTAGAATAAGTCCCACCCCTCTCTTCCCATCAGCATACATCGTGGCGTTGGCTTGGTTAATTAAAATTTTTTTTTTTTTACCGAGTCGCTTTCATTTGAAATGCCCTTTTTTACCGAGAATGCAGTCAAGTTTTTCAATTCATAAGATTGGAAACAGTTACTTAGTGAACAGGCTCAGTAGGTTTTGCACTTCAAATATCCCGCACTGACTTAAGTAAATTTATCAGTATTAATAATTAATAACTTACTAGTTATTTCAACAATTGATACACTATATACATACATACATATGTAAGTAATTAGCTTAAAAAAATAGTGAAAGTGAAACGTATACAATGAGGTGTGGCTGAGCTTATGTGTAGGCAGTTTTAGCGGTATGGCTATATTGAATCCCGACTGTTATTCACCCCTATTCTGCAATTCGACTTGGATAGAAAATTTCTCCGCTTGGCAACTTTGGTATTCTGCGTTTCAATTCCGCTACGTTCAACTTGGGGGGGATGGCAGGGTTAAGCCCCGAGCATCCAGATCTATGCAACCATCTCTTGCATTTACTGCATTGAACGGAATGTGAACGTTTAACATATATTTTCTTCCAGCAGACGCAGCAGATCCAGTCTCTTGGTCCGGGGTTGGATTCGATACCAGCCCGTAGCAAGAGACATTGGAGCAGCCCTGCTGCAAGGGATTGCTCCGAGGATGACAATTTAGGAGTGGGACTGGACAAATTGGACAGGGTTACACTGAAATAACAGCCCTTGGCCGGGTAAAACCCGGGTCATTCCGGTACGTAGAACCGGCTGTTGTGGGAATGCTACGTTCAACTTCGAAACTTCCAATTCTGCACTTCGATCGTAGCTCCGTTTTTCTACGTTGGAATTTGTTGGCGGATAAATGCTTGTTTTTTTATTTTGCAAACAATTTACGATTAATTCCCGCGATTTTTTGTTGAAATTCTTAAAATTTAAGTAAAACGCGTATGTAAAAGATGTAAAACTCTTGCTATATTTTGTTTTTGTGCTCGAATTATGTTTTTTGATATGTTTGCAGGGCAATTGTTTTCGACCGGTGCCGAGTGCTAATATTTGTCCAAAAAGGAGGGAAATCAAAAGACGCGTTTCTATGCCAGGAATGTGAATCCGCCTACGGAGATCTAATATTTTTGGACGCGCATTAGCATCGGCACCGGTTGTAAACAATTACAAATTGGACTAGCATTCAAAACACCAAACAATATTACTAACGAAATTAAAACTAAGGTAATGGCTTTGACTTTGCCATTATATCCAAACGTGCACCGGCGGCCACTCCACAGCACCCACTCATACTCTGTAAACTTCTTTGTCAGTTCCGGGGCGGCCAATGTCTTCCTACAGCGAAAAGTACCACCTGCGGTCAGACTTAACCCTGACATGTCTAATGTTTGCTCGGCGTATGGTGTGGCTACACGATGCGACGCCAACCATCTGTGTACCTGGTCGACAAAGCGCACTCTTCTAGCACTAGCTCTATGGAAAATACCAGCTACCTACTGACGATGTGGTAACATCCACCAACAGTGTCCTCTTGCTTTTTGTTGGTCCTTCGTTATCTGCTACAATCAGTCAATTGATCTATAAAATTTCACTCAATTTATTCAATAATGCTCAAACATATACAATTAAGTTTATAAATCATAATAAAGCTTTACTTTTATTTCAAAAGTAATAATTTGTGTAATTTAAATTGCTTTGTTATGTTTCAATTTCACACATTCCAAGGCAAACAGCTGACTTCGAAAAACTTATAGCTCTTCCTCTTTTTCTTTCGATCCAAGCGTAACTCAGAATGCATATTTACGATCCAAGCGGAGCGTAGAGCGGGAACGTAATTGTAATGCAGAATAGGGGTGATTGTTGTAGTAAATTTACATTTTAGGTTTACTTTGGAGGGATCAGTAGCGCGATGCACTAACTTTTTTAACACAATTTGCCAGAATTTCAACCAACTATGCTTTTCACTTACTTTTTATCAACTTTAAATTCGATAATTTATCTTTGTCGATTTATCCGTTGGTGCCGTTGAAATGTTGGTTACAAAAAAAAAATTAAAACTGATTTTTTGAGATAGAAGTATTTCTATATTTAAAAAAAAAATAAAATTATTAAAAAAAAAATATGTCATAAAAAACTTTCTCCCAGGTCCTGGTAACGAACTTCCAACGACCATTTTGTTATCCAGACGTTTGTCAGACGCTGCACTTAAAATTTAGCATTCCAGTCAATTTCGACTAAGATGACCACGTGTCATCGTTTGAACAGTTAGCTGCACGGTATTGTTAATTCCGAGTTAGTGAATCGTACAATTGTTAAAATAAGCAGCATACGTTAATGTTAAGCGTTAGTGAATCGCCCTACAGGTGTTATCTAAAAGATGTTTGGTGTGAAAGGTGTTATTTTATAAGACACCGTCGAACAGAGACACACCCGCACCAAAGATGATCCCACACGGCCAGCCACAATGTGTCCATCTCTCAAAAAACATAGCTACCATTACCGTAGGTTTAATAATGACTTGTGAGAAGGGATCTAGCAGACAGCATGGCCACCTTTCGCAGTTTTAAATTGTACAAATTCCCATAACCCCAAAGACAAACAATGAGGGAATTTGCAGTGAACTCCTTCTTCCAGATGACTTGCAAAACTATACGATATGAAATTGGTTATTATTCATTTTGTTAATAAATAAGGATTTTTCTGAGTAAGTTGATATCCACAGGATTCGCAAAATACAGAGAGCTTAAAACAGATGCTATACCGTCTGTGCCAATAGAGGTCGAAACAATTGTAGCTATAGCTCGGAGTAACCGAACCACCGATATCTGATTGTACAAACTACATACGTTAATTAAATCCGGGTTAGCTACGTTTATTTATCCCATAAACCCCCTGTATTTTGCTGCCAGAGTTGCCTACGCCCTAGATTAATGTCAAACTATTCAGGGCCACTTTCATAAAAGCCGGTAACCGCTAACCAGAGTTTAATTGACGTATTTTGTATGGTTAGCTGTCAAATTAATCACCGATTAGGCTTAACCGGCTTTTATGAAAGTGGCCCTCAGTCTGTTCCTTTTACCGAATGAGGTGCGCAATAGTAACCCGTTCTTGTCGGGAACGTTCTGTTTTCGTGTTTTAAGAATTGAAAGAGGGTATATATATGCAAGCTATCGTTTCACCCTACACTTATTTTAAAAATTCGCAAAACTTTTAAGTTAACCAGAAGTTTGAAGTTAGCTCTGTTTTAAAAAGATAGCCTGTTGTATAAATTACTACTTCCATTTATGTTTTCTATATAAAAACCATATTAACCGGGCGACCATTTCTCGCAAAGGAACATACCGAATGTCAAAAGGCAAATATCAGCTGAAGAATTGCGCTGCTGGCAATGCTGACAGTTTCTTTGGAAATCTCTCGTGATAAACTTGGTGTGCGTGTTTTTCTACCAAAATCTTTTATTTTTCAGTGACTACATTTATTTAATGAAGTGCATTTATATTTAACTAACAAAACAGATTCTTCAAAATTTCAAATTGAGTTGAATAACAAAAATGTATTGAAAAGGAGTACGACTACAACATAACGAAATTTAGAACGTACATGCACTGCGGTGGAACGTCTGTGTCCATAGTTGTGCTTTGGATTTTGTATCACAGTGGGAGGAGCGCTAACCCCAAAAAAGAGCGAAATTTCCAAAAAAGGCAAAGTAAGTACGGTCGAATTATTTTTATAAACATTTGTAATTCTCTAGTTTAAGGTGTGCGTGCATATTCACTTAAAACTAGTAATATCTTTACAAGTAATGTTAAAAAAGTCGTCAAATGCATTCTTTCTGGAGCTAGACTTGCTAATTAATCATGCGCCAAAAATCTTCGCAAGTCTGAGATGAAATAATAATATAGACAAACACTAAAATATTACTAAACTCTTTGTCGTCATAATAAGCTGGTAATCGTTGCGATGGACTACCGAGCGCTAATATTTACACAAGAATGTCGGGAGGGGTCTCAAAAGACGCGTCTCGGTCCCAGGATCACGAATATAACTCCGCTCAACCGATATTTTCATTATTTTGTAAAATATTTGCGAAAAACCGAAAAATAACCCGGGTTTAGGGACCCGATCCATGTTTTTTATGTGCAGAAAACCCTTCCGCGTAGGCGGCCTTCGGCCGCGCTTCAAAAAATAACCCTGGGCTACGCCATTCCAACTCCGGGTGGTTGCCCTGAACGGTGGCAACATGCCACCGTTCCGACTCTATGGGTCATTTTTTTCTCACAGGGTAATGTGATTACAACAACCACATGAAAATGACAGAAAATTCTGAACTTTAACTGCAAATATCTCGCAAACTACTAAAAATATCGGTTGAGCGGAGTTATATTCGTGATCCTGGGACCGAGACGCGTCTTTTGAGACCCCTCCCGACATTCTTGTGTAAATATTAGCGCTCGGTAGTCCATCGCAACGATTACCAATAAGCTTAATTAATAATCAGCCTCGATATGCGTTTGTAAATTTTGGGTAGATTCACCAATGAGCTGGTTTATAGAGCAATAACAGCTCAAACTTTATTACACTCTCTTACCTAAATCCTAGTACTCTTTCTATAAAAAGTATTTTGCTTCGTTTCCCTAATTTTTACAATTACTTCATGTGCTCCTGATTCCCTGCTGTATATGGTTATAGATACAAATATACAACTGTGTGACTATCTTCCTTCTGCTGGCTTTAGCAATTGTTGTTATGTTCGTACACCAGACGTGTCCCCAACTACTTAAACCAGTCAACAAAGCAGTTGAATTGGGTCAACGCAATTTATTGATGTTACCTTTGTGCACATGAAGTTCGTTGTTATTAGCTTTTGCCTAATATTGTTGTTGCTATAAAAAACTGGTTTCCTATTTAAAACACGTTTTTTTGGCCTTGTTATTGAATTCGTATGATTTTATCTAGTTTTATATTTTGAAAGAGGTTAGCGGCGAAAATGAGATATTGATAGTTAGATAAGGGAAGGTTTTATATGCTAATTTCGGTGCAGACGAGTCTTTCGTCGGTTATGACGTCTACTTGGGATTAGGGTAACAGCTCTTTGGCTGGCCAAAAAGCCGCAGTGTAATTGGGGTTTGTGGTTCCTCTAGTGTATACAATACTGAAAAGATGTGAGGAATAGGAATATTTCCGGGCTAGTTCTGTATTTTCACTTCTGATTTAACAGGAAGTTGAAAAGTTCAGATCCCAGGACAAGTAATATTTCTGACATTAAAAAGCTAACTGCCTTGATGGGAGAATTTTCACTCATTTTGCCAAAAATAAAATAAATAAAAAAGTAAACCAAAATTTGAAAAAACCACTCGGCCTAAGGAGCCTCGGAGTTGCAATGCGCAAAATACATTGGCATGTTCTGCAATACTGTAGAAAAAGTCATTCATAGGGTAAACATTAAGGAACACAAAATACAAATCTTGAAGGAATATATAATTTCTTCAGCATTTCTTTACCTGTTAAATTGAAGCTACTCTACTAACATCAATATCACTCTTGTCCAACCCTGTTGACACTGCTCGTATCCTTTTACTTCCGTTTATTAGGCAAAGCGAAGAACTGTTAACAACCACAATAACATCGGATAAACCAGCTCTACATAGTCATCTTAGTACATATATACATAGCCAATAAATAACACACAAATATTGAGGTAATATCCTGGGTATGTACACGTTTGTAACACACCTGTCTCACCGCTTTGTAATCAATTCTTGCGCACTGCCTTTGGATATTTTTGTGATCAATCTTTCGTAAAGAGGGAGTTCCGCCAATGCAAAGCATTACGCTAATGGGCTAGGTACTACCGAAATAGAACTTAGTGTTTTGCTTTAAAATCTTTGTCCAACTATAGGAATTTTTTAATTTATTATTTTCGTCTTCCAAAAGGTGTGTCCTTGTTACTAAGTGATTTAAGCGAAACAGCAAAAAGCTAAGGAAATATGTAAATTTAATAGTGAATTTCAATATTTCTGTTTATGTTTATGAAATGCGGTCACGCAAGCCGATTTCATCATTATTCCGTATGTATCTTCCCGTTTTCCCACACCACATTTATCAAGTAAGTATGTATGTTTATCAACAAAAGTACTAAAATCAAATATATCTAATTTTTGTTTGCTTGCAGGCCGGTCAGAGTTGAGCATGGTGGTGAAAAAATATTAAGCTGTTCTCGATTACTTTTTATGGTAATGTGGTACTGTTTTTGTTGTTGCTGTTGTAGAAAAGCGATTAATAATGTCAAAGCGAAATTTCTATGAAATCTTAAATTCTACACCAACAACGAGTCTCGACGAGTTGCGCCGCAATTACAAACATTTAATTTTACAATGTCACCCGGATAAATTACAACATGATAACACAGATAACATAACAACAACAAATACTAGCATTCATCATGTTACCACAAATGTAACTAATGAACCAACATCATCTCAAACTACTACTGTTGACCCATATGTAAAAATCCCAATAGTAACATCATCAACAGATCAAGTCAGGGGAGATTTTGTTGCTATAAATGAAGCATGGAATACACTTAAAGATCCCACAAAACGGCGCCTATACGATGCCGAATTGCTGTTGACAAAGTTTCAAGCGCATAGTAATATTTATGCGCGGCTAAAGCTCGGTGACATGAAACGTTGTGCCGGCACAACAACAACATCAAACACTGACAGTGGCAGTGACAGTGATGTTAACTGCGAAGGCAAAGGCGAGGGTAACACATATTGGTACTATACATATGATTGTCGATGTGGCGGTCAGTATATAGTTGATGAGTCAGCGGACAGTGAAATACTCAACCGCAACCGCAAGCATACACAAGTAGTTGCTCCTTCACTCAATACGAAAGACATAAACGCCGCACCAGAGCAAAATACGCAACAAAAACAAATGAACGATAATGACAACGATGATGATAAGAATGTCCAAGCAGCTGTTGGCAGTAGCAAAGCGAATATGACAACAACAAATTGTTATGGCAACAGCAGCAATGCGAAAATTGTTGAAAACACTGTGAACTCTGCTGATGGCGTTGAAGATGACGAGGAAGAGGAGGAAGTGCTTGTCGAATGTAGTGAATGTTCTTTGGTGATCGTATTGACTTGAAGCGTACACAACAGTACATTTGCCATGGATCGACTTTGCAAAACGAATGATGACACAAAAAACTAAATATAAGTAAATATGTATAAATGTATACTAAAAGAAAATAAATAAAATTATAAATAACAATGTGATGATTATTTTGCGTGCGCGTACGCCAACACCAGAACTAATCGATAAATACCAGACAAATACAAAAAAAGATGCAAAAGTCAGCAGAAGAAACAGAACAGAAAATTGTACGATCAACACGCGAGACATAACTGTAATACCCACATACGAAAATGTATATTTATTTTTGAATTAATAGCATTCAGAGACGTGCTATAATTTCACGTTAATAGCACTCTTGTTGAAACTGGCAACACATTTTTATAAATGTTGTATTTTTATGTTTATTGTTTCATATTTTTATAGCACTTAAGTATACATATATGTATGTATGTAAATAAAATGACTTTTAGAGTCCTTTGTCTCCTAACAGGTTTTCAACAAGAAAATGTTTTGTTTTTAGACCAATGAGTATATTGAACCAGAAGTAAATAAAACGAGTAAGAAAGGCTTAAGTTCGAGTGGAACCGAACATTAACCCTCTGCGACTGACGAGGTAGTTTGACAGACACATGTATGTAAATAGAAAAAGGTTTTTTCAATTTTTGTACCATGTTCAAAACTAACATCATATCCCTCCTTACGGTTTAAGGGTTCAAAATATGTCCTAGCAAGGCATACCGTTTTTTGTTGTTTTTAAGGACAATGTATGTAATTGTTATTGAAGTTTATACTTGGCGCCACTAGTAGAGTTCGTTACTCGTCCGCAGGCATACGATGCTATTGCTCGAGCCCTTCGAAACGGGACCGGCCGAGAGTCTTTATCCACCCGCTGACTATAGTTGGGGTAACTTTAGCTCCTTATATTTGCGTGCGGGCTAGGAATGAAAATTGTTATTTTAATTTTATTGAATTTTTTTAATTTGTGAGGTTTTCATACACCAAAATTCTTTCGATCTACGCGAAATTCAGTTCAGTTCGTTCAGTGGAACGACTTATATTCATATCGGTCCAATGGAAGCCACTAAGATGTTTTATGATTTTACAACCACAACACATTTCAAGGTGGCTACCATTTTTGTCCAACTCAAAATCAATTTAATTCTGAGTTGTTAATGGGAAACCGATTTATATGTATGTATGTATGTTATTTATTTTTCTTCAAATAATGGGAGAATATTTGTTACATAAATTTCTTTTAATATTCTCTATTCTTCCAATTCATTCGCTTACTCTTTTGCTTTATTCGTATCAATTTGAGCCGTTAGCTTTCTATTATAATACAAAAGCGCCTGCAGCCATTACAAAAGCTATTAACCAATTTAAGTTCTGAATAGAAATTTGCATAACTTTTGTTTTCTTCAAACAGAAAAATCACTGTAAGCGATGAGTATATGGGTTTTAAAAAAAAAACTGACAACTTCACCGATTACGCTGGTGATGAACTCTACACGATTCATTAATATGCATGGCACCGCTGTTTGGTCATCGGAAATGATTTCGTATGATGAGGCTAATGCGTCAGACGCAGACAATTCACAATAGGCATACAATTTTTTTTTTTTTAATTTTTTCTATATAGCATGCAAAGTACGGACTTGCATTAAATCGTTTGGTTTTGAGCAAACTTGGCCGAGGCATACCAGTTTCGACGAGTTCAACTCAAATTGCTTGCACGGCAGTCAAGTTAACAATTTCATTCATGGCGCAACTAATTTATCTAGCAAATATTCATCTTACATTTTTTTTTTTTAATTTTAAGTACATTATACTTTTTTACATATTGCCCTTATCTGAATTTATTCAAGCCGAATGAATTAAAAACCTCTGACATGCAAAGTAAAAACAAAAAAAAAGCCCAACACTTTCATTTAATTGTACAACAACTATGTATGTATGTCATATTTTCGCTTGGCGGCAACTTTAATGGCTTTTCACTCGTCTATTAAATTTGTAGTAGTTGTTTTAGCTATCTTGTTGTTGCTTTAGCTTCTTTAACTTCTGAATGCAATTACCTTTTAAGGTGCAACTACCGTGAACACATAAACCAACCGCACTAAGAACTAGAAAAGCCCAAAGGCGTAATGAATAAGAGCGTGTTAATGATAGATGAATACAAGAAACCCCGAGTGCATTTAGATTTTCTACATTAGACTGCTGCTTCACTTTTTATACAAATAATGAAATTGATTCTTATTGTTTATTTGTTCTCCTGTTCGTTAGTATTTGAACTAAAAATGCATTTATTGAGTATTTATTAATTTGATTTTTTCTAATCATTATTTATAATAATTAAAATGATGATAAATTCTTAAATTACCATTATAACTTTACTGTTTAAAAGTTCACTATATTAATGTCTATTTTTAATTTGATGGGAAATTTTTGTTTCATTATTTTTTTTTAAGTTCTATTTTACGTTAACAAAAGCTATTGAATTAAATTTTTGAATTTATTCTAAAGTTAAATAACTTACAAATTTTTAATGGGTGAATAAAACACAAATTTGATAACTTTTTTTATTAATAAATAATTGTTTTTCTATTTCTAGTAATTCAAAAAGTATTTTACTACAGAGCACGGAATAAGGAAAATTTTTTGCCCTGAACTTAGGGATTTCAAAGTAATCACTAATTTTAATTAATATAAATAAATAACTAGATCGCCCAGAAGACGCTCTCGCCCAGTAATTGAAAAGCACCTACTTTTTCGTATATATAATGTTAATTTTTTCTTCCTTATCATTTGTGTGGTAGGTGCTCCCCTTTTTTCTCGAGATGTTAGAGTTTGATCTCACTGAACTCCTTATCAATTTTCAATATTCTACCATGAATACTTTCAGAGAAATGCAGTTCGAAAATTTCTTATTTGTATGGTAGTTGGCAGGCGCATATCCTCCAGTGGTCCGGATGGTGAATCTAAATCATTCTCGAGTCCAATTTTCCTTAGAATATTTAACTTATTTACTTCCATTGAAAAATGCGCAACTTTTTTGGTGAGACACTCTAATGTCCAAATGTATGTACAGTACCCCGAGCCAATAAAATTGTTTCCATAGCACGAAAATTTAATTTTTTTATTTCAAAATTAATTTGCACATTTGCGAATTGCCGACCGCCTTATTTGTGCAGGTTTCTGATAAACTTGGGAGAACTTTGTCTTATGTAAATCAGAAGAAGATTTAATAACGTGATGTACGCGCTTTACCCATGCAGAACGCCCTACATTGAAACGCGGTTTGAAAGCAAATGTTCCGATGTTCTACTCAGCTGTCGAAAAAGGCTGGGGTTACTATTTACTTGGTTGCAAAGGTAGGGTTAAACTTGAATGAAGTTTTATAAACTCGCGCTGTTAAAACTAAATACTTTTTTTTTCTTGAAGGTTTATTTCATACATAGAGGGTATTCCAATTGGACATGTTGAAAGTAATTCAATTCGTAATTTAAACTTGATTTTTAATTTTTTTATTATACCGTTTTGACTGATAAGATTTTACACTGATTCGCGAAAATTTTTAAACAATTTCTAAATTGTACATAATTATGCTTGAATTGATTGGGTTACAAAACTGCATACTAAAAAGTTTTCTAGAAATTTTGTCCAAAAATTTACAGATTTTGATGGTCATTTTTTAATTTTAATTAACTTTCCTGAACTTTGTGTAAATTTTGAAATTAATTTTTATGACAAAAATTATGAAAAAAAAACTTCTTCTTCGTATTTCGTACGACAATATCTATTTTAATTTCACTGCTATTATATTGCACACAGCTGTACTTACAAGTTTCGGAAGCAAATACATATGTTTGTAGTAATACAAAAAAAGAAAATCGCATTAATTGGAGCAAACATTTTTTGTTTCTTGTTTTTGTTGGCGTGTTCAGCTTTTAATTACTTACGCTACATACATATGTATGTATGTAAGTATGCTTGAATGCAAAAACAAAATGCTACTATTAGTTTTTATCATATCATTACAACGTTGACCTGAGTCTGCCGTATATCTACGAGTATAATAAAGAAGCCGCAGGGGAAAGAAATATAAAAAGTTGTGGCAGTACATTTTCTTTTGTTGAAAGCTGGCACTTTTCACTTATTGCGGGTTGGGTAGCTTTTAAAACTTTTTATAAACTTTAAGAACGCAATTTTTTCAAATTAAATTTTATGGAAAAATATAATAAAATCCTGTTTGTAAATGTTTTTTTTTTTTAATAATAACTCAGTTATACTGATGAAAAACCGGTATCCAGAAAGCCATTTTTTCAGGAACTGTGTATAGATGTCCTCGAAATTTCATTAAATAAAATTTTAAGCCCCCTAATCCCAAAATTCTGGATCCGCCACTGATGTACTACATGAGATTGCCAACAAAAAGGCGAATGTTCAAAATTGTAGCATTCCATGTATGATCGAAAATGAAAATGTATTTTAGTGCAATGATTAAAAAAAATTTCTTCAAAATATAAGTTTAGAAAATCATTTATTGAAATTCTTTTTTTTTTTATTTTTTTGTATGGATTTACATTCATAATAAGCTTGCCGTTTCGATTTCAAACACTTTGAAAAAGTTGTGTAAACGAAAAATTTGCATTTCGCATTTAATTTAAAAAAATGTAAATAAGTGGCAACCCTGTAAAAGCATTCTAGACTTAAAGCAGCAGAGCTTGCAATGTAGCATGATATCTAAGTTCAAAAGTCAATGCAAATGGCTCAAGTAGGTTTCGAGATTATGAAGGATATGGGGAAAAATTAATGTAATGGGAATAGGTGGCAACTCTACCGAGAAAATTTTTTATTAATATACATATCGTTTGCTGAACTTCACAGCTTTGTAAAACGAAAAAAATGTTGGTCCAGTGTTTGTAACCACTAGTTAGTTAGATACCTTATTTTTTGCGATGTAGGTTACGATGACAAATCCGAATGTGAATATTGTCATTCGCATGAAGATGCATACTTTTGGCATATTTCAATAGCAATACAACAACAATGACTATATGTTTTAGCTTCCCTCTTAATATTCTTCTTAATCGACAGCTGTTTATGTGCTTAGTTTTGAGATTTTATAGCTTTTTGTGCGCATCCATACCACATCACAAATATTCTTTTAATTTATAAAGTCTGTTTCTCTAAATATTTTAAAACTTTTATAAATTTTTCTATTCTTTGCAATTTATGTATGTTAAGTTAAAATATTTATTTTTTTTCTGCTTACAGTTTATTAATACGAAATTCGTATACCAAACTAAACAAACGCGCCACCACACGAACATAAAAAACGACGTCACCGTGGCTAAGGAAAATCGAAAAACACATACCTCAGGAACCTCCTCTGCCATCACAAGCAAACCCCACAAAATGGCATCTACAGGCGATATTTGGTTGCAATGGTTTTCTTGTTGTTTCCATCAACCGCAATCACCATCCCGACGACGCCATCAACGCCTGCGTATTGATCGTTCGATGATTGGTAATCCAACGAATTTCGTACATACCGGACATATCGGCTCGGCCGATGTAGAATTATCCACGAACCATATAAATGCGTTACAAACGCAAATGCAGAGCAAAGGTGGCTATGAAATGAACTCAATACGATTGCAGGTGAGTGAAAAATTACATTAGAAATATTAAGAAACAGTTTGGGAAGGTTTTTTGAACAAATAGGATTTTTTACTTTCGGAAGCCATTACTTTCACTAACGCACAAAGATCTTAATAACTAAAGTTTGGTTAAGACATCTCATTACATTTACTTTTCCAACTGTTTGCAATAAGAGTTATAACGTAAACCAATCAGTAGAAGGGCCAGTGTTTAACCCTAGGATAGTACCATTGCTCATTTTTGACAGTTATGAGGTGAATATAAATTTACCATTTGAAAAAATATTAAATGAAAATTTTGGCTGTCGAATCGAAAGTCGATTCCGTCACATCACGTTTTCCATTAAATGAAAATTGACCAGTCTAAACACTTGTTAAAACTCATTTGCAAAGAATGTGTAATTATATTTTTTATAGACAAATGTATAGTTTTGTCTGTCTACTTTTAATAGATAATAACGATTATTTTCATCTATCCTCGATGAATCCATCAAGTTTTGAATTTGAGTCCCTTCTTACGACAAGCATACTCACCTCGGGCATACTGTAACCTCCTTTTCCTGAGTAGAACACGATTTTAATGCTTTTTCTTTTTCTTTCATTCAGGCCTGCTGATGCTAACGATCGCCTCCGAAAACTTCCTGATACAATTTGCAGCACAGCATTCTTAGCTGGGTTTTTCTTAACATCACCGAAACAAGCGTGTTCTATATACAATATGCAAGATATACATACATATATACAGACAAATAAGTTATAAGCCCAATCAGCGCAGTGCAATCAAATGAATCTCGCATAAGCATACCTACATACTTAATTTTTATACATAAATATAGTTTTAAAAAACACGCACGGAGCGATTTATGTTGTTCAACTAACTATTTTGTATGTATTTAGTAATTTAAGACTTTCGAAATCGAAAATACAATTGTAATAAATATTTTTAATATTTTAATTTAACGCCTATAAAAATTTCAAATTTTACATGCATTATATCTGATGATATATATTTGCAAAATAAATTGAAATTGAGTCTCTTGAGAGTGAAATTGATGATGAATGAAACCAAATTACTAAAAAGTGGTTTCTGAATAAATCGTTTAACCTAATTATCTATAGTTTTTTCTCACATCTACATATTGCTAAAAATTTTAAATAATTTAACTAAATGTCTAATACTTTTTTCATCGTACAAGTAAAGGTCTGATTATAGCATAGCTTGTAAATTAGCTAGAAACGTTTGGTAATGGTTTCATTTCTTTACACACTCGTTTCAGAAATGCTAATTAAAAATTTTTTCAATTTACGTTACATTGCTATTGTTGTAATCTTGAAAATTTGATTCGTGTGAGACAAAAAAAATAAATAAAAAGAACAATAAATGCTTATGAATGTTTTGTGAAAGTATTTAAGAGATTATTATGTAATATACAAAGCATGTGCCTTTAATTTTTTCTTAATGAATCTTTTAATTTCTGTTTAATTTTTATTGTCTTCTTTTTTTTAAGTAAAATTTTTTTTTTCTAGTAGAATTTGTATTATTTACATTTCTTTTTTCATAATCTTTTTTTATATTATCTTTCTTCTGTGCTATAAATTTTCAAAGATTTTTGAAAAACGAAAAATAATGTAGTTGGCATTCTAAAGCACTTGTTTTAGTCTACTTACTAAGACATTTCTATACTAAATAAATCAGTGAAAGTAAAACGGGAAATGTCCAACGAAATGTGAGTGCTACAGAGTAATTCTGCCAACCGACTTTTGTAAGACGATTGGCCAATCAGGCTTTTCACTGTCTTAGCCAGAACTGCTCGGTAAAACGCTGTTAGTTAACTCACCACTGTAACTAGCTGCATAATTTTTAAAAACACTGGCATCATCAAAAATCTATTAAAAGTCCTTAGATTTAAGTTACAAAAAAATTAAATTTTGAATATTGTAATAAAATGTCATTGTTATTAGCATTGTAACTGGAGAATTAAAATGCCAATGTCTGGTGTGGTGAATTAACTGTAATTGAATTGTTGGTTTGCTGTTTTATCTTCACTGATCAAACGTATTATATTACATTGTGAATCGAACGCATTTTTTGTAATAGCGCACCGTAACGCTAATAAGTGACTACAGTTTTTTAAATGAAAATATTTTATACATATTTTTTTTATAACAATCGAATTAATATTTAAATCGACAGGCCAAATAATGAACAAATGCAAATGCAGCAGAAAGCATTTCCCTTGAATAATTATGCCAATACAATAAACAAAAAAAGAAATTGTACAACAATTATAAGTTTGACCATAATATCTAAAAAAAAAAACAGAACAAACCACATAGAATTAACAGGAAAATTGTTGAATTTGAAAAAATGCATTTTAAAACGCACAATAATACTTAATACATATACAGAAAATAGAATTGATAATAAATACCGATTAAAAATATGTAACGTACATGTCACCATGTGCTTAAATACATTAATATACAGATATACAGCGGCGGAATAAATTAAAGAACCAAATAAAATTTAAAAAGAAAATTAAATTTTCATTATTCAAATTTATACAGCTCTAAAACTTCCGAGCTGCCAAAACTTGGTTTTGATCCTGGCAAACGACGTTAAGAAACTCGCATTCATCCTGTTAAGTAAATGTTTGAAGTATGACAGTTAATTTCTTGGTTGTATTATTTTTTCCGCAACTGTAGATAACTGTTCGACAAGGAAATAGTTATACATATATTATATATCTATATATTTATTATTATGAGCTAATACATATTAAAATTTTAGTAAGAATAAATATATATTAAATAACTTAATAGTAAGCCAAATTTTTTTTCTGGAAAAAATTGTATTATAAAAAATCTGAATTGTAAAATAAGTAAATTTGGCTGCGGGGCAGTAGTGTGTTTTGCAGAAATTTGTCTTAAAATGCAACGCATTTTGAGCGAATAGAAGTTTAGTAGAAAATCGAAAAGATCAAACATTTATAAACAAATTTAATGAGAGAATTGAAAAGAGTTTAAATATCAGAATTATACTGGTATAAGTTGAAATAGTATATCATAATTTCAAATCAAAATTCTGGAAAAAAGAATATTTTGTTCTACATACATACCTATATCTCCTAAAAATGTTAATTTTACGTTGGAAATCAAGTAATAACCGAAAATACCCATTATTCATTTCTACCGAACTAGTTTCAAGTTTATCTCAAATCCCTGATTTCAGGCAACGCTTTGAACTTTCAAAACCTTGCTTGTTTGTGCTTATTGTCACTGAAATATATGCACCCTTTCTGTGGTTTATTATTGTAACTTTACACTGCCGTATCTAGTTATTGAGCTGAATTTCTGCAAAATGTCACACTATAGGCCGTCTCCGTATTATTTAAAATGCAAATCGAAAACACACTTGCTGTATTCACACTCGCTTGGTTGGAGTTAGAGTATTATATAGCTATAAACGGATTACAGAGTTTGATCTTGTGTCGAGTCGTTAGCTCAGTGATCGTATGTGACGATTATACCCTTGCTAACCTATCAGGTGTGAATATCCCGAATAAAAACATGAATGAATTCATTGAAATATGAACAAAAGTAGATATGCCTTGACCCGATGATGAATTTTAAATTATGTATTATTTATAGTTGAAATTGTAAAAAAAAAAGATCAATTATGCATACTAATTACTACATAAAAATACGTAATTTGTAATGAGCAAAAACAATATATTGATGAAACTAAAAATTCCATGAGTTGCTTTTTATCAGAGCTGAATTGTTATAGTAGCTGTCGTTGTGGCCATTTCTGGCGGAAAATATGTGCTCTTAAGTTTGTGGCTACATCTGCAAGCCATACAATTGAGGGCGCCTTTGAAGGAATTCTACGGCATTAACACCCCCTGAAGGTGTTGTCGAATTGAATCTTTGGTGGGATAGAAACCGGTACGCTCCGATCAGCAACAATTCAGTACAGCACGCCCTCCATTCACTTCACCACTATATAGACCTAGGAATCGTTCAAAAACCAACCAACCAAACACAAAGGATACATGCATTTGGTAGTAACTTCTCTTCAATGAGAACTGGCAGCAACTGTGATTATATCTGCTTCAAAATAAACAAATGCCTCCCCCGTGGCACAACTTATTAATTACTCAAAAAAACAAATAGTTTCGGCATCCATATTTTTATTTTATATTATCGTCTTTTACATGGATTGCATGCTATCGAATTTAACCCAACAATGCTAAGTAATTTAAATACAAACGTTTTTTTAAACGGATTTACAATAACTTTCAAGTGAATGTGCATTACTATTCGTCGTTGTCCGTGCCACTGCCACTACCAGTGCCGCTGCCACTACCTTTAGCACTACGACCTTTACCACCACTTTCATTACCGCTACCGCTACCACTAGCGCTGCCTTCACTATCGCTGCCACTGCCGGCACCGCTACCTTTGGCAGTGCCACGGTCCTCATCCGATTCGCTATCGGAATCACGCAAAGCCTTTGTCGACTTTGCCTTATCTGTTTTCTTGCTACGACGTCCCTCAAAATCAGAACCATCATCCTCGTCTGAAGAGTAAATAGCTGAACCCTTTTGTTCGGATGTTACAGATGGAGCGCTGCCACCGCCGCCACCACCAGCACCAGTTTTCTTTTTGTTATACTTATTCTTAATGGCGCTAAGAGATATAGCATTTTCATCATCGCTACCATCATCATGCTGATATGATGAATTGGCACCACCATGAGCATCATGTGCACCACCTTTCTTCTTCTTTGGCTGTGGCTTTACTTGTGTACGCATTGCTTGGCGCAACTTCTCTTCCTCTTTCTTAAGATGGAATTTACGATCAGTATCCGGATCTTTACCAACTTGTGTTAGAATCTTAATACCACTTGTCTTCTGTGAACGATCGGCCAAGGACATTGTCATCTTCTTGTGTGTAAATGATTCAGTTGAATGTGGTCGGAAAGTTAGTTTCGTACGGAAAACTGCCTGCCCTTGTAAACCTGTACCCTGGCGAATGAACATGTGGTTGTGATCACCATGCAATGGTTGACGATAAACATCGAACGTCTCATTACCAAGATGCAAGGTCATGCTACCGTCTGACCAACGTACAAAACGTGCATTCGATTCTTTAATCATATCTCCGTTATTGGCCATATATTCACGCCAACGAATTGTGTTACTCACTTTCAATTTAATGCGCTGTCGACCTTCTTCATCCATGGTTTCTTCCTCATCAATTTCATCTTCATAGGTCTCTGTATCAAATGGACGTGTATCCACCGAAAGAAAATTGGGTAGCTTTACGAAATGTATTTCTTTCCCCAAATCTGTTACGATACGTGGAATTTCTACGTCAATTCGTGTTTCGGGTATAGGTTCTGGTTCATCTTCTTTCTGCGTTGGCTCCTCAACGCGCACAGCAGGACTTCTTGATCGTGTGCGCGAGCGTGATGAACGCGACCGTGATCGAGACCTTGACCGTGAACCCGAACCGGAACGGCGTGAGCCGCTACGTGAGCTTGATTTGGATTTAGAACGTGAGCGACTCTTTCTCGATGCGGCATCAGATTTTTGACCTTCATCTTCGGACAAACTTATATCATCAGCATCGCCAAATATATCAGTTGCATCAATTTTTTGTGATGGCTGAAAAGGAAACAGAGAATGTTAATATACAATAAATTAAATACTTGCTAAAATATTGACCTCTTCAGTTTCGCTTTCCGAATCTATAATGCGCGCCTTTTTTGCTTTTGCTACAGCACCTCCATCACTTTCCTCTCCACTACCCTTTTTACCTTGTTCGCCACCTCCGGACTCTGATCCACTAGATGCGGATGCCTTACGCTTTTTCTTTTGTCGAGTAGCAACATCGCTGCCCGATTCTGAACCGCTGCCCGACTTTGCCGATTTAACGGACTTGCCTGATTTTTGCGAACCTGGTGTACCTGATCGTGAACGCGAACCAGAATGAGAACGAGAGCCTGAGCGTGATCTTGAACCACTTCCAGAACGAGAGCGTGAAGAGCCACCAGATTTGGAGCGTGGAGTGCCAGAACGAGAGCGGCGACTTTGACTTCGTGACCGTGAACGTGAATTGGCACGATCATCTATTTGCAAATTAGGCGATTGAGAGCGGGTATCTTCGTCATGAGGTGTTTGATGGCCTGATGTACTTGCAACACGTTTTGGTGAAGTTTTTTGACCGTCTTGGCTAACGGCAGGCGATTGACCACGGCTGACACCAGGTGTGCGACCACGGCTTACCGGAGTGTGACTACGACTTACTGGAGTGTGACTACGACTTACTGGAGTGTGGCTACGGATCGCATTAGGTGATTGAGCACCAGTAACTGCAGGAGTGTGACTACGGCTTGGTGTAGGCGATTGGGCACCAGTAACTGCAGGGGTATGACTACGGCTTGGTGTGGGTGATTGGCTTCCAGCAACTGCAGGAGTGTGACTACGGCTGACAGGACTGCGGCTACGATTTGCAGAAGGAGACTGACCACCGCTAACTTCAGGGGTGTGACTGCGGCTTACGGGAGTGTAACTACGTTTTGAAGAAGGCGATGGAATACCGATAACTGCAGGGGTGTGACTACGGCTCACTGATGGTGATTTACCATGGCTTATTGTAGGTGAATTACCACGACTGGCGGCAGGTGATTGACCACGACTCATAACTGGGGTGTGTCCACGGCTGACAGCAGGCATTTGATCAACACCAACAGTAGGAGTGTTACTACGGCTTGCAATTGGTGAATTACCCCTACTAACAGAAGAATGGCGCCCGGCAGTAGGTGAATTGCCAGGACTAGCAGGAGGTGTACGTCCAGGGCTGGTATTTGGTGAGTTCCGAGGACTTGCAGTAGGTGATTGGTCTGGACTTCCATCAGGAGACTGACTTTGGCTGTCAGCCGGTGTATGCCCACGGCTCACTGCAGGAGTGTGACCACGGCTCACAGCAGGTGTATGATTACGACTGACTACAGGTGTGTGACCACGGCTGACAGGAGGGGTATGCCCTTCACTGGATGCAGACGAATGGCCCGGACTAGCATCAGGTGAGTGATCCCTACTGACAGCAGGTGTTTGGCCACGGCTGACAGCAGGAGTAGGTCCACGACTAGGGCCGGGTGTTTGGCCACGGCTAGGAGACGAGGTGTGGCCCGGGCTGTGAGTAGGTGATTGTGCACGACTACCGGCAGGTGTATGCCCGCCACTACCTTCTGGTGATTGGTCCCGACTACCTTCCAACGACTGTTCACGACTTGAATGCCCGCGACGACTTTTCCCAGGACTGTTTCCACCGCTGACTGCCGATTTGTTTGAATGTTGACTGCGAGCAGAATCTGAATGTTTGCTATGTGGTGAACCAGATGGTGTGCCTGAGCCAGAATCGCTTCCAGAGTCGGAACTGGAAGATGAAGGAGAGCTGGAACGCGAACGGGAACCCGATCTGCCGTCAATATTACTTCCATGGGAACTGCGTCTTTGCGGTGGCCTAAGGGTGTATTTTTTTAGAAAGGGATTTATAATTTTCTAATTTATATAAATACATTACCCTGGTTCTGGATCGTGATTTTCTAATGTGAAACCTGGAGTTGGTGCTGTCTGCGGTGAGGGGCTTCGACTGCTACTACTACTAGAATCGGAACCTGAACCTGCCAACATACCATTCACTTAGTTCATTAAAATAATGAATAATTTAACATATTTACTCACCGCTTCCATCGTCTGAATCATCTGAACCCATTCTAGAGCGAGTATGTGCTGGTCAAGTAAAAATTAACGCAGTATTTTATGTAGGAAACTGAATATAAATTGATGTAAATTTTACTTGAACATTAAGAAAAACCAACGATGCTCAACGCGTGTTATCGATTAGTTGTGGACGCTATATTTATCGACAGTTCCGTGTTCCAATGAACAATGGATCCAGACACGGATAAAAATTGAATATGCAAATGCAACAACAAATGGTAATAACTTCTATCGAACGTCAAGTGTTTATACACGTCCAAAAATCTCGAGAGAGGTATCAAAAGACGCGTCTTTACCTCCGTAACAATAGGAAGAAAAGCAATATTTTGTTTCAATTCGAGGCGTGATCCATGGTATGGTATTTGTTTCCTTTGGCACTCAACTACTAATAAATTAGCTAAAAATATGATAGGGGTGTCAAAAGACGCGTTTTGACCTCAGTATCAATGATCCGAAGTCGAAATTTCATTTTTTTGTTCCAGTGAAGAGATATTTGCAATCAAAGTTCAGAATTTTCTGTCATTTTCATGTGGTTGTTGTAATCACAAATTACACTGTGAGAAAAGAGGACATCACCGTGGCGGTAGCCACGGCAATGGCACACACCCGGAGTTGGAATGGCGTAGCCCAGGGTTATTTTTTGAAGCGCGGCCGAAGGCCGCCTACTCGGAAAGGTGTTCTGCACATAAAAAACATGGATCGGGCCCCTAAATCGGGATTTGACCTGGGTAATTTTTTGGTTTTTTGTTAATAACTTTTCACTGGAACAAAAAAATTAAATTTCGACTTCGGATCCTTGATCCTGAGGTCAAAACGCGTCTTTTGATACCCCTATCATATTTTTAGCTAATTTATTAGTAGTTGAGTGCCAAAGGAAACAAATACCCATGGTATATATGTACAGTACACCTTTCGGCATTGGCGACCAATACGTTAATAAACGGTAACATATAGCTTAAAGCCAAAAATATCAAATATAATGGCAGGAAAAAATTCGTAAATTTACATTTCATTCACTGAATGTTTGCTTTTGCATGTGCTTTTCTTAGATGTCAAAATTTACAACTGTCAAAATTTCCAATTTCATTTGGCACAGCAAAATTATTAGGCTGTGGCTATTTGCACATGACCGTATAAAATACGGACACTTCCGTACTTTTTATACGGATCCGTTCATTTTGTACGGAACCCGTATAAAATACGGATCCGTATACGGTCATGTGCAAATAGACCCGTTTCGGTCCCAGGAGCATGAATATAACTCCGCTCAACCAATATTTTCAATATTTTGGAAAATATTTGCGAAAAACTGAAAAATGACCCAGGTTTAGGAGCCCGATCCATGTTTTTTAGGTGCAGAACACTTTTCGCGTAGGCGGCCTTCGGCCGCGCTTCAAAAATAACCCTGGGCTACGCCATTCCAACTCCGGATGGTTGCCATAGCCGTGGCTACCGCCACGGTAATGTCCTTCCGCGTGCCACTCTTTTCTCACAAACTACTAAAAATATTGGTTCAGCGGAGTTATATTCATGCTCCTGGGACCAAAGCGCGTCTCCTGATACATATCCCAACATTTTTGGTTGTGTATTAGCGATCGCTACCCCGGCTGTGGCTATTTGCACATGACCGTATAAAATACGGTCACTTCCGTACATTTTATACGGATCCGTTCATTTTGTACGGAACCCGTATAAAATACGGATCCGTATACGGTCATGTGCAAATAGACACTTCCAAATTATTATCAACTCGTTACGAAAGTGCAGCACACAATTTGCCATCACTAGCGACGAAATGTCATGATTTCATGACTTTGTTTTCTATCGAAATAAACAACTAATTTTTAGCAAAATTTTTAAAATGCCTAAACAGGATTGCAAATACTGGGAAAAATGCTATCAAAGAAATGAAGCACATTTGGATAAGTATAATCACCCACAAAAGGATGGAGAAGGTGCTAACTTGCAAGTTTCCACGTCGAAGGCCGAGCATGAGAAAGAAAAAGAGGCGCCAAAGCGCAAAACACCAACGCAGGAGACGAGCGAAATGCCGGCAGTAGTAGAAAATAATTCCAGTGCACCAGACAATTCACCCAACAAGGAGCGCAAGGAGTTCGATACGAGTGAACTGCGCAATGAGGCACTGGGCAACATAGCAGGTAAAAATTACATGGAAATACTTGCAAAGCGTATTAAATTTTCAGTGAAGGCAGAGTATGAGGAATTGTTAAGTAGTAATGAATTCATACGACATAAATTCCTCGTGGAAATGCCACCGGATTTCTATGTTTTTTGGAAATATGCATGTAGTTTAAAAAAAGATAGCACAGGCGAACAAGTATTACAATATTTTGAGAATCAATTGCAACTACAATTGGTTGGACCATTCGAGTTCCTGGCAGAACGTTTTCATAAAGCTAAAATTCGTGAACCTGGCGATTACTTACGTCATTGGCGGTTTTACTATGATCCACCGGAGTTTCAAACAATTTTTGTACGTCGTGATACCGGTGTACATTATGGATACTGGCGCGACATACCACAAGAGCATGACTGCCTCATGATAGCACGTAATGACTCAACAAAAGATTATAAATTTGAATTTATTGCTGGCAATGCATTTGATGCCTTTCTTTATTATCTTGAAAATGATTATAAGAGTACACCATTCACTGCAGTCGCTGTGGCGAATATGCGTAAGTCGTTACAAACATTCATTAACGAAAATGAAGTAAAACTGGAAAAGTTGGAAGTCCTGCGTAAGCGGCGTAGTGCTAAAGTAGTTGCGAAAACGCTACATGAAGCCGGTATTGTAGTACCGTTGGAGACGAAAACCGAACTCGGCTATAGACCGTTAATTATTTCAGATAAGGAACTGAAAAATATTTTGGATTTGTTCGTAAAGGCGGGGCCAACGGATGGTGCAGCAGGCAATGAGAATATAAAAGCCGTAGTGCTGGAAAAATTGCAGCCAATTGCTACGGCTGCCAACATTGCTATGGATGAATGTGATTTTGGTACAGCTTTGGAGTTGGGTATTGACTTATTTTGTAGCGGGCGGCGTGAACTACATTCGCTTATACAATCTTTACTATTTCCGGCATATTCTCTGCTAAATCGTCCACAATTTATAGCTATTTCGAAAGCACACATGGAGCAACGTGATAAATCGCTTAAACTAAGCATCTTTGAATTAGATAAAGAAATGAATGAATGAAATTTATAATCGCGTTATTTGGATTTAAATATTTTAAACGATAGAAATAAATGCAGTTAAAAATAAAATTCGCCCCGTTGCACTTTTAATTCCTTTACCAATGTTTAAGTAGAAAAATATGTATAAAAAAGACAAGTGTGGCTTGACCCTTAATATTATTCAAAGAAAGATTTTACATATAAAGATGAGACGCTTCCTTATGTACAGGTTTATATGTATCCTTACAGTTGATGCCCAATTGCTGCAGTAATTTAAGTATAGGCTTTGCCGCCAGTGCGTCCAATGAAACGTTATCGGTGTATGCCACATAAGCTGACGATGGTAGTTTAGCATTGTGACGCCAACAAGCAACTGAAAATTAATTTTAGTTAATAAATAAATGTTAAATTCTTCAATGTGGCAAGACTTACTGCCAGCTGCTACACCAGCAACAAAATTAGGTGCTTCCAACTCTTCCACTTGAGGCAATTGTGAATTGATACCACGCAAAAATGTTATATGATCACGGATGCTACGTATGTTCTCACTTTGAAACTCAATTTTGGACTTAACAGTTATGGTTATAACCTTATCCGCTAACTCTGCATACGGAAGTAGTAATTCAAAAATTTCACCACTATTTGTGAGATCTTCTTGCAATAGAGCAATTAATAATTCTTGATCTTTTATAAAATGGAGTGACGATTTTGAGGATGGTATTTTACATATTCTTTGAGCGTTCTGTAGCAATGTTGCTTCTACGAATTCTCGTACATCAGCGCCTTCAATAAGCAGGAATAATTTGCTACGCAAAGGTGAGTCTGTCTCGTTTGGATCATACGCAAGTTCAAGTCTGGAAGAAAAGCGAAATCGGTTACTAAAATTAATTCAACTTTTAACTGTGTGGTTTTTACTTTTTAACTTCTTTATCCTTTTGTGTAGAATCATCCTCATCACAATCATCCCAAAATGCACGTGACGATGGAATATTTAGTTCACCGAAACCCATTGGACAGCCCATTTTTGAATTATTTTACGCTTGAATATACTTGCGGTAGCAATTGGAAATTACAAAAACAATATGCGATTTATTTTGCTTGTCATGTCAGCTGGCACCGCACTGAGCGTGTTCACCTAGGGGCATTACCCCAACGATTCTACAGGGTGACACTTACTTTTAGAAATTGCTGCAAACGACCGTAAAAGCAAAATCTGATCAAAAAGTTAAAAGTGACATGTATGTTTTGTGAAACAGATATATATTTTGTTTCCTTCACTCCTTCGTGAATGCCGTTGAGCAGGAACCCAATGCAGATGCAAAATGTTAATCGGGAAAGATACCAAAAAACGCGTTTTGGCTTCGGTATAAATAATCTGAAAGAAACACATCTAAAAAGGCGGGAGGGGGTGCCAAGTTACTTATGCGCAGATCACTTTTCTGAATAGGCGGCCTTCGGTCGCGCTTCAAAAAAATAACTCTCAGCCGGTCCAACAACCACTAGGCGATTCCCAGTATTTCCGCGCAGAACACATTTTTGCACTTATCGACACGCCTTTAAACTGTGATTACAATAACCACATGAAAGTATTATACTTTAGTGCCAAATATATTTTGAAACAAACACAAATTCGAATTTTCGCTTTCGAAATCATTGATTCTGAGGTCAAAACGCGTCTATTGATACATCTTCTGATATTTTGGACGCGTTTAAGCAGTTGCCTGCGTGAGCCATTAAGCAGTCAAGCTGTCTCACCAACAACTGATATCTGAAATCATAACCGCTTCACTTCTAAAATCAAGATTCTAACGTTTATTAATTCATTCTTCTTTGAAATGCATTGTATTTATTAGGGCATCAAATTTTAAGTAAATTAAAGTTAATCAGTTTCGCAAACATTAAAAAGAGATTACAATATGTATGTGAATTTACTCCTCGACAGCTATACCAATAGCTGAATGTATACATTCCTCCTTATTGATAAGATGACAAGTCTTGTTCACCAACGACATCAGCTGATTGACATCATTCGCCCAGTTATTCAAGATATCCGAAGCGCTCTTCTTAGTTGTGAAATAAACAATACCAACAGGACGATCAATTTTAACTCGAATAGTGTCGCTATTCGCTAATTTTGATAGATATTCTTCGCAGCGGTTCGATGGCAAGTTAAGCAACTCACTCATTCGTTGAAGATGAATACGAGAGTAATACATAGCGATAATGCGTATATTCTAAATTTCCAAAAAAAACAAAGAAAAAATTTAGATAGGAACGCTATAATAAAGACTATTAAAATACTTACATGCTCTATGAGACGATCTTTTAATTCAGCAATGCATTTGCGGCCATGCTTTGTGCTCTCCAGGAACATTTCATTTTCAGCCAACACGGTGCCAAAATCAGCATTGAATGTTTCGAAATTTATCAGTTCTTTAGACATAAATAAGCGAAGTATTTCACTGAAAAAGATTACATTTAATATTAATACTAAAACAAGATATTTTTCCAACTAACCGATAAGCGGATATTTCTTCAAGTTTTTTGTTTTTCGATAAATGCGCCATCATATCACTTTTCTCATTATCATATGGTGCTAGAACGCAGTATAGCACTGCACAAATAAGCTTTTCTTTCTTTTCCTTCTCTTGTTCGGGTGTTAATTCAACTGGTGGTAAAGCATCGGCTGCTGCTTTTGCAGCCTTAATTTCATCTTCACGTTTCTTTCTATCTTCCTCACTAAGCTTTTTCTTTTCTTCTTCAGTCAATTCAGGTACTGCCGTTGATGGACGTGCCGGTTCTGCAATTGCCTGGTAGTGACGTGAAGTTTTTAAAAATGAACCATCTCGATCCAAACGTATCATCAAATTATAAAATTTCAGTTTTAAATCATGCTGTGCTGGATCATCAAAGAATTTAATGCTTATTTTCTTTGCTATGATTTGCGTGGATACGAAGTCCTCCTTCAATAAACACAGACGCATTTGTTCCAATATCAATTCTACTTTCTCACGCTTGTCCATTGAGCCATAAGTCTCTACTTGTAATTCTTCCATTACAGCAGCAGCACCCGTTATATCGCCATCAGCTTCTTTAATGTCAGCTAATATTTTGGTTAAACGAGCACGTTCAATTTCAACATAGATTTTGCCTTCAGTGACTGTGCGCAGCGTATCAATCAATTTTAATTTGGTGGCTTTGTCTGGAGTTTTATCTACATAGGTGCAACATTCTTGAATCATTTTGGAAACAGCTTGTTTTAGTTGGGAACGCCGGCGTGCCAACAATGAAACATATTCATTTAAAGCATTCCAATTTTGTGCCTCAAAGCAAATTTGACAGATTGCAACGAGTACACGCGAACAAGATACCATATCAGCACCCTTTTGGAATAAACAAAACATGTTTGTAAATAATATATGCAATTCAAGTTAAAAATAAAAAAAAACTCACCAGACGCGTCTGCTTTTCAAGTTGCAACAAAATCTCTATGGCATCGTGAAAGGCCTCGGGATTTTTCTTGGCCATATCTTTTGCTAATGGAATTTTCTCATCACAGGCAGGTGAATAATCAACCTCCATTTTGGTGATGCGACCGCCTTCGAACAGGTAATTATCCATGTTGTAAACTCCTTTAAACTGGAAATAATAAAATGTATACAAACGATCCAGTGTTATTAGGTTAATGAAAGAAAAACAACAAAACTTAGTGTTAACTTTTCAATCAGTGGAAAGTCTACTTTTTCAGTTACCTTCTATGAGATATTCTTAATGTAATCTTGTTTGTACACTTGGTGTTATCTTGCACGAAAGACAATTTATTGAGGTTTTCTAATAAAAATTGTATGCAAAACTGCAAAAATGCGGCTACACATCAACTGGATAATAATTCTGCTTACTAATCAACTATATTGGCTGTGGTTCGCAGTACGGTCAAGTGTCAATTTGGTACTTTCGAACAGGGTGCACAGAAGATAAAAGTCGTTAAAGTTAACCACAATATAAACTAGGTGAACACAATTAGAAATGTTCTTCAACCAACAGTTTTCACCGCAGATATTAAAGTTCGGTGAAGTGAAGAATGACACCTAAAGTGAAGTGATATTTTTCTTCACTATAATTAATTCATCACCTGTTGTCTGCACGTATTGTTACGAAATGGAGCAACAGCTGAGCGCTTTCATCCGTCAAAGTTCACGCCAATATAAATTTGGTGTAAAAGTCAAAATTTAAAAAAATTCAAACATCGATATTTTTAAAAGTTTATTTCATAGAAGCCGGTTAAGCCTAATCTCCGGTTAATTTGTCAGCTAACTGTACAAAATACGTCACATTAATTCCGGTTAACGGCTACCGTACGTTACGGGTAAATAATGCTGGAAGGAAAATTGCGTTTATCAGTAATTCAACAGTATTTTAACTGCATCAAAAGAGACCACATAATTGCCCCTGCGGGTTGGGGCCTAGAATATGCCCGCGGTAGGCATACCGGTCGTAAGAGGCGACCAATATGCACAAAGGTAATGATGTGCAACTCGATGGTTGATCTACGGATATGATGCCTCCCACCTCTCATTACCCATCTTCTCTTTCTTTTCGGAAGGAGGGATGACATGACCTAGAAGGTTGCACTGGTCATACCAAATCGCTCCCACGACAGTCGGGCAGTACCGCAAGGGAGTACCGGAGCGTACCGGATTCATATCCGGCCAAGGACTGTTATTTCGACAACACTCCCCAAAACCTTCGGGGAGTGATTTTGTTGTTAAAACAACAACAACAACAGACCACATAATCTTGCAGAACTTTATTTGTTATCTTTTTATTAAATTAAATTAATATAAAATATGTCAAATGTTCATTGCCGAATTGACTCGCAATGCCTAAACACAAATCTTTTTGTGTGGTTAAAATTTAGCGAAAAAAGAAAAGCGTTGAAAACGCTGTTAATCCAAATTACAACTAATACCTGGTGCTAAAATAGTGACAGAGTCCACCTACAGAAACTTAGTGCTCATTGCAAAAGTAAAGTGAAAAGAATTTTTACACTCCACGATAGCGAAAGACTCATCTCCTGGAACTTGAGTGTTAAGTGAAAAAAAACCAATACAAAATACTCATTAAACAAATCACTTTTTCTCCAACAACTAAATGCTAAATAAACACACCACCAGTACGAACCCGTCAAAAACTCCAATTGACATTTGGTTGGTAATCGCATTTTGCGCCTGAAATTTATTATTTACAATTTATTTGTTTTAAAAAGCCCTAGTTTTGGAAGTAAATAGTTGTTTCGGGCATAGAATTTTCATATCTACCGTTCAAGTGTGTTTTCCAACATTTGAGCACTGTAACTAAAACAGATTATTAGTGTGCGATCTATTCTACCGGCATGGCAGATATACACGAATACGAAGATCTTGTATTGGATGCAGTTGAATCAGTGGAATTTAAATTAAGTAAATTATTATCTGTAAGGAAATGTTAGATGTAAAGCACTAATGGTTTATATAACATCCATTGTAGTACGCCACAGAAAAGATTTGGAAGATGACAGCCTTGTATTTCATCCCATGATGGCACATCAAATATTTGGAGAAGCTGAGAGCATATTCGGGTATAAAGATCTGCTAGTACGTATTTTATACACTGCTGGACCGCTACACATCTATATCGGCATAGAATACGACAGTCGAGTTAATGAATTATCAGGTGGCGATATAAAGGCCGATGATGTTGTGCGAACGATAGCGGACAAATTGCCCGATGGCTGCTTCTTTGTTAATATGGACGAGTTCTTGAAAACCCTTGATAAAGCAGATAAATTTCAACCATTTGGTGAAAAAATAACAGAACACAGTGTGACCGATGAGGACGGCAAAGAGCGTTTCTTTGAAGTATATCATTGTGATTATAAGGTGCCGGCATTCTTAAAATTCTTTGGGCGTTTGCAGACATTTGTTTTGTGGTTTGTTGATGCAGCATCATATATTGATGTTGATGATCCGCAATGGAGTTTCTTCGTGTGGTATGTAGAGCTTGTTTGTTGTTTTCAATAACTTTTACAAATTATTCTCGCACATCCAGCTATGAAAAGTATAAAAACGATAATGGCGATTATCAGTATGCCACCACTGGTTATACCACCGTATACGAGTACTATGCATATCCTCAACACATACGACCGCGCATTAGCCAAGTTTTGGTGCTACCACCATTTCAAAAACTTGGCATTGGTACAAAATTCATTGAAACTATATATAAACATTACCAATCACAAAAAAATGTCATTGATATGACTGTGGAAGATCCATCGGATGATTTTCAACGTTTACGAAATTATATAGATGCTCGTCTGTGTATGGGTTTAAAAAGTTTTGCCAGAGATGTCATTAAGAAAGGCTTCAATAAAGAAATGGTGCGTGAGGCACGCGAAACCTACAAGGTAAAATAGTAATAGAAGGAATACTTAGTAAACCATGTGCCAACAATCGATCTTTTATTTCCAGCTAAATCCACGCCAGTGTCGTCGTGTGTACGAATTAATCAGACTATATTACACAAATATATATGATAAGGATGACTATCATGCCTATCGTTTGGATGTTAAGCGTCGTTTAAACGCAATTTATTATAAACAATTAAACGATATTAAAAAAATGGAAAAGGCTAAAGTGGATACGGAATGGCTTCGAGCGCGTTTACCTACACCAAGTCTGCGAATGGAACAATTGCAAGAGGAATATGAACAAGTAGAAAATGCATATAAGCAAATTGTTGAAAAATTACGTGAATAAGCAAGTTAATGTAGCGTAATTATTGTTTTACAGTAAATGTTTTAGTTTTTAAATGTCATTTGATTGGTTATGTCGAATATTTGATTATATTTTCACAATTTTTTTTTTATGTAATAAAACTTAAATTATTAAATGTATAAAAACGATGCAAATAGTTAATTTATACTTGTAAAAGTTATGAAAAGTAATGACATTTCAATACCCACTGCGACCGACTAGTGTAGTGAAAATATGATGTATTTTACCATTTGCGTCTTGTGTTCCTTACTATTATTATTATTATTGTAGTAATATTTTAAGAAGCTGTGTTATATTAACGACGACAGTTGTTGTTGTTGTTAGCAGTGCTTCGCCCTGCCCAAAGGGCCAGTACACTCTTAATTGTCATCAGGCTCTTCTAACGGAAGTCCAAGGAAACGCTCAGTTTCGACAGGGTTGGACCAAAGTGATAAAGGTGTAAGAAGAGTGTGTTCAGAAGAACAGGAAAAGAGATGTTGTGTGTCATGAGTGGCCATACCGCATGCAGGGCATGTGTTCGGTATGGTGGGGTTCAGTCGGGATAGATAGGAGTTCAGCCTATTGCAGTATCCAGACCGAAGTTGTGCCAGTATGACTCTAGTCTCCCTCGGAAGGACACGTTCTTCCTCAGCAAGAACAGGTGGTCGGGTACCAATAACGGAGTTCACATGCCGGGATCTGAGGAATCTGTCCACCGACTCGATGTGGAGGTCCTTTAGGGCCCGCCTGTGGTCCTGCAGATCAAACGGCAACGAGATGTGATGCCGGATCTCATCATAATGCTTTCGGAGATGTTTCCTTATGTCGCTGGGGGGCGGAGTTTCATCCAAATCGACAACTTTTGGATGAACGACGACAGTCCTTTGTCTAGTATCGGATTGTAAAGGATTGATTTCCGGAAAACACAGTTCGGGTTGCCAACATTTTTCAAATCTTTTGTGAACACACTACAAATCTCCACATGCGGGCCACATTGGATATTTCAGCATTCAGCCCCAACAGGTTACTTTTTTTTAGATCAATATATGGCGTCTGTGCATTCGCGAGGTGAGGTCTGGCGAATGAAACGACAACTTCTTTTGAATGAAAAGAGTTAGCCGTGTTTATGAATGTTTATATACACCAATAGCTTGGTTATGTAGAAAACTTAGTGCAGTCCTTTCGGAGATATCACCTCATTTGACTGGATGTCGGATCCACATTCTGTCATTACAAATCAGTGAATAGATGTTCCAGCTTAGCAAGAATGATGCAATAACAAAAATAAAAATTTGTTCGGCTTTACCTACTGTTAAACAAATTCTGCTGCACTCAGTGGGTTTTTAAATAAATAAGTTACCTTGATTACGGCATCTCTAAAATAGATAACGCTCCAAGCCAAACATTTGTTGACTAGAATTTAATCATGACAAAACGACTATTTGACGGTGGTTCAACGAACATATATATAATAATAAGTATTATATATATGTCAACGAATGGTAAAATCGTTATACATATTTACATAGATCAACAATCATGTTGGAGGTGAATAAATAAGTATTGAATATAAGTTTTGTTTTATTATGGTGAATTTATGCTTTCGGTTACACACACAGACATGTTTATATTAATTATGTATATAAATGTTTTTTATAAAATGATTTAATTTTTATCGACTATATGTTTATCTACGATTTCCTCCATTTTGGATACAAGGAAAGGGTTTTTTCAAAAATATTTTTTGAGCATTTGTTTATTAGCCAGTGTTCGCCAAAATCATAAATATGTAAGCTATAATCTATGGAAGTTTTATAAATTTAGATATATCTGTGTATATTTTGATATTTCAATCGCTTCCATTATGTTTGCATCTGTTTAAATCGTCACTATAAGTATTGCTTGTTATAAAAAAAAATTATCTGAGCAATACATTTTCCTTCTCATTTATCAACGCTAGCTTAACATGATCCGAATACTTCCATCCACTTTTCAAACCGTGAAACATCATCCGCTGATACAGATTGTTTGGTTCTTTCCATGGCGTCCTGGAAATCCTGCAATGTAATCGGCTGATCGATATCTTCTCTTCGAATCTCTTTTATTTCGGATGGCGAACGCCCGGCAATTAAACGACGCATTGCCATCATTGCCGCATCACGACAAACATTGCTAATATCCGAACCAGAATAGCCCTTTAGTTGATCGCCCACGAGATTTGTATCCAAATTAGGCGATAGACGAACGTCTTTGAGACAGAGTTTGAGAAGTGCGGAACGTGTTTCCTCTGAAAAGAATTAAGAAAATATTTGTTGTAAATAAATACTAAAATGACGAAACCAACTAAGGTATTAGAATTGATCAAATCAAATTGAAGATTCTTGTAGAATGTAAGACCAGCCAAACAAGAGTGGATAAGATCGCATCTACCTATCTCCGACTCCTTACTCCAACTTACCATTTGGAAGTGCAATGTAAATCCTTTTCTCAAATCGACGTCTAAATGCCTCATCAATGTCCCACGGATGATTTGTTGCCGCCAAAACCATAATGATCTTCTCGTCCTGCAGTGCCGCATTTAATCCATCCATTTGTATAAGCAATTCCGCTTTAAATCTTCTACTCGCCTCATGTTCCGAATCACTACCACGCGACGTGCACAAAGCATCGATTTCATCAAAAAATATTGTGCTCGGAGCATAGAAACGTGCCATTTCGAATAAGAGCCGTACTAATTTTTCACTTTCCCCACGATACTTTGAAGTCAATGTGGCTGAAGAGACATTGAAAAATGTTGTACCACATTCGGTGGCCACTGCTTTGGCAAGCATTGTTTTGCCCGTACCCGGTGCACCCACCATCAATACACCGCGCCATGGTCGACGTATACCTTTAAAGAAATCAGGCATAATAATTGGCAATACGACTGCCTCTTGCAAAATGACCTTAGCATCATTGAGTCCTGCCACATCGCTCCACTTAACACCAGGATTACGTTGTAGTATATCCTTTTCTAAGGTCTCTACCAAATGTCCCTCATAGCCGATTGGTGAGAAGACTTTTGTTTTAGTTTTCGGTGAACTTTTCGGTGTATTTTGTGATGTTGAATTCTCTTCTAGCGATGTAGCTTCTTGATCATCCGAGTTGGAGTTTTCATCAATCGAACTCTTTTTCGGTTTATCTTTGAGTTTTATTTGTGTGGTGAGCTTGCGTGCACGTATGCGCTCCACACTGCGACTTTTCCGTGTCGGGGCCATGGCGGATGTTTTAATGCTACGTGAGTTGCGTGTCTTGTCATTGCTATTTCCTAGACTGCTACCCACATTATGTGCGCTGCCGTGATGACTTAAATTGATAGAGGGCAGTGTTGGTTGTAACTCGGGATCGCGCGATCGACGCAACGATGAGATCCAACGGTTGTCATGGTGATTGGGGAATTGTATGTGAGCGCTATTTGCAGTATTGGCGCCGATGCCAGCACCGCCACCATTTGCATTCTGATAGAGTGGATTTGTGGAGCCAGGTGTTGAAGGAAAGTTCGTATGAGGACGTGGCTGTGGGGGCACTTCTGAAAGAAAGAAATAATATTTGGTCTGCTTGATTTTAGTAAATTACTGGTGATATTAGTTACCTTGAGTTGGTATACGAGTTTTACGTAGTCCACTGGTACCAGCACCTAAAGTAGCCGAACTGCCTGGTGACAAACCGCTTAAAGTGGTGGTACGTGTGGTTTCGCTTTTTTTGTTATTACCGGTACGTGTTGGTCTATGTGTGGTTGTGATTTTTGTGAAGGCAAATGGTGGATACTGATCTAGTATCAATGAGTCCATCATGCGGGCTACATGCGAAAGTCCGGTTGGTGGCGCAGTGGAAGTACTATTGGAAGAAATGTAAAACAAAACTAAGTTTTAAATTTCAATATCAAAGGTATTGAGTAAATGAATAAGGAGTCATCAAATGTTAGGGTAACTAACCCTCGTTACGGGTAATATAATGCAGAAACCGTAGTAATTCACCGTTTATTATGGTCCCTGGTATGTTTCTATAGCGTGCCAATTTGTGGTGGTAAATTGCTTTTAAGAAGAAAAATAAAGCGAAGAGATTTGTAGTTCAAAGAAGGGTGAGGATAAAATTGGGAAAGTGTTCGGTGATACAAAACATTTTCCGGGACAGCGCCCATTTTGAGTTTTCATTGAGAGAGTTGCAAGTGTCTGCCTGGGGTAAAACTTGGAAGTGAAAACAGCTGCTCGGGACAAGGTAAAGCAACAACAGTAATTACAAAAGCTTTGTTCGCGTACCTTAAAATTTTGAAAAATTTTATAAAATTTTTACAGAGAAAGTGTTCCCTTACACAAAACACTTGCAGCGAGAGAGCGCATTTTGACATTTCTTTGACAGAGAGAGCTACAAGGTTCTAAGTGGAAAACAGCTGATCGTAACAAGGGAAAGCAACAACAAAAATTTAAAAATTTTAATTTTCAACCAATCTAAATGCCAACATCTGTTTTTGCTGCAAGTTTTTACTGGTGCCTGTTCGGCGGAAACTTTTTACTTTTCTCGTTCCGAGGGAGTTTAACGTCATTCTTACTTTACTTACACTATTTGCAAGTTTTGTCACTGAACACAGCTATTGCGTGTATCAGGATGTTACCGCATCCATGCCATAATTATCACTGGGCAGATTGCGCTCTTCCTCTATGAAGGCGTAATTTATTAATTTTTCCTCAAGACTACGTCACTTAATATGAGGCTTCATATTTTCAGTATGCACATGTCAGTTTTTATTGCAAGTTTTTTGAATTTGTCGTACAAAGCAGCTTTCGCCAACTTCTTCAAGTAAGTCTCTGTCTTTAAAAGACTTACGCCCCTAGGCAACGGTTTGTCGGGGCGTATGAGTAACTTATTGTCATGGTGTCTGAGAAGATTCTACCATGCTGCATCGTTTGTTACACGCAATTGAATGCATAACTATAAAGCAACGAACTCTTAAAAAGAAACTTGGGGTTATTACAGCAATAAACATTTTCAACACAGCCAACGTTTCATTTAATAGACGAATGCATGTATACGATAGGGTGCCCCGTTTTTCAGGTAAATTTTCTTGCCCTACCTCTGATAAATGACAAAACAAAATCAAGAAAAAATGCAGTCTTTTACAAGCTAAGCTCATTTACAAATTTTATTTTCAATACAAATTGCTTGCGAAAAAATAAATTTTTGCTGCAAAAATATTTTTTGGTATTAAACTAACTTTTCTGTTTACTTAAATGGGTTCTCAGCTGGATAAAATTCGTCAACAACTTTAATGGGAGGGAACCTTTTTTGTCGAAAATTGCAGGCTTCATTATAGTTGGTCACTTGTTTCATTCAGAAAACTTTTTTTTTACCAAAAATCAAATAAAACCATTAACATAATTTTTACTGAGCTAGTGTCTATATGGACCCTAGAGATAGTTTGGATGTGCTAGTGAAAATATTTAAGCCTTAAAATTTTGTAAATCAGAATGGATTTGATAGTTGAAGAAGAGTCAAAAGGCACAGCGTTGATTCACTAGTCGGTTTCACTGAAGAAATTTAAATAAAAAACTATTTGGATTTCGTATGAAATCTGACAGCGAAAAAATTTATTTTTATTATTTTATTCCAGGTAGAACAAAGAAAATGTGTATATGAAAATTTAGCAGCCTAATGTAAATGTGTGTAAATAAAAAAATATGCAATTATGTAGGCGAGAGTATCCTTTGGAGACAAATATATGGATGTGTATACAATATATTATCAGTACCTGGGTGACCGAGACTTGCTCGGTATTTTTCAAATTTGCCGCATAATCTTACTTACCAAGAGCATAAATTTCCAAAATAGATTTCCAAAATGTCGAACACTAACCACAAAAAGTCACTTAACATACATTGGCGCCCCCTTTGTGTACTAAATATTCTATTTGGTATACGCCCTAAAATACCTTTCATTTGATACCCATATTGCCATATATGTTTAAAAAAAATCGGAAAGGTGGCAACCCTCTAAGCTTCCATTGTGGCAACATTCAAGTAGAAAATCTAAGAAGGAAGCATACTATCCATCTACCAAATTTCATCAAAATCGGTTTAGCCGTTCCCGAGATAGTGGTCTATATTTGAAGGCATAAATAAAATTCGTTCAGGTGTGCAACCCTAGGTGGCAATCCTACTCGAAAATATTTTGGTTGGCATACGGCCTAAAATACCATTCATTTGATACCCATATTGACATATATTGCTAAATATTTAAAAAAAAAAAGTCATGTAGGTGGCAATCCTGTGGACCACCCCAAGTGGCAACACCAAAGTAGAAAATCTTAAAACAAAGCATAGTACCTGTGTACCAAATTTCATTAAAATCGGTGAAGTCGTTCGGGAGATAGTGGTCTATATCTGAAGGCATAAATAAAATTCGTTCAGGTGGCAACCCTCCAAATTTCATTAAAATCGATGAAGTCGTTCGGGAGATAGTAGTGGATATACAAATATACAAATATACAAGAATAAGTCGTTTAAAGTTATAAGATTAGAAATAATTTGATCACTAAGGACCCGCTAGCAGTAACCGATATTTTATTTGATAGGTAACAAAAGAGTAGCAGCACACCGTGTCTGTACATCCATCTATCTATTTATGTATATATACGATATATATGTATAATATTCAAATCATGTAGGCATAGACCGACTTTTCTCTTTAACAAATAAGCCAATCGCAACCAAATTTGTAATACGTACTGGATATCTATCTTCCAGGGATGGCCATATGCTAAAAAAATATTTTGATATATATAGGAGGCGTGGCACCTCCCATACAAATGGAGGGGATAACAAAAAAGGGGGCGTGGCAGCCTCTCTGGAAGTATTTAGTTTAGTTTATACGCGCATCAATAAAAAAAATGAACCGATATATCTATTGCAGGAAGTCTACTCTGAAGCCTCGCGCGGCCGCGAGAATTGATAGTTCGGAATTAAGTTCTGATATATTCGAGCTCATGCATACAAACATACATAGTATGTATGTATATATATGTATGTGGAGGTCAAGTGTAGTTTTTAAATTTATCATAAGAATATAACTCATTATAAATGTACGTAAATATGTATGTATTTTGAAGTTCTTTTTAAACCATTTTTAACAAATATGTCAACACGCAAACCCTTATTGATGTAGCAACATTAGCGTGATCACAAAAAAATGTCGAACTTTTTGGTTCGGAACTATAGAACTTATTATGGTTTGCAGCCGCTGTCAAGAAAATAAGAAAAAATATTAAGATTTACACCAGCGCGGTGTGGTGGTACATATAGTGCTGGCCTACCACATCTGGTGGCCTAATTACACTGCAAAATTTAGCTTTTTCTTCAATTAAATTCATCGGTTATAACAGTTTAGTTTTTGCTAAGCTGAGTGCTATATTGAGCACCATTCTTTTTAAATCGTAGAAAAAAAACGACATCTGGAAAATTATACACCCTAATGTTAATGTGAATAGTTTTGGCCATTGGATAGTCTAGACGCTAGACCTGACGCGGCCAACTAATGATAACAATAAAAAAACAAACAAGGAATGCAAGCGAAGTCCTTATAATGGAGCGTTTTGGGAATTAATGCACACATTTAAGGGGCGATGACACTGCTTTGCGAAATAGGAACGCAACAATAAAATTTGAACAGTTAACCATTAAAAAAAGCAACAGCTGTTTTGCTGCAAGTTTTTATTGATTTCTGTTTAATGGAAAATTTTTCCGCTTTACGTTTCGAGAGAGTTTTACGACTTTCGCACTTTACAGACACTTCTTTGCAAGTTTTGTCACCGAACATAGTTATTGTGAGAGTTGATATTGTTAACGTTCAGTCAGGAGTGCCAAGTTTTAGTCGAGATTGGACCTATTGCAATCGGTTCAGTCCTTTATAACTTAACTTATTCAGAGTAACATTTATTCAAGCAATTTTTTATAATTTGTAAACTGCGGAAACTTTTTTCAATTAACGAAAAACAACAGTAGCCCGTTTCTGTAACTTTGCGTTAACTTAACGAATGAGTTTTTATCGCATGGCTCGTAACGAATTCGTTATGAAAAGTGTTTCTATATGAAAAAAAATCACCTTGCGATATGTTCGTGGTGTGTTACGTAAAAATGATAGGCGACAAGGCTTAGGTGCCAAATATAACATTTGACGCACGCCAAGCAATTGTTTTAATGTCATCTTTGGTCTTAATAGTGATGTAGCGGGGATTCCGAGTTCGAATCATGGCAAGTTTTTCTTTTTTTTCAACTTTTTTTTTTTAATATCTTGTTTTGTTTTTATATTTTTCTAGAACTAACTTTTAGTAAATATTAATAATTCAATCGATCGCCGTAACGAAAATACATTTCTACCACGCTTATAGAAACACTGCTCAGCGATAACTACATAACAGGATTGCACTTTGCGTTAAAAATCGTATCGATGGAATACAGAAACGGGCTACAGATGATATATTCGTAGGGTATGTCACGGCAAAAACTAAATACATCCTTTTTTAGATGTGGTGCGCTAAATGTTTGTGGATTCCATAAGCTTATTTACATACATACATACATATTTATGCATACATGAGTAAAATGCACAATAGGTTATAAGACCTACGCTTCCAAAAATATGCATACATATTTATATACACACTTCGAGTTCAATAAACTTTGTGACGTTTTGTTAGGTTATTGAGCTCTGAGCCTTTTCATACCCTGCAGTGAAACACCAAACTAGTCAGACACCATACTAGTATACAACTACAATTTTCTGGTTGAAATCATACTAGTCAGAAAAGTCTATTCTATACTAGTATTCAACTACAATTTTCATGTTCAAATTGTTCTAGTTTGAAAAAGTTCTTTTAACTATGAAGTTATTAAAACAAAGTTTTCTTTTAGTTTTTATTTATTTTTATAGCTATTATATGAATTTTTCAGTTGCATTGACCTTTTTCAATCAAAATTTTAAAATATCCTCCAAATTCTGCTTTAACCTCGTAACGACACTGTATAAGAATATTCCTTCTAATGTGAAAATGCATCTGGAATCTTGAATTGGGAATCAATATGCAAAACTGAACTATTTAAGTGTTTTTTTTTTTTAAGATAGGTTCAGTCTTTTTCGAACTAGTTTGATACTAGTCCCACTGGGCTGAAATTTTACTAGTTCATTTCATTCCATTTTGAACTACTATGAAACTGGTATATTTCAACTATGTATATGCAAACTAGTATGTATATACTAGTAGATGACTGGTATGTTCTGGTCGAAATCTGACAATTGAAATGTCGTAGGACATCAACATTGTAAAAATACCAGTTGCTTATATGAAAATATGACAGTTGGCTGACTAGTTGGGCTTAGTGCACATACTAGTTGTAAAGTAGTTTTAACTAGTTGGTTTGATTGCAGGGTACTTACTATATTGTTTCAGTATTGGAGTGTTATATATACATACATACATATGTACATTTGTATCACTTTCTGCATTGTTCACAGACTTGACACGAACATACCAAGTCGTAAGTCAACAGAGAATGAATCGAAAGAAATTGTTAAGTCCTAGTTCAATAGGCACTCTTAGCAGCTTTGCGTTCTTCTCTGCTCTGCAATCAAGCAATCAACATTTGATTTTTACTTCCATCCGGCATTTTACTTAAGTACTTTTTCTGTATATAGTACATACATAAATTTGTACATGGTTCTAGTGCTTAGAGATGTACCCAATTTGATAAGGTTTAATAGGTGCTACCAGAAAGTATTAATTTACCAGCTATTAGGATGTAAAAAATTATAGAAATACCACAAAAAGATCTTATCGCACAAGGGGCAACATTCCGGTAGTTTGACATAAAGCGATGGTATTTTTCATACACAAGAGGGGAGGAGAGAACAATTCTATAGTTAAACTGTGAATTCAACTAGTTTAACTTTTCCAAGCCATTAAATGTTGTACAGCAGAAATGTAACCCAAAGGTACAAAGACGGGTCCTCAAGAAACATCCACTCGCTCTGCTGCACTCACTCTCTAAAAATCTAATCTATCCAGACTAACTCATACATGCCAGAATCATCTAACACCAATTTCGCTTTCATCAAAACCTATTGTAAATGCTTTGAATCTCTTTGGAACATATGTCACTGCATCATATCTTATAACTTTAAACGACTTATTCTTGTATGTATATTTGTATATCCACTACTATCTCCCGAACGACTTCACCGATTTTAATGAAATTTGGTACACAGGTACTATGCTTTGTTTTAAGATTTTCTACTTTGGGGTTGCCACTTGGGGTGGTCCACAGGGTTGCCACCTATATCAATTTTTTAAAAATATTAAGCAATGTATGGCAATATGGGTATCAAATGAAAGGTATTTTAGGTCGTATACCAACCAAAATATTTTCGAGTAGGATTGCCACCTAGGGTTGCCACCGGAACGCATTTTATTTATTCCTTCAGATATAGACTACTATCTCGGGAACGGCTTAACCGATTTTGATGAAATTTGGTAGATGGATAGTACGCTTCCTTCTTAGATTTTCTACTTGAATGTTGCCAAAAATGGAAACTTAGAGGGCTGCCACCTTTCCGATTTTTTTTAAAATATTAAGCAATATATGGAAATTTTTGTATCAAATGAAAGGTATTTTAGGGCGTATACCAACCAGAATATTTAATACACAACAGGTGTCGGCAATGTATGTTAAGTGACTTTTTGTGGTTAGTGTTCGATATTTTGGAAATTTATGCTCTTGGTAAGTAAGATTATGCGGCAAATTTGAAAAATACCGAGCAAGTCTCGGTCACTCAGGTACTGAGATATTAAGCGTGTTCCAGTTTGCTGACCTGGGTCGGATCACGGTCATAATTTACCAGGAACGATGCGGGTCAGCTGCATGAGAGTTGTTTGTGTAAATAAGTGTGTATACATATGTATGCATGTTTGTGCTACTAAGCAAATAAGGGTTGGCTGTCAAAAAATCGACTACAAAAAATCTACTACTATGGATCCGAAATTGACCCAGAAATATATCAAGATCACAGCGTTGTTGTTGCATTTACATGCAACATTTTATACAGGTCTGGGTTTCTGCTTTATCTAATTCCAGAACATACTTAATGGTATATTTTTACTGAGGCTGATAACTTTCGCACAATCCCTATAAATTATTCTTCCGTGTAATGAAGAAAAAATTCTTCCTTAAGTGGACGGTCAAAATCGCTCAGGCGGTTAGATGGCCATTTAAAGAAGAAGAATGAAGAAAGTTCGGTAAGAAGGAGATCCACATATAACAAACTGCTGATAGACTTCCTACTGATTGTGCCCTAAAATCATTTGTGTTGAATGTTCTCGGTTTGTTGTTCTATCCAAAGAAATACTCCTGTCTGAGCTAATTCAGGATAAGGAACTTGATAAGAGAACTCAACCCTTCAGCAGACCTGTTAAATAATGATTATTAATCTTAATCACTGATAATCAAATTAAATATTTGTTATTTTTGTAATAACTGATTAATTATGATAGTTGAACATTTTTAGAATAAACTAGCCGACCCGGCAAACTTGGTTCTATCCAAAATAGATTTTTTTACAGGAATTTTCAAAAGGCAGTAAACTTTAAACTTGAATATCTCAAATCAATTTCGGAGTCAGTTATTTCGATAATTTTGGTTCTAAACCCTTCATATATAATTTTAGTATTCAGTTTAAGGCTGCACGATACACTAAATTTTTAATTTTCTGTCCCGGAGCGTAAATAAATAGCGAAGACGGTTTTCCTACACGGAAACACTCCACATAGAGCTATTGATATCGTTAATCTCCTGATCAATTTTCAGGTCACAACCTTAAACGCTTTTCAGCTTGAAAAATCAAGTTTGTATGGGAGGTACCACGCCCCCCTAATATTTTTTACCTGCGCGTGGTAATAACAAAGAAACCCCCCAAAGGAAGTATATAATTTGGTTCAGCCGTTTTCGAGTTTTAGCGTTACAACTGAACACCATTTCATTTTTATATATATATGTAGATAATCGATTACGATTAAATTGTATGTACGATAAATTTCGTTTTCTAATTTAATCCTAGCATTAATTTAAATTTCTAGTTGATTAAAATTGTTTATACTATTTAATTAATGTGAGTCTGTTAGATCTATTCAGTAGACAACAAATAAATAAATATTGTAATACTTGCTGTGTAGGCGTATTGTTTTATTTATTAAAAACTGTATATTCAATTTAACAAAGTATAAAAGCGTTAATTCATTTGCTTCTTGTGTCCTCTGGAATGCTCTAGCACTTGCCTTTCCTTTTGTCCTTCGTTTTCAGTCATCGCTTTCGTTTTTGTATTGTAGAGTTGTCAGATTGTTTATACTATGACATCCCCTTTTGTTTTAATATTTTAGTAGATTTCGTAGTCGTTTAGTTTTATTGGAGCTTTACGTTCCCTGCGTGGCCTCTGGATTGGGTTTATATCATGGAGACGATTTTCGATTGTTGTTCTCTGACGGATGTCACTTTCTTCGACTTGTGTGTTTTGTGTTAGATTTAGCTGGCTTGATTGTGTTTCTGTTGATTGGCTTATTTGTATTGGCGGATGGTTGGTCTGTTCTATTTCTTGAGATACTTGGCGGGATTCTTCGTTCGGCATCTGCGGCTGTGATTGCGTTTCGTAATTTTTTTGTCGCTGTGATTCCATCGGTTTGTTGCCTGGTGCCGGACTGACAGAATGGGGTTGTTTCCTTTTTTGTTTGTTTGCACTTGGTTTCCTTATGTGTATGGTGTTCCGTCTGTATTGTTTGTTTTTTACTTTTATAACGAATGATCGCTCCGATACCTTTTGTTCGATTTTGCCTTTACCCAATTTTCCTTTGGATTTATCTTTATGTATACTTCATCCCCTGTTTTTAAATGTTTTCATCTTACGTTCCTTTGTTGAAGTATTTTTTGTTCTTTATGCGTTGGTGTTTTATTTGCCTCGGTACGTCTAATATTACTTCCTGGTTTAGATTTGTTGCGGGAATGTCGCATTTTAGCCATCTTCCAGATTAGTAACGATTTGTAGAAGTCTGAATTTGATGTTAAGGCCTTCTTCAATAGGTGTTTTGCGATTTTTACGGCTGCTTCCGCTTTCCCGTTAGCCTGTTGGTGGTGTGGGCTGGACGTTTGGTGGTCGAACTCCCATTTGTCTGCGAACTTCTTGAATTCTGAGCTGGCAAAGTTGGTGCCATTATCTGTGATGACTTTGGATGGTATGCCATGTCTGCTAAAATTCTTTCTGCCTATGTTTACCGTAGTAGTGGCTGATAGATTATCCAGTTCGTCGATTTCGAAAAAATCTGAGTAATGATCGACTGTTATTAGAAAGTAGTTTGTCTTGTTATTTATCGACATCTCGAAGACGTCCATGGAAGTGATTTCGAATGGGGTCTGTGGAATCTCGGGAATTTTTAGTGGTTCTCGTTGCTGTTGTCTTGCATATGCGTTGAATACTTCACATCCCTCTATTGTTTGTTTGATTTCGTCGGTAATTCTTAGTGTTGATTCGCTGCCTAGATGCGGTTGGTGAAGTTTCTTTAATATTTCGTGTCTCATTTGGTCTGGTACTATGAGTCGGTTGCCTTTGAACACCAGGCCGTTATTGGTGACCTATTCGTCTCTTCTCTTCCAATATTGTTTGATCGTGCCATTTATCTTTGTTTTGTCTTCGTACCAACCGTCCTTTATTGTTTTTATTAGGTTTTGCATAAGGGTGTCTTCCTTTGTAGCTTGCTGTATTTTCTTTGTGGTTGTGTCGCTGATGGGCTTGTCCTCGATGTCGTTAATTTTGTTGAAACGTTCGAGTTCTATGTCGATTTGGAATATTTCGACGCAACTTTGGGTATCGTCTGGTGCTCTGGACAGTGTGTCGGCCAGATACATTTCTGTACCTTTTTTGTATTTGGTTGTGAAGTTGTATTTCTGTAGTTCTAGAATCATTTGTTGTAACCTTTTGGGGGTTTTCAAGAGTGATTTTTTTAATATGTTGATTAAAGGTGAGTGATCGGTCTCGATGATAATGTTTCGTCTTCCGCTGATGTATTGGTGGAATCTTTTACATGCAAATAGGACACTTAACATCTCCTTTTCAATTTGTGCGTAGTTTTGTTGTGTTGATGTCAGCGTTTTTGATGCGTATATAATGGGATGTCCATTTTGTAATAATGCGCTGCCTAGCGCAAATGATGAAGAATCTGTTTGTATTACGATTGCTTTGTTCCTCCTCGTAGTGGCTCTGTTATTTCGGATAAATTCCTTATAAATTTGCTCAAATATGTAATAAGCCCCAGAAACCTTAGGGTACTTTTTTGTCTTTGGGCCTACGTATTTGTTTTATAACCGAAATTTTGTTCGGGTCTGGTTTTATTCCTTCGCTAGAGAGTATGTGTCCAAAGAATTTAATTTCGTTTTGGCAGATTTTTACTTTTTCTTGGTTGATTTTAAGGTTTTCTTGTCGTAGACGTTTGAGAAGTTGCTCTAAGTGGTTGTTGTGGTCGTTCGTTGCGATTTCTCTGTTCTCACCTTTCAACTCCTTTCAGACCAGATATTGTTTGGTTTTGTCGCATTTGGAATATTTGCATTGCTGGTTTTATACCGAATGGAACTAGCTTGAATTTGTATTTGCCTTAAAGAGTCCAGAAGGATGTTAGTTTGCTGCTTTGTTCATCCAATGGCAGTTGCCAGAATCCGTGTTTGGCGTCCAGTATCGAAAATATCTTTGCATCTGTTGATTCTGCTAAAATCTCTTCTACGGTTGGTAGTTGGTATTTTACGTCTTTAAGTGCTTCATTAAGGTGCTTCGGATCGATGTATATTCTCAGCTGGTTGTGCTTCTTTACCAATACTAGGTTGCTGGTCCATTCCGTAAAGTCTGTTTCTTTTTCGATGACTCCCATGGTTTCCATCTCGCATAGCGTTGATTTTAATTGTTCGCGCAAGGCAATCGGAATTCTTCTGGGTGTTTCGCTTCTGGGAGGGATGGTGTTATCGATTTCGAGCGAGATGTGTCCTCTTAGCTTGCCTAGACCTTGAAACACGTCTTCGTAAGCTTCGAAGATTTTCTGTGCATTGGTTTCGCCTGTATTTTTTGTTACGTTCTTGCATACCTCAATGAGGTTTAAAAGCTGGCATGTTTGTAGTGATACCAGCGGACAATGGTCGCTCTTTATAACGTAGAATGATAATTTGTGCTCGAAATTCTTGTGTTTGATGTTAAGTTTTGTTTTGCCTACTGGTATGATCTGAGGTCCTTCTACTATTTTGAGCTTTGTGTTTGTTTTTGTTATTGTTGGAGTGCCTTCAACTTTTTTTAGCTCTTTTATTCCGATGAGGTTGCAGGTTGAGCCTGTCCAGTTGACACTTTGTGTAGTGAACTTTGTTGTTGCTGTCGATAATATTTATTTTTACGTATAAGCATTTTTCGTCTTTGTTTGCCTCGAATGTTTGCAGTACAAATTCTTCTTCATCTTCTGATTCGGATGTTTCGCTGGTATTATCTGTTGCTTTGACTGATTTGTCATTTTTACTATGTTTTGCCGATTTGGACAAGCATACTTTGGCCCAGTGCCCTTTTTTGTTGCAACTTTTGCAAATTGAGTTTCTCGCCCGGCATTGTTGCAGGCTATCGTGGTATTCCATACCGCATTTCTCGTCCGAGTGGTTTTTTCTTTATAGATTCCTTTTTTTCCTTTTTTTGAATTTTGTTTATTTCCATAGGTTTGTTTTCCATGCTTTCCAGCTGTTTTTCTGTTGGTTCTTTTGATCCTCATATTTCTATGGCTCTCTCCAACGTGATGTTACTGTCTAACCACAGTTTTTCTCTTAAGTCGTGGTCTTTTATTGAGCAGATGATTTTATCGAGCAGTAGGCCGTTTTGTAACTGTCCGTATTGTGCATTTTTGATGAGCCACCTCAGCCTGTTGAAATATTCGTCGTATGATTCATCTTGTCCTTGATTTGCCATATTGAATATTGCTCTTATGTAACGCTTGTTCATTGTAGGTGTTAGGTGTTTTTCGATTTCGTTTAATAGTAGACTGGCAGTTGTTGTATTGCTTTCTATTATGGGCATGTTTGCGTATCTTTTGAAAACGTCGTTTCCTAGTGCAGTTAGTAAGATGACTTTCTTTGATTCCTCTGTCTGGTTACGTAAGCCTGTTGCAGTAAGATAGTTTTCCCACTGTTGTTTGAAGTGTCGGAGATTTTCGATTATGTCTCCTTCCTTTATGTTTGGCGGTCCGGGGGAGCGGAATTTGTGGCAGCACGCTTTGTGCAGGTGTTGCCTGTCTTGATGAAGTAGCTTTTACTTCGGCCTGAAGTGCCGCAATTTGTTTCTTTAATTCTTCCATCTCGCCCATGTTCGGTTTGTTGTTGCGTAGGCTTTCTCACACCTGACACCATGTGTTTAAGCGACATACATACATAAGCTACGGTTTTTCATTCGTTTGTTTTATTTGCTTTGCATGCTATTGTAATTCGCAATAAGCTTATAAAATATTTCGAAGATATAGTTTATTTTTTCGGAAGCCAAAGGGTGGTTTTTCACACAGAAAATGAGGAAGCCAATCGCGCCATTCCTCAGAGCCAACAGTGCTCGCCACCAATAATACATATATACTCTCTCGTTCTCCAAAGAACATTTTTAGGCAAACATGGTCGTCAGAACCTGAGCCAAATGAATACATACAATTTGAGCAAAACGGTCACATAGCACCTGAGCCAAGTAATAAAATAAAATAAAAAACAAGTAAGGAAGTCTAAGTTCGGGTGAACCGAACATTAAATACCCAGCGTTAGTTTTCAGAAAAAGGGGGTGTAGTTTTAATCCGATTTCGCCCATTTTAAAAACCAATCTATTCCGAGCGTAAACAATAGAGAATTTGGTGGGCGCGGCCACGCATCTTGCTTATAAAGCTTTAACCGCTTACATGAGCCAAAAGTACTCAATCGATCTTTTCAAGGGTTATACCATGTCCTATATATAACTTTGGAAAAGAAGGCGTGCCATGCCAATAACTTTTAACGTATTTTGTGAAATTTTTGATATACGGATATATGTGTAATCAATATTTACATAATTTTAAAAAAGTGGGTGGTGGCACGCCCACGGATTTTATTATGTTGTTTGTCCCTATTTGAAGATCAGTTTTCATTGCAGATCTTTATGATACTTTCACAGTGGCTTGTTAACAGTGAAATGTTGATATTTTGTTTATTCACTTGTGGGCGGGGCCACGCCCATTTTCCAAAATATTACCAAAAAACCTTTAAACATCACTAATAACATCATCAGGTGAATGAGTGTACTAAATTTTAGCATTATATCTTTATCAGTTAAACAGATATTGCATATTCCGGTTTCCTAACTCTCGCTTAGAGAACTTTAGTTCAAAAAGGGGCGTGGTCGTTCACCGATTATTCTTATTTTCTGTGGTAGTACTCTACATAAACATAACATGCCTGGTACCTTGTTTCGTAAACCTATCTAACACCGTTCTGAAGTTATTAGCAGTCGAATTTGAAAATTGCTTGACTCATAAGTGGGCGGTGCCACGTCCACTTTCCAAAATTTTGCAAAAATAATGTAAAGAATATGAAAATTGATTTATCTACCAAATTATATTATTATAGCGGTATCAGTCAATTAGATATGGACTTTTCAATATTTCCACCTCCTTTCAATATAACTTTTATGAAAAAGTAGGCGTGGTCGCTATGCGATTTCGTTTATTTTCTATATCTGAATTCAACACAACAATAGTATGCCCTCTACAAAATTTCGTTGTACTAGCATAAACTGTTCTGAAGTTATTAAGAGTCAAAATTTTAAAATTTCTTCAAATATATGTGGGCGGTGCCACGCCCCTTTTCAAAAAATTTGATAAAATCGGCCTTAGAACATCTAAATAAATACATACTGCAAATTTTATCATTGTAGCTGCTTCTGATATTGAATTAACCCGTTTAATACGTTTTTCGAAATTTTCGATATCGAAAAAGGGGGCGTGGTTATGGTCCGATTTTACCCATTTTCAATACCAATCTATTCTGAACCCAAATAAGAACGCATGCCGAATTTGGTGAAGATATCTCATTATTTGCTCAAGTTATCGTGTTAACGGACAGACGGACGGACGGACGGACAGACGGACGGACATGGCTCAATCAAATTTTTTTTCGATCCTGATCATATTGATATATGGAAGTCTATATCTATCTCGATTCCTTTATACCTGTACAACCAACCGTTATCCCAACAAAGTTATAATACCCTTGTACTAGTACGCTGGGTATAAAAATAATAACTTAAAAAACAACTCGCCTTCTCTAATGCTTAGACACCATGTAATATTTGCTGTGTAGGCGTATTGCTTTATTTATTGAAAACTATATATGTATTCAATTTAACAAAGTATAAAAGTCTTAATTCATTTGCTTCTTGTGTCCTCTGCCACATGCGCGCTCGAATGCTCTAGCACTTGCCTTTCCTTTTGTCCTTCGTTTTCAGTCATCGCTTTCGTTTTTGTATTGTAGAGTTGCCAGATTGTTTATACTATGACAAATATCGTTTAATTGCGATTAACGAATATTAATGACAATTTGAGTCCAATAAGTGCCGTTTATAAAAAAAAAGGTGTCCTATATGACTCTTATTCAAGCTCATATGATATATGGAATAAGGCTCATATCGGACGACCATCGCAAGAAGGGAAATACCCTCTTTTCGGACTCAAAAACGAGCTCATAATGAGTATAAACGCTCCCATTTACTACTCCTCTCTGACTCATATATGACTCCTATGGTTTGCTGGGAATATATAATTTTATTTGGATGACTATGTAAAAAAAACACAAAATTGTAAAATTTTTTAATTTTAATTAATATTAAAACATTTAAAATTTGTTATTAGTCCTCGTTAATCGCAATTAACCAAAAATTTAAATCAAATTGTAATTTTGAGTAATTTGATTAATCCTAGGATTAAATTTGAAAACGAAATAAATTCTCATTAATCGAATACAATATTTAATCATAATTGACTAATTATACCAAAATGTTCGATTATCATAATTATTAATCAATTAAATTAAATAGAGGAGTTTAATATAATTAATTTTTAATTTTAATCCAGATTTAGCAGGTCTGCCCTACATTAACAAGATCCAAGTAAAACGGTAGGTATATCATACCCGATCTGTGGTCATAGATGTTGTTGACTTCTGACGAGACTACCTTTAAGTAGTTTGAAAATGAAAGTCTTCGACCTTTGCAAGATGACATTACTAAGTATCGCATGCGTTTTAGTTATGAGCTGCATGAGATCTACCCATACACCGACATAGTTAGGCTACGCTAGCTAGGTACTAATATGCAAATAGATGAAAACACGCCAATCCACTAAACATCTTATGGACACCGGCTGGCGGCATCAGAGGAGTACATATGAAGTTGAAAAGGACGTGTTGAAAAAGAAATGACTTACAAGCTTTTTTGTCGAAACGGTTTTTAATGACCACAAGCCAACGGTCGTAATTTAAGTTTTATTAACTTCCCGAATCACACTTCCATTTAAAAATGTTCCAATTGTGGTCTCAGTTGCCCAACAAGTAACAGGGTGCTGTTAAATTTGTATATGCATTCACTTATGTACTTGTGTAGAGGTATTTGTAAACATGTATGTGTGTGCGCCGCGTTCTGCTTCGTCTTGCAGAATTTCGTTAAGTAAATGCTTATTCGAAATAATTGCTTAGTTGTGTTGCCTTACTTTGGTATTTCCGTTTTGGGTAATTTCTATTGCTTGGAATTGCTTAATGAAATTGGGTTAATCACTATTCTTAAACCATCCAAAACTTAGTTATTAAATTATTTCAGTAGGTATATACTCAAGTAAATACAACTAAATGTGTACGTAGTATTTAAATATAAGTAAGATAGCCTCTTAAATCAATTAAAGTCTGCCCCATATATTGATAAGTTAAAAAACAATCGTCGAATATACCCCAAACAGCATTTCAAGAGAGACTCAAACATGATTGATACAACAAACAATTACTGGCCTTTTTTCAAGTTAAGCCACAAATCACCAATGAATTTTTTATTCTGTTTTTGTAAGAAATAAAATTTTCTCGATTTTTTTTTTCTCACTCAATTTTGAGGTGGTCACAACAAAATGTTCTTTTTCAATTTTGTAACTAGTCGGTGTGACGTCAATAAATCTAGAAATCTGCTACGGAGTTTACAAGCGAATTGCAATTCTACAACGACTGAAACTATCAAGAGGCTAGCTACCAGCTTGCAGCTTTACTGCGTATAAAGGACTACTTTCTTACTCTGCTAACTACAACACGACCATTGATAATCGTATAGTGGAGATTCCAGTCTTTATACAAAATTGAATTGAAAGCGGGTCACACCTCTAAGTGTATACACCAGAAAATTAAGATTGACACAAAAAAAATTGTAGGAAAAGCTAGGGTTTAATTTCTAACTATAGTAATACACAATGAACTGTAAAGTTATCTGGTAAACTGGTTTAGTTGATCGATCTTACAAACCTAAGTATGTATAGTAAACTTTTGTGTGATTTGATATCGACTTATGTTATAGGAATTTTATGAGTATTTAACTTAAGAGGTCAACAACGAAAGAAACGTTAATAACAATCAATCAACTAAAAACGCTTTCTTGGTTCCAAAAACTTTTCTTAATTAGTTGTCAGAGTTGCTAAAAGGTTAAAATTTGCATGAAAAGGTTACTCATACGCCGTGGTGCATTCGTTAGTTTTATAAAGCAGTAGTTTTGAAGCCTTCGTGATTCTGATAAAACATTAGAAATTAATGTAATATAGATGATACAAAATATTTTATAAATCTACCTCTATATGAATGGATCAAAAGCCGTAGAAAATGTTTACTTAAACAAAGAATAACATTGGACAAATATGTATGCCAACATATAACATAAAACACATTTTCCCGATAAAAGAGGTTTAGGCTATGTATCTTTAAATACTTTATACTTACTTTAAGTAAGGATCGAACTATTTATTTTATTTCAATTTATTTTATTTTATTTTATTTTATTTTATTTTATTTTATTTTATTTTATTTTATTTTTTTTATTTTATATAATGTAATTTTATTCAATTTAATTTAATTTTATGTTATTTTAATTAATTAGGTTGGTTTAATTTTATTTAATTTTATTTCATTTTATTTTATTTTATTTTATTTTTTTTATTTTATATAATGTAATTTTATTCAATTTAATTTAATTTTATGTTATTTTAATTAATTTAGGTTAGTTTAATTTTATTGAACTTTATTTTATTTTTGATGATTTTTATAGCCTTATATGTAATTATTTAAAGTAATTTTATTCTAAAACTGAAATATCGACAATATATATAAAAACATTGTGTTTTATATTTTTATACAACTGCCTTTCTTTAAATAATTTAATTCTATTTAATTTAATTTAATTTATTTTATTTTCATATTTGTAAGTTTTGTGAGCTCAAAACCACTTAATAATAGTTCTTAGTTAATACAACTTAGAAATATGTAAATAAAACAGACCGTAAAAACCAACAATAAAATTATAATTTTTTTTGTTTTATTCTATTTTATTTTTTTTTATTTTATTTTATTTTATTTTATTTTATTTTATTTTATTTTATTTTATTTTATTTTATTTTATTTATTTTATTTTAATTTATTTTATTTTATTTTATATTATTTTAATTTATTTTCTTTTATTTTATCGTTTCTCAGCGAAATGAGTTAATCTCAATCGTCTACACTCATGTTACCTCTCCTGGTACTTGAACCTGAGATGTTGGGGTGTAGGCGGCCAAAACACTACCACAAACTATAGCCCAGATAGCAATCAATCTGAATACGAATAAACTAGTGACTATAGGACTTTCTTTAAGTGCTAGGACATTTGAATTATTATCCGAATAAAAAGGATTCGCAAAAAAAAAAAACAAAGAAGTCTAAGTTTGGGTGAACCGAAACCTAAATACCCAGCGTATAAAAAATTTCATGCAAAGATCTATATTTTTACTCAATTTATGCGATTTTAAAATTTTTGGATTCGAAAAAGGGAGCGTTGTTATAATTCGATTGCGACAATTTTCAACAGCAGCCTACCTTGGCCAGAAAGTAACCAATACACCAAATTCCATGCAAATATCTCAGTTTTTACGCAAGTTATGTTAATTTATGTGATTTTCGAAATTTTCGATATCGAAAAAGGGGGTCGTGGTTATCATCCGATTTCGCCGCTGGGTATAAAAAGACAAAGAAACAATAGTTTGAGTGAATGACAAACATTCTCAATGAAATTAGCTTAACATTTCACACAAAGAACTTGTAGTAATAAAGAAGTAAACACATTTAGACTTTCTTATGACCTCGTAATCACACTTGAACTACAATGAAGGTACTTTCAACCATAATAAAAATGTACCAACCAAATGTGGACATAAATCAAATTTGTATGTTTTTGGAAAGTTAGGAATATTAAATAAAGTAATGTAACATTTACCAATCATGTAGATCCCAAAGTGAGTGATAAGGCGTATGACGAAATGTGGATACAAGCGGCACAGCGACCTCATACTCCACATGCACATCGCTGCTTTGTGGTGGACGCTCGAGTGCTGGATTCGAATTCGAAACGGAACGTCGACGTAGGAAAACGTGATGTGGTGCAAGAGGAGCTACGTGATGTTGCGGTGGGTGTGAATGAGGTGTTGCTGTCGGTTCAATGCTGCCATTATAAAGCTGAGAATTGCCATTCATGAGGGCGGCAGCAGATGTTGGATCGGCTAATGAATGCTCCAAAGCCATACCAAGCCAATTTTGAGTATTTGCATTAAACATTTTTTTGTTGTTTTACAACAAAATTATTTCGTTATTTCTTATATCGATTTACATAGATTAAATGGAAAATAATTGTTTTGTTTATCCAAAACCCTAACTCCTTTCTATGTATGGATAATTTCTACACTAACAATGCGAACGCATTGCATTGTTATTTACAAACGTTTTTAGAACGCGCGAGCGCCATCAAAAAATTATTAACCATTTACCGCGAGCACTAAACACCAACTGACCAAAGAACCAACATATGCCCGAAGTAGCGGTCATTGGCGGCTCGCAAACAATGGTCATTTGCACATTTCTACAAACAAAATAAAAAAAACTCAGGTTGCGTTGTGACGGGACGTGGTGAGCCACAACAAAAAATTGGTTTCTATTAACCGTTAAATACAAGCAAACACAAAGAAATTTCTACACACATACATACAATGGCTTGTTTTTGTACTACTATATACATGCATACATACATACATAGGTAAAAAGAAAAGGCGCCACGCACACATTTCAAGAGAAATGCCAACCTTTTCAAAAAAAGTAAACTTTATTTCAAAAAGGGGTTGTCAATAGGAGTGCTTCGAAATTACCGGTCGGTCTCGAGATAGCATATGAAATTGTGGGGATACATTTTATCGCTCTAAACAACCATATAGTTCCGAGTCAGACCGACCTTAACACCGGATAACTAATTCCCCCTGGAAAACTATGGAAGGTCAGTTAATTACCATCAGTCAATAAAGAAGTGGCTCTTCGAATAAAAAACCTAAAATTTCTTAATCTCTCTCTCCCAGCTGTTTGTGTTAAATCTCATTTTCCATACCTAGCTGCTCTTATTGGAAACCTCTTTAGTTGGCAGTCGTGGAGACATTGAAGCCGGTTGACCACTTGTTTATTAGCTTTGTTTTCGTACACACATAGCTCTGAGACATTTAAACAATATTGAGAAGGTATGCGTTAAATGCTAACACACACACACACACAAACAAACGTATAAAAAGCACAGACACAAAATATTTTGAATTTGTATTGAGGTTAAAGGAAGTGTGGCATTTGTACTGCTTTTGATTTTTTTTCTGCTTTTAACTACTTTTATGCTTTTACGTGTTTCTTTTGCGTTTAGTTTTAGTTTTTCATAAAATCGGATACTGCAGAAAAGGGTCGAACCAGCCAACTGAAATTCCTTACTAGTTAGTTGATATCTGTGTTTTGTGAGCTAATTCGTTACCCTTTAAGGCAAGTCAGTAATGTGGGACTAGAGGAAGCATTCATATTTTTTTACGTCTGTGGTCATAAGCAATAACAGCCTAAGTCGACTTAAGAAATTACACCAGTTGAAATGTTCGCTGGCGACTTTGAATAGCAACATCGAGACATTTTTCGAGACGTTCATTGGTCTTTCAATTGGTCTAATTTCTTAAGTCGAGTTAGGTTGTTATCGCTTATGACAGACACCAATGTCGTTAGCTAGGCCATATTACGTGAATGAATGAAAATGATCCCACTTTGCACTATTCTTAGCGGCACCTACTTGTGGAAGCAGAGACAGAGGGAGACCATCACTGCAATGGAAAACCAAAGTGGGTGTCGATTTGCGGTAATATATTAGAGTATACATTTTAGGAAATTTAAAAAAATGCAAATCGAACAAAATGTACTTTTAAGAAAAAGAAAAGAAAGATGACTTTAGAAACTAAGATCGAAAAAAACTATATCGAAAAAAACTCGAAGCGTTTTTTTTATATGGAAATTTTTACTTTGTTTGGTTACAAAACTATACTTTCAGTTCGTTCGGTTCTAGAACTCTTTTAAGATGGGAAAAAAGTTTCGAATAATAGAATTAGAATACCAATATAAACGACCCTTGAATTAGAATTCCATAAGAAAAGTATTAAACTGAAAATTCTTGCATAAATGAAAGGCTAGGGTAAACATTTCCGTATGTTTAATAAAAAAAAACGTAGACTAAAAATTGTTCAGTAAAAGGTGGAAAAAATCGTTTCTTCAATTAAAGTGAGAAGTGCTATATTACTAAAAAATAAACGATATTTCTTATATTTGCTTAGTTTTTAAAAACCCCCTTTTTATCAAATATTTTATCAGCCATGATGTACTTACATATGTATATGAAAAATACTTTTTACTCCTAGCCTTTCGTGAATTATTCGGGTTAGTCGTGCGAATTCCTGAACTAAGTACTGAAAACGGATTCTGATTTTTTAATTTTTGTAAAACAAAAACTCAATATTAGATTTGTTCGGCGAGGAAACTTGCAAAAATTGGAATGGAATTGGGTAATTTGTAAAAACTTCAAATTAAAACATCTGTTACTGATTCAACCATTAATAATTCAATGTTTGCAGTTGTTGTTTTTCTAAAACACGATCAGCTGTCTTGCAAGTAATATCGCGTGAAATTTTCCAGCAGAAAATTTCAATTCACTCTCCCAATGAAATGCCATATGTCTCGCCCTGCAAGTTTTTTGTGTCGTCGAATACTACTCAGTAAAAATTGTATGCTCAGCAAAAAGAGATATTAACCAACAAGCAAAGTTAACTTAAAATAAATGTTTAAAAAGCTTTCCGAAACAAATATTAAGCTTACATAATTTCTAATTTTTCACATCTAAAACTCTTAGAAATAAACATTTTAAATTGCAACAGCACGTTGATAAAAGAACTTATTCATGTAAGCTTACAAAATACTTTCAAAGAAAGCTTTTTATAAGCTTTTTTTTGCTGAAACTTTATTCAAATCATATTTTACATATTTTTTGGCTTTTGCAACACAGCTGGACGACTTATTGTGATACTACTAGTGAGAGTTCCAACCTTTGGAGGTTTTCCCAGAAACCCGGAAATATGGAGTGCAGCAGAGTAAAATAGTGGACAACAAAGACTCTGTTTCGCCATTTTCAAGCGATACAGCTCATAAATAAATTGCGGTATTTTCTTCAAACTCCATAAAAGCTCTTAACGATTGTACTTTTACATATTTGACACTTTTTTCCATCAGCAATCGACGTTAATGAATATACAAACATACCAAGTACATACATTACGATAAAACACATATATAATATCGCCACCGCGGTAAAAGCTGCTTAGTTGTTTTAGCAACCTTTTAATCTTAGAATTATATGGGGTAAAAAATGCTTCATGATATTTTTGGAGTAGGTTTTCAATTTTTGCTCGTAACTTCTCAACAAGCATTTCTGTAAATGTTTTTTAACAAATAATTCAAAGTAAACTTGCTACAATAAGCGATATGCAAAACTTTTTTAGTTGCAATTTATTTGAAAGCTTTAAGTAAACTTTTTCGAAACTTTATGAAAAAACTTTTATAAATAAATTCAGAAAAAACTATTTGTCAGTTTTTTTTATTTTCAGCTTAAAATAATTTCAATTCTTTTCAGAAAAGATTTTACAGGAGAAAGACCACGAAGAGCGAAAATTATGGCTGCTCCTCATTTTATTGCAAAAGCCAAAAAATATACAAAATATGGTTTGAATAAAGTTTCAGAAAAAAAACTTATAAAAAGCTTTCTTTGAAACCTTTTTGCAAGCTTACATTAATAAGTTTTTTCTCAAAGTGTGGTTTCAATTAAAAAACGTTTATTTTCAAACGCGTTATAAATGAAAACTTTATAGAACTTAAATTTTTAAAGTTCTATAGTTATGAAAAGCTAATACTTTAGACAGCAACCGAAAGCTTGGCCGAGTTGAGCATCAAAAATATAACAACCACATTCTGATTATGATAATGAATCCATTTTAGTTTTTTTTTTGTAAACAACACCTTCCCATCTACTTACTGAGCTAAAATAGGGAGGAATAAGATTTTTTCATTCAAAACGAATCTGATCGTCAAAATCTTCAGATTGATTTTTTCATAGGTTTGCTCAAAAAAAAAGTTTGTTGTTGCAACAGTAGTCTTACTCGTTTTAGTCAAAAAAAAAAAAAAAATTATATACATAAAAATTTAAAATATTACCTCCTACCTACATATGACAGAGTAATTTTTGGTCAAAAGTGAGGTTATGCGCGTTTACCGCGGTGACGACGTTATATGTGTATGTAATTAATAGCGTTATGGCATGTAACGGCTCAACACTCGTGGTAGAAAAATAATGCAATATTGTAACGAACGACTGGACGACCAGCCAATCTGACGTCTGCTATGAAGTTAATTTAAATACAAATAGCTTTTGCCGACCTACAAGCTCTTGAATTAATTTTTTTGTTATGAAGAAAACGTGCGAAATTGTTTTACATAGGTTTTTGGAAAAGTACTGTAACATATAAAATAAGTGAAAAAAAAGCAATCAAAAAGAAATTTACAAAGTCAACCAGGCCAATACTACATATTTACCTAAATTCGGTAATCTTGTATGGGTACAGGTATGTTTGATATGAAAATGAGACCATAAATCAATCCTTATGCGTCTACAATTATTTGCGGTCAAACTAAACAATTGGGGTGGAAATATATAAATACACTTGGATGTATGTACATATGTATGTATGAGTGTAGCAGGGTAGCTCATTTAGTGCACACGCCTTCAGGGCTCTGAAGTGTGCGGCGCTTTTTATGAAGACATTAGCTTAAAATAGACGCCTTTCTACAAATCTTTTCAGGCTCATCGACGGGGGGTAATCCACGCTTCCCTGCGGGCTAGGAGTTTAGAATTTGGCGAGGTAGGTATGCCTGTCATAATAGGCGACTAAAAAATACACCAGTAATGAAACGCAACTTGCTGGTTGATCTACATGCATGATGGCTCTCATTATTCTCTACTCCTTACCTAGAATGGCATACCAAATCGTTCCCACGACTGTCGGGCTATTACCGTAGACGCTAGTGCTGGAGCGTAGATGGTCCATATCGGCATTACTTCTCGGAGCCTGCAGGAAGTGTTTCTTCGCTACTCAAAGGAACAAAACAAAAAGACAAGCCAAGGACCAAGTGGAAGTGCCAATACCTTTGTGGAAGTCAGGGCTTTTTAAAAATCTGTCGTCTCCTTTATTAGGTTTAATGTGGACAAGCTCGAGGTAGCTTATCTGTTGGCTAAAGACCTAGTAAATCTATCGTATCTAGGACGGCACCCTTATTAAGGAAATCAAAATCCACCTCCTTTGCCGATTTCTAAGAAGCAATTAACACCATGTAAGATGCTGCCTGCATATCTAAATTTTATCTCTCAGAAAAGCTTATACGGGCTTTGGAGCCTTTGAGAGGGTTAGATTTGAATAAAGAGATTGTGTTCCCGTTTTCGCTAAGCTAAAATCTGCTAGGCATAAAAATCGGTTTCGTATTCTGACCCTTAACATCCTCATCTCTGCAGATGCGGTAGTATTCTTTTTTGGGGAGTATGATTCATTCTTTATGTGTCCGCAATGGACCAGTCCGATAGATATACCAAGTCACTCTTCAAGTAGATTCCTGTACTCTCCTCAACTTCGCCTGTTCAATACTGTATACCGACTCGACGCTCTACGCGTTTCCTGATTCCGCTGTCAGTCCTAACTGCCTGCACCAACTTAAAGAGCGTATTAGATGAAATGAGTTGCATCTTTAAATGAAAAGCTTTAATAAGCTCAACCCTTGAAATGTGCTTAGATAGAAAAAACCCTGCCTAAAATGCGATTAGACTTACATAAATCCAGGATGAGTTGCAAAGTTGTTCGACCATGTCCTAAGGAGAGACCAAGTGCAAACCCGAATGGGCATTGTCGTAGAAGTCGCCTTAGTTCTCCTTTCACTACGACACTTATGCCCCTGTAAGTATGCTCCTCAAATTAACTTACTCTCCAAGCACACCGATGTAAGACTAACTGAGCATAAATTGTAGACCAATGCATACGAAAGGCATTAAAGACACAAACGCTCATAAAATATTAATATTGTGCTGCTGAGCTTCATTCGCTAAGGAATTTCTAACGGCATAAAACGATAATTGCTGGCTGTCAGGCATCTACAACCGGTTAAAGGACACATTCTTGCATATGGCCTTAGTCAAGTGGATGTGGGCTCAAAAGTGATGATGATGCAGAGATGTTGCATTGTGCTATTGTGATGAAAAAATCAATTTTTCCTCCCATTTATGAAGGCATGTGCGAGTATGTGATGTTAAGGTACAAAGTTATACATACCCATGCGTTCATTATGAAAGTACCCAACAAAAAATTTTGCCACTGAAATCATACGGAAATGACACTTGACAAATAAATCTCGTTAGAAGATAATTATAATCCCTATAGTCTATTTTTAGAAATATTTATTTCACGTTCCATTGCCCGACTATGATGAAGTGAATACATCAATATCCCTGATCAACGTTAATAAAATACTGGGAAGTCAGCGGAAGCGTTGAATGTTATTTTTAATTTTTTAATGACAAAATTACCAGATAAGCAGGAATCTGGGGGTACATTCTTTAATTATAAATTTTGAAATCTACACGAAAAAAGAGGGTTCCAGCTGAACGAGGATAACCTTAAGTATTTGCTGTCATCAAAGATAAAGTCAGCTCACTTGGACTGTGGTAGAAGAGAAGACCTTCGGGAAATTAGAGACATACCTTTGTCTTTCGGAATATTTTACATCTTTGTGCTGCGATTTACTACCCAAAGACTTCGCTGGTTAGCTACTAAGCTTTATATAAGCCTTATAGAAGGATTGCTTTTTTTTGGTGGGTATATAGTATATAACTATACTCGTAATGCTTATAAGAGAAATTCCATGCTAAATCGGCAATGCTTTGAAAACTGAAACTACCAAGAGCACTGTACTTTTTCGCGCTACTCTTACGCCCTTAAATAATTTTTAGTTTTTGAAAATAACTAAGTTTTAGGTGGATAAGTGTGCGTTTGCAGGAGCCTTAATTTTCATTCAACTCCTAAAAATTGATATAAACTTTCAATAAAAAATGTACTTTTCTATCTCTGATTTACTCCATTCCAATCGGTTAGTCGGCACTAGGCCCTCACTCTATAGTGCTTTTCTGAAAACTGTTACGCGCTGGAAAGGTTGGTGCTCGTTTCGATCGAATTCACTTCAAATGGAAAGAGCGTTTCTTAAACAATATTAAATTAACAAAATAACAATATAATTGGATGAAGATGATAGTCCAGTGACGTAGCTAATGCTATTGCGACTGGTTAGGGATGATTCCAATTCTATGCTATGCAACGCCATGACATACAGGTCGTGGCAATAGACCAGCTGATTTTTCTTACTTTCTCGAATTTTGATAGTACATTTTTTTTTTTTTACATTAAAAATATAAATTACAGAAACAAAATACATGGAAAATAAATGTAAATAAATAAATTTCCTTTCGAATAGAACTATAGAGTAAGGGCACTGAAATCGAAATTTCGGCGAGTTGGAATCGGTATCCGTAACATACCTAACATTCGCACGCACACATACATACACACATTCTATTTTAAAGGGATACCTATTGCAAAAGCTTAGATTTACAACATTAAACACTTTAACTGCGCTTCATATTATTCCAGTTATGTCACTCACCCAGGCAATAAAGGCAAATATGATGTGGTGGAATCCAAGGTGCGAATGGCCGTATTACCGCGTAGCACTAGCTTTTCACGCGTAATACGTCGATATGTTTCCTCGCCACGCAATTTAGAAGACATTTTTTTTATATATTCAATATGCACTATTTATTATTTGAATATTATTAAGTAGCAAAAATGCGAATTCGCAAACCATATAATCGATTATTTTCGTTAATCAAATATTCACATATGTATATCACACATTCGTAATTGCAAGGGTTGCTTTTCTCATTTTAAATTTATAAATATTTAATTTTCACATTTATTACATTTTTATTTGCATAATCGCTTATCTATCTATATCTTATAGCCTTCGCATATGTTGCAACACTGGGGCTGGTAATTTTCACCACCAACCAACAAACGGCTTTTTCACCTAAGATATTTTTCTAAACATTTCGGGCCTATGGGTAAGCCAAAAGAGTTCACTACATACATACATCCATTTTGTACGCTTCGGATGGGGATGCTGCACGATTAGGGCGCACTGAATACCGGCAATGTACATCAGACAAGTATAAGAAGAAAATCGACAACAACAAGTAGCAAAGCAATACAAAATTTTGTTGCTATTGCGCAGGCCTTTCCATTTGAACGGGTTTTTATACGCGTATTCGTACACTGAAATTTAATTATTTCTTTACAGCATTTTTGAAAATTATTTAAATATATTTTCTAATTTGTTTTTAAGCTTGTGCACTCGCGTTCTTGCACTCGGTCACGTGCCGTTGATGACTACTGCAGTCTGCCGCACTTTAACGATTTTTTTACAAACTTGAATGGACTGTAATGACGAGCCAATTTACGGTTTGACCAATATTTAAATATGTATGTATGTATGTATGTATAGCTTACGAGGGTTACTTATTAATTTAGATGACTTAGAAAATGATTTAAACTTAGCGCACTACATAGTAGCTTCTTGAGAACTGTCGCCTGTCAGAGAGACCAAATAATTTCAAATATTTCGTACCCTCTTACTATAGTTTAGAGCAATAGTTTAGGGGAGAGTTACTTATGTGAACTCCATATAGATTCGGTTCGCTACGGTACTAGCACCTTGCGGTACTATTTTTTGTTTTTCTCCGTCAAACCTTAGGTTCGGCGATTTAAGTCATCTCTTAAGACAGATATACCTTACCGCTTATTATAACTCTTTCAACCTGCTGGTAATCAGCTAGATATATTATCTCTTGCAGTTCCTACGAACGAACTTTACTCATACTATCCACAACCATTAAAAAAAAATTTAGTATCCCACGTAAAGGACAGCCATTGTTTAGGGTTGCAAAAAGTTTATACATGTTTCTTGTTTTTGTTGTTCACATAATAACTTAACCACTGTCCAGTGGCAGCTTTGAGTGTATGAGGGGGCCAAGGCGAGTAGAGGCATTTGTTTGGGGGTAGTCGCTAGTGTATTCGTCAGGTTGGCGCATTATGTCACTTTCGTACAACCATAACTCGCAAAAGACAATAATGAAAAGAGAACGCTGAAGGACTTTAAAATAAATACTATGCACGAATTAGGGATGCGAATTTTCGATTTTTTAATACCGACTTTTTTGCGATCTTATTTTACAGTTTAGGGATTCATATATTAGTGCCGAGATTTGGGTATTGGTTATAAATGGTTTCACTTCAAAGTATAAGTACAATAAATAATTGGACTTTTAAAATAAATTTTTTTAAACCTTTCGGGACTACTGGAATATTATAACCTAAAATATCTCAAAAACATATTTAAAAATATATTTATATATACTAAAATATAAGCAAAAAGATAACGATAAGTTTTTACATTTGGGTTCCACATTTCATTTACATCTTGTTTTATTTGTTATGAAGACTACAGTAAGTGAGGAGTAAACAACTCCACGTTGAACAGGATAGACGTGTAATAATTTTACAATTACCATGAGTAATCGAAATATATCGGAGGAAAAATATAGAAATTTTTGGTTTTATTTTTTTTTAAGAATCACTGACCAGCTGACAAGCTGGCAAGGAAAAAATAATTAGAAAACAGAAAGGTGGCAAAAAACGAAGTTCAAATTTTCGCATTTCCAAGCTTTATGTATTTATTGTCACGCTTGTATGTCTTCAGCCAGCTTTACCTTATACTTTTCAATGAAGTTTTTGGAATAAAAAAAATGTTGCTCATACGCAGCGTTGGCCAGACACTTATCTTACTTGCAAGATGCTCCGTATTCAAAGTAGCAATGTGCAACAGTTTTGGTGTTATTGTCTTTAAAAACTCGATGATAGGTCAAGGTCCATAAAGTGAAGAACGGATTAGCAAGCAGCCCAAGGTATTCACGCTCAGACTTTCGGACTCTGTTTTTCCATTCGGAAAATTAGCATCGGTTCTGCTTTCAACATCGACAAAGGTGTAGAAGTGCAATGAAAGGCAGCCGAGCTAATACCCTTTTCTAGGACTTTGATTTTTTAGTGACTTAAGGAGCGCTATGACCTTTGGCAGTCTTCATTTTCTAGGTATGACAAAGGTTGGAGGCGCTACGTTAGTAGTAGTCCAGCACTCTGCTTACACAGCCGCCAATAAATATAAAAAAGCTATTTGTAAAAAATAAATATCCTTAATAATTCAAAAAGAGAATTCTTAATTTTTTGATGATAAAGATTTCTCTTACTTAAAAAACCAAATTAGTAATTCGTGTAAATAAAAACAGCTCCAACAGTTATGCCTTTTAACCCACTCAGAACAATATTTTATTAAAAAGTTTCTTGATTTTATATTATGTATTTTTAAATATTATCAATTTGAACAGTACAACGAACTTTTTTTTATAAAAATAGGCAATGCAACTATGTGTATGTATGTATGTATAATATATCCGTTTTCTTTATTATAAATATTTATAGCTCTCCATTAAAAAAACCATTCCCCTATAATTCTTTCCCGTACCCATTTGGTTTAAAATTGTATTCGTTTTGTTTTTAAGTGCATACAAGAGTGTAACTATTCCCTAAATGAACAACTGGTATCTTAGACCATATGTAAATACAATATTTAGTATAGTAAAATATAACCTAAATGGTCCTCGAGATTGGAACATATGATGTTAGGCAGTTCTGTGTTTACTAAATAGAAAATAGTGATGCCTTTAAGTATGTGCCGTTTTATTTGTATTTATGTATGTATGCAAGTATGATTATTTTGAGAAGGAACTTTCAAACATTGAAAAATTATTAGACTGATAAAAAACAAAAGAAATATTGTGTTTTTTTGCGAGTATTTATAATGACAAGTATCGTTACACATATACATACATATGTATTTTGTATAAACAGAAATAAATTCGCTAATCAAGAGGCACATTGAAAATTAAGCGTATAAACGAACGCGTTTTGATATTATAATTTGTTTTGAAGTTCTCAGTACAGTACAATTTGTTTGGCTTTTGGAGCGTATTTGTAGTTGTTGTGTTTATATAGGTTTTCAAATTGACTACAACTTTATGTGTTAACATGTAAAGTTATTTGGTTTTAGCAATCGAATTGCATACGTTTGACTTGTTGTCACACCATTTTTCTTAAAGTTTTATTTTTTATTTTCAAAATATCTCATTAAAGTTGTACGATGTCTTTTTCTTCTTTTTCTAGTTGCAATTGTTTCTAACAGCCACTTTAAAGTTACCTTTTTTAAAAGTATGTGCATGAATTTATGTGCAGTTCAATAATACATACAAAAACAAATATTTACAATGTGCCAACTATGGCGCAGTAGCAGACATACAATAATAATTGTCAGCATTTATAAAAGTCACCAATACCTTATTTGACTGGGTAATACCGATAACTATTACTTTGAGATGAATGCAATTGATTGATATTATTTCATTGAAAAAACTATATCTTGCAATCATTTAGTTGAAATTATATTTAACCATTGTTGCAATCTTCAATTGTGTAAGAACTTGATGGATATCATTATTTCTATTATAATTTAGAATCGCTTGATTTAGCTTAAATAGAAGAAATCTAATAATTGTTATATGTAGCTTGCTTAAAATATTTGACTGACTCATAGTTGGTGATAATTTTGACACAGAAAATACATATGTATATACTAAAAAGTTTAATGTACTGATGTTGATAGTGTGAAACTGTATTCTTTCAAATTGAATTTTTTCAAAACCTTCAACAAAGCAAGTAAAATTACTATTTACATTTACGATGACTTTTATAAAACTGCTGATAACTCTCATTCCGGGTTCCTGCGCATTAGCTTCGGTGCATACACTGCATTCACTAGTAATTTTTGAAATTTTGCAGTTTCTTTTTCACAAACATAATTTTTTTTTTCATTTATGTCGGGTTTATTTTATCTTTTATTGCTTTTGAATAGTAAATAAGATTTCTTAATTTTCTTTTAAATTTAATTTTATTTAATTTACAGCAGTACTTATAGTCGAGTTTATGCAGACATAAAAGGCTGGTTAAATCACAAATATTTCACTTTTTAGGGCCAAAGATGAAAATCACTAAACCTCTTATGGCATTTTATATGTTGACGTTGCTAATGATCATATTTCAATTTACTTTTGTATCACATTTTAAAGTTCTTTAGAGATACGCAAATTCAATATTCCAGCCTTTATGCAATCGCCCGGATAAACTGACACATTCTTTTTGAACGCAACCAGCTAATCAACGCCAATCAACGCTTATTTTTCTTGTTCGGAAAAATTTTAAAATTTATTGAAACTTTCTAGCAGCTGTGCGTGCACGCCATGCCTGGACGCAATTGTATGCGAAGAAAAGCGTAAACCCATGTACTTGAAAAGCAACAATGCAGAAGGCATACCACAACAAGCCATACGGGAATCCCTAGAGAGTGCAAATAAAATTAGTAAAAAAATTTTGCAATTTGAAAGCACGATTTTTACTTACACGCCACATAAAAATATCTGTCTCATCAATATCGGTTTTCTCATCCAGTCTAATGTATTCCCACACATCGCTAAAATAGTATGCGATGCAATAGAGCAACGGTAATATGGCAAATAGACCGAGAGCAATCATATATTTTTGCATTTCCCGGACTTTATTGCCTCGCGCTGCCGACAAACCCATGAATGAAGTTAATAAAGAGAATAACCAAATATATTCCCACCATAATGGTGCTGGCACTTCAAGCTCCTCTATTTCGAGCACAAAAATATCCAAACGATCCAATATGTCCGAAGTCAATTTGGCAATCATAGCGAAGGAGAGTATTGCATGAAAAAATATGCAATACCGTAATCGAGATTTATTCAGCAAACTGAAAGAAAGATCACGTAAATTATTTAGTTGCAATGCTTAATTTATGTCTTAAGAGATTGTTTTGTTTTGTGGTAGGATTAAGCTCTTCGTGTAATAAATGCACATAGTTTGCCAGCCGCTTCAATAGGTGGAAAATATAATGCCGGATTTCATCATAGTGGTTGAGGGATATCTTCTTCTTTTCCTGGGAGGTGGATTTTCGTCAAGAGGATGTTGTGGTTTACAACAATTGAACAGGAATTGTCTGGTTAATATGTATTTTATTATGCTCTTTAACATTAAGCATTTTTGCCTCATTGTGAAAATGATGTTCAGGTGATGGAGACATCACGGGGCAGTCCTGAGTACGTGTCTGCTAGCGGCGACCATATTGGTGGCACGTAGTTCAGAACTGGCAGTTACCTATACCCCAAGTACTGCCAGCCAGTGAATTGAGAATTTTGTTGCGGCTTTGTGCTTAAATGGCGTTCGCGGTTGAGTGAGAATGTTATCAAACGTCACCAATAAGATTTTGGGATGTGGGACAGTCGTAAGCTAAACGCCGAAACCACACTACTGTTATAAAGATTTTGACCAATCTTGTCTTCGACGCGTCCAGCTTACTAGACACGGACACGTCGATATGAATTAAAGAAACTTTCAATGAATTAACAGTCGATGGTAGATTAAACTTCTATCAACATTCAATGAACGCCGTAGAAAGTATTGAAAACTTAAATTCCTAGGACGGTTATTAGAATACCCACATATTACAATATGTTAACATTCGACGTTCTATGAATACCAAACCCTAATTTCTGTTATCAGCTGCATTCTATCAATAGTTGCCGTAAATGATAAACTGCCCCATCAATTATTAACAAAGCGCCAAACCACACAAACGCATGTGCCACGACACGCTGATGTTGTTGTTGTTTTAACACTACTTTGCCCTGCCTAGGTAGTCAGTGTCAACCTTACCCAATATTGTCATCGAGCTCTTCTAACGGAAGTCCTAAAAACCTAGCGGCTTCAATAGGGGAGGACCAGAGGGATATGGGTGTTAGAAGAGTAGGCTCAGATGAGCAGACAAAAAGATGGTTAGTGGTATGGGGGGACAAGCCGCATGCCGGACAGACATTAGGCAAGTCGGGGTTCAGTCTGGATAGGTAAGAGTTTAACCTATTACAGTATCCAGACCGGAGTTGGGCCAGCATCACCCTAGTCTCCCTAGGCAGCTCGCGCTCCTCTTCGGCAACGGGTGGTGTTGCTGCCTGAAGAACGGCGTTCACCGGGAGAGAGCCAACATAGGAATTTACCGAATTTGTGTGGATGAGGGTGAGGGCCTGCCGGTGCACCTTAGGATCAAACGGCGTGGAAATCAGGTGCCGGATCTCATCGTAGTGTTTGCGTAGATGGCTCCTTATGCTCCTGGGGGGCGGATCCTCGTTGATCAGGCGTCCGTTCGGATGCTGCGGTTTGCAACAGTTGAACAGGAATTGCCTGGTCAACATCTCGCTATGCTCTTTAACGGCGAGCATTTTCGCTTCATTATGTAAGTGATGCTCAGGAGACATAAGAAGACAACCAGTGGCGGTACGAAGGGCGGTGTTTTGGCAGACCTGTAGCCTCGTCCAGTGTGTGTCAGCTAGCCCCGGCGACCATATAGGCGTCGCGTAGCTCAGTACCGGCTGGCCAATTGCTTTATATGTAGCTAGTAACGTTTCTTTGTCTTTACCCCAAGTGCTGCCAGCTAGGGACTTGAGGATTTTGTTACGGCTTTGGACTTTATTGGCAATTGCGGTTACGTGAGCGCCGTATTTGAACATGTTATCAAACGTCACCCCTAAGATTTTGGGGTGTGAGACAGTTGGTAGCTTGACATTATCAACGTAGACGTCTAATTCCATGTTCACTTGCGTTGTCCACGTCGTAAATAGGGTGGCCGAGGACTTATTCGGTGACAATGCCAGGTTTCTCCCGGCGAAGAATTCGGACACGGCTGGGAGGTATGAGTTAATACGAGAGCAGAGTTCTTCTACGGAGGGGCCTGTTGCCAGAATCGTACAGTCGTCGGCGTAAGAGACGATCGAGACACCCTCTGGTGGGGGGGGAAGTTTCGATATATAATAGTTGAACAGGAACGGGGATAGGACACCACCCTGCGGCACCCCCTGTTTAACTATTCTGGGTTTTGATCTTGCGCCTCTGAACTCAACCGACGATTGACGACCACTCATGTAGTTTGCAGTCCAACGTTTAAGACAGGGAGGAAGGGACGAATCTTCAAGGTCTTTCATTAGTTGCGCATGGTTGACCGTATCAAAAGCTTTGGCCAAGTCAAGCGCAACTAGCACTGTCCTGTGGTTTGGACGCTTTTGGTTTAGCCCGTCCCCTATCTGAGTGGTTATGGCGTTCAGCGCGGTGGTGGTGCTGTGATTTTTGCGAAATCCATGCTGATGTTCGGCGAGCCGCAGGTTTGCGGTGAAGTACGGCAACAAGGTGGCTTCCAACACTTTCACTACTGGCGAGAGGAGAGATATCGGGCGATATGACTCCCCTACGGCAGCTGGCTTGCCAGGCTTTAGTAGTGGGACCACCTTTGCTTGTTTCCATCTTTCAGGAATAACAAAGGTGGAAAGGGAAAGGTTGAAAATTTGTGTGAGGTATCTTATGCCTTCGTCGCCAAGGTGTTTCAGCATCAGCATGGAAATGCCATCGGGGCCGATATATTTGGTGTTCTTGGATCTCCGAATAGCCTCATGAACTTCTGTTGTGGAGATGGCAACGGGCGCATCGCTGTTTTTGTGTTTGTGCGCTTCCCTGGTGGCTCGGCGAATATCTTTGTTCAACGTAGGATGCATTACAAATTGTCGGCAGAAGGCGCTCGCGCATCTTTTTGGCTTCGACTGAACCTTATCACCGAAGGCGATGGATATTTTGTCGTTAGGTTTAGTCGGGTTGGACAAAGATTTCACCGTCGACCATAATTTGCCAACTCCAGCCGAGAGGTTGCAAGACCTTAGGTGCTCCTCCCACTTAGCGCGTTTGTGTTGATCTACTAAGCGTCTGATTTCCGCGTTAAGATCCCGTATTTGAGGATCCGTAGGGTCAAGGTGTCTAATATGGTCACGTTCATTTGCCAGGGCCGCTGCCTCTGCGGGGAAGAATGGACGCACTTCCTTTATTCTACCTGACGGAATGTGTTGGTGGGAGGCTGAAATTAGGGCCATACGAAACGCCTTTTCCCCTTCTCGTACGTCAGACGGGGTAGGAAGAGCAGCGAAGGCGCTCTCTGTGGTGTTGAGAAAACCCTCCCAGTCGGCTTTATTGAAGTTAGTGTATGTGCGTTTCTCAGCGGTGACAAAGTCGGTGGGGCGATCGATTGAGAGCACTATGGGTAGGTGGTCTGAAGCAAGCGTCAGCATCGGTCGCCAGTCAACGCAGTTTATTAGTCCAGCGCTGACTATGGTGATGTCTGGCGAGCTAGAGCAGTTTACCGCCACTCTAGTGGGGGCATCCCCATTTACCGTGCAAAACGTCGAATCATCTATTTGGTCAGCCAGCTCCTGTCCCCTACCATCGGCCTGCAGGCTGGAGTGCCACAGGTCGTGGTGTGCGTTGAAGTCACCAAGGATGACGCGGTTCTCGCCCCTGAGTAACGCACGAATGTCAGGGTGGTAGTCCCTGGGACAACAGGTGACAGGAGGTACGTAAATGTTTATGATTTCAAGGTCGACATCGCCTGACCGGACAACCATACCTTGACGTTCTAAGGTGGTGTCCCTCGGGTCGATGTCAGGCTCAAATAGACGATACTGCACGGATTGATGCGTGATGAATGCCAGACCACCCCCAAGCCCTCTCGCACGGTCACAACGGTGTACATTGTACCCGTTGCAGGTCAAAAGAGACGACCTTCCACCTAACTTTGTCTCCTGGATAGCCGCGATCTTGATGTTCAGTCGCTTCATTAAATTTGTCACTTCAACAATTTTGCCAGTTAGGCCGTTGCAATTAAATTGCAGGATACCGAAGTGTGTAGGGGGAGCAGAGTTGATGCTGGGGGTCAAGGACTGGTGCGTATGCCTAGGTGGTAATAGGCTGGGTCGCGCACTACGGCGACACGCTGATCGTACACGTCATCGACATGCTTATGCATAAGTACAAGCACTTTGGTATGTGCGGGCGACAATCAGAGACGCCATCGACAGATTTCAACTGTCGCTTGTCCATAAAAACGAAATGTAAACAAATTCTGGCAATTAGCCAATCATGTACAAAGTAATCACAGACAATAGGAACAGCACCCTACAAAACAACGCACCCGCTACCGCTTGTCCTACAACTCATTCAAAAGATCAATTTGGCAAACATTTACAGGTTGGTGAATTATGCAAAAAACTTGCTAGACATAAGTGGCAAACATATGAATTGAATTCTAATCCATATACTACTTCTCCTATTTGTCACACACATTTCGCATATATGGAGAATACAAGAGAATTAGTGATTAATATATTTAAATATATAGCAATTTATATTAACCTAATATGATGTGGTGCTGCCACACGCTGTCTGTACTCATAGTCAGCGCCATCCGTACCAGCTATCATTGGTCCCTCACGAGATGCCATTTTTAATGTGCTCTGGCACTTTGACGTCCGGGATCCACGATTACTTTTGGAACTTTTTTGTTACGTTCACTGAACTCCTATTTTGCACAATTTATGCTTTTAACATTTCACTTAATTCTTTTCAAGAACTACTTTTCGTTCGTATAAAAATCGGTGGTATTTAATGCCCCTTTTTAAACGGGGAAAAGAAAGAAATATCACCGTCGTAAGAAAATCAAAAGAAAAATTTATCATTAAAATAGAGTAACAATGTTGCACTGAGCAGAGAAGCAAAAGCCAAACACAGGGTGCACAAAAAATTAAAAAAACCAAAGAGAACTGTCAAAAGAAAGGAACAGGTATGTATTGCTTCTCTTTCTTTTGGGGACGAACTTGGCATCACTTTAATTGTTGACATTAGGTCTGTTTCTTGACTGCTAATTATCAATAATTATCTTTATATTAATAGGCTAACATTTTTTCCATACAATCAATTGCCAGAGTGTATCTCATAAAACAATGCATAACTCCAATTATTATATATTTTGATATGTTTTCATGGGCCAGGAGCTTTGCATAGGCATATTATATTTAACAAAAAATGCTTCATTAATTTGTAATAATTCACCAAAGTTTTCACCAAAACCCAAAGCTGTTAACTACAGTATTTGACTTTTTTGTTGTACATACAGCAGTGGCGCAGGTGGTGAGCGTGCCGGCTATGATGCGTGCGCTCTTATGTTCAAGAACGTGTTCAGGGCAGGTAAAGTTTTTTTTTTTTTTTTTTACTAAATTGAATTTGCCTTAGAATATACGAAAACTTTTTATTATATTTTTTTTTTTAATTTATTATATTTGTAATCCAATATTTTTCTGTTTATTATGTTTATGACATCTATCTTGGAGTGAAAAACTCAAATTTTTTGAATAAAATCTAAAAAATTATTCCAATTTATCAATATTTATAAATTTATATTTTTTAAGAAATCTATCATATTTAATATGGAAAAAGTAAAAACGCAGTTTGTAGTTCTTCAATTTTATATTCACGAAATAGTTTGAAATTGCGTTAATTTTCCTAAAGACATCAACTATTTTCTTCCTAAAAATTTTTATTTGTAAAAGAGTCGACATATAACCCAATATTTCAATATTTTTCTGTTTCTGACATCCATCTTCGACTGAAAAAACCAAATTTTTTGTAAAAAAAAAGCTAAAAAGTTATTTCAATTTATCAATAGATATTTTTTAAGAAATATATCATATTTAATATATAAAAAGTAAAAACGCAGTTTGTAGTTCTTCAATTTTATATTCACGAAATAGTTTGAAATTGCGTTAATTTTCCTAAAGACATCAACTATTTCCTTCCTAAAACTTTTCATTTGTAAAAGAGTCGACATATAACCCAATATTTCAATATTTTTCGGTTTATGACATCTTTTTTCGAGTGAAAAAACCGAAAAAAAAGCTAAAAAATTATTTCAATTTATCAGTATATATTTTTTAAGAAATATATCATATTTAATATACCTACAAAAAGTAAAAACGCAGTTTGTAGCTTCTTCAATTTTATATTCACGAAATAGTTTGAAATTGCGTTAATTTTCCTAAAGACATCAACTATTTTCTTCATAAAAATTTTTATTTGTAAAAGAGTCGACATATACCCCAATATTAAATTGGGCCAGTTAGGTTATGTGTTTTCAATATTTCCGAGTTGAATTTGACGAAAAAAACCAGGAAACCATCATATGTCTAAGTTGTAATATTCTCCCGCTATACGGACTTCAAAAAATATACAACTAAAAGAAAAATTGAGAAAACTGTCTGTATACCAAAAAAAAAAACACAATTTGGAAACCGGCAAATGTTAAGAAGTTAACGGAATCTCAAAATGAACTTGCATTCGTTTCAATCCATATCGCCAATTTTGTTCGATATGGCATCATTCTATGTGACCATTATATATATATTATAAGTCTAACTATGTTGTTGGTATATGCCCATGAAATTTAATTTTGTTTATTGAAATATTGACGGAATATGAAAGGAGTGGTGGGTCTGATGGTGGACTTTCAAACTTTACTAAGTACCGTTTTTGCCATCTCCTATTAATGATTACTGGTCTTTAATGGACGGATTTTTTTTGGTTAGTTGTCAAATTACCCGGCTTTAGAGTAAACCAGCTTTTATGAAAGCGACTCTCAATAACTCAACTATAAATAATTATTTTCAGCAATAAAAATGTCTCCAATATTTATGCCTCTAGGCATTAGGTACTGGAGAAAAATGCGGACAGAGGATTTAATAAGTTAAACTAATTTAAGGTGGTCGAATTTCGACCACGGGATATACTATGAATAATTATTCCTAAAAAGTGTTCTTTGAAAAAATTAGCAGCGAATCCAGCAGCTTTTTGACATTTAGTTGAGAGAAAGAGCGCCAATTCGCTGCAAGTTCGCTGCTGGGGATTGCTGGAGATTTTTCGTCCACCAATAACTAGCAAGTAATAAACAGCTGATTGTGACAAATGCCAAAATCAAAATTGATTGCATATTTCTGTGAAATTTAAAATTTATTACGAATATTTTAAAAACTATGAGTTATTTACCAGCAAATGAAGTAAGTACAGAATTTCTGCTGGCTCCTGTTCGGTGAAAAACCAGCAGAAGAGAGATAAAACTAGTAGAAATGAGATTTTGACAGCTTTTTACGAGACTCTCTTCTGCTGACAGTTCTTTGCTGGAGATTTCAAGAAACAGACCTATTTCTTTTTCTTTAACTCTAATGAAAGTGTCAAATCTTTTTCATCTGTTTTATATTCACGATTCGCTTGAAAGAGTGAACAGATATATGCTTTGTTTCCTTCACACCATCAAAGAGGAACCAGATAAAAGAGTGAAACTGATAAATATTTTTGTTTTTTCTTATTTATTTATTCAACATGATAAACTTGTAGCTTTAGCCTTTCCCGATGACTTTCTTGCAGCAAACCACCGCAGAGTTACGGGCATCGAACATGGTTATGGTTCAATTACCCACCGACGCAAGAACGTAGTACGTGTCAGCTGACCAGTGTTCGGACTTGACAATTTTTTTTAGTGGTAGTAATTGAAAAAAAGGTGGTAGATTTACGAAAAAAGTGGTAGATTTCGGTTTCAGTTAAAATACTGGTTTTTATTCGAAAAAATTCATATTCACATACATAAGTATTAACCTTTGTACATACAGAGATTATTTTAAATAAATATTTGTGCCTTTTGGTATTTGGTAAAAAAAAATAATGATTATACTAATGGAACAAAACTTCCATCTTTAAATTTGAATTTGTTATAAAAACGTATTAAATCTATAGGAGGAACATAAATTTCTTGATTATCACATAGTTCTTTAGCAAATATAGTGTTAGCAACTGTGTTTGTTTTCATACGATTTCGTTTTTCTGTTTTTATAACGTTCATGATTGAAAACAAACGTTCGGCTGCCGCACTACAATGAGGCAAAACTGCCAAATTACACATGTACTTACTTAAATTGCTAAACATAAACTCACTATAAATATTTTCCCCCTTGCTCAAAGCTTTCCACCCTTGTACAATATTGTTTTCAAATATATCTTCAATTTTTTCTTTATCAAACACAATAAACGATCTCCAGTCGTTGCTTAATACTTCTTCGCAAAATCTAGGAAGTGGAAATTCTCTGAGCAAGGGTAAAATTGTTGGCATATCACCTTTTTGGATTTTTATTGGGTTGAAATATTCAAGTATTTGTAATTTTGTGCATTTAAAATCAAATCGTTTTTTCAACTCTTCACATAGGCATATATAGTACTTAAGTAAATCATTTTTGATTTCAGTAGCATCATTGATATTTGTACTTAAAAATTTGTTACATTTAACACCGAAAACATTTCGGAAGAAGGTAAATGGACTTTGGGTCTTTAAAATTCACATCCAAGGAAATGTTTGTTGTGTTTTCTATTAGTAAAATGCTGCCAGCCTTGTTTTTTACAAAACTGTGAGTGGCATATACTTGGCTCCACATTTTTTGATGCAGATCGTTTGACGGTCGTTTGTACGTGTTTGGTAGTCGACAACTATGAGCTCTAGGAAAAAAGTGGTAGATTTTCAAGCTTACGTGGTAGAAGTGGTAGATGCTCAAAAAAGTGGTAGATCTACCACGAAAGTGGTAGAAGTCCGAACACTGCAGCTGACACGACCTGTCTTATGAGAGTGCCATGTAAGTGATTACTCAACGACGTACGTGTACGTGAACGTAACGTAGAAATCAAACTACTTTTGATTTTTTACGTATGAACGTGTCAGCTGATTGCTTGCTCATACGACAGTGTTGCCTACTCACATTTTCGTATATTTTAGATCGTTTTTATTTGTTTTACAAAAATACCTTTTCAATTATGCATCGTGAAGTAAGACAGGTGACGCCAATTGAACAGCTGTTTAATTTTTTTTCTACTTTTTTCTGCTTTTTATTGATTTTCAAATGTCAAATATTTGTCAAAGCCAACAGATATTTTGTTCAAACATTCAAACTCACGATACTCCATGAATTTTTGGTTCCCAACCTTTGACCTTACGATCCTTGCCAGCCGAAGCAACCAGATTGGACTTGGGGGACCACGACATACTATGAACAGCTCCTGAATGTGCACTAAGGGAAGCTTAACAAGGCTGCAACTTCAGTGTCCACTTAGTTTGCATTTGGAATGCATTTGGAATGCCTGCCTTTTTACCGCGGTGTTCACCTAATTTACCAAAAATGGTCTAGCAAATACGTGGTCCAACTTCTTTGCGTTCAATGTATGGATATATTACATATTATTTAACAAAAAAAGAATAATATGATATAATTTGAAAAATATTTCTGTTTTGCTTCTGTATATTTGTAAACAAACCAATGCGATTTGACAAACTTTTGACATCTGAAACAAAATTTCAACAACAACAGCAAACACACGAAGCTTCTGACGACGCAACCTGTATTTATAAACCTTGCAATTATGGGAATAATATTGAAATAACCCAAAATAAATTTTGTTAAAATTTTATTTCAAATAAATTGACCAATTGAGGAGGTCCATAACAAAACGCAATAATTCCACCAAAACAATTTTTTGGAAAAACGAAAAAAACTAATTTGAAAATAAAATTAATTTAATTGGATACATATGGAAATGTTTCATTTTGGTCTGAACTAATATTTTTGGCGTTGAATAACAGTAAAATTATTGACCTTTGGTATGTTTTATAGCAATGGTTACATAGGTTTTAATGCGTAGAATTGGATTTAGTTAAAAAACCAAAATATTTGAAAAGTGGAATTGTTGCGTTTTGTTATGGACCTCCTCAATTATTATTTTTTAATATCAGTTTCGGTCTTATATACAAAGAAAAATACTCGATTAAAATATACATGTTTTCGGTAGCATGCATGAAAAGCGATCAATGGCAACATTGTATTAGATGTAAACAAAAGCAAATGGCTGATTTCAGCGTTAACATCACGGTCATAAAAGTTCGCCCAAAAGTACGTACGTACGTTACACGTCGGTGGGTAATTCAGCTATTATTTGGAGGAAGATGTCTGACCACCAACTGACTCAGCGCTGCCGATGTCAACTATCAGACCAATTACGCCAGTATCAAGTGGTTGGCAAAATTGACGTGGTTGGTAACGCGTCTATTTTCCATAGCTTGGCAGCACTTTTTTTTAAATTTTTGGTTGGCTGGTTGGGCAGCATGATAACAGAATTTTGGTGCTAGCATAGAAAGTTTTCTTTAAAACAGGTGCAGGGCTATTTTCAAATAGAAATTTGAATTTGAATTTTGTAGCAGGCGCATTCTAATAGAGAGAAAATAACGCACTCCAGTTTTCATATAAAGTTGTCTTGTGTTTTACAAAAAATAAAAATTTCTATTTAAAATGCCGAAAGTAATAGTGCGCCAAGTGGCTGCAGGAAAAGTGGAGGGATAATTTGGCTATCCCAAGGGAGGAGCAGCTGCCTCTCCAGAACATTTTTGTGTACGATCGTAATTTTGAGGAAGGAGCAAAGTCGGCGAAATGTCTTAAACCTGGGGCCATCATTAATTTAGGTAAGTTTTTTATAAAATGTGTACAAAAAGTTTGGTAATCGATTGGCGAAAAGTTTCATTTTATAATAAAGCACAGTCGAACTAAAAAATAAATATTTTAAAATTAAAAAAAAAATTGCTAATGCCACCTTGTATTAATTCGCCTTGTTCTAATTTCAGCAAGAGCTGCAGGAAAAGTGGAGAGATAATTTGGCTATCCCAAGGGAGGAGCAGCTGCCTCTCCAGAACGTTTTTGTGTGCGATCGTCATTTTGAGGAAGGAGCAAAGTCGGCGAAATGTCTTAAACCTGGGGCCATCATTATTTTAGGTAAGTTTTTTATAAAATGTGTACAAAAAGTTTGGTAATCGATTGGCGAAAAGTTTCATTTTATAATAAAACACAGTCCAACCAAAGAATAAATATTTCAAAATTAAAAAAAAAAATATTTAAAAAAAAAATTGTTTACGTCTAATTTCAGCAAGAGCTGCAGGAAAAGTGGAGGGATAATTTGGCTATCCCAAGGGAGGAGCAGCTGCCTCTCCAGAACGTTTTTGTGTGCGATCGTAACTTTGAGGAAGGAGAAAAGTGGGCGAAATGTCTTAAACCTGGGGCCATCCTTATTTTAGGTAAGTTTTTTATAAAATGTGTACAAAAAGTTTGGTAATCGATTGGCGAAAAGTTTCATTTTATAATAAAACACAGTCCAACCAAAGAATAAATATTTTAAAATTAAAAAAAAAAAAAATTAAATAAAAAATTATTTACGTCTAATTTCAGCAAGAGCTGCAGGAAAAGTGGAGGGATAATTTGGCTATCCCAAGGGAGGAGCAGCTGCCTCTCCAGAACGTTTTTGTGTGCGGTCGTCATTTTGAGGAAGGAGCAAATTCGGCGAAATGTCTTAAACCTGGGGCCATCCTTATTTTAGGTAAGTTTTTTATAAAATGTGTACAAAAAGTTTGGTAATCGATTGGCGAAAAGTTTCATTTTATAATAAAACACAGTCCAACCAAAGAATAAATATTTTAAAATAAAAAAAAAAATTGTTTACGTCTAATTTCAGCAAGAGCTGCAGGAAAAGTGGAGGGATAATTTGGCTATCCCAAGGGAGGAGCAGCTGCCTCTCCAGAACGTTTTTGTGTGCGATCGTCATTTTGAGGAAGGAGCAAAGTCGGCGAAATGGCTTAAGCCTGGGGCCATCATTAATTTAGGTAAGTTTTTTATAAAATGTGTACAAAAAGTTTGGTAATCGATTGGCGAAAAGTTTCATTTTATAATAAAACACAGTCCAACCAAAGAATAAATATTTCAAAATTAAAAAAAAAAATATTTAAAAAAAAAATTGTTTACGTCTAATTTCAGCAAGAGCTGCAGGAAAAGTGGAGGGATAATTTGGCTATCCCAAGGGAGGAGCAGCTGCCTCTCCAGAACGTTTTTGTGTGCGATCGTAACTTTGAGGAAGGAGAAAAGTGGGCGAAATGTCTTAAACCTGGGGCCATCCTTATTTTAGGTAAGTTTTTTATAAAATGTGTACAAAAAGTTTGGTAATCGATTGGCGAAAAGTTTCATTTTATAATAAAACACAGTCCAACCAAAGAATAAATATTTTAAAATTAAAAAAAAAAAAAATTAAATAAAAAATTATTTACGTCTAATTTCAGCAAGAGCTGCAGGAAAAGTGGAGGGATAATTTGGCTATCCCAAGGGAGGAGCAGCTGCCTCTCCAGAACGTTTTTGTGTGCGGTCGTCATTTTGAGGAAGGAGCAAATTCGGCGAAATGTCTTAAACCTGGGGCCATCATTAATTTAGGTAAGTTTTTTTATTAAATGTGTACAAAAAGTTTGGTAATCGATTGGCGAAAAGTTTCATTTTATAATAAAACACAGTCCAACCAAAGAATAAATATTTTAAAATAAAAAAAAAAATTGTTTACGTCTAATTTCAGCAAGAGCTGCAGGAAAAGTGGAGGGATAATTTGGCTATCCCAAGGGAGGAGCAGCTGCCTCTCCAGAACGTTTTTGTGTGCGATCGTCATTTTGAGGAAGGAGCAAAGTCGGCGAAATGTCTTAAGCCTGGGGCCATCATTAATTTAGGTAAGTTTTTTATAAAATGTGTACAAAAAGTTTGGTAATCGATTGGCGAAAAGTTTCATTTTATAATAAAACACAGTCCAACCAAAGAATAAATATTTTAAAATTAAAAAAAAGAAAATATTTTCAAAAAAAATTGTTTACGTCTAATTTCAGCAAGAGCTGCAGGAAAAGTGGAGGGATAATTTGGCTATACCAAGGGAGGAGCAGCTGCCTCTCCAGAACGTTTTTGTGTGCGATCGTCATTTTGAGGAAGGAGTAAAGTCGGCGAAATGTCTTAAACCTCGGGCCATCATTAATTTAGGTAAGTTCTTTATAAAATGTGTACAAAAAGTTTGGTAATCGATTGGCGAAAAGTTTGATTTTATAATAAAACACAGTCCAACCAAAGAATAAATATTTTAAAACTAAAAAAAATACAATACAAGATTTTAAAATTTAAAGAACAAAACAAAAATATTTTGAAAAGAAAAAATTTTAATTGATAATTTAAAAAAAATTTTCGATTTCTCAAAAAAAATTAAAGTTCGCCATTAAATTTGTGTGCCACATTTTTTCTACTATATTTATGCCCATATAACACTACGTATTTTTCTTGTATTTTTCGTGTATTTACCCAGCAAACACAGCCTCTAACGTTAGAGAAATGCTGTAGTTTTACATTAGAATTCTAATGTAGTTCTCTAATGTATCTCTAACCGAAAATCACGTTAGAGAACTAGGCTAGAGGACGATTAGAGAACGATTAGAGAAACACTCGAATAGCGAAGATGCGTGTATTGTCAAGTATTGTACTTATAAACTAAGGTATAAAAACTTTGAATTTTATTCCCATTAGATATTTAAGCTTAAAACATGTCAAACATATTGAAAGCAATAAATTTATCGAAATAGAATTAAACAAGAGCAATTGGATTTCATTTCATTTCAGTTAGAAATTTCTCATTAGAATCCCATTAAAATTTCACGTTAGAATTCGAATCGATAACTAACCTTTTTCTCGATATCGAGAACTAAGTCCCCTTTTTGTCGAGAATGCTATAATTCGCGACAGTTTCACAAATCGTTTTCTAACCATCTACCTTAGAGAATAACATTAGAATTCGAGTCGTTTTCTAATCGTCCTCTAACCTTAATGTTTGCTGGGTAATGCTTGAAATACAGACGAAAACTTATCGAAAATCAGATTACAAAAACAATTTCGCATTTGTTGAAGAGGTACAAACGGTGCCTGTAATTTCACTTGGGTTGACGTTTAGTTGAAAGCTGAACAAAAATCAAATTAAAAAATAAACAACAAAAAAATTAATTTGAAAATTTGATTATAACCTTATAAATAGAGTTCCTAGTTTGTAAAACAGAAGCATTTAGACAATACAAATATTTAATAATAGGGAAATACGAATAATTTGTATAGTTCATAACTTCCAAGAACAATGGCGTCAATGCAGAGGATTACGTATTACGTACCTACCTTTGAATGGTTAACTTATTCCGTATTTGCAATCATAAGAGTTTCAAACGCGTGTTTGGCTCCTGTGCTCCAATATTACCCCAGTGTACATACTTGAAATCCACCTCGGTTGGGAGTCAGTGTGAAACTTGCGCTGCATTGTTCGTACATCTAAATATAAATATGTATCTGTCCAACTGGTTTTGGAACACCACTTTTGTAAGAGAAGAGCAAATACGCTGCTTTTACTGCTTCTGCAAAAAACACGACCTTTAATCAATTCTATGGTTTTTCTAGATAACAAATAATTTAGTTTGTTGTTTAGTTTCAAAAGTCATAAAGGATTCCCTGCTCCTTCAAACGAATCAGCTGTTCATCATTTTCAGCGACTTCTCGTTCGCGTACAGTTTTATTTAGTAAAGTCATGCCCTCTTCACGATTCACCGTAGACAGGGCTTGAGCGCGTTCGAATAAGGTAGCTCCGGCCATTTAACTCTTGCTGTAAAACAAATTTCACAAAATTTATACAAATCTATCAACGTTTCTATATATTTTCGTTGATCTTGCTTTAATGTTTAAAGAGTTATATATGTGTTACCCTTTTGTTCAGTGGAAATTTCACGATGATTCGATGAAATTTATACTTGAAGAATCAGAAGAAAAATGAAATTCGCTTTTTCTCTGGATATGATTGACGATGACTTTTTTTACTTTTTTTTATCTAAAGCTAAAGTATTTATTAATGCTAATTTCTCTTTTTTAGGCGAAGGCACTGGAGAAGAGACAATGACGGAGGACGCAAAAGATTGGGAGTTTTTCGAGGCAATGCACGAGTATGCCTCAAAAAAAGGCAACTCCACCCGAGCTATTTGCTAGACAGTGGGGACGGTGAAGTGTCGATGAGACCACGGACGTCCTCAGCGTCCAGCTGCTCAAATGCAGCATCAACGTCCCGATCTCGATCTGACACCCCTCAAATGCCAAATAGAAAGGAGAGACTGCATAAATTGGAGTAGCATATTATAAAGCGCGAACGGAAGTTTAAAAGGCTTATCAGCTCGTTGCTCTCCGTGTTTGGACACATGGTCCAAACAGATTATCCACACATAAACGTGGATAGTTTGAAAGTGTCGTCCGAATCTGACTCGGATTAATAAAATTATTTTAACAAAGACTATATGAAAGCACGTGTCACAACGTCAGTTAAAACAACTATCAATTTTGTTTTAAAAATGAACAACAAATTTAAAGAAAGTTTAGGAAAATTTTCAACTTCTTTCATACAATTTTCAGAGCTTTTTAGAGTATGATGTTTTGTAGGCCATTAAATATTAGTATAATAATGTGTTAATCTTATGTTCGTAAATTATTTTGATGATTTTTGGCAATTTTTTTTTTGAGTTTTTTGTATCTTTTTCCATACAAGTTTTTGAAAGCAATTTTTTTTTATGTATATCAAAGAAACCCCTTTAGCACTCCGGGAAAAAAATTGCCAAAAATCAGCGGAATGTGTCACGAACCGTATTTAATTTTGTTAACATTGTTGTACTAAAATTGAATGGCCTAAAAAAGCTCATACTCTAAGAAATTCCCAAAACTCTATGAAGAAAGTTGAGAAACTTGCTCAAGTTTCTTGGAATTTTCGAAAGAAAACTTATAGTTCTTAGAACTCAAGCTGAGTGGTACTTTTATGTAGCCTTTGTTAAAATAATTTTATTAAGTCAAAATTTGTGAAACTGAGACTGTTAATTTTATGTAAACTGCAGTGCCTTGCCTACCTGTATCATTTTAAATGGACATATTTAAATAAAATAAGTTATTTCTATAAATTTTCAGAGTTTTATTGTTGCTCTTTTAAATGTTGTATTGATGATTTTCTTACATATGATATTAAAATATGGAATTTTCATGTTCCAAAAATGATGGAAAAAATTTAAATCTTTCTCTCAAACCATCAGCAAAATTGAGAAGCGTAACCTTGTTTCGATCATGCACATAGTTAGACTCGTCCACTGAAATCATAGAAAGATCCGAATCTTCGTTCAGTACACAAATGTTATGCAGAACAAATGCACTAAACACAGTTTTAATACAATTTTTAATATCTAGTTCTAGATGGCGTGAAGGGAAATTTTACTTGTACTTAATTCTTCGAACTACCTAGGCACTGGTACTTTAGAGGACTCCAGCTTTAGACATAAAATGTATTTTAAGTTGACTATGACAGCCATGTAAATGGTGTTTATTTATTGAAATTGGCTATGATTATGAGTCAGTGAGTTGCAACTGCAAGACAACTTCATGCCAAGTAGGTAAATAAAAATTAAAAAAAAAAATTATAAAATATATTCGAAAATAAACTCAAAACTTCTGTTTGCAAAAAATATTTCTGATAAATAAATAAATATTTGAACTTCGATGGAAAAAATGACATGATTGTTTGATTAGACACTCTAATGTGCATAAGTATTTACACTACTCTCACACAACAAATTTTCTGTTGATTTGTCCATTCGACCGTTGATTGGTCGTGTTCACTTTTCGTCGCTGTCTGCTTTGCTTAATTGCTCATAGATTCTTGCGTCTAAGAAGCAGCGCTAGGGCGTTAGACCGTTGTCGTCTTTGAACTATGTTCTCCTAGTTGAGCATTCAGTATTCTTGAACACTTGGCGGCGTGGTGAACTGATCGCTCTCGTAAAAGTGTTGATCACAAAAACAAGAAAGAAATTACAATAAATTATTTGTTTTTTGCGAATTTGGTAGTAAAAAAAATATTAAAAAAAGAATAGTAAAAAATATATTAAAATAAAAATATATTTATTTTATGATACTGTGAAACGTTATAGTTGTTTGTGGAGTAAAAAAGTGAGAGTTGCAAATACTGAAAAAAGTAAAAAAATATTTTTTAAATCGTGAAGTAATTTTTTTTCTAAATTAAAAAAAAAAATTATAACAGTACCGAATCCAAAAATATTTTTTAAATTCTGAAAAAAAAATAAAAACTTCCGAATTTTCAATAAAAAGAAAAAAATTCGCTCCAGAAATAAAGGTAACTAACAGTCCAGCAACTCAAAGTATTTGAAATTGAAATTTCGTTTAAGCAAATAAGTTAAAGTTAAATAACCAGAAAAGTGAAAATATTTTCTAAATCGTGAACTTTTTTTACTAGATACAAAAAAAAAAAATACTTATAAATTTAGTAAAAATTTAGTACATCAGTTATCAAAGGTTCAAAACAACAAAATTTGCTACTTGCAATTATAATAAAACACATTTTCCCAATCAAAATATTTATTAACACTTTGTGCATTAAAATTTACAAATTACGTGCAAACAACAACAAGTATTCTTCGCAAAGTCTCAACAGCCAAAGTGTTTTCTTCTTAAAAAAAAAAATAAATAAATAAAAATAAAAGTCCCATTAATTACAAACCATAATAAGTGCAATGTTTATTTTTTTCTTGTTGCTTTTTTTTTGTATGGTACGCGGAAATTAATTAAATTTTATAAGCGTTGCTTTGTCCACACTTGAATATTTCTAAAAATATTGCTTTCTCTTCAAATGTGTTCTTGTACGTTTTTGCATTTGTTTTCCTTTCATTTTCACTGTTTTTCTTCTTGTTTACAAACATAGCCTTACTCGTTAGACACTTGAAATTTTCGATTTGTTTTTATTTTCTGTTACATATTTATTTTGTCTGCCAACAAAAGCCGCCATGGTAAACAGACATTATTGTTTTGATGCTGAAATTAGATTGATTCGTTAATAGGGTGGAACGTAAATTGGAGTAGACATTTCGGAAAACTAATCAAGCTCTGACCTTATGGAAAGCAATGTAACCTATTAATGGTGGCAAACCATAACGCTTGTAACGCCATAACCATACCATAGCCAACCAATGGAATTTTGATTTTTCTGCCATATCTATAAACAGCTGATCATGAAGCAAACTGTAAGGAATTGGTTGTTGACGATGAAGTTTACTATCAACTGGCGGGAATTGTCAGCTGTTTATGATTACGGCACCATTAATCGATGGCAATAGATGTGGTTAAGTAGCATACTATAGGTTATGACTTTGGATTTATGGAAACGGAAGTTTGTCTGCAGCTTATACCATACCTATGCATAACCTATAAATTGTCATGCATAAGTTAGATCATGAAATTACCTTCTTTTTTAGGTTAAGGCACCAAAAATGGATAACAATAGATTTGAACAGGTATTTGGTGTGGTTATGACTATAGATTTATGGCTATGTAAGTTTGTCTGTTGCTTAAAATAACCAGCTCTGGATCATTGCCCCTTGGAAAACGGTAATAGTTAAAGAATTCAAATAAATTTCGGTTTCGTTTCAGTTTGGTACTGTCTCGTTGCCACTCTCTATTTCGATTTTGACTCTGTTTTAAGTTTTGTTTTTGGCTTCGGTACCATTTTCAGTTCCCATTTGTGTCCCAGTTTAAATTATACTGAAAGTCCTCACAATCAATAGATGTCGCTGCTGCGGGTTTGACATGTGTCTGCCGATCTGAAATCTCGCACTGCTCCTTAGTATATCTCTACTAGTAGCGCAACTAACAGCTGACTTACTCCGAATCAGCACACACACACAAACCACACAGGGTACGTTGTATGCAATAATAAAGCAATCGGTTTTTAATGCTGAAACATTGAACGTGAAGATCAAAAACTCCCAAATTATTATATATCAAGCAGTTTTAACAACTTGTCAAATGCTATTAATTGTACATTTCACTATAAATGAATGATTCTAATTGCAATTTTTACTGTCAAGCAACTCTGAACGTTATTTCCTCCATTCCACGTTGTCGGAGTACCATCATCCACTGCCTTACACTCCGATTCGTAAAAAAGATGCCAAACTATTCGAGGTAATAATAATAATAATATGATTGAGGAAGTGTACTGCGACCTTAAAGGTCTATTGTACCCTCATAAGCTCATGGCACCTTGTCCAGCCCGATCCGCCTCAGAAAGTCCAGAATGGAGGACGGCTTTAAATCGGGTAGGTGCCTGCACTCCAGTGTAGGTGCGCCTAAGTACTTATGTCTGCTCCTCGACACAGCATCGCAACTACACAGGTAAACAATGCACTGCTCTCTCCAGACTAATTTCCTTCTTTTATTTCTGCCTTTTCATAAAATCTTACGCTCCACCTTATTCGTGGTAAAAATATATCCAAGTGTGTGTGTAAGTGCAGCTGATGTGGGATCGCGTTTGACAGCCACGGTTGCGTTGCGACTGACACATTGTATTTCTTGTGTAGTAGCTATGCATGCCCATATAGAATATATATTTGTTGTTGTTGGTGATGTAAAAAATAACAATAATTTATAAACAACAGCAAAAACAGAAATCAATGATTTTTTTTTGTTTTGAAAAGCGCTCTACAATGGGCCATTTCAAAAAAAAGATGGTCAAAATGCTACATAAAAAGAACTAACATTTTGTGAAAAAATACTTAAATTTACATTTCGTTCACAGAATATTTGCTATCGCATGTGCTTTTCCTTGATGTCAAAATTTACAACTGTCAAAATTTCCCATGGGGCTAGGTAAAATTCTGACAACTGTGATTGTGTACACATGTATTGCCACTCATATTATTTCAAATGAATTTATATGCCAATACGTTATTAAACAGTAAAATATAGCTTAAAGCCAAAAATATCAAATATAATGGCAGAAAAAATACGTAAATGTACATTTCATTCACAGAATGTTTGCTTTCGCGTGTGCTTTTCTTAGACGTCGAAATTTACAACTGTCAAAATTTCCCATATCATTTGCCACAGCAAAATGGAAAATATTTGTACACCACAGAAAATTTGTTCACCTCATTTTTCCTCTGAGTTAAAAGTTACCGATTGGCACACAGCCTGAGTAAAATGTTACCGATTGGCACACAGTCTAAAAGTCGTTTTTACTATCAACGCTTAATGACTACACCTTATTTGACAGATATCATTCGGCGATCTGTCAAATAATGTACAGTTTGGAGCTAAACACAGGCGCTCAAGACTGCTTCAACTAACCCTAAGGTGGACCAAGGCTATTCGCCTTAAAAATTAAGTTTTTAATTAAAAGAAGTTGTAAACCAAATCTGTTATGCGTGTTGGATTTTGTTGTCTCTGGAAAACGAAATTAAGAGTTATGGATTCCGATCAACTTTTTTTGAATGCAGCCCCATTGTGCAGCCAAATGTTGGCACCAACATTTTTATACCTTTCATGAACATGAAATGGTATTATAACTTTGGTCCGATGTTTGTAAGTATGAGAAGAAGAAGAGATAGACCCACCAATGAGCATACGGATTCAGCCATGTCCGTCTGGCTGTCTGTTTGAATGCAAACTAGTCCCTCAGTTTTAGAGATATCTCTATAAAATTTGGTATGGGACCGCCATTTTGTACGACATTAATCATTTGTCGGACCAGCAAGATCGGACCAATACAAGGCACATCTCCCATACAATCGATTGTCTCGATAAATCGGGTTTGGGCTATATATCTTTAAATTAACAGTTTCGAAGAGTTTGTACCAATTGTAAGTAAGGATCGGGCACTTCAAATTGTGGTGTGTGTTCATGAAAGGTATAAAGCCTTCTCCACAGCCGAAGACAGCCCTTTCCTTACTTGTTATTTATGCATTATGTATAAAAATGTATATTTGTATGAGAACATTTTTATCATTACGTCGTCAAATTGGAATGTAAAGGGCTTTCGCTTAGTTGTAACCAAAGCGATTTTTTTCCATTGTAATTTTTTGTTGAATTTCCCAATCCGTTTGTTTTATTGTAAACTCATGGCATAAAATATCGCTTTAACCTTTCTATGGACTTTGATTAGGAGCATTGTTTCGATGTGACCACCGATGATACACTGTCAACCTTAGGGCGATTTGCACCATCTCTAGTTAGAGCGAACTGCCACTTCATCTGACAGACAGTTGACCGATTTCTGTTAATGTAACTGTGTTTGCGAGAAATTAATCATAATGTCTCCAATTTAGTATAGGTATATCTCCATAATCATTCTCTGGAAATCCTGGCAAAATCAATCGCTCTAGAGTTGAGTTTAATATATTTATGAAACAATAACTAGAACAAATAAGTCCTAAGAAAAATTAAGAAGAATGAAGATATGAGATATGGAAAAAAAATTGTTTTTTATATGTTAGGACATAAATCAATTGAGTAAACAAAATTTGTGTCAACAACAAAAAAGTTTAATTAATTTTTAATTTTTTATTTTTAATGAATTTAATAGTAAACAAATTTTTAAAAGGATCTTTATAAAAAAAATGTTTTCAGATGATACAATTCTCTTACGGAAAAAAAATTCAAAATCAAAAAGTGAAATCAGAAAACAATAACAGTGTTTAGACGTTGATTACTTTTTTGTATAAATTTAATTAAATTCCCTTTAAAATTATATGCAGCTTAATCTTTTTGCTAGTTCCACAAAATCTAGGCAAGCAATGGCAAGCCTCTAGAAATTAATATTAGGATCTCTAACTAAAAAATAATTCCAGTTTTTTAAATTTAAAATTTTGTAATTGACCCAATCTAATGTACTCGTAAATATAATTTTTATTTGTAAGAACACCTTGCTGAGGGTGTGAAACCTTGGAAATTTGGAGTATACATAAATTAAGATTTTATTTAGTGGAACTTTTTTTTTTTAAATTTAAAGTACGAGGGCGCGTTAAGAATTCCGTGACTTTTTCTATAAAATAATTAAGCCAAAAAGTCTTTAATAGATAAATCGGATATCCTGATGGTAAACAAAAAAATTGTATAGTAAAATTGTATTTCGCAGCCAGATAAATTTTTAAGTTTATGCGTTGTTTTTTTAACTCAAAAATGTGTTCGGTTGTTTTGGTGAAGAATTTGAAAGCAAATATCTTTTACGCATATACCCTTTAAAAATCCTTTTATAGGCAGTTACGCGCTTACAAAGATAAATATGTATGTATGTATGTATGTTAATTTCTAAATTTATTCTAACTAAAATGTTTTATTTCTATTTTGCCTCTTTTCAGCTCCAACATGTCCCAGCCAACCCATCTACCGCCACAGCCGACGCCCGTTTCGGTCATAAATCGTGGCATAGCATCCACAACGGTCGATCAAAGGCGTGCTAGTTTTGCACGCCGTGCAGAAAGTTTGGTGGAGAGGGTGAGAGTGTTGAATCAAATTTATGAGGTATCAAGTGACCAAGCGTGGGATATTTTTAAATATTTTTTGAAGTTTTTTACCCATATAACCCAAATGTCCATGTCCGATGCTATGACGTACTAGTTGTGGTCCTGCTAAAAATAGATTTACACAATAGTATATCCTTTTGTTTGTAATATAATATATCCTTGTACTTCCACAAAGGCTACACAGCAACTTTTCAATCCCAATAGCATATCATAGCTGTCATCCATTACGCAACCGTAAGTAAATATGTATATACACAGCTAAATATGTACATATTTACTATAAGAAGGTAAAATATTTTGTTTCATTCGGAGTATAAATTAAATGCTTCCTTTTCGTTTTAAGTTAAATGTTCATAGCTGGCAGTCAGCTGGTACTCTCAACGCGTTTCTTATTAGATAACGCCCCCCGTAGATACGTTTTCACAATTCTAATTAACAACAACAACAAAAAAGTAGTAGAGTAGTCTAAGTATGGGTGATGCCCACCAAATAAAAGTTTGATAAAACATATCCCTGATTGGCCGATTAAGAAGTTAAGTCATCTCTCAGCAAAACGAAATCGTTGTTTAAGGGTAAGGGTTTAAAGTGCTTCGAATGTTTAAATGCTGGAGATATCAGAAATCGACTGCTGAGTGGAAGATCACCCTATTTCAAAATATTTTTAATAAAACGCCCTACTCGTATTTCAGAATTGGTTGAAAAAAACCCTTTCCACAGAATTTTTTTCCATAACACCCGATTTAAAAATTCGTTTGAAGAGCGCGCATTTTCGAAATTAGTTCCAATATCTAAACGAAAATTTCATACATTTCCACCTGTCATGTGGACTTTAGCTTTTATTCAAATTAATTTAAAACTAATACCCAGTTTTGAAAACAAATAATTTTCTAAGGGAGAGAACCACACAGGGGCACATCCTCCATAAAACGCTATAGTTTTTGTTATTGTTTGTAACACTATGGGTCCAGCTCTCTATAAATCTCAAGTTATTGTTGTTGTTTCGCTTTGCCGCGATCAGCTGTTTTATCTCTTTGCTCTCTTGCACCTCTTTTTAAGTTAAAATCTCTAAATGAAATGTCAAAATGCGATCGCGTCAAATTAAACGCCGATTAAGCTTAACCGGTCTTTATGAAAGTGGCTCTAAGAAAAAAAATCTTTTGTTACCTTTCTCCCTTCCTGTCTACTATATTAGCAAGACCACCAGCCGCGCTACCAGCTGCTTTTTCCAAATCGCATAAACATAGAAATAGATGCGGTAACTGAAAAAAGAAATGTTCCAGAAAGCTCGATTTGTCATTTAAATGGACTTTTATTGAGTGAAAGCCTCATCAATTATTCAAATCACAGTAGTTTGGAAAATTGATATAAATGACTTGCAAAAAATGAAATTAAAAGTCAACAGGTGGATATATGTACCGACTTGCATACTCATTCCTACATACACACTGGTATGGGCTATATGTGAATGTTTTGTGACGCTAATCACGTTGCAAGTATATTTAGAAATCCAAATGCTTGGTTTGGTACTCAATTTATGTAATTGGTTAAGTGGGAGATGTTGGGTATGAGTGCATATCCATGTATGAACATTAGACTGTCTCATATTTTTTGTGCGAAATGATACAAACAGAACAGTAGTGGAATTCACTAACTTCGACTACGACATTCGCAATCGACATTTTGTCATACCGATATTTATCACGATATTTGGTATTCACTAACTATTTTTTCTCGATTTTCGTTTATTTGCAATCAGCTGTTTCGCAAACTAAACGACACATATGTAATTTGCAGTGGTTTTCTATGTCGTTAAATAAAATGCACATAATTTTAATTTTTTATTAAAAATTGGAATAATAATACTATATCCACATTATTATCATTAAAAAATGGCATTTGAGAACATAGAGTATGTTATATGTATAGCGAGATGAGAACTCCTTTTCCGCATCGTTATAGATAAGTTAGGGAATGAAGTGCAAGCGACCGAAACGCTATTGAAAATCTTGAAAAATCGAACCGAATCGAATAGCTATAATTTAGCAGTTTTAAACACGATCCATTGCTATTAGGCCATTCTGATTTCATTTTCTTTTTTCGAATTTAGATTGTATACTCATTTCTCAGTGCAAGTTCGACACTAAATCTATGAATTCGACATTAAATCTATGAATTACAAAAACAAAATATATGGAAAATGAATATGTGTCTGTATGTTTGTCGAGCTGCTACGATCTATTAGTTGGACCATGGTTCTACATAAATAAAAATTACAAAAGAATTTGTATTTGTTATTATAATTTTTATATATTTTTACAAATTTTATGAGCTCAGGACCAGTTGATAATAATTCGTATTCAATTATTATTATTTTCAATCTTAAGGAAAAAGTGATATTATGATTTTATTTGAACATGAAAGGGAAATTCAGACACAACCGTCATTCCATTGGTCAGAAGCTGCTTATTAAAAAGCCTATCAGACGAAAGTTTTTTGGTTACCTAAGTAAGCTCCATCGCCAATAATAGATTTGATTGTAATATCCACAATTACATTTTTTTTTTTTCTTTAAATTATTTTTCCATTCAAATTCTTCTAGTTAACTGTGTTTCAGTCTGTAAAGTAAAAATAGTATTTGTAGATAAAAGAAAAACTTAATATCTGCGGAAAATGCAACACCTTAATGTAAAATTATTGTAATGTACAAGTTCAAGCAGGCACATATATACGGAATTAGTTTAATTAATCGAAATTGAACGTATTTTATAGGCATTTTTAATTACAAATATTACAATCAGCATGTGGAAGTACAAACATATAAAGATCGGTATATACCAAGGGACCCCGTTTTTACGCCGTATCGAAAATAATAGTATTTATTGCTTAGAATCTCAGGATTTTCGGGATGAGAAATATGTTACTAAAAACAGTATTGTCTATTTGCTTTATGAAAATTATCTTCACTCCTTTGTTGATTAGCAATATTTTTGAATATTTTAACTTATATTCAAGTAAAATAAGCTTTTCGTTCAAATACCAAAAAACATGGACAAATACAAATATTGTGCTTAAAATCTTACTAAAACAACATATCGAGCCCTAACCGCAATTTTGGTATAACCAATCAAATTTTTGAAAATCCGTTTGATAGATACATATCGATAATTCTCTTTGTTTTAAATCATCTCGCAAAATTACGGGTTTTAATGATTATTCTAAAAAACAGTCAAAAAAGGATCATGATTTTTCATGATTTAAAAAAAAAAAAAAAATAATCAAAAGTAATCAAAAAAATTTGTTTGTTTGTTTATTTGTACTATTCAATCAAATATATTATGACTTCTTAGTGAAAGTATATATATATGTACGGAAAAAAAGATAAATAAAAATATTCTGTGCAAAACTGTGTCGCTGAACCATTAGCTCAAAGCGAAACTTATTGTCGCGTGTGACCACTTAAAAATTTCAAAAAAAAAATAAATAAATAAAACATAATCCAAAAAAAAAATTTTCATTACCTTTGATTGTTTTTGATTAATAATCGTTATTTTGTTTATCGCAATCAATTAATAATTGCCTTTTTTGAAAACAATTAAAATAATCATTACCGACTAAAAAAAAACATCAAATCAATTGATTACTAATTACTTATCAAATTTTGCATTTTGCATTGAAATTCTTTATACATATTTCTGAACTAAAAACCCTTCTCCAGAAAAATTTTATTTTTGTTGGTCACACCAAAATTGCTGTTAGGGCTTAATATTAAAAATCCAACTAATTGTTATACATATGTACATATAGTTTAAGTTCAATTAGTTTCTCAAGCAATTTATTTTAAAGAATATCACTCAAAGTATACCCAAATTTCGGGATTATGAAGTCAGTTGCCAAAAATCCCGTTTTGGTTAAAATCGAAAAAATCATCATTCCCTACTTATATTTAGACTTTATAATTCTAGTGAAGCGCATTTACGTGTGTATGTATGTACATATGTATGTATGTGTGTATATAAGTACCCTGCCATCAAACCAACTAGTTGAAAACTACTTTACAACTAGTACGTGCACTAAGCCCAACTAGTCAGCCAACTGTCATATTTTCATATAAGCAACTGGTATTTTTACAATGTTGATGTCCTACGACATTTCAATTGTCAGATTTCGACCAAAACATACCAGTCATCGACTAGTATATACATACTAATTTGCATATAGTTGAAATATACCAGTTTCATAGTAGTTCAAAATGGAATGAAATGAACTAGTAAAATTTCAGCCCAGTGGGACTAGTATCAAACTAGTTCGAAAAAGACTGAACCTTTCAATGCATTTCGTCTCATTTCTGCTGTAACCTTGTATCTTAAAAAAAAAACACTTAAATAGTTCAGTTTTGCATATTGATTCCCAATTCAAGATTCCAGATGCATTTTCACATTAGAAGGAATATTCTTATACAGTGTCGTTACGAAGTTAAAGCAGAATTGGAAGGATATTTTAAAATTTTGATTGAAAAAGGTCAATGCAACTGAAAAATGCATATAATAGCTATAAAAATAAATAAAAACTAAAAGAAAACTTTGTTTTAATAACTTCATAGTTAAAAGAATGCATATAAGGTAATTAGAGTTTGAACTTTTTCAAACTAGTTAGAACAATTTGAACATGAAAATTGTAGTTGAATACTAGTATGGAATAGACTTTTTCAGACTAGTATGATTTCAACCAGAAAATTGTAGTTGTATACTAGTATGGTGTCTGACTAGTTTGGTGTTTCACTGCAGGGTATTTGAGCTAATAAATTTGTGCATTTGTATTAATGTATCGTAATTCTGCTAGACACTCGTCTAGCTAATGGCCATACATATGTTCCTGATGTTGTAAGTCAAGGTCATAGTATTTAAGAAAATGCAACAATAAAACTTCTCAGTCTTAGCCTATATTTCCTATGAGTACATAGAAGCTTCAGGACCGTATTTAGTCCCAAGATAGATAAGCGGCCATTGCAACTACTTTTAACAGACGGTAGAATAAACCAACTAGAAATAAGAAAAATTGTGAAAATTTTTTTTTTAAGTAACTTGAAATTTTACTTCGATATGTGGGACCTTCCAAAAAAATTTGGTTAGTTTATCTACCAAGGTATTTAAAACGTTTGCCTCCAGTGTGCCAATTAGATCAGCTTATCTACTAGCCACTACACAATTTACATACTCCATTAGTTTTTGTTTTTACATGCTAAATATATGAGCCTGCGTTTACAGTAAAATAAAATTTTAAATACAGAGAATCATACTCACAGTTTGACTTAGTACTCCCACTGAGACTCAAATTACGGTAAATGGCCTAACGTTGTTATTCCCTTAATCCAGCACTGCATGCACATTCCAATCGACATTTGTTAAGTTGCGCCTCTTATTCATTTAGAACCGTTGGTGGGTGTGTTGTATTGAATTGATTTAAGTGAGCTTTTATAGTTAGTTGAATAATTGCAGGCATTTGAAAATTTATTATTGAATGCAAACAATTTCATAGCCATAACCGCTTCATTTCCTTTATCAATTCAATGTCTTTACCTTTGCATTTCTTGGTGCATAGCAGATTTATGAATGTCATTTATTAACCCTTTAATTGTCTGGGAGTGTGGGTTAAACTGCAATTGAGGTTTGCTTATGTTAGAAATGGTTCACCGGGAGTAGCCTACCTGTTGCTGATAAAAGCCAAGGGTTGAACATTGCGGTACATCCTTTGAAATAGTCAAGCTTTGTAGAACTTTATGGTGCATATGGAGAAGAAGAATATCATTTCCATTAATCAAAGGCAAGTTTAGTATCGACGTTATCACGACCAGTCGATTTGAGTGGAGTTGGATTCACAGAAATTATCGAGACTTTTTTGAAATAATAACGGATATGCCAAAAAAAAATTATTGGATAGGATAGGTGGCAAGCCTAGGTTCAAACCCTACATAAATTTTGATACCTATATTGAAATATTTCTCTCAATGTAAAAAAAATTGAGATAGGTGGCAACCCTGTAGCAACCTTCTAGCATGCTTAAGTAGAAGAACTTTACATTAAGAAGTCCACCTATTTTCAAAAGCTTATCAAAACCTAATAGTACTAGCTGGCAACCCTACTAAGTAGACCTAGCTGGAAGTATTTTTGTTAAAATGCTCCGTTAAATACTTTTCATTTGATACCCATATTGGCATGTCTAACTTCAACATAGAAAAATTAGAAAGTGGCAACCCCATGAGAGCATTCTAAATGGCAGCACCACTCTCGAAACTCGAAGAATATCGTAAAACATCTATGTACATATAAATTTGCGTCATATGCGGAGCTATTCGAATAGCTGGTTTAAAATTGTATGGTTATAGGTTATATGTTGATAGTACCGTGGGATCATTAGATTTAAAACTTTTTGTTGTGAATCTGTTTTAAAAGCATTTTAAAGCCGTTGGCGGCCAGAGTGGTGTGGAGGTAGTGTTGCCGGCGTACCACACCGAAGGTCCGGGCTCGATCCCTGGTACAGGTTACATCAAAAAGTGGTTTGAAAAAGTTTTTTCAAAACGGGGTCGCCCCTCGGCAGTGGTTTGGCAAACTCTCCGAGTGTATTTCTGCCATGAAAGGCTTCTCAGCAAAAATTCATCTGCTTTGTAGATGCCGTTCGGGGTCGGCGAAAAACCGTAGGTCCCACCAATTTGTAGGAAAAATTTTAAAGCGGCACACCACAAATTGGAAGAGAAGCTCGGCGCAAAAATCTTCTAGGAGGTTGATGATATAACTGCTGTATATCGCGCCATATATATATGTATATATATATATATAAGCCGCTGTCGACGTTATGCCATCTTCGGTGTCACAAAAAACCTTAATCACATGACATCTAGCTTTCTCATTTGATTGCTCCTTCCAGTAAAATCGACTCATTTAGAGGTATCCACAAAAACTACCTTCATTATAGGTACCTCGACATTAGATATATTTATAACGCACACATTCAGGAACACACACATTTTGATCTAATCTGCGGCAGTGCTTCCAAATATAAATCAGTGAATGGAGTCAGATCGCCAGAATCGAAAAATGACACTGAAGATGACACAATTCCGTAACTGTTTTATTTTCAAACCAAATTTAACAACTAAAGATGGATAAGTTTTCCAATATATACAAATATCGAGATCTTGCTAACTTTTCCCAGAGTTTTTTTTTTCAAACTCCTGATTTGATATAAAAAAGAAATAATTTTTTAATTGCGTAGTAACTGTAACAAACTGTAAATATGTAATTAAACAAAATTCAAAGCATTATTAACACCCAATTAATATACACACAAAATTACATTAAAATAAGTCATAAACAATTAATAAAAACGAATAGCAGACGATTTCGTCAAGAAGCACGTTTTGCAAACTAAAAATAAATGATTCATGAATTATGGAATTAATTTGTTTATTTTTCATCAAATTACGCATTATGGTATGTTAATGTACTAAATACGCCAGCTGTTGCTCTATTAGTTAGCCTTGAAAGTGGCTGCTAACATTTTATAGAAGGCATGCACCCACCTTTTTGGGAATATTTTTAAACGCTTTGAACTCTTATTTGATCACTCTCTGTCCAACAAAGGGCATCACTCGCTGCTTCGCCCTTCTCTGCTTCCACCATTAAACATTGCAAAAAATCCTTAGCCACTTGTCCGCTTTACCAAAGCGCTTTCGCACATGCAAGACCCAAACATGAAATGAAGTTTAAATTTTGCGTTTTTGTTGCTATGAAAATTTTTATCTCGTTTTTTTTTTTCTGTTTGGCAGGATGAAACTGCGATGTATTGCCAACCAAAATATCATCGCGAATCCCATTGGAGTTTACCTGTAAGCTTAACATACTGTTATTAAGAAATAATGAAAGCTCATTTTTGATTTGCCGCATTTCCCTTCAACACATTTGCTTGAAACTCCACCACAAAGTTTGGTTGTTTTGGGAACAAAGATAATGGCCAATAATCGTTATCGTTGCTTAACACATGTTTTAATAAATTCTTTACTTAATTAAGAAGACATATAAAATTTATTTTTTTATGTTTTGCAAGCTCACCCTGTGTCAACTTTTAATTTTGAATAATGAACTCCGGTAAGCCTGCCACTTTTTAAAATTCCAAGTTGGAACACTTCTTCAAAGGTGCTTTTGTATGAAAATTAATTAAAACGTGAAGCTTGTAAAGTATCAAAAACAAGTAAGGAAAGGGCTGTCTTCGGCTGTGCCGAAGGCTTCACACCTTTCATGAATACGCATAACTTTTTTAAGTGTCCGATCCTTACTTACAATTGGTCCAAACTCTTCAAAACTGTTAATTTGAAAATACATGGCCCAAACCAGAGTTATCGGAGCAATCGATTATATGGGAGCTATATGTTATGTTAGTCCGATCTGTATGATTTTCACTGCACACATCACATATGTAATAAGTACCAAACCTGCAAAATTTTACATTCCTAGCTTCTTAACTGCAAAATCTATAGCCCAAAACCCATTTATCGAAACTATCGATTATATGGGAGCTATATGTTTGGTTGGTCCGATTTGAGTCATTTTCACTACACATGTTACTTATACAATATGTACGAAAAGTGCAAAATTTTGCGGTCCTAGCTTTTTAATTGCAAGATTTATAGACCAAAACCCGTTTATCGGAACTATCGATTGTATGGGAGCTATGCTTTGTATCGGTCCGATCTGGCTGGTTCCGACAAATGATTAATCCCATGCAAAATGGCGGCCCTATACCAAATTTCATCGAGATAGGTCTAAAATTGAGGGACTAGTTTGCGTTCAAACAGACAGACGGACAGACGGACAGACGGACAGACGGACAGACGGACGGACGGACAGACGGACATGGCTAAATCAACTCAGCTTATCATCCTGATCATTTCGGTATACTTAATGGTGGGTCTATCTCTTCTTCTTCTCATACTTACAAACATCGGACCAAAGTTATAATACCATTTCATGTTCATGAAAGGTATAAAAAGTTATTCAATTATTCCACTAATGGGTTAACCGATTACTCGGTTTGTCACTGTAGGCATTCTTACTATTCGGTTAATGGTATACGAACAGTGACAGTGAAAAGTGTGAATTTTATACAGCCCTACACAGAAATACTTTTTTTTGAAATACGAATGATATCTATATTCGTTTGATATCCATATTGAAATATTTCGTTTCATTTAAAAAAAATTGAGATAGGTGGCAACCCCGTAAAAATAACCTTTGTTGCAACATCTGAGTAAAAATTCTTAGAGTGCGGCACACTATCTATATAACAAATTTCATTTATATCGATTGAGCCGTTTTCGAGATCTTCTGAATAGCTCTTCTACATTTATAATAAGATAAGCTCAGGTGGCAACACTAAGTGGCAACTCTCTTTAGGCAGGTTTTTTTTAATACGGTCTGAAATACCTTTCATGTGATACCCAAATTGTCATATTTCGCTTTATTAAAAAAAATTCAGATAGGTGGCAACTCCGTAGAATTAACCTAAGTGGCAACACCTAAGTAAAAATTCTTATAATGTGGTACCCTATCTACATACATACTGAATTTCATTCAAATTGGTTCAGCCGTTTTCGATATAGTCTGGATATACAAATATAGAAATATACAAGAATAGCTCGTTTAAAGTTATAAGATACCTGTAAGTAGACAATAAAAAAAAAAATAAAAAATATTGAACGTATAACCGAATAATTAAAAGTGAGGTGTTCGTAATTCAATACAGCACACTATATCGAAAAAAGAGTCTGAGACATGTACTCTGTTTGACTAAATTTTGATAGGCTACGAAACTTCATTAAAAAACTTTTTTTTTTAATCTTTTTTAAAACTTTTTTTTTTGGATTTTTTAAAAATTTTCGAAATTCTTTCGTGAGCTTACAAATAGTCACTCTTGAAATTTCTATTTCAAAAAATACATACATATACAATGTATTATACATATATGTATATATTTATATGAAACTAACAAATGAGTTTTAGCTGTTGAAGTTCTCGTAATATATTACGAGAACCGGCTGAACCATTTTGAGTGTCACTCACTGTATTAATACATACCCTATTTACATTAAAATAATTTTGAGCTTCCACTTTTTTTTAGTGAAATTTACAAAAATAATTATTTTCATTAATTATTAACTTTTTGAACTGAATTAATTAAGAAGTTGTTTTTTTTTTACTAAAGTCTAAACATAAAAAGAAGAATAATAAACACATTTCTGCATTTAGTTTAAATTATTATATACATTGTTCTTAATTAATTCTCACGAGAAGTACATTGCTCAATTAAAATTACAAAAACAACATTGAATATATTTCTTGACGGCACCTAATTTGAGAGCGACGGACAATTTATTGAACAACCGAGGTCAGTGCTGCAGTGCAAACATAATTACATTGAATGGTTGTAAATAGTAAATTTCTACTTAGAATTTTGCACATAAATAAGAAGCTTTTATTGTCTTTTTATACCCAGGGTGGTGTTTGTAACGACGTTCATGTAAGATACATATACTTATGCATATATGGATTTCTGTACATCAAAGTGCTGAAGGAAGATGCTTAACCCTTAAATGCCCGATTTTTCAATTTTTATAGAAAAAATATTAACTTCGAAATTTCAAAAAAATATTATAAATAACACACCCTAATGCATATATAAACATTTGTATGTAGCACCGTAAAAGCTTACACACATTTTACCTACACCTCAAAACTTGTCCGGGAAGCACGCGAATGTAACGACCAAAATAAAGCAGCGAATAAAGTAAAACGTAAAAAAAAACAACGCCATTGGCGACGTCAGCAAAAGTATGAACAACAAATACAATACAACAACAAACTAGTCAACGTAAATGTGATGATGCTGTTGACGTTGTGGGCGAACTGTGCTTTTGTAAGCACACACATACATACATACACATACAAACAATACATATACCAACAATATGTATCGCTGTGCTTTTGGAGGTGTGGCAAAAAGCTCTTTCTTCTCTGAATATGCGCTTTGTGGTTATAATAATGTATGTATTGGTGTGTATATATGTAAATATGGCACTCAGATGCATTTATTTGTCTTTGGGAAAAATTAAGATAATGCGCATTTTCCGACCCTAAAGAAAGCTTTTGAAAAGCCCGATTACATATTTGTTTAGCGGTTTAATGTAGCGTTAAATGTAGTAGTAAAAACATGAGCTTGCATTTAACGTACCCTGTAGGGAAAGTCTTTATTGCTGCATAAACATTTAAGTCTCTCTTTACTTTGACTTTCTAATTGAGTAGGGACCTCTCGCTGCATCTGCTTTCATAGTCGAGTGCCGACAAGAATAACTTCTGGGGCTTACAATCTTTTTCCATACGCTGTGTTTAAATCCGTTGGACTATGTCGATATGTGCGTAGGGCTCATACATATATGTGACTCATCATTAAATTTTTTTGCATCGCTTAGAGGCTCATAAATCCGGCCAAGTACTTTTCTCAAATAATCCAAGCGCCGACTAATCAGTGGCTGTCATTGTCAATGTTTCTGGGCACTGAGTATCACAAACACTTTTTTTGGTTTTATTTAACAAATTTTTTATTAAGTCGAAAGTCTGTACAGTAACAAATGACTTTAAGTATAGTGACATACATATGATATAGTGACAAACATCAAATTTATAAAAGATATGTTTGCTTATGCACATTTTAGAGATCTAAGGAAAGTCTTTTTAACTTTTGACAAGTTACACATACATATCTACATCCATCCTACTTTGCAACATTCACTCCTCCTACAGTTTGCCCTTAAGTGTTTGCCCTCAATCATTTGCTTTTCCGTTTTCATAATAAGAAAAACAAAATAAAAAATTTGGCAGAAGAAGACATTTGTAAATATGAAACATAATAAGGGTATTCACGAAGTCCTTTTTGTAGAAAGTACATATATTTGTAAGAAGCAACAACAAAATAACATTGAAATGAAAGAGTTCGCTTTACTCCTTACCTGCCTGCCCTTTTGAGTATGTTTGAGCAAATATAAAAATTAATTACTCTTCACATATGTACTTGTAAGCATATTTTAGAAGTTTTATATGGGGCGTGGTTCGGACCTAACCACAAAAAAAAACGAAAACAAAGAATTGTTCTTTTTTTGGTTAGGGTCTGAACCTCGACTAAACCCGATGACTAGTTTAGATTCAGTATCAATTTTTTAATTTTTTCCAAATATACAGTAAAAACGTGAAATTAGATCAATACCCAGGGAACGGCCCAATTTAAGAAAATTTTCTTCACAACTTATTTGTGTTAAATTCAAGTTCTTACAAAACTGTACTCAGATTTCTACTCAAATAGTATGCCAATTTTGCAACAAAAAGTCCTATAAATTGGACTTAGAGGAATTAATTGCATTCTATTAAGAAATAATAATTTTTTTGGTAACATCAAATAATGTCAAATTATTGATTGAAACATCGAAACAAATCTTTTAAGTTATTATGATATTTTCAGATTTTTTGCCTAATTTGTCGAAAACCCTTAGCATATATATTTTCCTGTACTCATGTATATATGTATGTATGTATGTTTCGCATGTTTGTTTATTTCCATTATGTAAGTTGTTGGGCGCAAATATTGCAAAAGAATAACATCCGTCGGCTATTTTTGCTTTACAAAACGAAAATTGATGTGAAACAAAAAATCTGAAAAAAAAACGTCTGATTGAGCAAATTCACAAAAAAATCACTCATACGCCATGGCACTAAATTAGATACATACTAGGGATGCCAATTTTTTACAATCACGGCATATACGGGATATGATTTAACAATATCTACCGGAATGTTGCCCGAGATTGGGCAATTCATGTTCTTCAACAGTTTGGGTTGAAAGAGTGACGAAATCGTTTGCGAAACTATCTAACCTTCAAATAACTATATGTATGTGTAGCAAATAATTGGATTTTTAAAGTTTTTTTTTGTTTAAAATGACGACTGATTTCATTGATATTTTCATTTAAATAAAAATATTTAATATATAAAACTAATATAAATTGTGTGTTGGCTCCTTGCTTGATGACAGCAAGCGTTTATCACCAAACCCATTTTTCTCGCTTCTTTTTCTAGTTTGGATTATGAAAAAATATTGTGTGCCAACTTATATTGCCACCACTGTAGACACACTTTCTAAACCCTAAGTTGGTTATCTAGTAATGCGTCGTTGAGAATTTTATTCATTTCCAAGAAGCGGTTTTTGTGTGATGCGCGAACAAACAAGCGGACAGACAGACTAAATATTTTAAAAATCGATTTTTATACAATTGCGCTTTAAAATAAATTTTTCTCTAAACAATTATTATTATTTCGTTATATGTACATACATATGTCAAGGTAAAGCGTGCTTCAGTGCTTAGCTAAACGAGGGGAGAGTGACCCAGGATATATAAAAATATAACAATCTCAGTCTATTACATTTTTTACTATACTTCCGATAATATTTAATGCCCATCTTTACTTATTTATACCCTCACAATTTATTTTTTCTACGTACCTGCTACTTACATACAAGCAATTTTAACAGACAATTATGTATGTATGTATGTATTGCTGTCGGCTAGCCTCTGACATTGTTTGTATTTGTTATTACCGTTAGTGTTCAATAGCCACTTATGTTGTAGGTCACACCCACCCAAAGCATGCGATTGAGAGGGCTTTGGGTCAAGTAAATATGTAAGCAGCTAGGCGTGTTTGGAAATCAATTGAAAAGTGAAATGAGTAAATATGTATGTATGTATGTGAGAGCTTTCCAAGTTCAAGGTGAAGGCAAGAGAAACTAAATAACAATGTGTTTGTGATGTAAAATTATAGTTCAACGCTTAATTTTAAGTTACTTTATGGCATTGTACTTTTATCTATATACTTATGTACTTCCTTAATAAATATTTACATATGTGCATTAGGGTGCTTTCTATTTCGCAAGATGTTTGGAGACCGCACTGATGTGGGAGAAAAGCATGAAGTTGGACTTGGACTGATTGAGGACTTCTAATTGGTATGAATTTTCGTAAGAGGTTTCAAGTTATTTGATCGAGCCACATACAAGTCGACTAGAGGACAATTTATTTCTTTTGCTAGAACCTTATGCAACCGGGATCCGTGGTGAAGTTAACCAACTGACAAATATTGTCGGTAATGTGTACCTTTTCATTCACTCAGAATACTTATCCCTAAACAACAGCCTTTTAAACATTTGATACGATAGTCGTGAGAAAATACTTTTCGGTATCATTTCTGGGTTGTTTTCGGGGCAAATTTGGGGTCGTTTTGAAACTTTTCTGTAAGCGTTAGGAGATAGTATGGAAATGTTGCGGAAACTCGCGTAAATAGTCAGTAAACGATCCCGAAAAATCGCTGAAATTGTGCCAAGAAAGCCCCAGAAACAATTTCAAACTATCCCGAAAAGCTTGCGTAATGGTCCTGAAAATTTTAAGTACTGAAAACAATATAGAAATCATTTGGTAATAATCCTAAAGTGATATACAAAACAATCGGCAAGAAAATTCCCAAATGATCCTAAAAAGTCCTGAAATTATCCAAAAAAAAAGTCAAGAAAACCATTCCGAAATGATAACGAAAATTTCCGAAGTTTTACCTAAAAACTCCCAAAATCATCCCGAAGCAACTGCATTGATCCGAACCCCACACAAATCTGTTACATCTAGCTATGTTTTATTTTTAGTTATAGCACAAAAAAAAGGTCGATCTAGGCCAAAAAACTTCAAATTTCGCTCTCAATAAAAACGCCACCTAAGAAGTTAATTTAAAAAAAACTTTGGACTTCTCGCTATTTACATAAAGTTTCATATATCTCATCAGCCTCATTTGGTTCAGCGTATTGTTGTAGATTATTGTTGTAGGTGGAATTTACAAAAATGTATTGCATTGCATCTCAAACTTGAAAGCTTTCAATACGAGTATTAGAGCTTTTTACTCACACTCAGTCTCGGTGAAGTGGTAGAGCACTGCTTGCGTTTTGCGAATAGGAAACAAAAGAAAACTAGTAAAATACAATAAAAATAAATGTGAGAAATTATAACACCTTCACATATACATACATACGCAAGAGCGTATATATGTTTGTATGTATGTATGCACTCATTTGTAATTGAACGCCCATAAAAGTATGCAACCTATGCAAGGAGACACTGAAACATATTCTTTACACTTAGTCAAAGAGTAAATAATTAAAAAAAAAAGGTAGTAATTGTATCCCTGTAGGAAAGTGTCTACATAGCTATCTGATATATTCCAAGAAATTAGGAGGGATATAGCGAATTCGAACTAAATGGACTCACGGCATAGATAATGTTGTGCAACTTGGCAAAGACGCTTCGGAATAGAGGGTTTTCTTTTGACACTAGAATTAAATAGAAGAAGAAGAACGGGCCTCGCCTGAGATGAAATTACAATTTTTTTCTTTATACATATGTACATTATCAAAAAAAAAAAATTTTTGTGGGAGAATTTATCTTATTCCATTTACAAAATTTTACGCATCCAATTGCCGTCGCTTAATAGGGATGATAAGCGTGCTACTTAAGAGACGGTTGATCGATGTGGCATGCATAAAATTCCTGCAAGGATACTTCAAAAGCTACAAGCCATTTCACATATGTTCGAACAAGTTTTAAATGTTTCAAAGGTGCTTCAAAGTTTTGGGTGACAATAAGACCTTGTGTGGGAAATTGTTGTGTGGTCCCGACCGCTATCTTAACTATAGAACCAAGCGGCTACCATTAAGTGGGAATCGTGTAACCCACTGTTTGGTGACCGTTTTTTATTCTTTAATTCAGAGCTAGCTACATTTTTTTCAGCTCGCTTAAAATATTTTAAGGATTAGAAACAACAAAAAATAAGTAAGCGTTCACAATTTCATTTTCGGGTTGAAAATGTAAAATTTTTCTCAATTTTTTTTTTTTTTTTTTAATAACAAAAAAATATTTAAAAAAAAAAATAAAAACTTTTTTTATTCTATTCATATGTAAGTCGGTAGATGCTTGCTGAAAAAAAATTGGCTCTTTGTATTTAGTTTAATTTGAAATTACGGATATTTACAGGTGTTTTATATTACAGCTGCTGATTACACAAAATTTCACACAAAATAATGAGAGTAAAGCCGACAATTTGAGCACCTACTACAGAATCTCTATAATTCTGATCGAGTGCGTGCGTGTATTTAGGTGTCGCTTTTTTTTTTTTTGTTTTTTGTTTGTTTTTTTTTCTGTTTTTTTTTTTCACTGACATTAAAGTTTGATGTCTTCTACAACTCCCAGCATTCGTGAAAACATTATTTGCTCCTACACTCTATTTTCCATATACTCTTCTTATTCTACTTCTTCGTCCTTTTCCTATTCCTCATCTTGTTCTCCTTCTCTTAATCCAATGCAACATAAAACTAACAAAGCATTATTTTTTGTTTTGTATTTTCACCATCCTTCTTTATCCACCTTTATTGGCTGCAAACCGGCAGTTGAGCTATGAAACAAGCAATCATTACAAGAGCTTGGAAATTGAGCTAGGGATATGCGCACCTCATTCTCACACCCACACTCGCTAACAAACGTTGTTGTAGTTATGTTTGTAGGTTTGCGTTGTTGGCTGTTGATTGTAATGTGTGACGCTTGATAAGGAACAAATTTTAGTTGTTTGAGAGCATTCGTTGGATGTGCATGTTGGCGCGCAAACCTTTGAAATCTATTTACTTTATTGAAAAATACTAAAAGAGAGTTTAAATTAAATTGTTGCTTGAAATTATAATCGTTTATAAATTTTGATAACTAAAAAGTGTGTGTGAGTTAACTGAAAAAGGAGGTGACGAGCTGTTAAAAAAGTGGTTAAAATTGAATTGCTGTTTGGGGAAAAAAAATACAATTAAAAAATATGTAAAAAAAACCTTGAAAAAATAATTAAATAAAATTTCGCAAAACAAAATTTTAAATTCAGAACTAAAAATTTCATTTCCTCTGAATTGAAAAATTGAAAATTGCGTACCGCAGAGAAATGTAAAAAAATCTAAAACGCAATTAGGGAAATTTTAATCACATTTCCTTGTTTGAATGATTTTAAGTAATAATTTCTCAAAAGGCTGCGTTTAAAATTAGATTTTCCGCTTAGCAGGTGGTTATAAGGGGGCGTTAGAATCTGTAAAAAAAAATTAATTCTAAAATTGACTAAAAAAATTATGAGATGTGGTAGTTTCAAATATTTTTTTAGAGGTGTTCCAGAATTTGTTGAGCAAATTTTTTTTCAGCACAAATTTTTCGCTCATTAAAGAAGAAAAAAGAAAAATTTAAGTTTCTTTTAACACACCCTATTTCATAACCTTTTAATGCATTATCTGAAGGTGGAATGATTTTGGCTTAGAATTTCTCTTCTGGCTTCCTTACATTTAAATATCGCACCGTAAACAAGAAACAGCAATAAATTAAAATTTAACTAACTTTTTTTTGAGTTGACGAATTTACCCTTCAATAAAATAATTTTCTGCATTGCCTGGGCGTGTTTTTCTAAAACTTTTTATGCCAACAACGCGACTCAACACTTTTAGCATTGTGTATGTTTTTGATTTAGATTCTACGCAATGAAATTGCAACAGTGCTATGCTTGTGCATTATAGATATGAAAGTAAAATTAATACATGGTTTATATTATAGAGTAACGGAAGCCAAAACAACGGTTTTTAGTATTTTTATCTGGTCCGTTTCTATGTTTGTACGCACATCATGCCAAAACCGCTGATTAGAATTGTATACAATTTCCACCGATGAATTGTTAGATGTCTAACTTAAAGTTTAAAATCTACTAATGCGAAATATAACATACAGTGGTGGAAATAAAATTAACTTCAAAATAATTGTATGCCAAAATTGAAATTTCAGCAGTCAGATGTTCTGTATCTATATATTATATATAATATATACCTATAATATATAACTATAGTCACACAAGCAGATATGGGCGATTAAAAAAATTTTAGTGACAAGTGTCTAAAAAATAACAAATAAACTTTTCTTATTATTCATGATACAACCATAACAGGTCGGAGCAGCTCGACAAACATACAAACTCACAAAAATTTTCTATGTATTTTGTTTTTGTAATTTGTGGGTTTATAATCAAAATCGTACTGAAAAATGGGTTGATTGTCAAAATTCGAGAAAAAAATAAAAATCAGCTGGCCTATCGACACGACCTGTATTATTAGATCATGATATTATTCAAGCTTTTTAAAATAATAAATAAGCACAGCAAAATTATACCCACATGTGCATATCAACTGCTGAGTGGAAGATCACCCTATTTAAAAATATCTTTAAAAACGCGCTATCTCACAATTTTTTTTTCAAAAACGCCCCATTTCAGAATATGGTTGAAAAAAAAAATTGAAATTTATTGTATTGATTTAATTCAAGTTCGGGACCATCGCATTGGATAAAATAATGTATCTAGAATTTTTGGTTATTTCTATAAAAATTTAAATTTATTGTATTGATTTAATTCAAGCTCGGGACCATCGGATTGGATAAAATAATTCTTTGGCGGTATACTTTGTATGTTATAGGGATAGTTTTAGAGATCTTTTTGGGATTGGTTTTTGAACTTTTTTCGGGTTATTACGGTATTATTTTTGGGAGTATTTTGGCATTATTTACAAAGTCTCATAGTGATCCCCAACACAACTCCAAAATGGTCCTCCACTACATCAACAGCATATTTATCAGGCTTATAAGGTTTAGGCAACTTGTATAAGTTTATATGAATCCTTTGATATTTTCTGAAATTTAAAATTATTTAAGTGCGTCCATTTTGAGAAAATTTCAACAAAAAGAATTAAAAACAACTAACTCCAATTAATTTCAAATCAAATCGTGTCATCAATCTAAATAAAAGAAAACGACAATCTTCATAGCTCAATTAAATTTTCATTGCTGTGTTTTGTGTGAATTGTTAATTCTACTTTAACTTCATTAAAACTAACACAAAATAATCGCAAGAATGGAGAAACAGGCAACACCAAATCTATCTGCTAGTTCGCACCCACATCAGCATACCCAGCATATGAACAAGATAAGCGTAAGTAAAAAGACGAAGTTCATGTTTTATCAAAGCTATTAAAAGTAAATTAGGAATTTGACTATTCTATGGCATGCTACACTTACATACTTACATACTATCTATATTAGACTGGGGAAAAATTTGTTTTTTTTTGAAAATTTGTATTGCTATTATTTTCCAAAACTCCTAAGAAAATCGTTATATTTATTTCTGTAAGTCAATAACTGCTAGCCTACATCTTACTTTTGTTCTGATTTTTGACAGTTTTTTTTTACAAACAGTGCCATCGAGGGGCCATTCAAGTGTAATCAATCTTTAAACATTGGTATGATTTTGTGATTTCAAATTTTTATTTTCGAAACACATAAGAGAGATGCGCTTAAAAGATTGATGGATGTTATTAATACCCGAAAACAAACAACTACCTTCATCAGAAGAGAAAGGGCTACTAACTAGAAAAAACCGATGAAAAATACTTTGGACTCCTTTGATGCTTCCAATTGAGGCCTGTTATCAATAAGAAGGAACGTTTGGTAGGCTTTCTTAAGCTCTAAATTTGATTGCTAAAGATACTTCTGACGAATTGCTAGGATTACAAAATGCGCTTGAACGGCACAAGTTCACACGAGAAATTAACCCACGCGGTATTTGCATAGAAATTTATTCACACCCCAAAATGTATTTTCCACTTCCGCTTCAGCTACTTAAGGTATCTACCAAATAAAACAAAAACTCATCTACTTCATTTGGCATACGAACGAGCGGCAGCATTTTTCTTCGTACTTTACTTGCGTTCATCTAACAAGTAGATCGATGAGTCCTCTGCCTCTACCTCTACACTTTGTGACGAATCTCATTTAATTCCATGCATAAGGAAACATCTTTATGCCATCACTCACACCTAGACACAAATGCTTAGTTACGAGCTCAAATGAATACATTTTGTATCAAATATCTGATATGATAAGGATTTTGCGTCTTGCGTCTTTGCCTAATGAGTTCATTTGTGGCATCTTTTCCACATTTTCTCTTATGACTATTTTGTTGTTGTGGTCTTGTGTAGTACTTTTGGCATGTTTCTTCACAATTTTTTTTTAAATCTTAAATTTGAGTTTTCATTTAAGGTTTGATTGGGATTTTTTGCCCCTTAAAAAGTATACGTCAATGTTGATGGTGCTGCCTCCACTTCGAGTTTTAGGAGCCTTCTAATCGACGACGATTCATCAGTAAGCTGTTCACATAAGCGTTGAGCATTCTTGCCGGCTTCGATTTTAGCTCGATTTGGACACATTCCCTTGCTGGTTTCAATAGCCCCATTCGAGGGAGGAACTGGCGATTGCCTTCTTTGAGTTAGTGGGATGCTTCAAATTTAAAGAAAAGGTTTTAGCTGGAATTTGTTGTAGGGATCTTATTTCTAAAACCCTAAGCTGCCTTGTTATTGTATTATGTATATTAATCCGAAATTCCTTCTCAATTGCCGTGAACAAAAATTACAAATAAAAAATTTTAAACTTCATGATGTCCATTAAATTCATAAATTTTAACAAATCCCAGCAATGCATTAGTTTCTATTACATTTATCCACCAAAGCGTCAGTTACGCTGTGTAACTTTGACATTCATTTTAAATGAAACAAACAGCAAAACAAAACAGTTTGTGGCAGCAAAAAACATCTCTGGAGGGCGCACTTGTGGGGCATTTTGAAAAATGTTGTCTCAAAATTTAAATTCTCAGCAACGGTTATAACTAGAGCTATCAACCATAAAACGGCTGAAATATATACATACATATGTAATTTTTTTCGAAATTTTTTTTTTTTCGTTATCAAGCAAGTGCTGCATGTTTTTTTTGTTTTTGAAAGCCAAATCTTTTTTAGATTTTGACAGGCTGTATGACAATGCCTAGATCACAGCAGAAACTTTCACTCACCCCACAGAATCTTTTTGATTTAGATTTAGTTATATGAATAATAATTTTTTGTATAAAAAATTTTTTTAGAAATATATATTTTTTAATTTTAAATTTGTGAATTTTTGACGACCTTTTTTCTTAAATATTTATTTTTTACAACAATTGAACAAAGACCTCAAGCCAGAAAAAAATAAATATTTAAAAATTTTTTTTTTTTAATTTTTTTTACTATCATGACTATGAATAAGCTCAAGGCTACACTGAAAAAAAAATCTACAGTAAACGGCCGTCAAATTGATAGTAAACCCTGTCATTTTTCGTCCAACAGTGGGTAATATAAATTTTGAAAGTGAGCCCCTATCATTCTTCGAATATACTATCATATTGACATGAATTACTGTAAATTTTAAAGTGGACTCATATCATTATGCAAAAATCACATGTTTTTACTGCCAATTTTACAGTAAATACTATAATATTTACAGTATTACCATCAATCGCTTCAAAGTGGTTTTGATATGTTACTTTCAATGTGCACTTTCAACTTTTTTATTTCAGTGTACTTAATATAATTTTGATAAGAATTTTTGTAATAAATATAACTATTGTTTTATTTTTTTAATAATTTATTTAATTATTAAAAGCTTTTAATTGAATAAACAAGGAAAAATTTAGATTTAATTAATTATTAAAAAAATGTATTTTAATACAAATCAAAATTTAGAGACAATTTCACAGCTAGATGAAAGATATTTTAACTCGCTCTGTACTATTTCTTTTGTGTTTTTATACGTCCATTTTTGACACGCTAACTTTGCCATTTTCTTCATTTATTTTATACGCCAATTCAACTGCATTGTTGCTAATAACATGTTCATAATATTGCTTTTAAGAGAAAAAGTAATTCTATTACAATTAAAAAACAACAACAAATTTTAAACATTCCTCAAATTCGTTTTTCAGTATTAATTTTTAATTTCCTTGCAACCGAGCTATCACAAATTTCCTGTCTGATCGCTAGAACTTTTGTTTTTCCTTAATTTGATTTTGAGAAAACTTTTTCCAAATGGTCCCAATGTGAATTGCTGAATTCCGACTCCCATATTTTGTTTACTTTCACTTGACATTGACTTGCTTCCTTACGCTATTTCGCCCATAAAGGTTTAATCACATTTATTGACTCTTTGTTGTTGTATTTGGCATTGCGTATAAATAGCACAAATGACTCTCAACTTGAATTTTTAATGCAGACGTCCATCCACCATTATTGTTTAGTGGATTTTTGTTGTCATTTTTCTATTATAGTAAATACCTTCAAAGTAGATATTTCTGTTGATTGCTAAACTTTTTGTTGTTTGACTTTTTTTGCACGAAATTTATTGTCATTTGGCTTTATTGGTAATGGCTAACGGATGTCATTACCAAGCAATGTTTTGCCGTTTCCTGTATTAAATTACATACATATGTGCTGTTGTATAAAAAACTTTAAGAAAATCTTTTTTTTAACTAGTTTTTTGTAGGCCAGCAACACTACCGCCATATCACAGTGGGTATTGTGAAACTCTATAAATTTGAAATTTCCTTTTCAAGGTAAGGTGAAAGAGTTTGTCTGCCAACAAGAACATCACTTTATTCCAAAAGTACCAACAAAATAAGTAGACAAACAAATAGGATTATTATTTCCTGATTTAAAAAGTCATAATACCCTTGAGCGATTCCCTTGGACATAATTGCACTCGTCCTGTCATTAAAAGCTACCAAGGTCGTTTCAGCACGAAAGCTACACTCAACCTTCCAATTTCCCTAATTTATGGAGCTACCAGTTTTATACATTTTTTGATAGCTTGAAGATTTTCTTTTTGCAAATTACATAATTTTCCTTTACTAGCAAATTCCGACATCTTCCACCCTGTCAGTTTTCGTGAGTGACTAGTTTACTATCTTGTCACACGCACTTGGCCTTAAGCTTTTCTTTTAAATTCTCATTTGAAGGTCACAGTCACTGTTAAGGTCACTGTTAGAACAAGAACATTTTGCTTTCTAATAGTTTTATTTGCAGTTATTCTAATGTAATTTTGTATTTAGAACAGTTCCTGTCACCGTGATTTTCATGGTCACCGCTCAAGTCACTGTCATGGTTAGATTTTTGGTCGTTATTCCCATCACGATCATTCTTTCCATAGCAGTCACTGTTGAAGTCAGTTACCGTTATAATCACTGCCACGTTTAAATTCAGTACAGTTTGGTCACTTTAAGGGTATCACTCGCGTGTCCGTTCACTGCCACATCACCGGCCACTATCGCGGTTTCGTCACAATGAAGGTGCCACTAACGTTTCTGGTCACTGTCATTAATATTTTTTTAAGTTTTGCTGAAATTTGGCCATTTTGCGTTCGATTTAATGTCGAATGTCCATGAATCTTTCGTTCCGCTAGTAAAATTTTACAAAACAGTACCCAAAACAAGTCTTTTAATGAGTACGTACCAGTTAGTTATCGAGTATTTTTCCTTGATACTTTTTTGAAATCGACTCCTTCTGCCGAAAATTGAAATGAGTACAGGTAGCGAGTACAGGGCGGTATCGGAACAGCACTACTAAGATCCGGCCTCAATGGGAATTTACTTCAAACTCGATTTGTAAATATGGAAATTGACTGACAGTCTAGAAAGTTTAGTAAAAAAAAGTACGACAGGGCGTATAAGTAACAATTGTTGTAAAGCACGGAGAAAAAAAATACAAAACTACATACATACCTGTTGAAAAAATATAACGTAAAGAGTCGTAAAAGATTAACTGCGTATCACGTCTTGAATAATAAAAATATGGAAAGCTGTGTATGCCACATTGTCAAGTTGAGTTTGTAGATACATACATATCATATACATTCTTAACTATTTTAGTGTCTTACTATTTGTAGCAAGAAAATTCAATCAATGATAACAATGAGCCAACATTTAACTCCCTTTCGCATCATCCGCATAATTAAGTGCTCAGTGTGACGCATAAAATCGAAAGCCATAAAGCCGTGAATGGCACATCTGATTTGACTTTAACCCACAGAAAGCATTCATACGCGATTTATTATATTTGAAAACATTTCAAAGTCGATTAGTTTTGTTTGATTATTGTGTGATGAGTGTTAAATAAATCAAAATAAATGAAATCGATATCGGCTTTATTAAACATACAAATATCACAAAGCTTAAAATGCTATACATACACATACATACATACATATTATCTTCGTATTTATATTTAGATTTATGCTTTGCTATTTTGCGTATTCATCTCTGTTATCATATTCTACGCTCCATTTATTGTCGAGAATTATTTTAGGCATTGACAACTAAGGAAGTCTAAACTGAATTGAAACTACACACAATATAGCCAACTGTGGGCTTGAATAGTAACTGAGATAAAGGACCACCAAGTTTTTAAAGGAGGTTAAAGTAAGAGCGACAACTACAAATGACAGGAAAGATAACGAAACGAGTTCGAATATTGTAAAGTTTGAAAAATTCGAAAATAATAACAACAAAGTACAGCTGGGTATAAACGGCATATTCATAACTAATGTTCCTATTAAGTTTGCAGCTCATACAACTCAGAATTGGAAAAAAATTATTTTGAGTACTATGGATAAGGCATCATTTTTCTCACTCATAATTTATTGAAACAATTTGTCATTATTTATGAAATTATGGACTTAGGTTTGTATTAGGGTGGGCTGAAAAAAAATATATAAAAAAATACAAAAAAATACATTATAACAGTGTAAGAAAAGAAAAATAACGCACTTTTTTCTTGCACCTAACACATTAGACCGTTCGAAAAATCAATAAAAGGCCAGAAAAATATTCCATAAAAAAACTAAACTTTAATTTAATCTAAAAAAATAATTTGTCAATATTGTTCGGTGGCCCATTCGACTTTTTAATATAAAAACCAAAGGCCTTAAGAATTTTTCTATTTATTTTTTTTTTTTTAATGAAAGTCAAAACAATAACAAAAATCACGCAGAACTTAGTTGTAAATACTTTTGATGCGATTAATTAATAATGCAGAAATACAACTTGGAAAATTCTTTGAAGAAACTATTGTGATATCGGTTTGTCCATTCGATATAAGAGGTTGTTGTTACTATTTCTTTAAATATTTTTGGTTTTGATATCGCAATAAATACAAAAATTTTATTTTTTCCAACTTCTAACTTTCCATTTGTTTTCGAATTGGACAAAATACAGATTCTAGCACGGTTTTAAAAACTAGTTCTTGTGAACTATACAGTTAAAAAAAGTTCTAAACCACCCTAATGAATCAAAAAATACTATTTAACGCACTGAGTGTATTCGTATGTAAGCGTTTTGTAATGCTTCTTATTAATGTGCGAAAAAGTCAAAAGCTTCAAAAGTCGCGCAACCGAACTTGAACCTCCAGAGGCACAGTTCTACTGCCATATCGTCTTTTTGATGCATACAAACAGCGCAGTGTCCCAGTGCTTTTGGCTGTTTTCTTAAGTGAGTCCATTTAGTTAAGTGTTTCCTTCATAGCTGTGGACAATAAATGTTTGCAAATCAAAATGAGTATTTGTTATTAGCTTGATATGTATGCTTCTATGAATGTGTGTATTAGGGTGGGTCGAAAAAAATTGTTTTTTAGCATGGGGATTGATCTTATACTTGGTGAAAAAAAGACATTTTAATTTAGTTTCAAATATTTTTTTAATTAAAATGACACTTCGACTTGCAAATAAATAACAAATTGGGAGTAGCTTTATTGGAAAATAATGTTTTTTAGATTCTACAGGAAAATAAAAAGTCACAATTTTGACCAACAAAATATGTTTCGCTTTGAGCAATTATTTTTTTTTTCTTTTTTAAATTTATTTCATAAAAAAATTTTTAAAATTGTATTCATAATAATTTCAATTTTTGTTTTAAAGAAATACCAATTTTTTTCAACCCATTTTTGAATTAGAATTCCTTGCCCTTGATCATTACCTTTTTCGATGGGATATACAAAACTGCATTGCATTGAAGGAATCACGGAAACATTTTACTTGAGGTCGACCATACCGAAACGTTTTGTATTGTGTACATATGTACATGCATATGTATATCTAAATATGTACTTCTTTCAGTTCTTAACTTTAAAAATATGCAAAAATTCGGCGATTTATAATTTCTAGACCACAACACCTCCTGAGCACATAGCATACTTTTTACTTTCAAGGAATTGATTTTTGTATGAACCACCCTAATTTAATATATAGTACATACATATGTATATGGTAAAATGAAGAAAAATAGATGTAATAATAGCCAGCCTGCCCAACATTTGTTACCAAGATGTAACCAAATATGCTGTTACGCTTTGATTTTTTTCCATAAAATTAATGATTCTCTGCCCAAAATACAAAACGTGACCAAATTGTAAACACAAAAATATTATTAACTAAATCATATTCTACTAAGCCTAGTAGTTAAAGCACACAAATTGTGATATAAATAATTGACTCTGAGTAAGAATTGATTAAACACAGTTCCTCTCTAAGTGCAACTAGGCATTTCAATAAGGCGTCTCAGCGCCTTACCTCAGCTTGAGCTTCAAAAACGTTCTATCTCAAAGTGAATTCAATTTATTTTTAGCTGAGAAGGGCGTTCTTCAGAAAAAACTGAAGTGAGTAGCGATCTTGCCAATAAAGCTTATACCATTTCAAGCCTTGTAAAAGCTTTCATTCTAAATTCAATTAATGTTGCGTATACGCCATGGTTTACAATGAAAACAAAACTCTATCGTAGATTTAGTTACAAGTACGAAGAGTAGTCCAGTAATTTTAGGCATTTTAATCCACACTTGGAATAGAGAGACACACCTTCAAATTCTTCCAACTCTCTTTGCCAACAAAAATTTGGGTGCCAGTGATCTCAAAATAAAAATATGTTCAAGTTATTGGGGAGTGAAATACTTTTTGGTACTACTCCCACTGCAGAAATACATACCGCAGATATCTTCTACGCCTCTAATACACTGGGACAATTAAGATATGACCAAGGGTTTTAACATATGGAGACTTTTATTGCAATCTAAATCCATACAGAAGAATAGTTCACAACACTAGATGGCGCGGTTGCAGAGCGAGAATAGGAATAAAAGCAGGGATGGGAATGTTAATAGTAAAAGAAAAGAAATATTTAATAGGAATAGGAACAAGAGAATTTATTAGCGAAAAAAACATAGAAAGAGCAATAGGAAAGGGAATATACAAATACCAAGAGAAAAGCTTTAGCGCTGTGAATTTTATAGGAATGGGTAGAGAAAAAGTAAATAATGGAAGAAACAAAAAGGGCTAGGTTTACGAAAGCCAAATTGGAACAGCAGAAACTGAGGCAGATGTTGGAAATACAACTGAATGGGAAATGGGAGATATGTAAGAATTACAGAGAGTAGATACTTTCATATACTCAAGTAAAGTTTCTGCCGAGTCTGATAGTCAGATACAGCATTTAGGTTAGAAAAGCAGTGAAAATGGGTTAATTAAGGGCTATAACCACAGTCTTTAGGTTAGGCTAGGTTTAAGTGGCTGCCACAAGGGCACACTTTGGCCAATATCAGAAAGCTTTGATGAAAGCTAACAACTCCTTGATGTCATACTCCGAAATCGGAACAAATGCTGTCCAGGATGGGAGCTCCCAAGCAGCACCGTCTGGAGCCACTAAGTGCAGAGCAGTTGCAGATGAGGTGTTCTACCGTTTGCTCCTCTTCGTTGTCTTTGCAGCATAGACGATAGAGGACACCTAGCCCCTCCGCGTGCCTACCAATAAAGCAGTGCCTAGTTAGTATTACTATTAACTTACAAATGTCAGCCCTTTTTAGGGCATATATTTGACGAGATCTCTTAGGATCCCTTTTTGGTCAGGTTTGCTTGAATAACCGACACCCTGGAGGAATAACTTTTATCTATAATTTGAACAAAAATCTAAAAACCATGAAATATTTGATGCAAATTTTCTTTATATCAATAAGTGCATTTGAAGTAGGAGTGGCCCTTCAAATTTTTTAAATTATTTAATTATTCCCAAAAGTGAAGTTAATCGATTTTCAAGCGTCCCACTTTCATATGAAGTGACGCAGTAGTATATGAGATATCACAAGACCTTTTGAGTCTCAATCAAATTTACGAATTAAATTAACAGAAAAAGCTGACCATGAAAACCATTACTAATATTGCACTTCACCGAATACTAAGTCATATAAATATGTATATCGCCCTTTGAACTTTCATGCATAACTGTGAAAATACTAATATTACATAAAGGCTAGTGCAGCATACAAAACTCGGTCGGTCGGTGACTACAACAACACTGATACTAAATACACTATGCTAAATGCGCCAGTCATTTCCTCTTTTAGCCAGATGAGCAACCACACAACAACACAGCAAGCAACAGACAAATGACTAAGACGTGATTTGTGGTTTGAGCACAAAAGTGTTTTGAAAATTTCCTGTGATACGATAAGCATCCTCAACTGTTTATTCATCTGCTCAGCTACTCATCTGCATGCTTATATGAAAATTGATGTTTATAGCATTGTTGTTGCTATTTAAGTAGTTATTTAGGACAGAGTTGAACATAAGTTCGGTGGCATACATGTATGTATGTGGGCGTTATGATAAGTGGTGTTTCACTTCATTGAGTAGATGGAGGATAGCTTGGCCTGCTCGTTTCAGCTTAAGTCAATATCGAACCTGCCCAAAAGCTAATATTCGTCCACATTCTTGGACTCACTATGAACTTTTTTGAATGTTCCTTATTTTCTGATGTTATATGATGGATCCATGTTTCGTCTGTGTCAACAAAACTTTAGATTCATACCGAACATGACTATACACTAAGGTGGATCGACGAAAAAAGTGTTTCCAGTCCACCCCTAGGATTAAAGATATTTTGAAGGCGATCCCAAAAAAAAAATTTTTTTTTTAGGTATGATGTGAAGCGAGATACCGACAGTCACTACTAGAATTTGAACTAGGAATAAAAAATGATTAAGGTAAGAATTGTGGCGGCTTCCAAGCCATGAACAGCGGTGTACGGCTCATTAAAATCGGACTTAAAATGGCGACGTAGTGTTAAAAAAAGTAAATAGCCCATCGGGGGGGCGTGGCAAAAAAAAATTTGTTTTTGGGATCTCCTTCAAAATATCTTTAATCCTAGGGGTGGACTGGAACCCTTTTTTTTGTAACAGTATAAACCCAACTGTACAAATTCACGCTTCCCCTCCTTACTTCACCACTGCTTGCATGCTGTGTGGTTGTAGTTATTTAAATCACTGCTTGGTATTTTACTTACAAATATATATATATATGTACATATAATATATATACATAGAATAGAAAGTCGCTTTCACATATTTTACACTATATGCAAATACATATACTCATATGTAAGCATTCAACCCTTTCTAGCTATTCATTTTTCTTTTATTCTTTTGTACATTTACCCCTTGACCTCAATCAAGGATGCTCTAGGCTCACACGCCCTCTTGTGTACCCAACCCCAACTACACTGCAATGTTGCGCATTTCACAGTCATTTCTTTTTCTTTATTTTATTTTTTTATTACTTTTGATTGTATTGAATGCTTACAACATTTTTGTGTTGTTTCCCTGCAAAAAAATTGGTGTGATTAATCTCTAAAGAGTGCGATCCGGGATCAATGCCTTTAGTCTCCAGTTGGCTATAATGCAATTTTGTGTAGCATGCTCATGGGGGTGTAAGTATATTTTAGGTTTTGTAGCATACTTTTAGGAGTTAAAATATCCGTTCGGCTGCAAAGTTTATTAGTCCTTTTCGTACCCGTTCGGGTATAAATGGGTACAATTAGTCTCGCCATCGCACATGCTCAAACAAATGTGAACAGTTCAGCCTATACAAAGTGAACAGAACAAAAAGTCATTTGCGACTGGTCCCGGATTGCGCCTAGACTAATCGCATTTTTTGCAGGGTTGCTTTCTTACTTCGTTTCCTTGTGGTTTCGGATATAAATTTTCTTGCCTTGCACTTTGTTAATGTTTTGTTATTATGTAATTTTTCTGACACATTTAATCATGTTGTATGTACATATGTATATATGTTTGTACTTACGTATCTACATATATATGTATATCTTTGACTACTTTTAAGATAATAGATTGTTGCTTGCTTTAAGTGGAAGAACACATTTACATAGTTTGCATTTCATTTCCTTAAAAAAAATTTGGATTTTGAATTTTTAAGTGTTTCTCCAATAAGAAAAGTGGTAAAAGCTCACTTAAAATATTTTATTTGTACCAAATTATAGTGTGATACACTTTTTGTTTTCAGATATGGAAATAAAAATAAGTATGGCAACACAAGAAATGCATTTTTGGAAAGGATTGTACATATATCTATATTTCAAAAATTGGCAAAATTGATTCGAAAAATCGCGAGAAAATTTACAAAAACAAGAGAACTTTGAAAATAATTCGAATTTCGAAAAAGTGGCCCAAACGTATTTTTTGTGCCATATATACGCGCAAGTACGATATAGAAGTTTAAGGAGTAAGCCAAAATGATTACAGATATAATTTGAAAATAGGGTTGCCAAAAATTCCTTTTTTAATCGTGGTGCGATTTTGTACTTTAAGCTCATATAATTGTTTTTATACCCAGCGTACTAGTACTAGTACAAGGGTATTATAATTTTGTCCACATAACGGTACTATGTAACGGCGCAAAATAATCGAGTTAGATATAGAGTTCCATATATGAAAGTTCTTAGGTTGAAAAGAGGAATTGTTGCTATTGAAAATGGGCGGAATCGGATGATAACCACTCCCCCTTTTTCGATATCGAAAACTTCGAAAATCACATAAATTGACATAACTTGCGTAAAATCTGAGATATTTGCATGGAATTTGTTATGCAGGCTACTTTTTAGGCAAGGTGAGCTGCTGTGAAAAATTTCGAAATCGGATGATAACCACGCCCACTTTTTCGATATCGAAAATCGCATAAATTAACATAAGTTGAGTAAAACTTGAGATATTCGCATGAGATTTGGTACACAGGCTAGTTTCTGGCCAAGGCAGGTTGGTGTTTAAAATGGGCGAAATCGGATGATAACCACGCCCCCTTTTTTGATATAGAATTTCAAATGAGATTCTAGGGACTATATCATTTCCAAGTCATGGTATTTGTATCTCGTTCTGAAAACTAACGCTGGGTATTTAATGTTCGGTTCACCCGAACTTAGAATGCCATTACTCATTTTGTTTAGTTTTATTTAAAAAAAAATTTTTTTTTTTGGGAAAAGGATAATACATATTAAAATGTGCGATATTCATGAATAGGGATGCCAACCGATTTGTCAATTTGAGATGTCAAATAAAGCTACTTGGCCAGTAGCATGGCACAGTAAAACAGGTCAAAGCGGGGTCGCCATATTAGAACAAGTTTCTCTAAAACGTCAAAACAGCGCAGCACATTTTAAAATATAAACACACCAATTGAAGACAAGTTTGACAGTTTTGAGAAAATTTAAATAAAAAAATCAAATCAGCTGTTGAAATTATATTACCTGTACAGGTATGTACATATGTACATATGGAGATAAAATAAAGCTTAAATAAAAAGGATTGCAAGCTACATATACAAAAAGTCATTTGTACGATCCCACGAGTATATGAAAGGGATTTTAGTGAATAGGTATGGCAACTAAAATGTTTCCAAAATTCATTTTTACTTTACTAAGTAGACTGATATTCAAGTTTGAACTGTCATATGAAAGAATAATTTTTATATAGCCACCTGTTCAAATTTATTTATGTAAGTGATTTACAATGATGACTACAAAAACATTATTTGCAGCACAATGAATTATTGCCAGACGATTCAAAATATACAAACTTTTACATTTGTAAATGTGTGCACTTATGCAACTCCGGTCTTATTTTTGAAATTTATACTGAAACGATTTTCCATCATCCCTTGTCAATTTATGCTTTTTTAGAAACCGGTTTTGTCGATCCGCCGTCTTCGGTGTAAGTTTTCGTTCTCTTCACCCTAGGTTTAACTGACAAAATTCATCTTCCAACATCAAATGGACCTGAGTGCAATAGACGGTTGGCAAAACCACAATTTTACAAACATAGAAACATGATGATGCATGCGCTGCAGAGAGTCGCATATGAATATAAAATTTGTTTACATACATATGTATGTATGTATGCACCGAAACCAGATAAACGAGTGCATGTGTGCCAACCTTTGCTAATATTGACATAGTACATTTGAATGTAAAAGCTTGCTCTTTGTTTCATTCATAAAAGAATTCGCTTTGGTTAATAAAACTGCACAAAAAAGGGACCACTTTCCAACACTGCATTAATACAAAAACAGCGCCGTGAGCTTTGGCGCACTTTTCAGTTTTTTTCTTTCTATTATTTATGTACATATATGTTTTTGATTTTAGTGAGTGAATTCTTTTCAATGTTACTTGTTCATATTTATTTAATGGAGGTGAAAATCCCAAAGTTAGTATGAATGCGTATGAATGTTAGGTGCAACTGAAAGTACCGTTGCTTTACAAATACAAACTCCCACGCTGCAATGCAGGCAGGCAGGCCTCAATATTAGTGGCGTACCATTTTTCATTAGCGAAACAGCTGTACAGATGTGGTTTGCTCTATTGACGAGAACAATCATGTGCTAAACAACAACTAGGGATGTTGCGAATAATAAAATATGCAAAATTTAGAGCATGTTTTCATAACCCTCAATCGTATTGATTAAATTATGGAAAAAAAGAATTTTAAAGTTGGAAAAAAGTAGAGTATTCGTGTTCGAATCGGCAACATTTAAATCAGAGAAAAAATTAGGTGAATAAAATTTCTATGGTGTAAGAATATTTTCCATTTTGTTGTGCCGTATGAAATGGCAAATTTTGACATTTAAAAAAAAGGAACGTGCAAAAGCAGATAATCTGTGAATAAATTTTAAATCTAGACATTTTTTCTGCCTTAATTATTGGTATTTTTTGACGTGTTCATAATATCATTGACAATACAGCATGCAGCTATGGTACACCTTCGAAGTTGTCAAAATTTGAGCGAGCTCTATGAGCAAGTAAAAATGCTGACGTTCATATTCACTGCGTTAAATGTCAGAGGTTCTTCTTTTGAGATGCTGGGACCAGGTATGTCAGAAAGTAACAAAAAATTTACGATAATTGAAATTTTTTTTTTTTTTTAATTTGTTAGAGGAAAGTTATAACATCTTGTAAAATACAAATTAAAATTTTTAATTGATACCAAGTTTATTTAATTAAGTTTAATGATGGTCTGTTAAAGTTATTGAGAAGGATGTTTGAATTGTCCTCAAAAAATATCTCGCCAAAGATATCGAACTAGACATTTCAGATAAAGCGGATCTTGTATATGTATGTAAATGTGTTGTATGTATGTAAATGTGTCGATAGTAGCAATTTACTTATTTATATGTTTCACCCCTCGAAAAAATTTACAATTTACCTTGATTCTTTTGTAATCACTTTTCATAAAAAGGCAAAGTTTTTAAAATTTTATGCACCAGCAGCATCATTGTAATTTTTTTATTTCTGTCTTATTTCTTTCTGCATTGTATTGTGATCGGCTTGATTGGTTTTCAATAAAAGCGTTAGTTAGTGTTTAAAAAACCACACAATATCTACATTACGCACACATTCACAGAATTACTTCAATGTAAGAGTACACGTAGTTGCCACACCAAATGTGATTTTGGACCAAATTTTTAAACAAAATTACCAAAAATACTAACAGTGAACCAATTTTTTGGTTGCTTTTCCAGGCAGTTGCTGATAGAAGCACCTACGGAAAGTAGCATCTATAAGATTTAGTGATTCTTAAGACTCTTTATTCTTTTTTATAATGAGCTTTAAGCTGTGTGATAGAGCAACAACTAAAGGAGCAACAACTAAAAGAGAATTCTCTTATTTTCCGTCAAAATTCCGACTAAACTTAAGCTCCCTTGAGTAACTGCAAGATCCAAGATTAAACGTGCATTAAATATATTACTTTTACAGTGAAAGTAGCACTAAACTGGCAATAGTACGACTAACCTACATAAATACAAGTAGGTACATATGTACATCCATACATAAATTCATACCAGTCAACTGTCATAGCAGCATTCATTTCCCTTTCGGTTGTTGTTCAAGCACTTTTAAGTGCGCTCATTTCACTGTCAAGTACATTTCCATTGAATCAGTTTTTCTTTAATTGAAACATTAACACAGATTCAACTGCAGCTGATATCGATTGAATGTGCGTATAAATATATTTCGAAGCGGCGCAAAGAGGCCTGAAATCATGCCACACATTAGACTTGAAATGAAAAATTCTGCCCAGTTACTTTTTAGTGGTTTCCAATGCAAACCAAAATCGGACTATTATATCGTTGAAGTTAAGTGAATTCAATAACACAGTTTTACCGTCATTCTTCATTGACTATTATCGATTAATCTATTATAATAGTCGCTTCGCCATTTTTGTTGTGTCAGCTGATAGGCCGCAGTTAACGAAGAGGAGATAAATGTCACAACTTAAAATTGAATATTATTTTAACATGCATGTTTTAAAAGTTATTAAGGAACATTTCCAATTTTTAAACTGTGGCAAGATTAAACTCTACGCTTATTTTAAAACTTCAATGAAAACATCAGACCCACAATTTTATATTAAAAGCGCTAAAACTAGTCAAATGTAAACAAACTGTATAATCTTTCTGTATTCCACATAAGGTGCGAAAACTTGCAAAAATTCTCAGCAAAAAGAGAGTGACGTAAAATTCTCTAAAAACTCAAAAAATGTCCGCCGAACAGAAATTTGTAAAAACTAACTATCAAAACAGCTGCGATTGGTTTAGTTGGCTTTTTGAAGGTTTAAGGTAATTTTTGTTGGAGCAATGCTCGAATTTCAACGTTTGTTTGTTAATTTGAGGGGGTTGTTGTTATTTTGCTAAATTACGATCAGCTCTTTTCACTTGCAAATCTTACAAAGTGACATTTTCCCAGCAGAAACATGAAACTTCCTCCTCCAATGAAACGCCAAAATAAGTTTTTTCCCTGAAAATGTTTTTTGCAACAAACGATATTTGATTCGTGATGAACAGATTTATAGTAAAGTTTTGGTTTGGGACTTGGCTCACTACAAGACCTGCAGAAAATTCGACTAAATCTGAATTAACATAGAGTTCAACCTTTTGAAGACAGCACTAGTGCTGACTCAACACCCAAGCAAATTTTTTCATCAGTGCATTACTCTACTAATTAATAAATATTTAATTTAAAAATAATTAAATTTTCTTATTTTATTTATAAGTAGAAAAGTGCTTACAAAAACTAATTAATTCTTGAATACTCCAAGCCTGTAGAGCCCTTATAATTGTTTTCATATTATTTTACTTCTTTATTTCTATAACTAATTTGTATGAAATCCCCCAATTTCGTGTACAAAGCACTTAGTGCTTTATTTCATTTTAGCACGCACAATAATTGCATTTTAAACACGTTCAAGCTACCCAAAATTGGCAATAGCACCCATTGCTTTAACAAAAATTTAAGTGTTCATTATGTCTCTTTGTTCAATAAAACCACACACCAATTAAGAGGTGGTACGACTGCATTTTTAAGTTTGTTAGAAAACGCAAAACGCCAATTATGATCTAATTTAAGTCATATTATGAGAGAGACATATTAAATATCTTAAAGAGTGAAGCTGAGTAATAGAAGTACGAATATTTAAGGTATGTTATCTCATGAATGATAATATCCTATTTAAATTCTAGTTAGTGCTTGCCTTTTTATGTTTGCAAACAAAAGAAAAAAGCTTCCATTACAAGTACCTCTTACTAACTGTTGAGAAAAAGTGACCGCAGAAATCTGAATAGCTTTCTTTGTATTTTTATACCCCTTCAATGCTTCTCATATGGACAAAGGGAACTTGTTGGTATACGCCTCAGTGGGAGTGTTTTACTCTTAATGGATATTCTCCAGAGAAAACGTTTAATTTTCTAATTAAATAATAGCTTTAGGGACTCAGCAATCCGACTGTTTCCAAATAGTACAGTCTCCGAAATCGAACAAAATGATGAAGATATTTTACAACTTCTTTCAACAAAAATATTTCTAAATGTTTTTTTCACTTAGGGCTGCCACCTAATCCCATTATACTAATTTTTTTGTCATAACTACTATTATCTCAAGAACTTCCTAACATTTCTTTGAAATCTTGTACTCATATCTGTTACAATCTAAACTCTCTAACATAAATGATGCCACTTGGGAATTTATTACCTAGTTGCCACCTGTCTGAAATTAAAAATAAATCAAGAAAGAAAAAAAGAAATGTGAAAATGAAATGGTACAACCAAGAGGTAGATGAATTAAAGTCAAAAATAAGGAATTTTATGCTGAAATCAAAGACTACGGAATGGAAAGTAAGTACAACTCTAAGAATTTAGAGTTTTTGGCATAAGCTTCAGGTGAACAAATTTTTAAGGTGGGAGTGGAATTTGTTTTTCATACACAAAAAAAAATTAAATAATTAAGTACCCTTAACAACGTAAACAAGAAACAGCTGACGCTCACTAAGACTTCTTATCACTACCCCAAACTTAGCTTTGTATATGGGCAACATTAACTATGAAAAATTCGATTTTTATACCGACGGCAGTTCATTCACATTGTTGTTGGATCTAATTTCCTTAAAATATTATACCAGTAAATACATATTTTCAAACCTGTGTTAAAGTACTTTAATGAATGTATTTAAATAATTTGAACCCTTTGAAGCGGTAAAAGATAATTTATTAAAGTTGAGATCACAAGTGTTTAATATTCTTTTTTTAACTCATTTATTCAAAGATTAGTTAATGGCAGCTCTACATTATAAGTGCCTACTATTAAATACTTGTACCGTTAGCACTAAAGGAGTCTAAAGAATATTAAGCTAAAGAAAAAAATGCCTGTTGAAAACTTAAAAGCCATTTACCCATTGGCATAAAAGGTTAAAGCTTTTAAGATAACAAAACAGCTTTGATACTCCAACCAACGCAGCGTGGGCACTTCAACTAGTGCTTGATGCTTAAAAAGTAGGAGAAACTGCACAACGTGGTTAATTTGGCCAGCTTTTCGCTATGTTCTTTATTGGACTGGGCTAAATAATTTTTTTTTTTTAATTTCAATTAAAATATTAGCCTCTTTTTTCGCAAGCATAATAAATAAAATAACTAATTCATTTTTTTTTTTCAAAATTTTAAATTCCATTTGGTATTCAAATGCGCAGATAGCAAGAAAATTTGTGACCGCTTGTAATATTTTTTTATTGTTTTCAAATCAAAATGTGTTTTGGCATCGAAGTGATGAATAAAAAGCGATCGTTAATATCTTGAGGTCTAACATTGCTAGTTAAGTAGGTGAATTCTGTAAGCTGTCACTAATAGAGACATTTCGTGGTCAGTTTCAATTCTGCGACAATTCGGTATTTAGTAAGCTGTCTCACGTCTCTAGTCTCAAAAAAAGTGTCACTAATTTGTCAGCTGGTTCTAGATAGGTCGAAAACAGAAAAACATTGGTTTAAAAATTCAATTAACTGAAAAAAAAAATAGTTTTAGGTTTAAAATCATTTATTTTTATTCAAAAACATAATTTTGAATTAAAACATAATAAAAAATAAAAAAGGGTTCCACGTTGTAGTCCAAGCACTTACGCTATCAAATACCGTACTTAAGGTATACGCCATTTTGTTTTCAACACATCAATGGTGAACTTTTTGTGATTTTCTCTTACAGAATACCGCAATAATGTGAAGTCACAGAAATATTCTCTAATGAAAAGTCTCAAATTAAATGACTTGAGATGAGACAAACTTACAGAATACCACTATCCATTTTGTAGGACCGTTCTCATTTTAGGCTTCAAAGCCCCAAAACCGTTCAAGTAAAAGCACTACATGCAGTTCCCCAAAAAAAGTGGTGAAAAAAAATGCTTGGTCAGGTGGGCCGTTTTAGCGAAATCAAGCTTTATTGATTGGAATATTTGACAAAAACCACAAAATTCACTGTAGAAAAAAATAGTTAGTATGGTCTCAAAACATGTGTAAAAACATTTTGTGCAAGTTAGTTTTAAAAATTATTTACGATTGAATTGAACCAGCGCACAAGGACGATAAATTTTTTTATAAATTTTACAAAAAATTAACAAAAAATTTTTTATTTGGCCCGGTCTATTCTTTATATTTTCTAAAAAAAATTTATTCATACAAACACACCACATCACTGTGTACTTATCATGTTTTCTTTTATCACACATTTTCTAAACTTCTCATTTCATTGTAATAAGCTGATGTGATTTGTTCGGCGCTTTTTCAGTGCAGCATAGTCAGAGACCAAAAAAAAAAAAACTTGCGAAAAACTGTAACACAATAAAGCATCGTCAACTAATTTATGTGCAAAATATTCTTAGCTAAAAATTCTTAGATTTGCTTAAGTAAACAGCATGCCCTATAGCAACTAGCACATTTTCTCGCTATTGAAACTATGTATTAACTTAGTTTGGTGTAGCGAGCGCGTAAAGCTCTAATTTTACCAACATAAAAATTTGCTATGAAAACATCACGCACAGCACTCAAAGTACAGATCCTCTTTCGTTGCGCAGACAAGTGAAAATTTTTAGTTTATTGAAAAGTTTCACAAACACGTAATTTCGTCTTGTTACTAAATACATAGTTAGTTACTCATGGACTTTAAGGCTTACGCAAGTACATTAGCACAGTTTGGTTTCTTCACTTCGTCACGTCTATGGCTTTAATGAAACTATCTAAGCAAGGATTCGTGGAGGACAGGCAACATGGCAAGTGAAAGCTATAAATTCACAATAATTAAGTTTGTCACTTATTTTTTAAATTTCAGAGTTTCAAACATAGAAAATAAAAGTTAATTTGATGAGCATAGTCGGATAGAAGTTCTTGGCCTTTCATTCTAGGTTCCAAATAAAATTTTCAAATATCTCGTTGAATATTATTTATTGCCATCGAGAATCGAATAGTAAAACATATGTTAAAACACCTTGGCTATGAGAGAGTTAGTTTCCTACAATACCGTACAATCCTAATGTGCCCAAACACATACAGAACCTGGACAGATCATTGACAACTCAGCTGATACTCAGATGTTAGGTAGAGCGGCATAGAAATCTTATCACAGCTCTGTTGCCTCATTACCTAAGCCCTGCTTATCAGCTGAGTTGTCACTGATCAAATGATCAAACAGCTGCCCGGTAAGGTAAAGCCTGTCTTAAACTGATCCCTGTAAACCTTTATGAGACTATTCTTGCCAGCTTAGAGATTTTAGAAGTGTCGAAAAAGTGCGGAGACAATTTGAAGACAACTAACCACGAGCAGTTTTATGGTCTATTCCATCTAAACCACACCACGGATTTTTCATCTTCCCAAATGGTTAGAATGGTTCCGCAAAGTTCGTAGCACTACCAACTTTCCTAACGCTACTATTGCTCAACCAAACTTCGGCCTTATCCATGACTATAAAAATATTCTCCCTACCAAGTAACGCTCCATGAAGCTCTAGAGGACACAATCCTAGAGTTTAGAAGGTAGTGTGGACCCTTCCTAACCTGAATGAATCTAGTACGATCCGGTAGTAGTACCTTTCAGTAATAATACCACTGCAGCGGGTACTATTTTTTAGACAACTAGCACCTTCGAGCTATACAAAAACACAGCAGAATTAGGGTTCAAGGTGCTAGCTTGAGAAAAGCACTACCCTTAACACAGCTTAAGGCTACCCGGAGCTAAAAAAATTAGACTTGATGTATCTGAATGGGGAATGGAATCAGTTCTAGCTGAACTAAAAATTGAATGTTATTTCAAGGACCTGAAAACTTTATAAAATAAAAGTCCAAAGAAAAAAGTTGTTTCTTGAACTTTAAAAGCTACCAAACTGCTCATCTAAATCAAATAAATTTTGGTATCACTTGAAGGAGGCTAGAAAAAATTTTCATATTGGGATATTTAAACCAAGGTTGCCACGATTTCTAATTTTTTTGCGCACATGCTCTAAGTGACATTGAAGGTCTAACATTAACTCAGAATGAATGCAACCCATCAAATAGGCTAATACTAAATGCATCCACACAAATGTACAAATAATTAGCTAAGGGCTAAAAAATAATAATAAATGAATGAGCGGGAATAAAATCATAAATGAAAACAAAGCGGTAAATCACAACAGAGGCATAATTAACGCTAAAATGTAAGCAAAATGGAAAACAATTGGATAATGAAAATTCTTACTTAGTCGGGAACAATGCTGAGTTCAAAACATCACTTTAATTGCGTGCATGTGCAGGTGCACACACACACACACACACACACCTATACATACAAAGCAAGCGGAATGTGCAATTTCATTGCCAACAAAAGTCGTAGCTTTCAAATCGCAAAATTTTAAGAATCATTTTACTAAAGAACTCAGCACTCAGTAAGCTGAGAAGAGAAATCAAATTTTAATTTTCTTTTAGCAGCTGGAGCAAAGTTATTAACAAAAAATCAATTACCGAGAGCTATTTTAGTTATCCATTCACAGTTTTAATGATTGATTGAATAAAAAAAAAACATTTTTCTTGGCTTCATAGTTTCTATTAGTTATGGCTTGTTTGATACGTCACGGATGGCCTAGATATTTCACAATTAGTCCTAGGTATTAGCACAGCAAAGATGAAGAGTCTTTCGCAACCTCTTCAAAAGATCAGCATCAGTAATGTCTAGCACCAGTGAATTCTGCCAATGTTTTCCAACTTGTCCTTTAAATTCTGCCAAAAAGCCTTCGCGCTTCGATGATGTCAAAACTGATAGAAGTCAATTTTGATATTTTTCCAATGTTTAGTACAGCGACGGCACCCTCCCGGGCTGACCACTGGTGTCTGGGAGCTTTGAAAAGAAAGGCTTATGAATCTCTTGCCGATGAGCTTTATGATCTGCACATAGACATCGATATAGTTTTGATACTAAAATACTAGTCATGGCTTAGAATATGTTCGTATCGGCACACATCGGTGGAAGCACAAGAAGAAGAGCATTCGCAGATCGATGAAAGGGTGAAGCTCATATTAATACCCCTTGATGGCGCCAGTTAACAACATCAAGAAATTATAATTTATGATGGCAAGATGAGAGCAAATTTGAAGAAATCAATATCAATGGGAAGCCCATCCACTGACCAGAGTGACCATGCATACCAACTTGCTGAGCAGGGAACTAGATCATTGTTTTATCGTCCAGCGCCTTTCTTTAGGCACACCGAACTTCAACCATATGTAATTGGAAAAGAAGCATTTTATGAGACGTACATCCGGTGTCGAATATAAGCCAAACTATTTTTAGTTTCTTTAAAATAGGTAACACGAACTGGGTACTATAGGGGCTACTATAGGAGGTCACATGGAGGTCGTCACATGTTTAAATTTGGTCTCACAGTGCTGTTTCATGCATTTATCTACTTTATCAATACAAACACACAACAACAATCAAATTCGTCTCAAAACCATCTCATGCTGGTCATTTCATACCCTTCAAATGCTTTAAATCCTTACGTTACAATCCTAAAGCCCCACAGATCTTTAAACTCTCATACAAGTAGCCAACAAAAAAATATATTTAACATTGCGTTTCTTTCTTTTTATTTATTTCTTACAGAAATATCTTGTCAATACAGATAAAAGTGGTGAATTAACCGTTACAGTGCAGGTATTTATATCGAATCCAAACTTATAAGTTTTTCTTGATTTACACAAAACAAACATCCGTCTTATTTACATAAAAAATAAAAATAAAAATTAATTTAAATTTCCTTTAGGGCGATTTGACGCAGCAAGAGAAACGTGCCGTCTTTATTACAGTCCACGATCTGGGTTGCAATCGTAAGTTATTAAAAATTATTTATATTTTCTTCTTCTTTCATCAACATCATAGCAATGCAATAACAAATCTAATGAATTTACATAAACAGTCAAATGCACAAAGTAATAAATGAATTGTGAGATTGCGAATAAATAATTGGTATGCGAATAAATATTGGTGACCACGATAGTAAATTGGGAGTGTGCTTTCGTGATACAAGGAACCGTGGAAGTTCAAGCTCCAAGGCACATTACATCGAAATACTTGAAAAATACAAAAGTAATGTAAAATTAAAAAAGTAATGTAACCGATTGAAAAAAATATTCCGTTTTCGACCTCTGTTTCGTAATACAAATTTGAAATTTGGAAATCAGGTAATGTAAGTTCGGGTATAACCTTAACTCTGAGGTTTAACAACAAAGTTGTAGACACGTTTTCCTTGATATGCACCACGACTATGTACATATGTATGTATATGAAATTTTTTCGTCAATATTAAAAACTTTGAAGTCTGTCTACAGCCCCATTCCTAATGTATAAGAATACCAGTTTCGAAGTTCTCTTCTTTATTCGGTACAGGAACAACATTTTTTTAACTTTAACTGAATATTTATTGGCTGCAAGTACTGAAAATTCGTCCATTAGTTTTACTTCGATAATTACAGGAAGCCGGAGCTGTAATTCCAAACATGGGCGGCAACATACGCACACTTACCTGACATAAGTTATTGTTTTTGTAACTTGTAACTTTTGGTCACTTTTACAACCTTCCTTATAAATGTGAAATATTTGTGGCGAATTCGGATATTATAGATTCAATATGTGAAAAGTGGGCGTGGCTGTTTAGCCTATTTAAAATAGCAATGGAAGATGAGTACCATAGTAAATTGCAATAAAATATCTCAAAATTTACTCGTAATTAACCGTAACCATAGTAGCACGTACGGTGACGGTGAAGGGTTTATTGTAAGTTTTGGAATAACTTTTACGCCGAATAGAGAAAGGCCGATCTTTTCTACCTCTTCTTGGTGTGTTGCTTTTAATTTTTCCTACAATTAAGTAGGACCTAACTACATGTTTTATGCCGACCCCGGACGGTATCTGCAAATGCAGAAGAATCTTTGCTGAGAAGCTCTTTGATGGCAGAGAAATACAAGGAGAGTTGCAGTACACTTCCGGGGGTGATAACGGCACTGTTTTGATGCATCTTACAGTTCCGTCTATAATCAGGAATATAGTTACTGTTACGGTTATAGTTATGATAACAGTTGCTTTACGGTTGGTTACAGTCATGGATTTTTCAAGGACAAGAAATGGTTTCGCTGTTTCAAATTTTCTCAGGATTTATAGAGCAACGAAGTCTGCCTTATTCGAAATTCTATTTTCGCTTAGTAATTGGTAACACAACAATGTAAGTTCAGTCAGTTCAGCCCGGTTATTGTTGTGGTTCCGTGTTTATTTCTCAGTAACTAAAAATCGGCTGTGGCCAAAAAGTCCTCAGAACCTACTTCCGCCACGAGAAACTTCTACGTTAAAACTTCTTGGACGATGCCTTTTGGAATTAGCATATGTTTTTGTTGGTGTTTTAATGTCAGAACCCTGTCACAGCATTTTGTAGAAAATCTTAAAAATAGCACACCAGAAGCAACAAGTGCATTTTATAATTATAAATTAATAACTAATGATTTACTTTCTATTTCACTTAAATTTACTTAATTTTTATTTTTATTCTTTCAGACAATTCTTTCCAGGAATTTGTCAATAGTCCATGTATGACCGAAATTAAGGAGCGTTCCTGTTTCATACACATTGACGTACCAGGACATGCTGATAATGCTGAACCTTTACCAGACAAGTAAATACAAAAATACGTAGTTTGGTCCACCATTATTTAAACAAAGATTTTAGCTAAAATGAGGGAACCCTTAAAAAAAAAATTTAATTTTTTGCTGCTATGGAGAAATTGTTTATGCTTTGCAAGGTCACCCTGTGTCAACTATTTTATACACAAGCCATAGCATAGCTGTGACAATAAGCGGAAAACGTCAAACTCAAGCTTAGAGTAAGCGTTGTCTGAAGCACAACCATAGACACAAACCCTGATTTCAAAATGTTAAAATAGCATTTTCGTAATTTTAAAATTAAAACTCCGTTTAAGACATAAAATGTATTTAAAGTTGACTATGACAGACATGCAGTGATGTTTATTTTAGAATCACGTTTTAGTAGATAAAACGCTATTTTAAATTGACTATGATTATTGGCCATTATTTTTAACTTAACGTTTTGAAGTAAATTTTTTTTTATTATTTTTAGTTTCAAATGTATGTAAAGCAAAATTTTAAGTTTAATTTTTGACTTTTTAACGACTAAGTTTTAATGATTAATTTAAATTTAACGACTAAAAGTCAATATTTAACTATATTTTTAGCTAAAGATTAGACTTAAAAAGTTAAAGTCAGATTTTAAAAATTACTTTTGTCTTGATTTCTAATAATTAACTATGTACATATATAATTTTCTTGTGACTTAGAGATTAAATTTAAATTTTTTTCAAAAATTGATAACTATACTTTTTTTCGACTTTTATGCAGACGCTTTAATTCACAGTAACTGCAAAATTTTTACTTTTAAAATTCTGCAAAACACCAAATCAATTTATTTGTTTGCTATTTTTAGCTTTCTATTCCCCTCACTACAATCGCTTGGTGAGGATCTCATTACCGTTTTGGATTTTCTACATGTTAAATATGTAATTGGTCTCGGCGAGGGTGCTGGCGCTAACGTTTTGGCTCGTTTTGGTTTGGCACATCCCTCACGTGTACTCGGTTTGGTGCTAATTAATGCAACTGGCAGCGCTGCTAGCGTTCTACAATCATTCAAAACCAAGGTGAGTATGAATGCGGAAAGGCAACCCACTTTCAATGCCACATAGTAAAAGGGAGCAAATGAGTTGTGATTTCCAATGAAGCGTGTTTTTTCATAAATATTTTCAATTTTTTAAATTTCAATTAAAGCTTATTCAATGGAAAAATGATGATATCGCACAATCAGCTGAGAGCTTTTTAATGTATCATAAATTTGGACATGTAAGTGTTTGACCTAATATTTTAGCATTATAAATATTGATGTTGTATGTTGGTATGAGTGTTAATTAACTCGCACTTTTAAAATTGTGTGTGTATGTGTGTGTTGTGTATATTGCTTATGACAGCTAAATTCAAAATTAACTAGTAATTAACTAGTTACAAACTAGTTACTAACTAAGTACTTAGCGGTGTATTTTGATTGACATTTTGCACTAACCGATTAGTGTGGCAGTTACGTGTATGTATGTAAGTGTCTATGTGTATAGGTGTCTCTGTATATTTCTTGACGTAGAATTAATACTTTTTATATTTATAAAATAAATATTTTCTTTGATTTTTTTCTTTTCTTGCAAAACTATTAACGTATAAAAAAATTTAAATACAAAATGCGCGTAATTTAATGAAATATCGAATATTTATGTATAACTTGTTCTACGTGGTAACAGCAATTCATGGAGGTATATCAAAAAATTTGCAAATGTCATTAATTTTCATTATTCACTACGCATTTGCTTTCAATATTTGCTATCCTACAATCTTTTTTAACGCTTTAAAATCGTTACAAAAAATGCCTAAGCTTTTGCTCGTTAAACTTGATATTTATCTAGATCTTAATCTATAAACAATTTCTGCTTAAAATTTCATGATAGTTATTTCATAAAAAATGCTCAACTTTAGGAATTGTTTATTATTCGAACTAGACCATTCCATTTCCCTTTACCCATCTTGTCAGAAGCATGGAAAATCAGAAGAGCCATGTTTAACCAAAATATTTTACAATCTAAGTTACCTTACAGCCCAACCTAATATAAACGCACTCCGGCAATTTTCTGTCCAACTATTATAGTTTGTCCTTTATCAAAAAATATAGTAAAAATAATAAATATATACATACATACCTACAAGTATAAATTTAATAAGCATTCATTTTTAAATATTTGCTCCTATTCGATCGTCAATTTGTGAACGAGTGGCTATTCGAACGAACGAGTACGTTCAGCTTAGCTATCATCCGAAATTTCGATAAATTTGTACGCTTACTCCTGTCATAAGCCGATATTGACATTTTTACGTAGCGAGTTGCTCGTTCACGTCTGTGACGATTCGGGCCCCCGATTCGAAAACTAATTAATTAAGCTAAAAATGAGATTAGTGTGGGTTACTAACGACTTTTTTAATAGCTCCGAAGTGTAAGCGGAATGAATGATTTAAGTGAATAGGGAACTTAGATCTTTCATAATCGTAATCGAATCTACGCTATATCTCTTATATGCATAGTTAAATGTTTCTGTAACTCTTCAGCATGATATTATTTAATGTTTATAAAAAGTGTCTTATGAACCAAGTAGTAAATGTTATTGTTCGAAAAAAGACACTAGCTATTGCAAACTTTGAAAACTTATTTAATTTATTATTTTAACTTCAGTTTCAGGTAATAAAAACTCGTTGGCTTAACTCACAGAAATCATCAGAGCGTCCGCACAAGTTGCACCTTAAAATGTTTGCAAAATAATTCACCTTTTTTATGGATGTTTATGTTAAACACTGAATTTTATTTTTTAACATCACGGCATGAACAAATTTCCACGATTGTTTGTAGTTTTGTATAGTTATAATTATCACATAGCACCTTCAACAATATCCTCAAATAGCACACGTCCTAGGGCTACCAGAAATGTGTTTTAAGAAGTCATATTAAACTGGGGTTATTGTGGCCATCAAAATCACTTGAGGTAGCCATCAAATAAGGCAACCTCACTAGCTGTAGAGACTCATCCGAACATTATTAGTAGTGTTGCTGTAGCGGTCATATATAAAATAATTTTTTGTTTAAAGTAATTCATAAATAACCATTCCTCAGAATTTCAAAGAAAATAATAAAATAATACCATTTGCTATTTTCTTATAAACCAATTCATAGTCATTTGATACTTAGCTTCTTTTTCTGCTGGGCAGTCACAATACTAACTGGGTTTCTAAATTCAGTAGACCACAATTAAAATGTTACTCATACGCCTAGGTGCCCCCCAAAACATAAAATTCTGGTAGCTCCACTATGTTGCATCAATAGCTATTTATTACGTTTTTATTCACTGTTACTAATACATATATTCATACATTTGTATCTATTAAAGAATCTCATATACATACAAATCTCGCAAAAGCAATTAAATTCAAGTTAGATAAATTGTATTTGTTTTTATTTATCCTCCTTGGAAAAATAAAAATTCCTGTAGCTGTTTTGCACATAAATATTCATTGCATACATTTTTTTCCTATTACCTATTTATTTGAAAATATATGTACATACATATATTAAAATTCTAGATTTCTTTGTTTACCTCAAAAAATATGTTGCATTAAGGTGATTCATTGTTGGTGAAATTTTTTTGTTTGCTTTGAAATGAAATGAAGAAAAATAAAATAAAATAAAATAAAATAAAATAAAATAAAATAAAATAAAATAAAATAAAATAAAATAAAATAAAATAAAATAAAATAAAATAAAATAAAATAAAATAAAATAAAATAAAATAATATAAAATAAAATAAAATAAAATAAAATAAAATAAAATAAAATAAAATAAAATAAAATAAAATAAAATAAAATAAAATAAAATAAAATAAAATAAACTAAACTAAACTAAAATAAAATAAAATAAAATAAAATAAAATAAAATAAAATAAAATAAAATAAAATAAAATAAAATAAAATAAAATAAAATAAAATAAAATAAAATAAAATAAAATAAAATAAAATAAAATAAAATAAAATAAAATAAAATAAAATAAAATAAAATAAAATAAAATAAAATAAAATAAAATAAAATAAAATAAAATAAAATAAAATAAAATAAAATAAAATAAAATAAAATAAAATAAAATAAAATAAAATAAAATAATATAAAATAAAATAAAATAAAATAAAATAAAATAAAATAAAATAAAATAAAATAAAACAAAATAAAATAAAATAAAATAAAATAAAGTAAAATGAAAAGAAATAAAATGAAATGAAATGAAATAAAAAAATGTTCGAACATCGTTTGTCTGCAAGGAAAATATATTCCGATCGCAGCTACATATATTGTGAATCCTTTTTAAACATAATTTTTCTTTTTTTCTATATAGAAATAAATAATAGTTCAAGCATTCTAGTTCTACATGCTTATATATATATGAAATATTCTCACCAAACCCATTTTTATATATACATAAATAGATGATAGCTACATTTTATATAATTTCCACTCATTATCAATATCTTTCATATTCCATGGCTGTTTCTACAATTCATTCATCACCTTGGCTACATTTTAACTATTACAAATACAATAAAAAATCATTTAATACAACAAATATTTGCTACGAAATAAACGTGTATTTGTACTGATCATATACATACAAATAAAGCAATTGGTTGGCGATAATCCGGATAAGGAGAAAATTGTCAGCGAATATCAGAAACGTTTGCACAGCACTTTGAATAGCAAAAATGTGGGACTTTATGTTAAAGCTTTCATGAGGTAAGTAATTTTAATTTATATTGATTTGAGCTAATAAAAATGTTGCCAAAAAAAAAATAAGTTATAATAAATATATGTATGTACAAATGTATATGGGGGGTGGTTTGAAGAAAATTGTAATATAATTTCAAAATTTTTAAGGTTGAAGTTGTTTTTTATAAAAATAAAAAAACGATTTCTAATAAAATTATTATTCTCTGCCTTGAGCTCGTTTATCTTTCGAGAGGAGGCTCTACGGATTCTAGAACACCTTTAAAGTACCGTTGGAACTAACCCATATCATAGGTTATTTATCTAAAACTTGCGTGGTGATCTACACTTCCATAAAAAATTTTGTAATGAAATTGAATTAAATTAAAATTTTTTATAAAGCCTAAAATTCAACTAGTTATGTTAAAAAATATTACTTAACCTATCCTAAATAATACATACATATACATACAAACATAGTATATCATTAAATTTTGTCCCTCCCACAGTCGCAAAGATCTAACTTTGAAGGGTTGCAAAATTGATGTTATCTTAATTACCGGTATGTTGAGTCCCTACGCATCCATGGTTGAGAAGGTAGTATAAAATATAATTTAATTTACATAAATGTTAATGGCGTATATTATTTATTTCTTTGTATTTAGTTGCACAAAGATGTTGAGAAGGAAAAGGTGACCATTTTAAAAATAGAACGCGCTGGCGATGTTTTAGCTGATGCGGTGAGTATTTTAATGATATAAACTGGGGGTAAAATATGTGTGGCTAGAGTATGAGTAGTTGTACCAAAACAGTATAAAATGCTGAGTACATTTTTCAGGAGATACACAACTTGCATGCTTTTAATTCAGAAATTTTTAAAAACTTAAAAGTTATTGATTGAGTTGTAATCGACTTCATATCTAAACAGTTTTCCTTTTTTTCCTTGTTTTCTCTTTTAAGCCCGCCAAAGTGGCACAGTCGATTTTGCTCTTCTGCAAAGGTCAAGGTATTCTAACATCTGTTGTTATGCCTGGCGTTGATCGTGGTCGTGCTTACTCAACAAGCTCGGGTGGGTCTATTGATGGTCAGAATGGCTCGCGTAAACTTTCACGGGGAATCTCAATGGAGGATTACGACAAACCGAATATACGCCGATTGAGTATTATAAACAACGAATCGCCAAAGAAATAAATTCACAAACATACATACATACATATACCCGAATGCGGGTAAATGTTTTGCTATTTTAAGATGTGAAATAAATATGCAAAAATGCGATGTTCAGTAAAGAACTAGCTGCATACTTAGTATAAGTTCAAATTTTGCTTAGCTTGATATTAAAAAAAAAAAAAACATAATAATAATAATGTTGAAAACTGTACCAAAAAATAGATATTAATTCGTTATGAAGTGAACATGTACAATGAAGTAAGAAAATTGTAGTAACAAAATGACAGTAAAATACTGAACAATGCCAAATTGAAATAATGAGTTTTACACAAAACAAAAAAAGTTGAAAAGTTTAGTGCCATATTTATCAGCAAAACTTTTTGAGTAAACGTATAATATAACTAAACACGATTTAATCTAGGGATGTGCGATTAAATATGTATGGCAACCTTGTTAAAGCACCAGCTAAAGAAGTCTTGGATTAGAGTACATAGTAGTAGTAATAAAAGTGAGGTGCCAACAAAATAGAAGGTATACAAAAATAAGGTGCTCTTAGAGCTAAAACCTGAATCAAAGGCAATTACCCCACATGGTGATTTGGGAATTTAATTGACGTATTTGTACAGTTAGCTGTCAAATTAACTGCCGATTACTCTCAGCCTAGTTGTATGCAAGTGGCCGTAGAAGTACGAGCATGTCATGCAAATGTTTCCAAAAGGACAAAGATAGCTCTTAGAATTTGTTTCAAAGCTGTGCTATCTATGTTCTGGCTTTCAAGAACGCCATGTCTGAACTATAAAATATTTTTAATTTGCGTTGATATACGGTGCTTTGAAATCGTTTTAACCTGGAGGCATTGGTGCGGTAGTCGTATCGCTGTAGTCGTATCCTTAACGTAAGAGAAAAACCAATACAATTGATCGGTAAGGTTACGTTACTTAGCACCAATAATCGATTACATTGTTTCTCAAGAGGTTGGTGTAATCAGCTGTTTCATAAGGTTATCACTAATGCACCAATGATTTCAGCTTTAATCAGCAGTCGATAACACTCCTCCAACGGTTGCCAAATTTTTCAATAAATTTAAATTATTTCTTTTGTATTTTTTGGCCTTTGAAATATAATAAATATTAATAAATTTCATAAAACAATGTTATTATTGCATTATAAAACCTTAACTGCACTTATTTTCATTCCATAAAAAAATTTAATGAACCCACCTACAACGAATAAAAAACGAAGCATATCTTCCAGAAATATTTGTTTTTTGAAAATATTGCATACTAACATAATAGATTAACATTTGGAGCATTTGCACTTTTAGCCACACAATACCTCCACATCGATTAAGCAAAAATTTACCTATGACTATTAGGTAAACCAAATTTAATGTAAATTTTTAAAAAGTTTATACAACAACCTCAAATTGTGCCCACGATTTTTTAAAAGAATTTTATAAGCTCCCATATATTTGTTCAATACTTTTGACAACTGTTAAGAAAAAAACATTTCATTCAAAATGTATGTATGTATTTAAAAAAAAATTTGATCTTACTTGATTGTTACTAAAAAGAAAAAATATCAAAATAATTAAAAAGAAAAATGATGTTTAGAATTGTTTAGCTTTAAATTGTAGTTGAAATATGTGGCATACTTTTAAATGATAAAACAACATGGATGAAAAAGGTAATTATAAAAAAAATATTTTAGTAGGCAATTTAATATTTTGCAAAAAACACAATAATTAAAAGTGCTTACTCTTAAATTAATGCTTGCTTCATTTGAATAAATCCAATCATAAAAAGAAAGAAAAAAAAAATAGTTCAATCAGTCGTTGACGCTTACGCAGCCCGACTTAAAATTATGGTCCATGCTTGGAACTTTGGTTCTTCTTTATGCAGACTATACACTGGAAGCTTTTGTGAATCGATTTAATGCTAAACACCTGAGCTGTTCACGAACAAACGTGTTTTTAATTATCTACCCCTCATTTTTTTTGGCTACCATTTCTTAAATTTGACGTTAACTGGCATGTTACTAAGAAATTACCAACATAACATGTTTCAGTTTTAGCTAACTGCTAACTACATAAGCTATAGAATAAACCTGATTGTGTCACAACGCAAACTTTATGTGGTGACCCAAACAAAATAAATTACGTACAATTATGTATAATAAAGCAAATTTACCAAACAGTGGTTTGCATTATCAATGTTATGTAGAAAATATATTAATATAAATTTTAGAGATAAAAATCTAATAAAAGCTAATAAAATGTGTAATTATATTGGTTAGATAAAGTTTATAAGAAACCTTACGACAAATATGTTTTATTTATTTTCAGTAAAGAGATCACAAGCAAGGCATGGGAGTTTAGACCAATCAAATCAGTCGAGCTCAATTCCTGATGATACTTGAAAACATAGTGTATCATATCTAGGAAATATATTTTAAAATAGGAATCACCTGTTTTTTAAATTTTAACCTGCATCCTCATTTCCTTTGACGAACGATACCCCCGCTGCGTGTGCTTTTGGTAGCATAAATGTTACGTTGACGATTATCGTGTAGGCTTACGTTCATCGCCAACTAAACGAAAGCAACTGTCACATTTAATTTTTTCGCATGCGTTTGACACTTTGTTTTCGTGAATCGTGCTACCGAGTTAGCATTTTTGTTACGAAGCAGTCAGCTGTTATCGTGTTGACTCTCGTCTGTCTTCTCATTTTGAGCCTCGTGTTGTCGAAAATGGCGGTCCTTTGCCGGGCATGGACCCGGTACACTCCCGTACATTTTTGCGGTTCATACTCGACTATTGATAGGGCACCATTGGTGTGACCAGTGAAATTTTCTAGGCCATTTCAAGCCATCCTTCGGTTAATAAGAAGAAGGTTTGTAATGACAGGTGAGAGGCATCATATCTAAGCCCCTAGCCCGCAGAATACCAAGCCTTTAAGGAGAATAAGACTATTATCGGTACCCAGGCCCATGTTACAACAATCAGGTAAAAGCAGAAGTTAAAAAGCAACCCTGCTAAAAAGAAGAAATTTTATTATTGCTTACTTTCATACAAATGCAGTTTTATTTATCAATGCTTTTCCTCAAAAATGTCATGATTTCAAACGCCCCATTGCTTCCATTTTTTTTCTCAAGGTATGCCTTTTTAATATATTTGCAGGTCTGAAACCCTCTTTTAAAAACCATGTTACCGTCAGAATGGAGACACCTTTTATGTTGCATAAGTTTTACCAACGAAGTTATTGCTTTTCAAGTAAGATTCGAAAATATGACATTTTTGACTTTGTTCGCCTACAAAACTTGCAAAAAGTGTAAGTAAAGAGAGAATGACGTAAAACTTTCTTGAAACGCAAAAAGAAAAATTGTTCAACCGAACTGGGGTCAGTAATAACTTGCAGCAAAAACAGCTGTTTGCCATTTTGATTGGTGAATAGTTCACATTTTGAAATTTTTGTTGTTTCTTTCCCTTGTCACGATTAGCGGTTTTTCACTTAGAATTTTCACAGAGTGAAATTCCCACAGTAAAAACTTGTAGCTCTCTTTGTCAAAGAAATTTCAAAATGCGTTCTCTCGCTGCAAGTGTTTTGTGTAAGCGAACACTTTATCATTTATTTATTTATCTCAAAATTTTAATGTACGCGAGCAGCTATTATGTATACAACATGGTGTTTTTGAGCTTTTTTTTAATTTTCTCAACAAAATGAGTTGATTCACAGTGTTTTCACCTAGTGAAATTGTACCTGAAAACCTCATGAAAACTGCCCGTTTTATTTCAAAATAACATCGAAAAACATAGTGTCAGCACAATACAATTGATATAATGCATTAGATATAAAACAGCAAACATAATCTATAATCAAATAAAATATAACTGAAAAGCTAAATTACAACATTGTATACTATATTCCACATTTTCGCTATCCTTTAATTGAGTTAAATAGGGTGTAAGATAGGTCTTAAGGTCATCTTTGGTCTTAAGAGAAGAAAAATATCGCAGGTATCAACGCACTGGCTTTACTGTGTTTTTTGCGAAACAAGCATTGAATGCGGTAATGTGTTCATAGACGATATCCAACAATAATAGTCTATGAAATGCATCGATACACTGGTTAGGGTAAAACTATCGATAGTAGGGTAGTCATCAGCACTTTGTGATATCTACTACAGTGAAATGAAAAATGAACGAACTGCCACCAACGAAACCTCCGCGCGGTGTTAAATATGGGAAAGATGAGGTAATTATTGGTAAAAATATTCTTGAAAATGATAAAAAGCTACCAGTGCTATGGTGCAAGTCATCTTGTAAAATGTGCGTTGCTAATAAATTTGGGTTCAAAGTTATATCTTGCGGAAGATGCTGCTTTTCGGATGTCGAACTATTTGTTTTTTTTTTCTTAGTGCCTCAAAACTTTGATGATATCAATAAATTAAAGGGCGTTTTCGCCTGAGTTAATTTCCTTTGCATATTCTTGAATAATTATTGTTTATTTTGTATAACCAATAGTCAGGTTGTGGATTCCTCGTCAACGTCATTAAGTCACTTGGTTTTAGTGAGACTACCGAGGAGCGACAACAGGAGAAACTCAAAATTGAAAAGGAATTCAAGCGTTCCGATCAGCGTCTAAATGAGTTAGTATCACGCCATGATCAAGAATTAACTCAGGTTTTGCCGCTGTTCAGTCAAGTATCCACAGAGATAACAGCCAGTCGGGAGCGCATACACGGTGTAAAAGAGAATTTAGGTGCCTGCAAACGTTTACTGCAATGTCGACGTGAGGAGCTGAAGAAGATGTGGACAGATGCAGTGCAACATAAATATGTATTAGAGATGTTAGAACAAATGTAAGTATAGGAAATCTTTTACAACGCGCACCCATCTAATCTTTTTTTTTTTTTCTTCAGCAACGAATTGCGTAAAGTGCCTCAACGTGTTGTCAGCTATACAGCTAAACGGCAATATTTACATGCGAGTAAAGCCCTTACCGATGCGTTAGCCACTATACAAGGTCCATTGAGTGGTGTCGAAGGATTAGCTGATTTACGTATTGACCTACAATCGCGTCGCCAACAACTTTATCAGCGCCTGCATGAAGAGCTTGTAACGCAGTTGTATAAGAATTCTGCTGCAGAAGCATACTCCACATTTCAGCGCAATAATTCGAACCGTTTAAATTCAAGTTTTACGCGTGGCATTGGTGCGCGCCGTTCCACAGATCGCATAGAAGCAAATGCGCGTGTGCGTAAAGCGCTTATGGAAATGTCACAAGGATTTGATTTGGAAAAATCTGAAGTGATAGATGATGCAGATTTAATTGATCCAGAATTGAGTATGACCTATTTTATATCAATTATTGTCGAATGTTTTGGTATGTTGGGTAAAGTGCCCGATTCATTAGAGGTATTACGTGTACAAATTCAAACACAATTGTTGGAGGTGGTGCGTCAAACAACGTATCAATTAATTTCACTCAATTTAAATGCAAATGAACGTGATAATCCGTTACTAACGCTGCTCGAAGTAATTTTTAAACAATTTAAAGCTATTGCCAATACGCACTCTTTGCTGTTAAAGAACTATTTGTCAGTGGGGCAAAAGTATGCTGTTGTCGGGCCACAACCATACGATTTAACAGATTTTTGGGCACAAGCGCAGTCAGTGGTATGTTTAATGTATATTATGTTTAGTTAGCTTGTATTTTATTATTTTCTTTTTTAGCTACAACTGCTATTAACTGATTACTTGGATATACAAAATGCTTCCGGCGATGACGCTGCGCAGTCCGCATTCGCCGAACCAACTAATAATATAAATTCTTATTTTCTGCGCCGCAAAGTGCCAAGGTAATTCGAAGAAGTGTTGTAAGTTTTTTGTGTTATGGAGTTACAATTTGATTCAATGAGATCATAAAGTAAATGATTCATATTAAATCCTAAGATCCAAATTGGGCAGTCCTAAGAGCCGTGAGTGCATAGCATTTAATGTTGATCATCTTTGGAGATTTACTTTTCAAAGGACAACTTCTACTCGTAGGGTTCAAGAATTCGTGATTCAGACACAACCGTGATTCCTATCCCACAAAGATCTGACTATCATTCAACACTTTGAAATTTACTTTCATATTCCTTTTAATTTCAATCTAACTTTTAGTATATCTTATTACTAATGTATACATTTTAAATCTCAAGACACCGCATTCACACCAATGTGCGTCGGTTAGTATTCAACATATTTACATATAAACCCAAAACAATTCCAAGTATTGCTAAACTGTAACGTAGAGTTGCCTTTAGCCTGCTAATGAAAACCCTTCCATATCCAGTATTATTTCTTATTAAATAAACTTTTATATTTTCAGCAACAAAAAGTCGCTTTTCAAATTCGATAAATCATCACACATTCCACCGCAGCAAGACACCGGCGATCGCACCGTTAAGGAGCATCGGCGCAATGCTTCAGATGTCTCTACAGATGATAATCTAACAGCACTTGTACTGGGTGGTGGCGGAAGCGGCAGCGCTAGTGGTAGCGGTAATTTTTCGCATACGAAACAACAACGTGAAAAGGTTTTAATTTGTAAAGCCGATCAGAACGTTATAACGAAAGTATACCTGCCACTTATGGGCTACATACAAGAAATTGAAGCATTCATGAAGTGCAAGCCGGGGTATGTTCATTCGCAATATTTTGAGGAGTATATTATTGTTATCAGCTTATTGTTCTGGTTCTTTTAACAGTCAACCCTGCAGTCTACATGATTTCATCGATAATTACATTAAGGATACGTTCCTATCAAAAGGCCACAATCGTAATTTGCAATTAACCATCGAATCACTATCGAAAAATCAGGATGCTTGGCGTACAATTATCACACCAGAGGAAATGAAATTAATGGGCTTATCACGCCCGCTACTGCAATCTACTGCCATGGTGGAGCGGCGTTTACAAGAGACTAAAACACTTATACAAGAATTGCCATGCTACTCGGATGAATTGCTGAAAATGGTGTGCGCGCTGTTGAAAACCTATCGCGAAATATCGCAGTCCGCTTACAGAGGAGTTGTTCAGCCTGATTCAGAAGATAAACGTATTTATAGTGTAGCTTGGCTAAAAGATGAAGATATTAGTCGATTTTTAAAGTAAGTTGCTGTGCAACTGTTTCTTCCAATTTTTTAATTTTTGATTTGAAAAATGTTCAACTTTTCATTAACAGAACACTTCCAAACTGGACCGATTTAAAGTCCTCTAGCCACCGCCTGAAACATGGCAAGAAACTACAACGGAACAATTTCGAGGCCTCTGAAGAGGAAAGTCCAATGCAAGTGCAACAACGTAATATACGTGAAGCTGAAATGCTAACTAGCAACTTGGGAGAAGGTGGTATTACGCAGCAAGAAATTCTAGTTGATATAAGTGTGTTAAAAGAACTTGCTGTATTACAAGAGAGTATGGAGTGGTTTTCTGGGCGAGTATCTGAATTTGCGAACGAATTGCGCAAACCTTTAGTGAACGGCCTTAACGTGTTAACATCCGAGTGTACTGCTACACATGCGGCGGCCGTAAAAGATGGTACAATCAAGGTGTTGACTAACTTGGCACTGGAGTTTGATGAATTGGCCAATACGTGTTTGTTGGTGTTACATTTGGAGGTGAGTTTAAAATAAACAAATGTGCTACATGCATTCCCTATGAACGGCAGGAGCTAAACTTGACATAGTTTTACTTATGTACAAAACGGATCACTAAAGGATCTATTAATTCTAGGTACGAGTTCAATGCTTCCATTATTTGCGCTCGAAACCCGTCAACAAATCAAACAGTTTTATGGGTGCGAAGGACGATGACATTCTTGAGCCCGATCGACAGGTGCAAATGTTAACGAAACGCTTATCAGAAATGGATGAAGCATTCAGTGCAACACTGCATCCAAGAAAAACGAGAGTATGTTATTGTGAAAGATCTGTGGCAACAATACAAAGTAGCTCGATCGTTGATAACAACATAAATATAGCAGAAGTTTTCGTTGATATCATTAAATATCGCCGACTTCGCCAAATGTACCTTGATAGTTCGATGAGTATCTAATAGAATTTGATTAATAAAGCAAATTATCAGCTTTTATTATTTAAGCTACTTTAACATTGTGTTACTGATCGGTATAAGCTATTTAATTTTATTAACACAGAACTTTTATTTATAACATTTCAAATCATTTCAGTGGTAATAATAGTTGTTTTTTTTTTTCTTTAGTACATTTTTGAAGGCTTAGCACACTTAGCTGCTCGTATACTTATTCAAGCTTCCAATTATCTGGAGCACATCGATCAGGCAACTGTGCAACGTATGTGCCGCAATTCCCTTGCATTACAACAAACATTGGGCAATATTACAGCATCGCGTGAAGTGGCATTGGATCAAGCGAAGAACTTCTATGAACTGCTTTGCATGGAACCAGATGTATGTTTGCACATTTCTAAATGGTTTAATTAATTAATTATTTATCTTCTCTCTCTCTCTTTCTGCAGGATATTCTAACCAACATAGTTGAGAAAGGCGCTCAATTTTCTGAAATGCAATACCTGAATGCACTACAATTATCGTGTAAGGCGCGCGCCATAACTGAGGCAAATACTTTAGCTTCATATCAACAAAGGCTATCGGATATTTTAGGTACTAAACCCTCTACAGGCATTGTTGTTTAGTTAGTCAAACAGTAGAAATTAAATTTATTGGCTCTAGCTAAAAACTTATTCTAGCAATTAAAGCAGTTTGTTTCGCTTAACGAAATCTGCTAACAAATCAGTTGAAAGCTTATGTAACTTTGTTTTTGCTTTTGAGCATACGTCTTAAGGAAATTATTAACACAAAATCAAAAGAACTCATGTTCTGTAATGCACTTTCGGGTGAAGTTGCATGTTGTACCTATCTAAATTTGCGAGATAAAGCAATCGGATCCGAGTGAAAGCCAGAGTATTAATCTATGTTAAGTACCATGTCATCTCTTCGAAGGGTATAAAAAGTTAAGAAAAAGTAAGCTTAACTCATTGGTTATTCACCTTAAAAGAATATTTGGTTAATTATTAGCTACTACTATATACATATATACAAATACTATTACTATTACAAAATGGAAATTATAAATAATAGTAAATACAAAAAAAGCTTCGTTTAATAATTAATTTCCCTTAAATGAGTGGAATTTGTGCATAAAATCCCCCAAAAAAGGCAGTGATATCTTCCTTACATCAGTTTTCACCATCCCCAACTAATGCTAAAGCGCACTCAAAACAAGTTCGGTCGGCTATCTGTCAGATATAGTCCCGATTAGTGGTGGTGAAAACGACCTTTACATCTTGTCCCAATCGTCATTGGCGCAATAAGTCTATTGACAGCTTAAAGTTGTATAAGCATCTATTTCGAATGCTAGTATCAGCAAGAAGAAGCATATTATTACATATTGGATATGAGCAAAGCAAAGCCATTACAATCGATGAGTAAAAGATTAGTCAAAGATATGCCAGCTGATTATTATTTTTTGTTTCGAATTTTGACAACCCACACATTTTTCAATACGATTTTGACTATAAACGCACAAAATACAAAGATAAAGTACCAGGAAAATTTGTGTGTGTCTACTTGTTATAGTTGAATCATGGAGGATAGATATATGCCGTTTTCCCGGAAGCAATGATCAAGATCCGGATATTCGTTGTTAATGCACTTGTATGTTGAATGTTTATCCTGCTCTGAATCATTGGCCACGGGAAAACGGCAATAATCTTTAGTGCAACCTTTGAGTTATTAACCAATGAAAATCTAACAGCTGTTCTGCTTTACGTTTTTAAACATAAGTTTGCTGTTTACAGAGTTTGCACCAATTCTCTTCTTACCTATTTTACCTGAAAACTTTCGCTCCAAACAAACGCATTATTGAACCACCTTAATACGATTTCTCTCCAAAAAAATTCGATTGTCGATCACTAATTGTAAAATCATCGACTTCCCACCCACCCATAACTAGAAGTATTTTTACCGAAAAATATTAGCGTTTTTGTGCAATTTCCCTTAAATTTGTATTTTAATTAAAAATATATGCTAAAAATGCCGAATAGCAAAGACCGTGACTCAAATAATGAAAATATTGAAATAACTGCAGTAGAAAAAAGCACCAAACTACAAAATGGTGCTACAGTTGTAGAGCCGCAAGACCAAATAATTGCAGCCATAGAGGTATCAACGCCAAATTATCAACTATCAAAATTCAAATTAACCCGAATATTGCAAAATAACACGTTGCGAAAGACAATAGCGGTAAGAGTGCTCACTATATTTATACTAAGATACAATTTAAAATTTCGCTTTAGTTACTAGGAACGTTTCCGGACATATCCGACTCAGATGCTGCTGTTGTTTTACTCGAGAAACAAGCTTTTAAGGAGAGTGATGTGCAGACAGAGTGTGAACTTATTACAGACGGCGCGCCAAGGATATTCAGTGACTCCCTGCAGGTGGATACGGAGTTCATTAACAACATTTATGGCAGCTTTCAATGCATTCCAAACACAAAGTTAAATGGTAAATACAATTATAATAAAGGCAGTAATTAGTAAGCTCGGCAGTGATTCGCTGCATCTCAGAACTCATTATAAACTCACTCGGATATGATATGAAACTCAATTACATCCCTCAATTACTTTGCTCATCAGATTTATTGTAACCTATTTTAGGGGATATTTTGTATTATATTGGTTAGACCATACATTTGTCTGCTCAACTAAACCGGCTCTTGTCTAGGTAGTCAGTTTCCTTACCCAATACTGAAACGGGTCTGCTAACACCTACATATGACACTCTGGTCCAACATTTTTGAATCCGCAAAGTTTCTGGGGCTTCCGTCTTAAGATTCTGATAACAACGCTAAGTAAGGAAAGTGCCGACAAGGCAGGGTGAGGCATCGCTACAACAACAAAAACAACAAATGTGTCTGTTATTATTTATTCCTAATAGCCAAATAAATTGTAAAAATTTCGCTCTTTTACCTTTATTAATTATTCTTATCCTTTTAGGTATTAAAACAACTGTAGTGTATCCAGCAACTGAAAAGCACATTGAAAAGTATTCAGTCACTCAAAAATACCTGATCTCAGAAACTCCCACTCTATATGAGGAGTTAACATTGCCGTTTATAACGAAAAGCCAATTTAGTTTAGACGTATGTATAAATTTACAGTTTGCTTAATTTATTTACAAACGATCTGGTATTTATTTTTTCAGTGGGTATATAACATATTGGAACATCGTCAGGAAATTGATCGTATAGTGCATGAAGATCCAAATCATGAAACAGGATTTATATTACTACCCGATTTAAAGTGGGATGGCAAAACCTTGGAAACACTTTATTTGCTCGGCATTATTCACAAGCATGATATCAAATCTTTACGTGATCTCAATGTAACTCATCTTCCGCTTCTATACAATTTACGTAATGGTATAAGTGCAGCTATTGAAAAGCGTTATGGGTTGTGCAGTTCACAATTGCGCATGTATTTCCATTATCAACCATCATTTTATCATCTGCATTTACATATAAACCCTGTGCGTAGTGATGCACCAGGGATTTGGTGTGAAAAGTCGCATATGTTGGATACGGTCATCAGTAATATAGAATTAATGTCAGACTATTATCAGCGTGTTACCCTGCCATTCGTTTTATTTGAGGGCAGCAAACTTTTGGATGAGTATGCAAGCCGAGAAGCTGTACGTAAGCAAATTACAAAGGCAAATGAAGACGAGAATTTGAATGAAAACGTGAAAATTGGTGAAACCGATTCTGTAGATAAACCGCTTACGAATAAATGCAAATTAGAAGAGTCAGAAGCAGATGAGCCACCTGCAAAGAAATTAAAAGATGTTGTAGAATCGGTAGAGCCAGTAAAACTAATAGAAGTTGCTTCAAAATAAACAAATCGAAATGTAACAAATGTGAAAATATGCTGGTAACAAATAGAAAAGTAATAAACAGTATCAAAACAAATAAAACGGAGATGGAGCAATAAAATATATGTTTTCAATCTTATGCCGATGTATTATAAATATTGAGGCCCATTTTCTGGCAAGCAGGTGTATGTGCATCCCATATATAAAACTCGGACATAATACAACAATCAATCCTCACTGCTAACAACAACAACAATCAATCCTAACCAAAATGTGATTTGGAAGTGGAATCAAACAGAAATCGATAGCAAAACAAAAATAAGAAATTTAATAGACACCAAAATCAATTCAAATCGAAGGTGGCAATGATTATCGATGGCTGCCTTAAGGTAAGGGTAAACCTATCAACACTACACGTCAACTACTTTGTCGTGTCCTGTCGTCGCGTACTACCGCAAGTTCGAAGTTTAGCAGTTAGGTCCTAAATTTAGAATTCGATAAATTATTGATTTTACATGTATTTTGTAAATGTATTCTCATGGGCATCCGCCAACGTAACCGTAGGTATTGTAGCAATAGTATTGCGCCCTGTTCAGAATGCATATTAACTCAGTTTTGGGTAATACTGAACTAGCCAATCGTTGTGGTACGTAGACCCGACTGTCTTGATAGTTCTATTGGTGTCAGTAAAAATTGTCGTTTATACTTGCCACTGCAAAACTACTCACCCATGCTTTAAAGACGGTACTTTCTTGTAACTTCTGGCAACAGCTTGAAATTAGTCTAGGCCAATAAGCTTTTATAAAGGAAATGAATCGAGGCATACAAATATGTCTTGTCACGGTGTTTGCGGCATTTGGTCGACTTCATATTTGAAATATAAATTATCTACTTGAAAATAGATTATTTGATAAAATTTGTTTATCCATATTCATGAAAGTTGACAAATAAGAACACTTTTAAAATAGTTTTTTTATGCATAAATGTTCATTACATGAAATTCTGCATAATTTTTATTCGTTTGCTCATGTTGCTGTTTTTATTATATGTATACATATGTCATACAATATTATTGATAAAGCATTTTTATTATAATTATTGATTTATTTAATTTCGCTTGCGCGGGCATTTTTTTTTAATAGTTATTGTATGCATTTGTGTGGTTATATATGTGTGTGTGGTGTGTATGGATGAGTGTGCGAGTGTCTTGTATGGCGTCTTGCTTGCATGCACATCATTTTACTTATTGCATTTATATGTATGTAAGTTTATGTAGTGTACTGTAAAATTTCAAATACATTAAATACATTTAATAAGCGCTAAATCGTCTGAACGATTTATACACGTACATATGTACATACATATGTATGTGTATATGTGCGTAGAATAGACTCGTTCAAAAAACATATTTTCTCTTAAAGGCCCTTCGATTAAATGTACTACTAAAATGTCAAATCTTTATCTGAATATTTAGCAAGTCTGCATTACACTTTTCAATTTGCCACCGGAATGAACTTTATAACTTTTAAAAGAAATATTGAACAGCATAAGTATATTTCGTATTTATCGAGCGGGACTGAAAGTTCCTGATAATACTGAAGTACATAATTGGATTAAAGTATTTACGTATAATACATGCCTATCATGGGTACTTCATATCGGTTCATCGCTTTCTATACGTATGAATTCGGTCGTATAGAGTGATCTGATAATTCACTGATAACCAGTTGTACTAAACAGAAATATTAGGAGCTCATTTTTCGCACCAAAACATTTCAACATGATTGGAAGAAAAACAATTTTTGGATCAGTCTAATGTAAATACTACATATGTACATATGTATATTCATATATGGATCACCTGCATTACACATTTGGAACACATGGAGCATTTTAATGAAGTTCACATTATCGTGATGCATCTAATGACAACAAAATAAACAATTGAAACCATCAAAAAAGTGCGACATAGTTAAATAGTTATTGTAAAACTTTTCTTCATGGCCTCCATTTTAATTAATGTTTAGATTGCGCTTCATTCATACTTAAAACTGACGTTCCCACTATGGACAAAACTCTTTTTTAAAAGCATCTATCATCGGTTAAAGCAAGTTAATCAAATCACTTTTTGTGGCTTGCAAAGAATTGACTACAGAATTTCGGAGACTTCAAAATGACTTAAAACAAATTACTAAAACTAACGTTATTAATTTTACTTTTTAAAATTGTATACGGTTTTACAATCTTAGCCAAAAAAAACCTTTGTCGAATTCGGTTATGGGCACTGCATCAGTTATTATTTTTAATATATATAATTTCAAATACAAACGGGAACTTTTACTTACATGAAAGCTTTACAAATTATAGAACACAGCAGACGAATAAGGCTATTTGTCCTTGCACAAATTCTACTATTTTCTAATATTTGTTAATGGAATTGATTTGTCCATAGTGTTATGCGTCTATGCAAGCACAAACGTTTGCCTTTTTACTGCTAGCTAGCTCATCTATACGCGACGCAGCTGTTACTGAACAATTCAATGTTTTTATATCACTTGAATCACTTGAAATATGTACAGTGCACAATTCTATACACTACATACAAACATATTTGATAAAGCAACAGCTGCACATGCGTAATAACTACTGGAAGTATTCTTTACACAAGTTATAACTAAACTATTATTATTATAATGTTTAACACAATCTTCATATTTGTTTTTGTTTGTTGTTGCTTACATCTTTAGCACTTTTTAATTTTATTTTTATCGTTTTTATTTCACTTGCTTTCTTTTCGAAATAGTACAATTAAAAACTTTATTTATCTTTTTAGTAGACTATATAAAAAATATGCATAATAATTTTTTATGGTAATGAATGATTTTTTAAAAACAATTCTCTGACTTAATAAGCGCTACCTTTTTTGAATGTGGTGGCGCTCAATGCTTTAGTTTGCAATTTAAAAAATATAATTTTCTCCCTATATTTCCTTTTTTTCGTACATTTTTCTTTCGTTTCTTTACGTTACCTACTACACAATTCAATTATTTATAATGAATATTAATATAGCGTATTTATAAATATTTTCAAAAAATAAATAAAAATAGGCAAAAAAGGAAAAATAACTATTAATTGATTGAAGCGGATGCTGAGGTGGAGGAGGATGTCGTGACAGTTGCTGTCAGATTTGCAGTTGTTTCAGCTGGATGGTTGGAAGCGTGTATAATTTGTTGATGATGTGGCTGTTGCTGTTGTTGAGCGTGTGCATAATGATGGGTTGCTATGCTATTCACATCCACAACATTGATTTGTTGCTCTAATGGCACTTGCATAATTGGTTGTTGGTGCTGTGTTATATGCCCTGGAAACGGTGGCAGTGTGCCAGCTGTTAGCGGTGGTGACGTTGTTAGCACCTGCTGTTGCTGTAATTGTGGCTGCTGCTGTATAGGCATTTGCATATGTATTTGCATGTGTGGCGGCAGCGATTGTGCTTGATGATGTTGATGTTGATGATGCTGGTGTTGATGTTGATGCTGATGCAGGTGCTGCTGTTGTTGCTGTAGCTGATCGTGAAATTGTTGCTGTTGCTGCTGACGTTGTAAATGTTGCTGCTGCTGATGATGATGATGTTGCATGTGATACATAGCAGCAGCCATTTCTGCACCCATACTAGCTGCCTGCAAGTTGGCATTTGTCATAACAGTATTTGGATTTGTATCAGCTACGGACCAATTTCGTTCCATTTGATTGAGTGCGGCCAATGTTGCTGTTGTGGCCGGTTTGACTCCAACATTACCATGTACGTTGACATTAAAATTCAAATTAGCGCCTTCCATATTAGTTGCAACACCACTACTGCTACCACCAACCATACCAATTGCACCAAAGTTAGTGGACCCATTAGCTGTACCTCCAACACCAGCACCACTCGCACCCATAGTCACGCCAATACCACCAGGCATATGCTCGTTGATAGTGGCACTAAAAGTTAACGCTTGGGCTCCACTATCCTCGAACGGACACACGCCACCAGTATTTGCTGCAAAACTGCCACGCAACGTTTCCTCCAATAATGCTTGTATTTTATCACGGTCATCGATATGCACGAAACCTAGACGCACCAATTCACTTGTGAGATCAGAAGCCGAATCGGATTCCGTCACCTGGCAGGTTAGTTGCCTATTCATTTTATCGTCCATACGTAATAGTATTGTCATGGCAATATCACTACTGTCCTCTTTCAACTTTTTCACACTACACATCATATTGACAATGCGTCGTGATTCTATATCCACTGGCTCAGGTGTAGCTGATTTAACGGAATCGGCACGTTCCGGCGATGCGGCACGTGAGCGAAAATGTGGTGGTTTTTTTCCACCCAATGCTGTCAACGGGTATACACCGTACTTGACATCCTCCACGAATTTCTCCAGCTTATCTGCTGCAGGCACGTCTGACAGACGATAGTCCAATTTCTCTCCGTCAATTGTTATACTTGCCATTATTACTTCTGGCCGATTGTAGCGCTGCATCATGCCATCTATTACGGTCTCTGAGAACATAGTCCAATTTTTGGGAGCAAATACAAGACAATGAGCGGCCAAGAGCTTGAGTGAATGCACCTGTAAGCAAGAGTACAATAAAAAGGCAAGAAAATAAATGTGGAGACAAGATAAGGGTTTTACAAGTGACAAAGCAAAACTATCGCCAAAGGGTATATTAGGAAAACGTGCAAAATTTGCAGAAGGAAGTTTGGACCACTTATGTTCCTGCCGGAAGTTTTTTATTACCTATGATTTAATAATGCAATATGTAGGCATCAATATAGATATGAATAATGTGCGGATGATTGAACATGCAGCTGCTGAGGCAACTGTGGGTTAAAGAGAAAGATACACAAGATAACAACTAAACAATAAAATGACCAAGTGGGAATCGATTTGCGATTCCAATTTTCGAATCAGTGACAGTTGGCAGAGCAAAAAAAAAAGATGGGAACGCTATGATTTGACGATTTTGTATAACGATCAGGCGTTATTGCAGTAAGTTTCGACTTCACCTCGTATCCCATGACCGACCCATAACCGGCTCAAATATTACTCATACTTTGCTTTATGTGTCTAAATGACGGCCTAAGTGCAGTAAAGATAATCATACTATTCAGAAACTACTCATATTCGTTCGTTCTTACTACTCTCTGACTAGTGCGTTCATCATTTTGCATTTAGCTCACCATAAGTCAATATATTTACCTCAAAGAGTAAAGGATGAAAAAGTAAATCATTAGCGCTTGGACGCTCATCAGGATTACGACGCAAGCATTTGAATATTAAATCACGCTGCAAATCATGTTCTAGACTGTTTATGGTGCGCAATATAGTTTCTTCGTTTATTGCAGAGCTGGTTTCACTGCTACTAGGTTGAATCTCCAATGCAGCCATTTCCAGGGCACACATGCCAAAGGCATAAATATCAACTGCAGCAGTCAATTGTTCGGCAGCACCATATTCCGGAGCCATAAAGTGATGTTTATCGCCTTGATCGTTGCGATGATGCAGTCGCAAATTATAATGCACAGCATCGGGCACAACGGCACCAATTTTCACCAGACCATTATGCTGTATGAAAATACTATCACAGGTGAGATTGCCGTGTATGACAGGCGGTTTGCAGGAATGCAAGTAACTGAGCGCGGACAAAATTTGTGTACACCAGCGGCGCCACGCCTCCAATGGTAACCTTTTGGCATTGCGTTTAGTGCGTTTGAGGAACTGTTTTAATGAACCAGACGACATATATTCCGTTATGAATATGACGCGTGGTTTTTCTGCATTTTGGGCATCCGTCCAATACCGATGGAATTTGACAATGTTTTGATGATCTAATTGCAGTAGATTATCAAACACTTGTCGCATTTTGTCTTCCTGAGACTTAAGCTCCTGTAAATTGGCATATTGCACCTCATTCCATACAACCTCTACACCCTCTTCGGTGTCCATTGCCAGATGAACACAATCTATACCGGGCACATCACGCTGATCAACTTCTTCACGTCTTTTCAACCATCTCCCACAGGGTGATTCTTCAAGGATCTCACTTTCATCCTCGGAATCATCGCCTGATTCACGTGGTGACGAGTCCGCTGCCATATTAGCGGCCTCTGTTGCCGCAGTAGCTGATGAAGCGGCTATAATGTGTGGTGGTGGCGGTTGTTGATGTGATTCTTGTTGTTGTTGCGACAGTGGCGCCACTTGTGCTGCTGTGTTTGCCCCTCCACCACTACTACCTCTGCTGCCACTGCCTGCCCCATTGCTGCCGCTGCCGACGTTTACTTGGCCGCTTGACATTGGAGCGCGTGTATGCAGGGCGCCTGTGTTGTTTAAGTGTTAGCGACTGCTATTGCTGTGTGGTTGTTGCTGCCGTTATTTGTCTAAATTCACTGAAATTTTTTTTGTTTGTTCTTGTCTCAAGTTCAAATCGTTTTACTTTTATCTTGTCTATTACGCTCTACGTTCGTTTGATTGGGTAGTAGATTGGTTGGTCGGTTAGTCAATTGATGAGTTTCCTTGTTGTTTTAAGGCGTATCTTTTTTATGTTCGCTTTTAAATCGTTTCGTAAATTTTTTTTATTTTCCTTTCGTGGTACCCTCCTTCAATTCGTGGTTCTCCTCCTGACCCTACAAATGCTTCGTTTTTCTCTAAATTCGTATGCACAATATGTGCTTTTCGAAATTGTTTAGTCAGCTTTACCAAATAAATGCAACCGGCTAGCGGTAATGATTATTATTTGCAATTCTTGTGCAAAATTTTATATGTTTTTGGCAAATTTGCACGTCCAAATTCTTTCTTCACGGCACAGAGTTTTTTTCTGGATACAATGACAGCAATCGATGAGTGACACTGACAATCAATGTTGCCAACTCATCAAACGGGTAAGCACAATTGCACATTCTTGAATAATTTTTCATGCATTTATAACCGAAGGGCCGCTTAGCCAATTTCTGTTTTAACGGTAAACCCGGACTTTATCAGTGGTTGGCCCAAAAACTATTTACTCGAAGTCTGATCAGGGTAATACTTGACATTCAACGGCAACTATCCAAACACGTCCATAAATGTCGGGAGAGGTATCAAAAGACGCGTTCTGACCAGGGCGTCAATGGTCAACTCTTGGGTTTTCGCTAATAACGTTTCATTAAAACAAAATATTTGTTCCTCCTTTCGAATTATTGGTACTGAGGTTAAAACGTGTTTCTCCTGTCCCCTTTTGGATGTGTTTTAGCAAATGACGGTGCAGTATTACCAAATTCTTTTTAGGGTTCGAAACGAGTCTATTGATACCCATATCGCCACTTTTGTATTAATATTAGCAATCGGCCTCAACATCTGCTGAAATAAAATTGGAATATCTCTTATTTCAATCTGGAAAAGGTGTTGCTTGGCCTATATGGCGTTGGCTTATCTATCGACCACCACATGAGCAAAAGAACATACATATCTACTTATACAGCAAAACCTCTGGGCGAGTCGTGGAACAGAGCTAATAAACGTCAGATTTCCCCGGTGAACCTACAAAAAACTCGATTTGTGCGTCTGGACGTTTATTTTTGTAGTAATTTTCTTAATATTTGGGAATAGTTCTAAAAAAAATCAACATGGAAGGGCTTCTTGGACGTAGCCAATTTCTAGGCGAAGCAGTGAATCTCTTTACAGATGAAAAAACTGCAAATGCCCGTAGCAAGGTAAGGCAAAGTGTAGTGAATCTGGGGAAACCAATTGGGTAGTTTGAAAATTTCTCTTTGTCTGTAATAGGTAGTGGAATGGATGAACGAGGTACCCAATAGTGAGCCTATAGCTAAATGCGAGTTATTGGTTAAAGTGCAGGAAATTATACTGGGATCATGTGTTGAGCTCCTAGAAGAGTTTTTGGAGCACATACTGTCGCTGGCACATGATGCAAATGCCGATGTGAGGAAACAAGTGGTGGGATTTATTGAACAAGTTTGGTAAGTGTGCTAAAAGCATATTTGTTTTTAATAATTCTTGAATAAATTTTCATTTTAGCAAAGTTAAAGTAGATTTACTACCACAAGTAATAAGTCTTATATCAATGCTAATACGGGATCGGTCGGCGCAAGTTATTAAACGTGTCATACAGGCATGCGGAAGCATATACAAAAATGGTCTTCAATGGATGTGTAATCAAAGTGAAGTGTCGGATAGCGCCGAACAAGCGTGGAGCGTACTCAGCTTGGTGAAAGCCCAAATTTTAGATTTGATTGACAATGAAAATGATGGCATACGCACAAATGCCTTGAAATTTTTGGAAGGTGTTGTCGTGCTCCAAAGTTATCCGGATGAAGATAGTCAGAAAAAAGATAATGACTTTTCTCTAGAAGATGTACCTCTAAACTTTAAGACAGTGAAACGGCAAAAGTTGGAAGAGGAGGCTCTAAACATATTCGATATATTATTGAAATTTCATGCGGCCTCACATATTTCGTCTGTGAATCTTATCACTTGCACCGGCAGTCTTTGTACTATTGCAAAATTGCGGCCGAGTCTTATGGGGCCGGTGGTAGATGCATTGAAGCAGCTCAACTCGAATCTACCACCTACACTCACTGATTCACAGACAAGCTCAGTACGCAAAAGCTTAAAGATGCAATTAATTTCTTTGCTAAAAAATCGGGGTTCCTACGAATATCAGGCATCCATACGGCACATGCTACAAGACTTAGGTGCATCACAAGGTGAAATACAACGCGCCACACCAAAAATGGACAAACAGGAACAAACAAGACGTCAAAAACGCATTCTTGAGGGTGCCACTAGTAATCTTAATAAAAAGATGCGTCTAGATTCAATTAATAGGCAACAAGAGCGTAAATCGAAATCTGATGAATCTGCTAAAGAAGTTCCAATGGAAGTTGACGAGGATGAATTAGAAAAACAGCGTCAACGCTGTTTACGTGTAAACGAAAAATTCTTAGCTGAGCAATTGCGTTCCACTGATACGGCAGTTAATTTGATAGTTGAATTTTTGCCTAAATTACCAGATGAAGTACCAGAACATTTTATCAACGAATATACGCCAATAAGTGATATGTCCATACAACAGCAGGTGGGGAAAATAGCAAAAGTATTAGGCGAAGGAATGACTGAAAAGAGAATTGGACCAGGCGCTGCAGCTTTCAGTAAGGAGCCGCCAATGAGACCAAAGCGCACAGAGGCTATGGACATCACTGAAAGGTAATTATATAAGAAATAGTGAAAATGCTTTCACCTATTTTTTGTTTTTTGTATTTATTTATTTAAATTTCCTAGTACAAAAATTGAACAAAATTATTTTATAGTGCTAGTTAGGACTGCACAATGTTGCAAAAGAAGAGTTAAAATATTTAATAATAAAGGCGATAAATAATTAATTAAAAAAAATGTATACCATTGAACATGCAGAGAAATATACATAGATGTAGCAGAAAAAAATTAAATATAAGAATCGCATTTTTCAGTAGAATTATCGTTCAGATTTTAATTCTCTTAAAAAAGTTAAAGATAAATATAGATTTCAATTGTCTTACGAATTCCTATAGAGGCTAGTTAGTTATTTTTTAAAGTGCAGTGCATTACCTATCAACCTTAGTCTAGAAGGAATTAAGATCCAAACGTAACGAAGTGTTGGCGATGAGAAGTTAGTATAACATTTGACATGCGTGGGTAGAACGGATCTCGATGAATGTAGAAAATGAAGCCTTTGATAGAGATAAAGTTGTGTAGAGCTGCAGTTGCTCTATCGTGTTATCAATATTTCTTTCTATCACTTTCAGTGATCAACCAATAGATGAAGATCAAATGCGTAAGGACGAAGCAACGAAGAAGTTACGCGAAAACATGGAACGTGTCAAAGGTGAACAAGAACTGATCGAACGTATGAAAATGCGTGCCAAAACACTTAAATTACAAGAGGTTACAAAAGCATTCTCACGGCAGTCGAAAGAAAAATATCTTCTAGAAGCAGTCAAGCGCATTCTGCAATCGGAACGTCGTTGTATTGTTGGTGGCGTATCTGCGAAGAGACGTAAGCTGCTCACTGTTATGGCTGCAACGTTTCCTGATAAAGTACGTTACTTCATTTTTGATTTCATAATGCTCGACGTAAGACAACGAATTGACTTGGCCTTTTCTTGGTTGTATGAGGAATATTGCCTATTACAAGGCTTTACACGTCACTCTTATGTAAAATCGGAAAATCGTCCCGATTACGCCTACAACGAGCTACTGAGTCAACTGATAGCGGGCGTGCGTGAAACGTGTGAATTGAAAGATAAAATTATACTGATTAGGCGCATATTTTTAGAAGCTCCATTGCTACCAGATGAAGCACTTAATCAGCTAGTAGAAATGTGTTTCTCTGAAGAATTTGTAAATCCTGGCATTGATTTGTTAAAAGATTTAGCTGTAATGCGCCCACCACGCAAAAACAAATTGATTAGAGTGCTACTGATGTTTAGCGTACATGAACGCACCGATATGCGGGAGCGTGCATTGGAGCACATAATTGCATTATATCACATACATAAAGTGTTGTCGAATAAAATTGAAGAATTCGCGTTGGAATGGGCAACATATTTGGAAAAGGAAACGCCACCAACAAGCATATTCCAAGGAGAGTACGGCAGGCCAGCTGCTGAGGTGGGATGGAAAGAAGAGACAGCTAAAACGTGTTTAACATTGCTGCTAGCGTTACTACCATATAAACCTAATGGTGAGTGGGGCAATTTCGCAATTATCTTTTTGGTGTTTACCCTGAATATAACTGAATTATGAACTATTCATTTTCCTTTACAGTGTTTCTCGAAAAGCTAAGCAAAGTTTATTCCACAACTGGTGCGGACTTAAAACGCACCATCTTACGCTCTATCGATCCGACAATAAAGAAAATGGGCGCTGAAGATCAGACACTATTAAAGTTCCTAGAAGACTGTCCCAAAGGCTCAGAAACTTTAATTATACGTATCATACATTTGCTCACAGAGCGTGTGGTTACACCTCATCCGGAATTAGTGCTGCGTGTGCGTGAACTGTATGCGAATAAAATCAAAGATGTACGCGTTCTCATACCTGTTTTAAGTGGACTATCACGACAAGAGATAATAAATTCGTTACCAAAACTTTTGAAACTAAATCAAATTGTGGTCAAAGAGGTATTCAATCGTATGTTGGGCATAGGTGCTGAGTTTGCTAATCAAACTATGGCTGCCACACCCACGGATATACTTGTGGCTTTACATACTATCGAACCCAGTGCTTGCGATTTGAAAGCTGTTGTTAAAGCTACTTCGTTATGTTTAACCGAGAAAGAAGTATTTACACAAGATGTACTAATCGGCGTATTGCAGCAACTGGTCGAAGTTATGCCCATCCCAACACTTCTCATGCGTACAATCATTCAGAGTATAACACTTTATCCCCGTTTAACAAATTTCGTACTGAATCTATTGCAACGTCTTATATTGAAACAAGTGTGGCGTCAAAAAGTGATTTGGGAAGGTTTCCTAAAATGTTGTCAGCGTTTAAAGCCACAGTCATTGCCTGTGATGTTACATCTGCCACATCAACAGTTGATAAACGCATTGGAGCAATGCCCCGATTTGAGACAACCATTATATGAATACGCACAAAGTATTCAAGAGGAGCCGATGAGTGGTATAACGCCACAATTGTTGGATATCATTTCTGGAAAGACAGTTGATGTATTTATAACGGTAAGATTCATGTAAAATTCGCCTAAACTGTCAAGGGGGCAAGTGCATTTTACCCGAATTGTTGTAAAAATGTAGTCTTTCTAATGGGATTCTAATGCTAACTTAATTTGCATTAGTTCTATAATAATTCTCTAATTTGAGCATAGCCATAATTATAGTATATCTTTTATGTTCCCGCCCACATCTCTGTGACGCCAAAGACTATCTTTCTCTTAGATAGAGCTATTGAAAAATAATCTTTCTCTTATTAAAACTCGGGCTAGATGTCTGGCGTAAAGGCGACTAGAGTCCACTAAATTGATACTAAGAGCCTGGTGCCGCAGGGTTCTTGGCAAAGGACTGAACATCAGCATAACCTTGTTGGCCAGCCACGGCGCCGGCTGTTACAATAATAATTATAGCTTTACAAAAATGCTTAGTTATGTTTATTGACATATGTTTTCTTATAATTTAGGACGAGACTGGTGGTTACATTACAGTGGATCACATAAAAAAGGAAATCGAAGAACCAACAGAATTTGGTACCATAGCAACAATACCTATTGCACCAGTGCCAGCTCCAGTTTCAGCACCTATTCCAACACTTGGCGCTATTGGCACACCATTACTGGCAACAACAGCTCAACCATTACCACCAGGCGAAGATTAAAAAGTTGTCTATTGTCCATATACATGACTCTTTATATGTATTCAAAAATATTAATGTTTTTTTTTCAACTTATACTAAATATTCGTTTTTGCAGCTTCAACCAATTTTTTGACATACATATATGTACTATTAATAAAAGTGTTCCATCGCTCTTAAAGTGATACTTCGGCCACCATTTCTTTTCCATTCAAACCAGCCAAAATATTAAGTGCTGTTATGCGTGACATTTCCGTGCGTGTGTTCACATCGGCGCTACCAATATGAGGCAATATGACAACATTACTCAACTTAAGCAATGGTTCATCTAGCGGTAAAGGTTCTGGTGTAGTTACATCTAATCCGGCAGCCAAAATGCGTTTTTCCTTCAGTGCAATAAACAATGCCTTTTGATCGACAACACCGCCGCGTGAGGTGTTAACAAAAATTGAATTTGACTTCATTTTCTCGAAAGCGGCTGAGTTGAAAATTTCTTTGGTTTCCGGCGTCAGTGCACAACAAACAATTATGAAATCGGATTCGCACAACATTTCATCGAAGTTAACATGTTTCGCATTTACTTTTGCTGCTTCAGATACGCGCTCTGTGCGTGTAGTGTATGTAATTAATGAAGGTTTGAATGGTACTAAACGTGCAGCAATTTCCTGTCCAATTCGCCCGAAACCGAAGAGACCAACACGTGCACCTTTCAATCCCTGACCACACATCCAATTGGGTGCCCATGATTTCCAACCGCCATTATATACTTCTTTGTTGGCTTCAAATAAACGACGACTTGTGGCAAGTAGCAGTGCCACTGTAAGTTCAGCTGTAGCATCGGTTAGCACATCTGGTGTGTAACCAACGCGTATGCCACGTTTTTTGCATTCAACCAAATCGATATGCTCGTATCCAACAGAAATTGTAGCTATGCATTTAAGCTGTGGGCCGGCACTTTCAATAACTTCTGCATCAATTTTATCTGTGAGAGCACAGTAGATTGCATCCTTACCAACAACTTGTTTGAGAAGTTCGTCGCGTGGTACAGGTAAGGCTTGTCCCCAACTGCTCACGTTACACCTGTTGAAACATCCTCTACGTTATAACATATTTGATGATGTATTTAATTTACTCACTCTGCTTTCAACAGCTCGATGCCAACCGGGGCAACATCAGGGCGTGTAATGTAGACACTTTTGCATAGACTCGTCATATTTGTGCGAATTGTTGAATTGGCAAATTTGCAATGCTGCGCTAAGGTGAGTGTGGGCTTTAATATACGCAACCAGACATTGCCGGAACGTGTCAACAACGGAGCTAGCAACATTTGTGTAAATATCATGTGTTTTGTTGTTGTGCCATAAAACAGCTGATCCTAGAACAATTTCCTTTGAATGTAATCCATAAACAGTTTCGCAAAATAAATACGGTAAGCTCGTTTGATCAAAGCGCAACTATTGCCGTTTTCAAACGGGAAAATTTAATATGCAAATGCGACAACAACTTGTAATCCGGATATTCGTTTGAGGGGTATTTTTCTGATGGTCAACGTCCAAAAATATCGGAAGAGGTATCATAAGACCTCGTTATCAATAATCGAAAACTAAATATTTTGTTTAAGTGAAAATTTATAAGTAAAAAAACCAAAGATGGGGGTTGTGGTCCAATGAATTTATGTGCAGAACACCTTTCTGCGTAGTAGGCCATTGGTCGCGCTTATAAAAAATAACCGTCAGCTGGACCAACACCGGCTACGCGATCCCAAGTATTTCTGCGCAGAACACCCTTCTTTTGCAATTTTCGTAACACCCTATATCTGAATCCACGACAACGGCTGAAATAAAATATCCAACTTCCCCTTCGGATTATTGCTCCAAAAAAGTCGATAGATGAATCAAAAGACAAAAGACCCGTTTTGACCTCGTTATCAATAATACTTAGGGCCACTTTCATAAAAGCCGGTTAAGCCTAATCGGTGATTAATTTGACAGCTAACCGTACAAAATACGTCAATTAAACTCCGGTTAGCGGCTACCGGCTTTTATGAAAGTGACCCTAAGGGGGAAATAAATGTGTGGTTTTAGTGAGAATTTACTTTCTAGTTGAATTCTGTATGCTAACCGTCGCCTTGGCCGAAATGCGGCCATCAATTATATGTGTTTAGGGCTTTAGTTGTGGAACATGTGTGTCAAACTTACAGCGCACAGCTGTTTTTGGCAAGTCGCCATCAAAATATTTGTGTTTATTTGCATTTTACTACCGCGATGCTACTGCGGCTGGAAAAAACTTACGAACTTATTAGAAAACACATTTATTAATAATTGAACAAGTGATGCAAAATACTTTTAATATTTTTTCCAAGATCTGTCGTACGCAATTGAGAAGTAAACGAATATTCATTGCATCAATTAGATCAAACATCGCACGCTGCATGACGCCAACCAATCCTACAGCAGAAACTGCACATGACCAACCTAAGCTTATTGCGCCGACATTGCAACCTCATTTGAGGAAACAACTTGGTGTAGCAACAAAAATGCGTGCCGAACCAGCTTTTAAAAAAATTGACACATCTGAATTTCAAAGCATTTTCACAGAGCAGTTACGTGCGCTAATCGACATATTTAAACGGCACAATTATGAGCTACGTATAGCCGGCGGTGCAGTGCGTGACATTGCCATGGGCATAAAACCCAAAGATATCGATTTAGCAACAACAGCAACGCCGGAACAAATGAAAGAAATGTTTACTAAGGAAGAAGTGCGTATGATAAATGCCAAGGGCGAAAAACATGGTACGATTACGCCGCGCATAAATAATAAAGAAAATTTCGAAGTGACAACATTGCGAATTGATGTGCTTACCGATGGACGTCATGCGGAGGTAAACACTACCTGTCATGCAAAAAATTTAAGTATTGCTTCTAAATAATGTTATTTTTGTTTTTCAGGTACAATTCACTACTGACTGGCAATTGGATGCGAACCGACGCGATCTTACCATAAACTCAATGTTTCTTGGATTCGATGGCACATTGTATGATTACTTTTATGGTTATGAAGATCTGCTACAGCGACGTGTTGTTTTTGTTGGCGATGCTGACGTACGTATCAAAGAAGATTATTTACGTATTTTACGTTATTTCCGCTTCTATGGACGCATTGCACGTGAAGCGTCCAAGCATGACCCTGCAACCTTGAAAGCAATACGCGATAATGTTAATGGTTTGGCACGTATTAGCGGCGAACGTATATGGACGGAGTTACAGAAGATTGTGCTGGGTAATTTTGGTTGTGAATTAATTCAAGAAATGATAGGTTGTGGCTTGGCACCATATTGTGGCTTACCTGCCGCACCTAATATTGATGAATTTAAACGATTGTGTGGTGATTTAGCTAAATTTCCTACACCTCATTTACCAATCATTTATATAATTGGACTGCTAAATACGGTTGAAGATGCCATGCAATTGCATCTACGACTGAAATTGTCTGCTTTTGAACGTGATTTGGCGTTATTTATTACGCAGAATCGTCAAAAGGTAAGTTTTAGCTTAAAGCTTACTTCACATCCCAATTTGTTACACTTATATCTGCAACTTTACTTACACAGGTGGATGTTGACTTCTGCATATTGCGTGATTACCAGCGACTTTGTTTGCAGCCATATGCTAAACGCGAGTACGTTGAAGAGCTGCTTAAATATACAAATAAATTGAATCTATACAAGGATTTAAAAGCATGGCCAACACCACGTTTTCCATTAAATGGTACAATATTGAAAGAGCGTGGTCTACCGGCGGACAAACGTATGGGCGCAATTATGACACAGTTACGCTCAATTTGGATTGATAGCGATTTTAAACTGTCTGGAGATGAGCTGTTGGAAAAGCATTTACCGAATGTGTTAGAAGAGTTTGCGTCACCGCCTAACACACCGCACAAAAAACGCAAATCTTAGTACTTCGAGTACGCAAAAATTTCTGGTAACATTAACAATAGATATATTTCATGAATTATTTTTTTGCTTAAAATTAGTGATTTGTTTAAGTGTCAGATGCATACATACAAATTCGTACAGGTACCCTTTCGATGCAAGCCATTGCTTTTCAATTTTATCACAGTCTACTGTTTCGGGCACTGGTTATCTCTTGTGAAATACTTGTATAGCTCGTTTAAACCCCTCCGCACAATGTTCAGGTACACCCATTAATTCGACATTCGCAAAACCTACTTCTGTGGAAAGCAAGTATCTGGTGAAATGCTTGGGTAAAAACTGCATTGCTTTATAATGAGCAGCAATTGTTTCCTGCAATATAAATTGAATTTTCATAGATATGTAATTATAATATATTGTACTACATACCGTCATTTTTTTGCGTCGCTTGTAATTGTCATATGGTTGTGCTTCCAGCACAAGTTTACCACCGCTCCGCAACTGCAAATACATACGTCGGAATGCTTGTTTCAGTCCACCATCACCAAAATTTAATTGTATCCATTTTGTTATAGACAGGCAAAGAATTACATCGAATTGTTCGTGGTCTATTTCCAACAATACATCATCCGATAGCACATAGTTTGCATTCACAAAGCTCACGTTGTATGGGAATTTGTGTAACCGGCGCGCCTCATTTTCCAACGGTAATGTTTTCTTTTGTCTCAGCAATGCCTTGTTCGCCTGGTTTATAAGCGCGCGATCTATATCCAAGCCAATAATGCTCTTGACCTCAAAACGCTTTGCCACCTCCATCGTTATTAATCCGCTATTACAACCAATATCCAACACCTCTTTGCCTTGAAACATTTCTTTATGCGTCGCAAACACTTCCAAGCGTATATCTTCATGTTCACTGCCTTTATTGCGATATCCATAATATTGATTATAATTGCCGTATATGAATTTCACTTTATCTTGTTTTTGCTGGCCATTACCCGCTTGTGCTGCTTCGAGTTGCAATCGTTTTTTAGGACTTTTGTGTGCAATTTGTTTAGCTGTTGTTGGAATTTCTATTCCCGCTCGAGTATGTACGTTCAAAAACGTTTCTGTTTCCTCGGTATCCTTAGCGAGGTTTTTCTCAATGCACAACTTGGATTTTTTCGCATCAATGGGACTCGCATTATTGCTATTTGAAATGTTCCTCTTACCAGCTATTTTGTGTGCCTTGAGCTGTTCGATCTGCGAAATTTCGTAGTTTACATCCATTTATCAAATAAATTGAGCTAAACATGTTTTTGAATGTGCTTCTTCTTCTTCTGCATACCGTTTACAATGGCTAGCGGTGTAAGTTTGCGGATAATTTTCCGATAACTTACGTTTGGGTCGTTTAACTGAAATGTTGAGTACAAAAATATCAGGAGGTACCAAAGACGAGTTTTGACCTCCGTAACAATAATACTGGCAATCGTTTATGTGGGCTACCGAGTGCTAATATTTATCCAAAAGAGTCGGGAGGGGTATCAAAAGTCGCGTTTCGGTGAATGCCCCCTCCGGAGATATAATATTTTCATTATTTTTGGAAAATATTTGCAAAAAACCGAAGAAAAGACCTACGTCAAATCCCAAATGGGGAGTGATCCATGGTATTTATATGAAGAACACCTTTCCGCATAGGCGGCCTTCAGCCGCGCTTCCAAAAAATAACCCTCAGCCAATACCGGCTTCGCGATACCCAGTGAATCTGCGTCGAGCACACTTTTTCACTTTTTTCGAACGGCCTAATCTGTGTCCTTTTGTTGCAAATATCTCTGGACCGATATGAAGTAACTTATTTGTATGCAAAATGGTTTATTTAAAATTGTAAACAAGAGCAGCTGTCACTTTTCATGCGCTTTTATAAAAACCTTCCCTCAGTGTGTGTCTGGTAAGACTGATCTCTTATTGACGGCATTTAATGAAGCACAATTTAGAGATAAAGCTAACCAGAACGTGCTCTGGTTCATCTCGAGACTTACCAGGTCGGCGTTTTCGATTAATAAAGCCCATTTAGGTAACCGGTTAGGGATGCATTCTGTCTTTCGTACACCGGTGGTTGATGTTAGATGGGTTCATTGGATGGGCTTGACAGAAGGTGATTTTGGCATATGCGAGTCCCCAAAGAAATTTATTATTTGTAAAATCATATTGATATTATTTTTTAGAATAGCGAAACAAATCCTGTAAAGCTTCAGGACTTAAGCTTACTACTCACCTCTCAAGAAATACCTCAAGAAAAAAACGAGTATTTATTTCCAAGAAACTGTGACGTTTAAATTGATTCGAGAAGACAAAGCAACCCAGAGCAACAAATTGTAAACGAAACCAAATTCAGCACCCGCTTTTGCCGTTTTGAATTGAATTGATGTTTTCATTTTTATTTCTAATATAAACATAAATAAATTTATTTCTTGAGATAAAGCGGCACTGCTTTGCGTATTGGCCCAAGAACATTTAACAAACAAAATTTCTTGACCATTTCTTGAGCGTTTTTTTACATGGAGTTTCGGCATATCTTGCTAGGTGCGTAGCAAGCCTTAACCGCACAAAATACGTCAAATGAAACCCCGGTTAGCGTTAACTGGCTTTTATAAAGCCGGCCATAAAACTGACAAACCCTTCAAGTTACAAATTTCAGCTGTATCAGTTTTGTAGGAAAAATAGTACCCTCTAAAAAGGTTCTGAAAGAATTTCGATTCAAAATGAAGTTGTATTGAGTAATAAACCATAAACCTGTTTTAAGACCAGTCTAATGTTATTTTTAGCATAAACATTTCCTGAAGATTGGTATGACCACTGAAACCTTCTAGGTTATCTCACCTACTCACTCCTTCACCTTGGGAGGCATATTCCAATCCCCTAATCCACAGGCGTTGTATAGATGCCTAAGATCTTAGGCGATGGAATGAACTAGTAATATTGCATGGTTCCAACTTCTTAGAGATAGTCGTTATTTTAGCGTTAAGCTTTTTATATGAGGTTATAGTCTATTGAGTTGAATATCCAAACGCACTCGCAGGTAAATAGATACTCGGCCATATAAAAATATGTGATGTGTGTTGGAGTGAGTATGCCTATGCAAATTAGGCCACGCGCAACCGTTAAATACACGTAGCATGGCCAAACAAAAACAACACAAATTTCATGGACAAAGGGATGAACAACAGTTAATTCTTTGGCTGAGCGGTCAGTCGAGTGGTCAGTTTTGGCTTTGATACCTTTTTGTTTTTTTTTTTGTTTTGTTGAACAAGCCGAAGGGTTGTTTCCATTTACTTATGTCTATTTAAATTTAAAAAGATCGTGTCTCTATTATTGTTTGGCACGCGCTGGTGTTTGGGTTTTTCGAGATAACGGCTGCGAATTTGATACTCTTAATTTTTTGCACAATATCGCAAATGTTTTTTCGCATTTAATGGAGGATTTACATTACGAATCAAATATGATAAACGTTTTTTAGTGAATTTTATTTAAAACAGCTATATTAATTTGATATGCTCGAAGGGGAAATAGCTCGACAGTTCTTCTTGATGTTGTTCGCACACATGCCATGCTGTTTGAGATGCACTGAGGTCAGAGCACTGCATTCATTATAGTCCATCGCTAATGAAACTGTCAGTTTTCTGGGACCAGATGGCAGGACTGAACGTTTTTTGGGTCTGTTTAATTTTATAAGATGATCCATTAATTAAAGTTCTGCTAATGGTGACATAGCCATATGCAGATAAAACAGCTGATCCAACCAACCTTATGGGAATCAATGTAATCTGTTAATGGTGATATACCATAACGCTAACGCCATAACCATACCATAGTCAACCAATTGAATCTGCCTTATCTATAAACAGCTGATTGCTAATCATGCAGCGAAGTGGCAGGCATTTGTTGTTGATAATGAATTTTAGAATCAACTAGCGGCAGTTGTCAGCTGTTTATGTTTATAGCAATACATAGATGTGGTTAAGAATATGATATGGTTATGGCTATGGCTTTATGGGTAAGGAAATTTATCTGCGCTTTAAGTACGTTTCTTAAAATTGCCACTGTGTCAAGCATTTATAACGGTTCCACATGAGTTGGATACCTTTTTTATTACTCTTTCAACATATTTGTACTAGAGAAAGTAGTAAAGTATCGATAGTAGCATCAATAGACAGAAACTATCGATAATGTCCCGCCTCTAATTTTAATATCAAATTATTTTCATAGCTATAATTCTCAGAAAGTTTATCGAATTGGCCGGATATGAATCCGGTACTCCCTAGCGGTTCTCCCCGACTGTCGTAGCAGCGATTTTATGTGACCAGTGCAACATTATAGGTCATGACACATTTCCTTCTTTGGTGCATTTAAGACGGCCCCACCTCGAGCATACCTATTCTAGCCGGCAAGAGTTTCGAGATGAAAACTCTCTTATCAGCTGTAGACCATACTACAAGTGCACCCTAAACTCAACACCAAAGTTCCACATTTAGACGTAGAAAGCCCAGATAGACTTCTCTAAAATTATCTGAGGCTTTGTCACATTTCTGCTTACTTGAAGATGTTTAAGGTCATTGAGTGTTTTTCCCACCCCGTTACAATAGCAACAACAACATTTCAAATACCATTTCGTACACTATTTTCTCTCTGTGTATACATACGTTGCATTAATAACAGCTTCCAATTTTAATGAATGCAGCAACAATGCAAACAAACCGTAGCAATAAATAGAAAAGGTGGAAATTTAAAACCAGTTTTGTCTTGCCGGACTTACAGCAGACCTTCCTGAAACGCCTATGAACTATGCATGTATGTATGTGCTGAATGAACAATGAATATGAAAACAAGAAAAAACACAAAATAATAAATGAATGAAAGAATAATAAAGTTTGGATGTTGACGTGACGTGGTCCAGATTAACAATTTTGATTTGGTCACCGTATGAGTAAATTTATGTCTGTATGTACGTATGAATGAGTTGCGCTTGCGTAACAGTTGCTGCTTCCGCTAGTCCTTGTTGTTGCTACCACACACACTAGCACACACACACACACGCTTTTGCGCCTGCGCCTATGCAAATGCTACCACAGTGTCTCTGTATGCCATGGGCAATGGCTATAATTTCTACGATGACGACGAGAATATGATAAACCACCCAAGGGGATGATTAAATGGACGGACGCACTGGCGTTATGAATAGACGAAATGATGCTTCGGCATTGTATGTAGAGCGCCATGAAGACCATCGTTAAAGGGTTGAACTCAAAACAACACCTTTTTTATTTGATTTTTTTCTCTATGATTTTCCAAAGCTCACCTACCGACTGTGCTGTGCTGTTGATTTGCATGGGTTGTGTGGTGGACAAGCATTGTTTGGTTTGGACGTTGGCTCTCAAATTGCTATAAGATTTTATTTTTGTTGTGATCAGTGTTCTGGAATAACTCTCAATCAGTTGGAAAATTATTAAAAAAAAAATATTTTGCGCCAAATTTTATTGCCACCACTGTTTTAGTGCTGTTAAATTGTTCTCAAACTATACCTTAGACAACTAGCTAAACATCAATGTAAAACATATACAGTTCTGTGCTGCAGTTTTTGAGTGATGCCCGAACAAACATACAGACAAAAAATCTAAAAATCGCAGTTTGAAAACTTTTTTTCCCCATTTTTCTACAGTATCTATAAGGTACAAAAAAAGGGTTGCCTCAATTCCATCATACATATGTACATATGTATGTACATATGTAAAGTTAACTCTGAGAGAAAGCGGTCTATTTTTTTTGGTATGTAGGTCTTATTTTGGAGCCCTGGCTGCGAGTGCAGTAGTAATGCAATTGACATCTCCCAGTTTGCAAAACGAAATCGTTCCGTAGTCCGTCTCAGCAATCAACCGATCTAAACCTCACTCACTAGAGCTAGCCGTATGTCTGCTCGCTAAGAGAAAAAGGACAACTCAAGGTCATTGATGTCAGAAAATAAGCCAGCATCTGAAGTCAGTTTCGAACCCTTAAAAAGATTCTGGGATATGTAGGTCAGGTCTATTGCGATTGTTAACTCTTCCACAGTAAATGGTTAACTGGGTTGCTGTTGTTTGTTGTTGCTATATGTATGTGAAGGGCTGTAGCTGGGTTATGCGGTGTAGGGTCAATGTTGCAACGTTTCAAATATAGCTGAAAATTTGACTGAACTTTGCTCATAGAAAATGTGAGCTCTGCTGAGCTCTTTTCAACTTTGGTGAGTGAATGTATGGTTTATTGCTTGAATGATTTGTTGGTTTATAGGGTCATGGAGAGTATCGGCTTTCGTTCAAACACACACGCACACTCGCAAGACTGGAAAACTTTCAAACACCAACAGAGAAAGTAACCCAAAACCAGGGATTGCTTTTTTTTATTTTTATACCCATATTAGCGGATTTAAAGGTGTTTAAATGAAATGTGCCAACAACAACAACAATAGAACATAAGCTTCATAGCACTGTATAACACAATCAAGCTTTTCCACCTTTCCACCGTCCAACATGGCAACAGCGGCTTCTTCGCTTTGCTAACAATTAGAAACACCACGGAACATCACAGTGCGTCTACACATGGTCTCCATCTGCCTCTGTGCGTCCACTGGCAGGGCTGCCAATAATACCTCCTTAATTCGCATAACATGACCTAGCCCACGAAGTCGTAGCGTTTTGATGTCATGAACTCATTAGAAAGTAAGCGCAAAACGAGCGCTGAGCCAAGCTTGGCATTTTCTTTTAACCTTTGGCGCTTTGGTTTCGGGGTCTGCCATGACGACTTCGACTTCACGGGTGAGCGCATATTAAGAAAATAAAAAACAAAAAAATAGAAATGAAAAAAGAAAATAAATCTCTAAAGCATTCTACGCAGCCCAAAGTGATTGTGCGATCTTTGATCCTACATTTGATAACCTTTTGTTGCATTTAATGCTGCTCAGCGCATGTTGTTGCAGCTTTAACAGCGTTTCTGATATCTTTGCAAACAAAAAAACAAAAACAACAGCAAAAAAACACATAATTTTGAGGTAAAAATCATTAGAAACGCAATGAAAAGTTCATTGACGAGGTTGCGTAAGGGTTGTGATCCCTTTACGCTTCGTACAAGCCAACGGGCTGAAATAATAAAATAACAAGAAAAAAAAAATGTTTGAGAAAAATAGAAAAATCTTCATTCTTTATAGCATTTGTTTGCATTTCACATTTCACCTTTGAATGTAATTTACTGTGTGAAGAGGACGATAGGACGCATGCGCTGAGTATCTTTGGACCGAGCCGAACGCTAAGGCTGTACACTGCCGTAGGGCAAAGGCGTCACCACTTCTTTTTTTTTTTAACCAAATTCTTTTGCGGATTTTTTCTGCAAAATGTCAGTGGATAAAAAAAGGATAATAAGAAATTGTAGATGAAATCCTTTGCCAAATGACATCATAAGACGTGACATATTGAACTGATCTGAATTGATCCTTTTGCTCGCTGCGCCCTTTATCTGTGTTTCGAATTTCGCAAAAAAACTCTTTTTTTTTATTTTTTTTTATTCATTCTCAACCCTAACTAGGAATTGTTTTCATTTTTTGTTGTATTCTATTTTGGCATGCATTTCTGCATTGTCTGCCGATTTTTGCACCCTTTCATACCTGCACACGCACATGGACTCCACGACTGGCGCACTGATCGCGCGCTGCATATCCTTACGATTGCTGTGTTTGTATGTGTTCGTCGATATTTGATCGGTTCTTAAATTTCAAGCAACAAAATAAAATGTGAAGATAAATATTGCTTTTGTTGTTGTTCGCAGTAAAAGTAAATGAGGATGTGTTAGTGATGTAGAGAACAGTGAAATTGAACCGGGTTCTTAAAAGAATGTTAGAAAAGCAGTATTTACAATAAAAGCCACGTCGGAGATTATAAAACAGGGCTGCAAAAGCAGCAGTAATCCAATAAACGTTCAACGCGTTATCGAAAGGTCCCCAAACCCCTTTTCCGTAAATGATTTCAGAAGAAGCGCAAAATATTACAAAGAAACGTTCCAGTAGACTCCCCAAACTTTGGGTGAAATTTTTGCTCCTAGAACAAGAAAACTGAGCCTAAAGAATATGGTTCAGAGCTGAGTAAAGTCTAGTTATCTATTCCGAACGTCCAATCATGGATCCTTCTCATCTGCATATGTCCTGATTTCTCAGTTTAGCTAAGAGCCTGAGTGTTTCAGACCGAATTCAGCGACGTGCAACAGTTTGTTATACCAAGGGATCCCAAAATAGGTTCAACTTGATCTAGGCCACTCTTTTCCCCTTGTTTGAAGCAATTTCATTCATTCTAGGCTAGGTTAGGTTATAACAGATTAAGTAAAGTAAGGTTAGGTTATACCAGTGTAAATAAAGTAAGGTTAGGTTATAACAGATTAAGTAAAGTAAGGTTAGGTTATACCAGTGTAAATAAAGTAAGGTTAGGTTATAACAGAGTAAGTAAAGTGAGGTTAGGTTTTAACAGAGTAAGTAATGAAAGGTTCGGTTATAACAGAGTAAGTAAAGTAAGGTTAGGTAATAATAAAGTAAGTAAAGTAAGGTTAGGTTATAACAGAGGAAGTAAAGTAAGGTTAGGTTATGACAGAGTAAGTAAAGTGAGGTTAGGTTATACCCTAGTAAATAAAGTAAGGTTAGGTTATAACAGAGTAAGTAAAGGAAGGTTCGGTTATAACAGAGTAAATAAAGTAAGGTTAGGGTATAACAGAGTAAGTAAAGTGAGGTTAGGTTATAACATAGGAAGTAAAGTAAGGTTAGGTTATAACAGATAAAATGAAATAAGGTTAGGTTATAACAGAGTAAAAAAAGTAACGTTATAACAGAGTAAGTAAAGTGAGTAATAGAGTGAGTAAAGTAAGGTAAGGTTATAACAGAGCGCGCAAGTGGTCCACTAGGAACCGTTTACGAAATAACCGGTTGTTAAATATTCGTAACCACACATCTCCAACACGTTCAGTTGTTGTTTCAAATACAGTAAACGTATGTATGTACATATGTGTGCAACTGCATTCTTGCCAAAGCACGAAAGATGCGAAATCGTGAGCGACACTGAAAACATTTTGCGATAAATATCGTGATTAGTGCGAAGCTGTGGGAATATTTTCTTGAGCATTGCGTCAAGGTGTTATCCTTGCTATACACGCACACAAAGCTACCTACATATACTCTTATATATATTTATGTAATCGTTATGTGTTATGTTTGCGGAAGAATGATCGATGGAAGGATTGGGTTACTTACAACAACAGCAAACCAGTTTCTAAAGAGTTTTCTTTGCGCGAAAGGGTTCCGCCTAAAATAGCGCAATGGGTTTGGTTATTGATTGATTTGCAACTGCCGTGTGTGTTGTTGTTGCTGTTAGCTTTTATAACATTCTATACTACCGACTGTCTGTCGTTTTGGTTGTTGAAGCATTTTCGATGTTTGTTTCCTATTTTATTTGTTATTTTCGTCTTGGAGCATATTGTGTTTAGGAATTTAATTCTAGACTCTTTCTAGCTATTTTATTTTAGGTTTCATTCCGTGACTGAAAGGGTTGGAAATAATAGCCGTTATAAAAATTTTGTTAATGTTCTATTTTAATAGCTTTTATAGAAGTTTTACTGCAAAAATATTAAGTTTAAGTATGCATTGTGAAGAAGTCAAGATGAAAGCCTGACAGGGGAGGCAAGGAAGTTGTCTTGGGATGGCAGACTCCACGTGTCCCAATTTGATGCTATTGATCAACTTATCTAGGGGCTGAAATGTGGTCATGTGTAGTATAAGATTCGGGCATGAACTATGTACCCAGCTCACTTTTGTTTGAGACGGAGATTACGTCGTGCTGCTTCTAATTGTAGATACTGTTGCGCTAACCGAATTCTATTCTGTGGATATTACGCACTTCACATGTTACAGTAAAATAAAGCGCCCTCACAACAGTTCGAATGTTAGCACAAGTTCAAAGTGACTCAGAGCGCCATTTTCGCCAAAGAACTGTTCACAGCGGTAGCACTTCCCTCGGAAAGGAAGGACGATACCCTTATATAGTAAGCATTTTGTTGTTGTTGTTGATACTGAAACACACTTCTCGAAGCTTTGGGCATATATCCAGGTGCGCCTTTTGATACTACCCACACTTCTGCGCGGACCATTTGTTTTTTGAACCTTTGAACCAACCAATGTTGTTGTTGTTTAACACCAAAATCACTCCCCGAAGGTTTTGGGGAGTGTTGTCGAAATAACAGTCCTTGGCCGGATATGAATCCGGTACGCTCCGGTACTCCCTTGCGGTACTGCCCGACTGTCGTGGGAGCGATTTGGTATGACCAGTGCAGCCTTCTAGGTCATGTCATCCCTCCTTCCGAAAGGAAAGAGAAGATGGGTAATGAGAGGTGGGAGGCAGCATATCCGTAGATCAACCATCGAGTTGCACATCATTACCTTTGTGCATATTGGTCGCCTCTTACGACCGGTATGCCTACCGCGGGCATATTCTAAGCCCCAACCCGCAGGGGTGTTGAACCAACCAATCGGAGACCTTAGTCATCTCTTACGGCAGACATACCTTACTAGGAGTTTATTCTAAGGCTACTAATGTGCTGCGATAGTATTATGACGCTTGGTTTCCATCTCATCGATTTGCTTCTTCCATCTCAATGGATACCTCCATCTTCCTGTAATCTGAAATCCCAGTTTGGGTGTGGAGGGGTTAATCTTACAGAGCTTCATTCGTAAAGACTTTGGCTTCTAATTATTATGACGATAGCTCTTCTGAATAACTTCGGTCTGAAATACTCTAAGGTCCATCATACTCTTTCAATACCAGTCCAAGGTTCTGAGTGATCCATATTCACAGATATGTTTAAGACTCATAGCTTTGTTAGCTCAGAAGGTATTTTATTTCTAAAGACAACTGCGCTCACGTTGGTGAGTGTTTCTGCATTAAATTCCTCGGCTAACAAAGGTGGTCCCCAAATATTCAAGGTACGCCACAGTTTTCGATTTGTAACTGGTGTACAAAGACAAGATACGCCCCTTTGGAACCTCACGAGACGGAGTTGCGTGGTAAAAGTTTGAGTCTATCGTGCAATACGCTAGATAGTATAAGTAGAGGAAACTGCTGTGTTTGAACAGCCCAATGCGTAGTCTTGAAGACTGTCTCTATAGTAGCAGTTATTCTTCCAGACTCTCTGGAACCCAAGTCAGCTAAACGTTCTGAGTGAGAGCTCCGCTGTCTAAGATTGATTTCAAGCAGGTGCGTGCGTCTCTGTAAATACTCTCTCGTATAAATACAAAGCTGTAAGCACATTTTGGATGTGCCACGCGCCGTTAAATACTACACATGTCGAGCACACACTTCACTGATCCTCCACCGCAATAACTACAACAACTGTAGCGGATTAAAAACCGGATGTTTTTAAACATTTTCTCCACCCAAAAACAAACAAGGCACCTGAACTCGTAATAAATCAGCTAAAAACCTGAAATTGTATAGAAATTAAGTAAAAAATCACAACCAAAACAAATAACGAGGAAGACACGTTCGGTCAGTTTGGCACGCGCGCACACCCTTTTTCAAATATTTTTACAAACAAATAGAATGTGCAGAGACGAACGAGTACTCGTACGTAGCAATGAAAACTGACGGCCGAGCATTAAATTGACCAGTTGTTGTTGTGTATAAAACTCTAACGAGCTGATGCGCTAAAAGTCGTATTGTGTCCGGTTGATGTTGTTATTGTTTGTTGTAGGCACATCCTTTTATTCCACATTGAGGCTTTGTTTAGCCTTGATTTCGCTTGCGAGTGACCACAAGTCGGTGCCGAGAGTTGGCACGTTACAAATACGAGCACATCAGTGACACAGTGGAACGTGCTTGGCGTGTCGGTCAATTTTTTTTTTGTTTTTTTCTTACTTTCGCTTCTCATTTTCACTCGTCGTCTATTGTTCTCAGCACATTATTGTTGTATGCATCTTTAGTATAAGTTGTAGTTGTGGTTTATGTGCATGTCGTAGTTGTTGTTGTTGTGTTCTGTTGTTTTAACATATGTACATACTTTGGTGCATTTTGGTTTCATGCGAGGGTTGAGGATTTCGGTCAATGTTGCTTTCCTTATTTTTATTGTGTTGCATTTATTTGATTTTAGTTCGGGTCGTTCTTTGTCTACCTCCAGTGACTCGGCCTGAAGGTTTTGTTTTACTGCAATTAAAAACTATTTAAGAAAAGTTGCATTCTTCCGCTACTCATTTTCTCTTTTCCACTTTTCTTTAATATTTCTCAATATCATCCTAACTTCCTTAATTATAACTTATTATTAATCCTTTCGCCACACAACCCCATTGTACTTACTTAAGCCATTCTTTGCCCAGCTGCCAACAGTTAGCGCTCATTTTACTCAATTTTACCTCCACTTCCGCATTGACGTTGTGCTCTTTTTGTGCTATGCGCCACATCGTGATTTAGCAAAAATTTATTTATTCTTTTTCTCTGCCATTTGATAGAACGCACGATCATCGTCTCGTCATCAGGTCCAGTTCAATGCTTCGAGAATGTAACGTTTTTTTCAGTGCCGATCTACTATGTACAAGGGGAGTTCGATAAATCAGTGAAAAACGAGTCGCTCTTTCCTCTCCGCTTCACGAATATGCGCACTCAGACAATACTTCTGTGAATATATTCATACCACTTGTTCTATCGGACTAGATCCTTGGATCATACAGCCGAATAAAGTTCTCTCTCTCTTGTGCAGAAATACCGCTGAAGATTTATGTACATATGTGCATGTTATGGATAGATTATATTAGGAATAAAGCCGGCCGTCATGCGTGATGACCCATGCAATAACCGAATCTCTCTTTAATCGCCCATCCATTGATTTAAAGATTTTTTCACGACTTTTTTTCTTCTAAAGCGGCTCTCTTAGAATGACTTGGTCCCATAAGCAGGATAGAAGAAGCAAGTGTGGAAGTGATATACATTAGCGAAAATCTCCATTGAAAGCACAGACTTATCCAACTGTCACCGTGTCACATATGCGACGCTTTAAAACTCTTCCTATTGTACTTTGTTTGCTGCTTTTGTTCCACAGCATCCCTCATTCATCGATTCATTCATTCGCTTCGCACATTTATTTTGCCAATGAAAATAGCAATAACAGTTGTTAAAAAATAAAAATTTACTTTAAATTTGAACAAAAATAACTACAAGTTTTGAGTTACAACTCGTGCATCCATCCATATGTGGCGTATAGAGAAAGGGTTGACCGTACGTTGCGTTGAGATATCATTTGAGGTGGCGGCGTATCGAAAAGGGTTGAGTGTCATGACACGAACAAATTCTATAGATAATTTTAAAAAATTACGTCGAAAAATTAAATAGCTTAGCAAAATAGTAAATTGTGTAATGTTTTGTACACGTCCAGCTTGCCTTTGGACCAATGTACTATTCACACACACACACACAGCCACAAGCGTTCGGTTCATCTGCCCCTCAAAAATCTGCACGCCTTTAGTTAACCTTTTACCTGAGTTTAGTGCAGCATACTGTTGATTTGTTGCTTTTTTTGGTGGCATTGTTATTGTGAATGTGATGCACTTACCACCCCTTCACCCAGCAATTTCGATATATCACACTGATAAACTCATTCAATTTAAGATAAAAGTTGTAGTTACGCATCCTTGGTGCTGCGTTGTTCAAGCTGCTTGTTGGCTTTGTAATTGGATGAAATTTGAGGTCATAGTGCACTTAGTTAACAGAAAAAATAAGTTGGAAAATATTAGAAATTAGAGTTAATAATAATTTAGAACGAATCTTATTTGGACTCGCTTTTGTTGCAGCTTCTCATACATCATTTGTGGGAGATTCATTATGGATTTTGTAGCGAAATTGTGCTTTTAGTTAAATCAAAGAACTATTTCACTTCTAGGTTCTTCAATACGTTCAACTAGCTATTTAGGGTCTTAATTCGATGACTTTACTGCTCATTATAGTTCAACCCATTGCATCAGTCGTTCACTCCCTGCTTCAATCATCAACACCTTTGTTTCTATTTTTATTTATTTTAGTTTTCAAATTTGTAAGTTTTGAGCAAGCTCGAGACCAGTTAACAATAATTCTAAGCGAATTAATATTGTCAGTTTTTGGGAAAAATTGATAATTGGAGAAAAATTACAAAGAAAAATCAACAGCGATGGATAGGATTACATGTTTCAGAGTTTCCAGGCTCATCATCAGATCCCTTTTCGGACACTGGGATATGAACCCGTGTCTGCACCAAAGCCGCTGTTAGAACATTCTAACACTAAGCTATGATGCCCTGTGACGTCACAATGTATTCGTCTCCACTTCAATTAATTCCCTTTTGTTTATTTGTTCTTGCCAACTGTATACACAAAATTTCTTAAGACAAGCGTCTGTATGTTATTATGTGTGTTGGTCTTTTTGATTGTACATATTTACATATGTACGTAAACCCGTGCTATGGTTTGAATGTATTTTGTTGTTGGATTTGCGGTCTATTTTGTTTACAAATTTGTAAGTTTTGAGCAAGCCAGTTAACAATAATTCTAAGCGAATTAATATTGTCAGTTTTTGGGAAAAATTGATAATTGATAAAAATTTGTAAACAAAATAGACCGCAAATCCAACAACAAAAGTTTAGTTTTCTCTGCTTCACAACATGATCACCGATAACTTAGAGTATAGAAAACATATTCTCAGCACTTACTATTGATTGCAGATTAATAATCTAGCTAAATATGATAAATTATAAAATTTTGCAAAATTATCGCGTAATTCGATCAGCTGTTTCGATGTGTGGCAGTGAAGTGAGCTGCCATCCATTTCAAAATAATTTGCATACATTTTTACTTGTAAAGTTGCCACAGAAATGTGCACTTTACAAAAATATGAGCAGAGTGCACGGACCAAAATGGAACAATAACAACAGCAATGGGGAAAAAAACGTTCTATTTAATGAAATAAGAACCTTTATTCTTGCAGGACAACGTCTACCGAATCTACTATTATTAACATACAACAATTAAGACTTTTGAAATGTCAAATATTCAGTCTTATCAAAAAATCTTTATACGCACATTGTTACCTACTTATTACAATAACGAAATTGTATAAAAATTTTCACATCTAGCAAATCTTTCCCAGCGTTCAAAAAACAGTTTACTTTATGACCTAAATAAATAGTGACAAAAGAATGCATTTGATGAATATTTGTTTGGACACATTCTCGCAAAATGATTGCGATCGCGATCAGCTGAGGATCAGTAGACAAATAAAAAATGTGAAAAAAAGAAGATAGCTGCATTTTGTACCTACGTACCCTCTCTAACTAAAACTTAATTGATGATTACTGCAAATACTCGTAAAAAACTGATGATAACGTTGTAAGGCCAATTGTTGCGAATCCAAACCAAACGGAGATCTTTTAAGTAAAATTTGAAGCAAATCATCCGTAAAGACATTTTTGCCGCAGCTTAACACAGCATCGATCGTTCGTCCTTGTGCAATCCACCCTTGAGTTTTGTGTGCGAGCATTTTGTGCAAATGTGCGCAAGAGGTCAAAATCCATTTAGGTTAAATGATGATCGTGCGAATCGTAAAGATCGGCAGAACCAACAAGAACAAAAAACGGAAAAACACAAAGAACAATACACTCAGACAGCGCATCAGTTGTGTAAAAGAAAGACTTTTTAAAGTACAATTTATTATGGTCTCTACCTGAGCAGCCACGTAATGGGTCGCTTGCCTTTGAGCGGGTCAAATGAAAATTTTGTCGGGTATTTAAGCTAAAAAAAGGTGATGGTTTTTGTTTAATTTCATTTCTTTTTTAATGGGAAGTTCAAATTGCGGAGCCAATCTTTGGGCAACAAACGGACGTTAGAGTATCGCGTCTAACTTATCACATGAAAATTATCATTTTCACACATTCAAATTTTTCCCATTCTTCGGTTTATTGAGCTGTTACTTTTTCACATTTCGGCTATTTTTATTATTCTTCCTCCTCCTTTTGTTATTACCATTTTTGGTTTTGTGCTAATAATGCAATTAATAAGATTATTTATGTAAAAAAGGACACAAAAAAAAAAAAGAAGAGATCCGAGGTGATGAAGTGCTAAAATGCATGGACGATAGTTTGTGTTGACAGTTGGAGGGAGCTAGAGGTCGTAAGAGTTCAAGTTCAAGGAAATTGAGATGGAGATTTATGCGCATGTGGCAAATGGTAATTTGCTAAGTGAACAAAGAAGAGTGAGGATGGCAGGATCTTTTTTGTCGATTCAAAAGCTATGAAAATTGAATTAGCGAAGAACATATTTTGTGAGTTTCCGTAGCCCAGTTTGATGAAAATCTACGAGACGTTGATTTTTTTGTGCTAGTCGGAGGTGCGAACCTCAACTAAATAGCAGTTACGGCAGTAATAAAAAAGTTGAATCTATATTTGAAGCTAGACCTCTAGCAAAATATTGGTGAAGAAACCATTCAATTTCATTTAGTAGTTTTTTAGTGATGCGCTTACAAACGTACATACAAACTAGGTCTGTGCGATTAATTGATTAATCAAAATTTTGATTAATCATAATTTCGATTGCTCAATTAATCGATTAATTATGATTTTTGATTTTGATTAATCAAAAAGAAAATTAATTGATTAATCGCCTTTTTGATTAATCGATTTTTGAATAAAATGATTAATCATATATTAAAACAGTAGAAATTTAGAAGTTCCTTGATACTTCAACCATTTGTTGCATCTTCGACATTTTGCCCATTCGCGATCGGACAACACCTCAAAATTTTCGTAAAATTTGTTTATTTTTTAATATTTTGAAGATGCTTGGTTTTTATTTTCAGCTACATATGTACTTCAAGGCAAACTTTCACATAAGAAAATGTGTAAATTAATCAGTTTTTGAATAATAATTTTTGAAAATACTCGAGTAACGCTCGTTTTGCTTACTCATAATTTTTATTAATCAAGTAATCGATTAACTGAAAATTTGATTAATCGACTTACTCGATTAATCGAATAAAGGCACAGCCCTAATACAAACACAGAGGCAAAAATTAAATAAGTTGTTTCTTTGGCTCATGTTGCTCTGATTAAGCGTACCCATATTCATGTTTGATTAATATCGATACTGTACAGCCATAAGGCTATTTAAGTTGCCCCAAAAAATTGGAGCCTACTTTTATAGCCACCGCTGTATACAGCGGGAGTAAAATATTTGCTTTCTTTATAATGGATCTTAAGTAAAGTTTGAAATCTACCTGAAAGTTGGTAGACGTGTCATTTAATTCCATGCAGCAGATTTTGTTTGATGCGGGAACAAACATGCAGACAAACCTACCAACAAAAATTCTACAAACTACATAGGTTATGTTGCTCTAAACAGGACCTCATGTATGAAGTTTGTTTCAATATCTAATACAAATTTATTATACTTAAATATGTGCAATTTAGGGTCTCCGACTTAAACCTGAATATATGTAGATATACGAGTATATGAAAGTCAGACCTCGGGTTCCACCTAAGATATGGACGATGCGGATGTGCATTCCATCGATGCACTCTCTTACAATTGGTAATTTCAACCACCAAAACAGGACTCACGGAAAAGGTCGCTCATTATTTCTCCCCCAATCTGGAGAGCAATCTTTGAACTTAAAATGCGACCGATCATACTTCGGCCACAGTGCGCCCCGTCACAGCAATGGGAGCTGATAAACCCGATACTCTAATGAGCCTCGCTGGTCGCCTGGCGCTGTTCAGCTGACTCTGGCCAATCTAAACGATTAGTCTAGGATGAATCCGGGATGAGTCGATGAGGAGATTGCGACCAATGCCAGGTATGATCTCTTTGTATGGGTTTGAGGTTGTCCTATGACGAGAACAATTCTTCCTAACACCTAAAAGTGGGCTACGGAAATTAAAATCGACGTATGCCTGCAACGGAATAGTTGGGATCAATTGTAGCAGTAAACTTTTCACAATCCCCCATGATAGTTAATACTACTACCTACTTCGAGTTCGGATAGAGTCCTTCATGTTCCATATTCGAGTGTGGAGGATAACAGCTGTTTCAAAAGATTCCGGTACACTCGCGAGTCACAGCAGAATGCATACATTTTTCTCTTATTTCTAATGAAATTTCCACACAAAATTCGTTCAAAAATAAAATCCTTTAACAAAACTAATACCACGATCCCTTTCATTTGGTGCCATTTGGTCTACGCACAAACCCAAGTGAGGCAAATTCGTGCGCTTAATCAGGTCAATGAGATCGTTTTGATGGCAACGGCGTTGGCGTTGTACGCCTGATTTAGCAGCAATGAAAATATCCCTTCACAAAAACAACAACCCACGCATTGTTTCTGCTTCAGCCGCTATTTGGTGTTGCGCAGTAGAGCTCGTGAAGATTGGCGCTTACTTACAAACTAACATAATTTTCATTATTTTAAGAGATGCTTTGAACTCTTTTGACTGCTATTACACTGAAAAAAAAAAAATTTCTTCAAAATGAGTAATCACCCTCAAAGACGCGTTGAGCTCCTGAGTTGGGATTCGGCCAAGCTAAGGAGATTTATATTACCTCCTGCCAGGTTTGGAGATCCTTTTGAGCAGATGTTTACTCCAAGCTTTTAGCCGAAATGCATGAAATCGGATTTCCTCAAGACTTATCTGGTATCAACGACCGATCTTCTAATGCAATGATATACCAGGGAGCTCTTCGGTTGCGATATTTGAGTCCTGGGAAGGGGAGTACAAGGTGATAAACTCTCATAGAGATAGAAAAGTTATAAGCTCTCACAGTTATTACTTTTCATGGGCATATCCAAAATGACTTGTGGAGAAAGAGCGGTGGTCTTTAAAGGAATGGTCAGACGGATAGGTTTGGTTTAGAGCCACTGAGATGACAACTTTTGCTTTTGGATATTCGTCAGTCTTCTTACAGTGGTTTTCATTGCCTAATTTACGAGTTGTGCTATACAAAGTCTATCAATTTTTACCGTGTACCTACATTTGCTTTGCCAATTTTTCTTCTCAATAAAACATTTCTACACAAAAACAAAACAATTTTTTTTTTTGGGAAAAAAATCCACCCTCATCTTTTGGGGTCATTACAATAAGAGCGGAATTGCGTTTCGTTCGGAAAATACGACGTTTGTAAGTATTTTTGTTTTTGTTCTACTTGGCGTTGAGCTCCTTTACTTTTGTTGGATGCGCACGCACAGCCGCGCTTGTAAAAATAACAAGATCCTCATTTTATAGTTTTTTTTTTTCATTTTCATTCATTTCATCGTTTGAATTGTAAAAATGCTGTGACGTAATCCTTTTCTTCGACTGCCATTGTAAAGGACACAAACAACGTGCGTGGCTGCTTAAAGGATTGTCCTTAATATTTTTCATTTTCATTTTTTATGTGTTGTTGTTTTATGTGAATTCATTTTATTTGTTTTATTTTTTGATTTTTTTTATGCGATAAATGTGCTTAAATCGGGACAAATGCTGGCGTATCTCCGGGCCGGTGCGCAATTTTTCTTTGAAAAGGCAGCTGGTTTTGTGGAGATTTCTTAAAGGAAGTGTGGGCATACTTTCTTTGGAATGGTTGAGTAACAGATTGCCATCATAGATTTTTGTTACGACGTAACTGTTGTGACATGGTAGAAATGTTGTAATTATTTGTTTGTGTAAAAAATAATTTTTAATAACGACATCAAACTAAAAAATGACTTGAGATAAGAACAAGATCTTGAGAAAAAGTTTGAGACCGAATACCGGCAACAGCAGGGGGAAGGGGAGTTCACCAGAGGTTTAGAAGTCGAGTGGGGAAAAACTTTGACTTCTTTTTTACTGCGAGCTGGCGTCAATTTACCGCAGAAAGTGCAGCTCGTTTCAATGATAATCTTCATGACTAAATTACGCTCGGGGAGATGGCGATCACTGTCTGGAACTGCTTTTGAAACACTTTTTCTCATATGTGATTTTTTCGTTGTACTTGTTCGGGTAATTTTGAGGCTCCATAGTCCCCAGTCCTAAGTTATCTATGTAGTTAGGCAAGTGGTTGTTGCATGATTCCATCTCAGCATCCATTAATGGAACTGCTGCAAGGTTGTTCAGTATGTTGAGGAATACCGATTTTTGAACTCAAGGCTGTGCCTCACAAAAATCGCGCATCTACATCGGAGCTTTGAAGGTGATACGGCTCGAATAATCCACTTCGCAAGAACTAAAATAGGTGCAGGGATTCAATAGTAGGATGAAATATGTTGATGAACAAAGCGGCTTCAATAAGGTTGAACCAGAGTGAAATAGGTATAAGAAGAAACTGCTTTGTCGAGCTGGTGAACAGATGGTTGGCATGACCGGCTCGGTCTGGATAGGTGTTAGACTTTAATCTGTTACAGTATCCAGATCAAAGTTGGGTCTACTCTTGTCTCCCACGGAAACTTGCGTTCCTCTTTAGCAACAGATGGTGCGTCCTGAATGAGGTTACCGGGTCCTGAATGAGGTTACCGGGCGAGAGCTAATAAAGGAGTTAGATCGAGCTTAAGTATACGCTGATCACCCACAAATTCAAAGAATAAATAGGAGCTTGGTCGTCCTTGTAAGTATTAAACTTCATTATTTATTGTAATTGTACTGGACAGCATTGCGAAATGAGACTTAGTGGTCGGACAGACCGAAATTGCAGCAAAACCAGAGCTGTTGAATTTTGATTACGATTAGTAATCAATTAGATTAAAATTGAAAAGTAATGGTATTGATTATATAATTCAGTTTTTAACAATTCCTGATTATTAATTAATTATGATTACAAATAATCAACAAATAATTACGATTAGTTAGGATTACGAGAAAATAATCAAAAGTAATCAAAAAAAATAATTGACTGCTTTGAAGGACTAAGATGGTGAGTTGGCACAGTGGGCTGATTCTGACCAAAATAAAAAAAATAATCAAAAACAATCGAAAGTAATCTTCGAAAGTAGTCAAATTATTTTTCGATTACTTTTTATTATTTTTGATTATTTTTTCGTTATTCTTATTAATCTTAATTATTTTTCGATTATCTGTAGTCGTAATCAATTAGTAATCGTACGAAAAAAAAAGTTGATTAATTATTATGATTAGTAATCATTACTTAACAGCTCTTAGCAAAACATTTATCTCTTGACTGAATAGGCTTGCTCTGAAGCTTAAGCAAAGAATGTATCCGATATAGGGGACTAAGATCTACAACGACCCGGGTTGTGGGGTACACGAGATCGTTCGCGCGGCACTCGGTTTAGTGCCATATAGTGCTAGTACCGGAGCGTAATTGATGCTCATCCCGTAAACGACTGCCGATTACAGTAACACAATATTTCGTAATGCTACCACAACAACAACAACAGTATTACAATAGTCATCACTTGTACGTTCATTATTACCAAGGTTGGCGTTTTTGAAAGAGTAAATCTGAGCTCTGTCTCCCTGATCGACAGACGGGAATTTTCGTAGATCAGTTGTTAACACCAAGTTCTCAGCCGAAGTAATAAGGTTTGATCCTCGCTAACTAACACGAGTTCAATGCGACCGAGTGACTCTTTAATCGCTTTAAGCAATTTTTCTCTTCGGCCGATATCGTGACTTAGATTACACTCCAATAGAGAAGGAGCAGTCACACCAGTTCAAACGAGTGCGCAAAGTGCGTGAAGTAGAAACTTGCAAGTGTCATGAACTCCATACACATCAACCAATACTCATTAACAACTTCTCAAATTTCAGTAAAGGAAGAAGAAATCGTCTAATGAAAAATGAAATTGCTATACATAAGAACCCATTCATTTTCTTTAGCCTAAAAACTCTTTGCTGCCGACAGGTAAACGGAAGTCAGCACAATTTTTTTATGTTGCAATAAATGATTGGCGAATTGGTTTAAAAAAAAAAAAAAAAAATTAAGAGAAAACAAATTTTTTTTATCCAACTTTCGTACTCTAAATTTATTGTATAAATATTGCATTAACGCGAAATTCGATACATTCAACGCCCTGAATTTGTTACATCTCAAAGAGGAATTGAATTTCAGCAAAAAAGCGGAAGCTAACATAACATAGCAATGAAATGAGGTTAAAGCGCAAGAAAAAGAGTTCAATGCAGTCGCTAAAGAAAAAAAAAACCAAATCTTAGCAACAAAAAATTGCGGTGAAAAGAAAATTGCGCATGCGCATGGGGTTGCACGAATGCTGAGTATGTATGTATGTAAGAGAAAGTGAAATAAATGAACGACAATAAAATTTATTCAACGCTCGAAGGTGCTCACATGCACAAAGAGTCGGACTTATATTAGAGCCAAGTGGGCCTTGGCGCAGGGGCCTCGAACACTTAAGTTGGACTGACTTCATTACCATCCTCATCAAACGGCGCTGCCTTGTCGATTTTGACAGTTACGTAGGTTCATAAAACTTCCGCAAAACTACTTATCTTATTCGGACCCCCTTCCTGCGGTGGCGCGAACTAACGTCAGTGACGTTAATTCGCACCCAAAAAGCGAATTAATGTCAGTGACATTAAGACGCATGACCCAAAACGAATTAAAGTCAGTGCCGTTAATTCGTACAATATTTTGACTTTAGTTCGCTTTGGACAAGCGAATTAATGTCATTGAGGCATTTGGGTTTGAGATTCGACGAAGTAGTGCCGCAGACGAAAATTTGACCTACGTCAGATCCCTAATTCGGGGTGTGATCCATGGTATTTATGTGCAGAACTTATTTCACTTTTTTGGCTCAGCCTAATGTGCCATTACAACAACCACATGAAAATGGCAGAAAATTTTTAACTTTAACTGCAAATAACTTTTGAACGGTTGAAAGAAATCTCATTTCAGATTCTAAATCTAGACGTGGGTTGTCGTTTACGTGGGGTACCGAGCGCTAATACACAACCAAAAATGTTGAGATATGTATCAGGAGACGCGCTTTGGTCCCAGGAGCATGAATATAACTCCGCTGAACCAATATTTTTAGTAGTTTCCGAGATATTTGCAAGTTCAGAATTTTCTGTCATTTTCATGTGGTTGTTGTAATCACATTACCCTGTGAGAAAAGAGTGGCACGCGGAAGGACATCACCGTGGCGGTAGCCACCACGGCTATGGCACACACCCGGAGTTGGAATGGCGTAGCCCAGGGTTATTTTTTGAAGCGCGGCCGAAGGCCGCCAATGCGGAAAGGAGTTCTGCACATAAATACCATGGATCACACCCCGAATTGGGGATCTGACCTAAGTCAATCCCAGATTCATTTTTTAAATCCCAGATTCATGATATAATGATCATAAGTCGAAGGTGATAGTGAAAAATGAAAATTTGGAACATAAAAAAAATGTACTGACTTTAGTTCGCTTTCTTAATGCGAGTTAATGTCAATGACGTTAGTTCGCTAAAAATATTGACCTTAGTTCGCTTTTGGCATGCGTCTTAATGTCATTGACATTAATTCGCTTTTGGGGTGCGAATTAACGTCACTGACGTTAATTCCACTGACTTTAGTTCGCGCCACCCCTTCCTGCTCTTGATATACATATATAACAGGAAAGGTACGATGAGAGGCTTAGAGAGAGTGCTCTCTCCTGTAGGTAAAACCTCTTTACCTTTTCGATGTTGGGCTTCAGTCTTTCGATAAATAGCACTTTATATATAATATAAAGCAAAAATGCAAATGGCGCGTTTTTTTTTTAATCATACTAGTATTTTTGTCTGTTTGTTTATATATTTGTTTGCGCATCACTCAAAACCCGGTTTATATAATTGTATAAAATCTGCATCGGTGCTTTGCTATATGTATGTTCAACTGAAAGTTTAGGATCCGTTTTACGTTGAAAAAATGTTTAATTCCAGCACTACACGGTAGTGGAAAGTTTGTACGCGCATCACGGGAAAACTACTGCATTGAATTATATCGTTTTTTCATCAATGATTTGCTGAAAATCTAGCTTGAAATATATAATACAATTGCCGTACGGCAGATACTTTCTTTATTTGGGTACAACATATATTTTTATATTGCTGTTGTATACACTGTTTTTATTAAGAACGTGACGAAGTCTCACACGAACGCGGCATCTAGTTTTGTTGTAAAAAATATGGCAACTGTTGTAAACTTTTTTTTCAAAAATTGTATAGCTTAAGAAAATCTAACGGCCCCTATAAACAATTACCCGCAATTCTAAATCCCACCCTGTCCATGCACATATGTATGTATAACAGTGAACATGTGTAGGTATGCGTAACACCTTATAACCGGAAAAGGGTTTTCCACTCATGCAAAAATGAAATTGCATCTTTTTGCATGTCTCACCTTTTCATCTTTTCTCAACCCTTTCAACTTTCACCCCCTTCGTTTAAATCTTACACATTCGCCTCTTTTTGCTTTGTATGTTTTGTTTTTGCTTGCTTTGCCAAAAACTTAATTGAAAATCTTTGTAATGCAAAAAAAAAACAGAAAAAAAAAAATTCTGCATTACAATTGCTGGGAATTTTTTTTGGTTGATCGCGTATGCGAAATTTTTTCTTGTTTCATTAGTTTGCCGCCAGTTTTGGTTTACTGTTTGCGGAAAATTCATTAGGTTAGGGCTCATTAATCCGTATCGCTGGCCATTCTTGTGCAGATTAAGCAGCGAAGTGCAAGAGTTACATATAATGCGCGCGTGTGTGTGTGTGTGTGAGTTGTTGCAAGTTTTGGAATTTGCAATTTTGTCGATTTGGTCGGGTTATGCGATACTGCAAATTAAGTAGCCTGGGAAAATCATGGCCAAAGGTGCTTCATTAGGCAAATTGTAATGAATATTTTTTTTGCTACGCTTAAGTCACGCTATATAAAATTTAAAATTTAGGACATACATATGTATGCGTATTATGTTAGGTTATGTTGCAAATGGCAAATGAATATTAAATCAAAGTTATGCGCATAAGTTTATGTTTTGTTAGCAAACATAAGATTGAGTTGGAAAATCGTTCTACAAAATTGAATATCCTTTAAGCTGACGTATGACAAGGCGCTCTCAGCTCTCTCGAGCCTCGTTGTTAGGAGTGCATAAATAGCGACTTGAATCAAGATATGGTCCAGCCTACCTCAAGCAAGGAAATTGTGTCCAGTATCGCATAGAATGGGATCTAGGATATACTCTGAACATCGCCATATCGACTCACTGACTCGTGGCGTGTTTTTTGCTTTAAAGAGGTTAGGATCTAACGTGGTAGAATGTAACATGGTGGCAAGGTGCCGAGCCTCACTAAAGGCTGTGGATCTTCTCAACATTTCTCGCTGTTGGGCCCTCGGATACAACAATTTTGATGGGAACGAAATAGCTGATGAGTTGGCTAGGAAGGCTCCTAAATGAACACAAACGAGGCAGGAAATTCCATCTCACCATTGGTGAGAAATCTCCGCATATTTCAAGACAATGAATTTAATGTGGACTAATAGAGATGATAACGAGGTCTCAAGGCCTATCCGAGCAAAAAGCATTAGATTCCTGCTCAAACTATAAAAAGTGTCTTCACAGGACATTGTGTGAGCACCACTTTCTTTGTCGATACCCAAGACTACAGTCAAGGCTATTCAAATTTGTAGGAACCCGCTTTTTCGACAGTAAGACAGAGCTGAGAGAAGTGGACCTTTCGCTTCTTCTTGAGCTTAAATATGCGAGCAAGTGGCTTGAAAAGAATTAGGTGATGAATACCTGGCACATACCGATAATCATAATGGACATAGGTGTCTCGAGTCGTAGTAGGGTGCTCTCTTAACCTAACCTAACCTAAAAGTTTGTTAAAAATCCTCCCTCGAAATAGGCATTAGGAACACATTTCACACTTACTAAGTGCCGCCATGACGTTGCTATGGTAATCAGATGGGCCGCAAAATTCGAAAACCTGTTACAGGCTCAAGTAGCGTGCGGGAGCTACGTGTGCCTGAAAATGGACATCGGGGTCTTCGAGAAAGAACGAGAGTGTGATTTCAAGTGGTTTGACGTAATGGAACCTCGAAAAAATTGTCAAGAACTATACCAAAGAGTCGCACGAATGACGGAAGTTTTCAAGACTAAGGCGAGTTCTTAAGTAGACAGTCATGGGGGTTCTGGTAACCGACGACCAAAATGCACTTCAATTTTGATAGAAATTTTTCTCCGAATTGCTAATACTGGAAGCTAAGCTCCACAGCTCGACAATGGAAATATTCCCGCACACAAATAATAAAGCGGGAAATGACGAGGTTCCTCAGAAGCATCGCATTAAATTTGACGGGACATAAATTGTAATATGTCCAATCTGCAGGGCTGGGTAAAATCAATTACATTACAATTACAATTACATTCCTCAGTAGTTGAAAAATGTGATCAATTCTTTTTCTGTGGAGCAAAGTAATTTATTCCTTTTCCCAATTAGATATAATGGGGAATTGACTGTAATTTAATTCCTAAAGTAATCATTACTACCCAGCTCTGCCAATCTGTAGGAAAGCAACGCAATAACGCACCAAATATGACCGAATCAGTTCCCATTTCCCTTGCTCATCGAGGGGTTACCCTGTATCGGGATGCGCCATGAAAGCCGATGCGACAGCTGTCAAATCAAACACAAAAGAAATTTCATTCGAATCGGGATGCAGAGTAACCACCGGAACTTTTTCGGAATTGCGTTCTGGAGGATTTGAGGATAGTTCTTGGGGACTTTTCTTACAATTTTTGTCTGTCTTATATAATTGAATATTATTTTTAACGATTTATTGCCAGATGTTCAACAAAAGAATGGGTTCGAATTTATAAACTTTTGGCTCAACTAGAAAAACTTCAAGGTCATCTCAAAATTTTATAAATAATTTTCAATTAAATGCTTTAATAAGTAGGGCTGTGCCTTTATTCGATTAATCGAGTAAGTTGATTAATCACATTTTCAGTTAATCGATTACTTGATTAATCAAAATTATGAGTAATAAAACGAGCGTTACTCGAGTATTTTCAAAAATAGTTGAAAAAAAAAAAAAATAAAAACCAAACATGTTTCAAAATATTAGGAAATAAAAAAATTTTGAAATTGTCGAAGATGCAACAAATGGTTGAAGTATTAAGGAACTTCTAAATTTGTCCCGTTTTAATATATGATTAATCATTTTTTCAAAAAACGATTAATCTAAAAGGCGATTAATTTTCCTTTTGATTAATCTAAATCTTGATTAATCGAGTAAACTCCCTTTTTGATTTATTTATTGAGTAATCGAAATTATGAATAACCAAAATTTTGATTAAACATTGCAATTAATCGCACAGCCCTAATAATAAGCTTTTGCCTTTTCCTTTGTAATCAAGCTTTGCAGCTTTTCATGCACCGACACGGACACTCTAATGTACATATGTATATAGCATAGCTACATATGTATGTATGTATGTATGTGTCATTGTGGCTTTACCTTGCTGCGCTAAATATGCAAATTCGCATCAACTATTTCGAAATGTTGCATCTGAAACAACATTTCCGTTTGTAATCGAAAACTCAGGCTCGTCAACTCGAAATTTCAAATGTCAAAGGTGACACAATGGCCATTGTATTTCGCTATTTTTATGTTGATTTTGGGTTTTATTGCAATTTTGGTTCAATACAATGGCCAGAAATGGAAATGGAAATTAAAGCAAACGAAATGGGAAATGTGGATCCCAGCAATGTTTGAAGCACGCAGTGTAATCAATACTTACTTACACGAAGGAGAACGAAGTGAACAAGGTGACTGACTCTGAGCACAAACTGACATTCGTTAAATACCAACAATAAGTGACTGACTAATGGAACTTGATGCGTTCGCATGCTTGTAACTCAATTAGTAACACAAAATGAAAGAAAACCCCACTTCAAATTGTTTAGCAACTAAAAAAAAGAAGTGATCGAAAGGAATTGAGCGTACATTTGTTTGCGTCAGCAAGAAGATGCTCCGGAAAAAAACTGCTCTCAATTCCAAAAATCAATGGAAATCAATGTGAAAGTCAATTCGAACTGCGTGCCAACGAATCGATTTTGTATTACTTAAATTTGCATAAATTAGCATTAAGAGCGCAAAGGGGCACGGCATGGTACAGCATCACCCTGAAGCGTTGCGCATGCGCCTTGTCGACTCGAGTCACTTAAAACGGCAGGTTCTCATTTGCATAACACCGTACGAATTTCGTCGCACAATTTTTGGCTGTTGATGCTGCTGCTTTCGCGGTAAGGTGGGTTGTGGGGTGGTTAAGGTTGTTCGCCAAAACGTATGCTAATCGAAAATGCGTTTGATATTATTGAGGTTAGAGTGAATGAAAAAGTAGCGTTAAGTTGAAAACTGTACTTAAATTGTCAATGGATTGGAGACAGCAGTTTGCAGGGTTGAAAATAATAACTGATTTATTGACTTTATATGTGTATAATTTTTATTTATATTTTATTGAAGAAACCAAATTTTTTGCCAGAGCATAACAACCAATTTACCGGCTAAATTTTGAAATTAAAGTTTTTAAAACGAGATATTTGGTATTGTAAGTGTTAATTTCATCAAAGAGTAGAGGCCGATAAAAAGAGGAAGACTAAGGGCGAGGGAAATGGGATGACCAAGTGGTGGAGGAAGAAATTGGCAAAGAAGAAGAGGAACTGGCGCAAATGAGTAGGAGATGAGGAAGGGGAGTTAGTAAAATTTTTCGATAAGGATTACGTCTGCGGGGAATTCTAGTATTCTAAGTGTTGCTACTCAGTATGCTTTTACGAGTTTGCCACCTTGTTGACTTTTCTGTTTTGAAATGAGATATGCCAATAAGGACTACATACATGGCTAGGCTCTAGAGCGCAATGAAGTTCCAGTGCGAGATGTTAGAGCATACAGCAACTTTCCTACTAACATTTGATCACGCTTTAATCGTAGTTCTTCAAACATTTGATAGCAAAAAAAAAAAAAAAAAATACGGGATTGAGGCTTTTTGATTTCGTTTTCAGTGATGGTAGTGTCTCGATCGTTCTTTGTTGGACATATCGTAGGCTGAGTTCAAGATTACGGAATTTTTTGTCCTAAAAGATCGAAATTGTGATAACTTAAATTTGTTTACCCTCAAAAATATGCATTTATAATATAAATTATAAATTTTATACCTATATTAGGGATGTCTAATTTTTCGGAATTTTGAAATTTTTTGTATTTTTGTGCACTCATTTTAAAATCCCGGTATAAGTGCAAGGCTTTGGATATTCGCTATTTTCCAACAGTTAAGGTTGAGAAAAGTGAAGAAATTATTTGAGAAAGCAATAAGTAATAGGTAAACATATGTATAACAAATAATTGCGTAGTAAGTTTTTTTAGTTAAAAAGAAAATTTTGTTCTTAATAAAAAGGAGGAATTTTTTTTTTTTAAATATTTGGTCTTCTTATTGAAATGGTGTTAAATTTAAATTTAATATAGCATACCGATAACAAAGAAAATGAAATTATTTTAAAATCAAGATAATTTTCAAAAAATAAATCAGACATAACTGTGTTCATAGCAGACCTGTTAAAAAATGATTAAAAATATTAATGATTATTAATTGCATTGTGTCATCCGCAGAAAATTGTTAAATGATTAATTGCAGGAGCTGCACCATATTAATAATTAATATTTAATTAACTAAAAAGAAATGTATAAATTAATTAATTAAAAACATTTAATTACATGATTAAAGTGCAAAGATTTCATTCATTTCATACTTAAATTTGAAGTTTATATTTTAGATGATAATAAGTGAAAATAATCAAGTAATTGGAATTAATTAAATAATTGAAAATAATTGAAAATAATCAAATTTAATTATTTAATTGTTTAATTAATTGTTTGATTAATTTTAATTTTGTGATCAATTTTAATTGCTCGATTACTTTTAAATACTTGATTGTTTTTAATTGAATGATTGTTTTTAATTAAAAATAATGGACAATTTTTTCAATTATTTTTGATTTTTTTTTTCAATGGTCATAAATTATGATTATTTTTTATTAATTAATTAATTAATTAATTAATACTTTCTAATTAATAATCACAAAATTAATTAATCATTAAAATTAAAAGAGCCAAAGATATTAATCATTATTAATATTAATGGGAATTTAACAGGTCTGGTTCATAAGCAATAACAGCACAAGTCGAACTGAGAAAAAGCCGATTTGTTGTCTTCTTACTCTGAAATTTGTTACAACCTACCAAAATATTTTGGCTTACTTTGAGATATCCGTAGAAAAATAAGTTTTGAAGAGCTTTGACTGAACAACGCCAGGGTTTGAATTTGGTCTACAATATATACATAATTATGATATGCTGAGTTTCGTTATTATTGCTTATGAGCACATATATTTAGTGTTTAATAACCGAAAATCCTCGAAAGTAATGCTGTGATTGTCGGCACCTAAGAAAGCACCGATGTGGGGATTTACATCCCTAATTTATCCATATGATTTTCGAAGTTATCCTGGCTCCTACCGACTGGTCGAGTGTACACTATTTCACTTACGTCGAAAAAGAATTATAGTTCGCTTAGCCCATATAGGAGAGAGATTTCACTGCACTGAGGTCTTTCCGCTTGATCGCTGTTTTGTTTCAGGTATGCTCGCTGTTGTTCAACCATTAACTGTCATTAATCATATTTTCGCCATAAAACCATTAGGCTCCAAAAAAAAGTTCCTGTCCTGTACACCAAATTTCATTAGATTTCAAAAAAGTTGGTAGCCTCTGTCCTACAAGAACGATATTCGATACTTGATTGATGATGATCTTCAAAAAATCTTTGAGTTACCAATGCGGAAATGCTTAAATTTCTACTTTCACACTTAACAAAAACAACATTCTCATATACATACATATTATATTAGTATGTGTGCCCTCAGCCGAATATCTCGAATTTCATATTTTTCATCATTAAATTGCAGATTTTCTCACGCGCATTTTGGGTATTTTTCAATCCTTTTTTACCTCAACGCACAGACGCATATTTTCCTAACTAATGACAATATTAAAATTAATGATGCCCAGCAGTGATATTAGATACTCGTCGTTGCATACACCCCTTTTTCCTCCTTTCTCTCAAATGTCTTGCACAATTTTCTTTGTTACATCAAATGTCTTTCCGTTTTTTGTCTTTTTGGTTTTTGCTGAAATTGTTGTTGTTGTTGTTGCTGGATGTCATTGGGTTGACGTGCAAAAGGTCTTAGCTGCTGCAGTAGCAGCCGCTTCATAGATTTCGCGTCTTTGTCGCATTCTTGCACAAACGTAATCCTTTAGCTGTTTACCAACACAGGTAATAAATGTCGCTTCCTCTTTTTTCATTGCTCACCATGCAAGCTTAGCATCTTTAAGGTTCGTTCGGACGATCTTTCGTGCGATCATCAATTTAATTTTATCTTTCTTGTTGATTTTGTCTTTTTTTCTTGGGTGCACTTTGAACCAATTTTGTGTTGCATGCGCAAAAAAGGGGTAGCGGGGACAAATGTAGGTACTATGTATCTTTGAGATCAGCAAATAGACCACTCTTGGGTAAAAGTATTGAACATTTGAGCGCACGGATATTTGCAAGCTACCCTTAAATGATTTGTAATTGTAAATATTGAAAAGTATTTCCTAATATTCGATACTAGATGAACATCCACGATCGAGTTGATTTTTGTTAGTTCAGTATTTTTGTCTAAATGAAGTAATTTCGGAGCTTTTTGGCCGTCTAGCGTGGTTACGCCACGCACTCAAAAAAAAACACCTAATATACAAACAGTAAAGCAAAAATGTATTTTATGTCTCAAGATAGACCTCCTGCAATACCTCGCTGAAGAAATCATTCAATTCCTTCTTGTGGTTATTATGTGATGCTCGTACGAACATACCTATGTACATACATACACAGATAGAGAGAGAAACTAAACATTTTTTACTTTGACTTCTGTCGCTCTATTAGCACTAGCCATACATATGCAGCTTTCGTTAAACCTTTAATGCACTAACATTAGCGTGCTTAAAATTTACTTATTGTAAAAAATATTTTGACCCAACTTTTATCGCCACCACTGTTCACAGCGCATATAAAATATTTCCATGGTGTAAAATGGATCTTAAACTTTAAGCTGGACATCTAGCAATATGCTGGGTGAAAATGAATTCAATTCTTAACAGTGGTTTTTGAGTGATGAGTGAACAAATTTGTAGACATACAGACAAAAAAAATTAAAAAAATTGTAGTTACGGCTTCTTTTTTTATAAAGATGATTTTCTACATTTTTCTTTCATATCTAGAGCTTTAGCATGGACTCCCGTATCGGGTAAATATTGGAGGTTGGATACGCTCCTAGTTTATTTTCCTCTGCTGTTATTGTTGTTGTAACAGTACTTCATTTTGTTTCGAGACCCAATAGTAGACGTAAGTGTCATGTGAATTCGTATTCATCATTCGGTAAAAATTATGATAATCCTTATAAGGCCCCATATACCCTACTGTGGACAAGGTTAGTACAGACCAGGTTGTCCAAATGGCATACATCCCCTCCCTGTGATATTAAAGCCTTGTTCGATATAACGAAACGGAGATAGCTGGCTTCTGGCTGTGTAACTATTGAGCAACACCACCAACCCGGTCAAAATTTTCATGTCAACTGAGACTAAACGAGGTTTCAGACCGTGAGATCTTCTCTTGGGCCAACTCTTCACTTTGATTTAGGAGAAGCGCTCACTTGGAGTGCTCTGCTTACACGAAATTAGACACAAAAGTAAAGAGAACATCAAGTAAGTTGGAAATGAAGAAATGAGGTCTGATCTCGAAAATCATGCTGATACCATCGTCCGCCTAGTCCCACTTGTGGAAAACAAAGTAGCTTAGCTTCCGATATGGTTGTTGTATTAGTACTTTGACTTGGTTAGAAAGAGTTTTAGTAGGCGTTCCACTTCCTCTATTGCAAGTCCGATAAAATCGGTGACCATAATGGCAACGCATGACCTCCGAAGGGGGTTCCAGATAGGTTGGTAGTCAAAAGCATGGTGCCAAATCGTGAATATGGTGGCCGAGAATTCTATCGATGAAAATGAAAGGTCGCGCGAAGTAAAATCTCGGATAACATAGGAAGATAAAACTTCAGAATTCTTGAGTTTCTACTAATAGATTAAATAGACGCCTGCCTACCACTTACATATATACATATGTAATTGGATCCCAATATTTTTAGGTTGGGCAGAGGAATTGTATCTTGTAAAACTACGAGGCTAGTCCTGCCTTGAGGCATCGATCTATGTCTCATCCAGCCCCCTTAAACTGCAATCTGGACACCGACCATAATCAAATACCGTGAAAATGGGAATTTTATTCTATTTATTTCTCCTCCTACCTTCCCCCTAACTTAGCTCTTCATTAGCGCTAAAATTCTGATCTTCAAAAATAAATAAATTTTCCCACGTGTTTACCACTTCAAACGTATTTTGGCACCACAATCGATTAATCATTTTCGCTCAACCTCTCTGTCAACACATTATCGATTGGGGCGCCACTGCAACACGAACATTACAGCAATCGAACGGTAAACGCGCAAAAGAAAATTTTCTTCAACAACAACAACAACTTAAATAAATTTTCGTAACAAATTAATGATTTTCATTACGAATAATGTAAAAACTTGCTTGCTGCATTTACTTGGCAAAAAAAAAAAACAATCATTAAAAAAGTACGAAAAAGAAATGCAGATGAAATGCTAAAAAATTTAGTCGAAGACCATAAATCATTCGAAAGTGAACGTCAACTGTCACAAAACGACTTCGAATGCACAAAATAATTATAAACAATGCCATAGCAAAATAAAAAAAATACGTTACAAAATGTTATTGCAAAAAGCGCGCTAAATTCTTGGCAAAAACGACGACGCAACGCCACGCCATTTTTGTTTTTTCCTTTTTTTGTTTAGCACACGAAAGAACGAAGCGATGCGATGCGATACGACGCGACGCGACGCCCCAGGTGGGTAGGTGTGTGCCATGTGCGTTACAAACAAACGCATTCGTAGCGGATAAGGAAGTCGAAATCAAATTCATCAACTAATTTGCATAAATTTTGCATGTTGTGACCTTTATTTGGGTGCTGCGTGTTGCGTTAATGTGCATTTACCGTGTGACGCCTGTCGATTTGGTTGGAGTAGGTATGTAGGTACCCGTCGGTGACGCTGCAATGTATGAATATTAACATGGAGTAAATGGCACATTTTTGACTTGTGCCAGTGTTATGCTAATTTTCAGTTCATCGAAGTTTCACATACTTTGGCTACATACAAATACAAGTATACAGCGATATTCTGAGTGTTTGCGCATGCGTCAGAGTTAATGCACCATTTTTAATTTTAAAACCAGGGGAAACATAATTATGACGTTCAAACATACACACACACACACACAAACACACCTACTGCTACATTCGTCTGTATGCAAATGAAGATTTCTTGGTATTTGTATGCAAATATTATTAGAAAGCCCATGTCGTGGTGCAACAACCCTTTTCCTTTAATTGATTTTACTTAATTATGGATTTTCGTTTTCTTCTTCTTCTTACGTTTTGTAGCAATCTTCGTTGGTTTCTTGAAAGTGCGCACACTTTTTAATGAGTTTGTAATACCTGATAAATCGATTTTTATTGCTGTTTTGATCAACATTAATGACTTGCGGATTATTGAAATGGGTATGAAAACATGTCGTAAACAGTTTTGAATTTCAAATTTTTTATGAGAAGATGCTGGGAAATGCAAATCTTCTTTATACAAATCCATGAACTTAAATTTAAGTCATTTTAAATAAACTCTGCAAAAAATGTGATTAGTCTAGGAGCAGCCTGAGCCGAGTCGCAAAGGAGGATGTGACTAATACCTGTTCTGGTTATTTTGCATGGCCTGAAATGTTCACATTTGTTTGAGCATGTCCTATGGAGCGACTAATTGTACCCTTTTATACCTGAAAGGGTATGAAAAGGACTAGTCCACTTGCCATCCAAATGTGTATTTTAACGCCTATAAGTATGCTACAAAAGCTAAAATTGACTTACACCCCTGTGAGCATGCTACACAACTGTAGACTGAAGGGATCGATCTCGGGTCGCTCTTTTTAGAGACGATTTTTTGTAGGGAAGCTTTCTGGAAGTTTCGTAATCACTATTCAAACCCAATAGGAAACACAATACCATCATTCTTTATGAAAACTTAGCCGTCCAGGTTAATTTTGGCTGTGGCGTATTAAAAAACTGTAATTATTTGACGATAACTGAAGCCAATAGAGTCTCAGGCGTACTCCACATATTTGGTGTCGTTAGAAAAGTCTTCTGAGCCGGAGTTTCCATGTTCATTCGCAGAAGTGGATCTGTAATGTTCCAATTCCTTACGCTATGTTCATATCTGTTGCTTCAGCTCATACAGCTCATAGTTAACTTTCATTCATTGGAATCGAGGAAGGACCATACATCTTCGGCATAATTTTTCTATCGAATATGCCAAGTTCATCTCATCTGGTTTTGACACTATCTGTGATATCAGTACGTTGATGATGAGATACATACGTAGAGAGCGTGATACCTGATGGCGAATATCTCGCATCACATTTTGTTGGTGTTACTACAGAAGGTAGAACTTACGGCCCAGTTGATGTTTTCGAGACTCTCTGTAGAATTTTTCGGGGTTCAGTTTTCCTCGTGCCTGTACACGTACGTTTTTAGCCGCCCACAGACGAGTGCGAATCGTGACTACGAAAAGATAGCGTAATCGATCTGGTTGGCTGTTTTTCGATTAGGACCACACAGCCTGAGGGACTTTCTTGTGCAGAAACCTAGTCCTGGATACGATTATGTTTCGGGCACCGGCAAAGTCGATCAGCCGTTATACATTTGACGAAGTCTCATGGTAGAGGTTGAATTGTCCAACTGTGGGTCCAAAGAGAGCTTCATTGAACACCCTGGCGTTATAGTCCTCCAATAAGACTTTGATATCGTGTCGGGGGCAGCGTTCATATGCCCACATCGCCCTTATCCTCCGTCCGTGCGTGGGTGTGGATGAACGACAGGTTGAACAATCTGGCCTTTATACGGATCACGGCGAGACGCTCGTACACGTGGTCGTGGTCGTCATCATAATTAGGTTGTTTCATTATCAGAGGCTTTGTTTGTGGTTTTATTGCAAACTTGTTTTTACATGGCGGGTCGTAAACCTGGGGCACAACCCGGATCCAACGCTTAAGCAGCAGAGCTTGAAATTTAGCCTATTTTCAGAAGTTCATCTAAACGGGGCCAGTAGTTTTCTAGATGATGGTAGATATGCCAAAAAACAAATATAATTTCCTCGGGGGGGTAATCGTACTAGGAAATATTTTTGATGTAACGTAAAATATCTGCCAACCCCATAAAGGCATCGGTACACTGGTAGTAAATACATAAATTTGACCTAAATCGGTTAATCCGGCTCCGAGATAGTGTGAATATACAAATAGCGCACCAGACTGTCTTAAGTTTTCCTACAGGAGTTGGTCGCACACTCACTACTATGACTTCCAGTTGGCTCACTTCATGAACCCCTCTTGCTGTTAAAAGCATAAACAGATCTTTACTTTAGCATAACCATAGATTTAAACTCAATCGTCACCAATTGTAATCCTTTAAATTACATTTATACCTGCTTTACAAGATGACCCCTTCTTTAATTACTCAACTGACCACCACATAAGATCTCACAGATAGTTTAACATAATTTGGCACGCGCTGGTCAAGCGTTAAACCAGTCTGAAAGCTATTTGGCAATGCATGGAAATGGAAACCTGTTATGGTAAGAGGTCATTTGCATGGTCAGCTTGCTTTGGGCAGTGGTCAGTTTGGAAGGGTGAATTATAGCACGCGTCACACAGAATCAATTAAGATGTTCAACGCATTGTTACAGAGAGTGTGAACAAAAATGAATAATAGAAGGTGGGTAATGAAAATTTGATTAAGCTTGGTTACAATAATACCAACAAAAATATTATGCAATCGTACGGATGATTTTTAGAACGATCGATTTATGCAATGGAATTTTGATATGAGATTATGTTTAAGCAATACTTTATACAAATAATAAATTACTCAAGGCCAGTTAAAATGAGCTTAGTCGATATATCTCGACGAAATTTGGTATAGGACCGTCATTTTGTATATCATTAATCATTTGTCGGAACTAGCAAGATCGGACTAATACAACGCATAGCTCCCATACAATCGATTGTACCGATAAATGGGATTTGTGCTATAACTCTTACAGTTAAAAAGCTAGGAACGTAAAATTGTGAAGGTTCAGTACTTATTATATAAGTAATTTGGGTAGTGAAAATCACCCGGATCGGATCTACAAAACATATAACTCCCAAATAATGGATTGTTCCGATAAATGCAAATCCCTCTTGCAATTAAAAAGGTAGGCACGTAAAATTTTGCAGTTTTAGTGCATATCATATATGGGTGTTTCCATGCAGCCGTATGCGACATTCGTACACTTTTGGAGTAATATAAATCTCACATAAAACGAGTTTTCGGGAAAATAAAAATACAGTTACGTTGCAATTAAAAAGAAGTATGTTTGGAAAAAAATTGGTCGCCCTGAAAGCTTTGGTGTCTAAAATATCCGTTCAAAATGAGGTGATAACTTACGCGACAAAAACGGAAGTGCTTATATTGTGCACATACATATATGCGAAAGTCTGCGAATCAAGCCAGTTCTTAATTTCTTTGAATATTCGTAACCTAAGCTAAATAATGCACCTTTACAATCCTCTCATATTTAAAGAGAAATCATCTCTTTATATTATTATTTAAAAAAAAAAACTAAATAACGTACGCGACATAACGTACGCGACAATTTTTCTAGTATATTAATAATAAAATGCAGGGACGTAACTGTTATAAGAAATATGATAAAAAGGTCCCATTTAACCATTAATACTGATGTATTCAAATATTGGTTATAATTAACCATTACCGTAATACATATTTTATATTGGTCAACATAACCATTATAAATGAGAGAAACATTTTTTGGTTAACAATAACCATTATTGTAAGTAACATAATTTTTTTGGTTATCGGTAGCAAAAAAATGCAAACAATATAAAACAACTTGAGTTGCTGGAGTGGCATGACCAATGTCTGCAAGTTCCTCGAGGAAAAATTTACCACTATTCAGCAAAAATAGTTTGCTGTCGAGTGGGTCACCGATAACCAAAAAATTTATTACTTGCGATAAGGGTTATTCGTAACCAAAAAAATAAATCTCTCATTTATATTGGTTACGATGACTAAAATAAAATAAATCTGATGATAATGTGAATTCTGAAAGAAAAAAATAACAATTATTTTCGGTTCCTGATAAAATGTTTTTTGTTTGAAATTTACACTTTAATTAGGAAACAAAATAAAAATGTATTCTTATTATAAAAACTATATGATAATGAAAATAAAATCGAATTCATAACATATGTATTTGTTGATATACATTCTTTATATATTTACATAAACTCTAATATTTTCTCGTAAGGAGTATGCCGTTCGAGCAGTATTTATATGTATGTTGACTGTCGACGAATATATCGATATATTCACAAGCGTATTTATAAAATGAAAAAGCATCTGGTAAAATTATATTATTAGCTTTTACTATTTGCCACACCTTTCTCTTTATAACAACACCTATTCCATCCACAGCGCCTTTGCCATGCGAGGTGGCAAAGAAATTCCATCCAAAATATTTGCAGCTAAATTTATTTACAAAATAAGGGATGCTTGTTAAAATAAACTTATTTTTAAACTGCACCTATGTATTCAGGATAATGGTATTGAAAAAATTGCTTTTAACGTCGATTTTAATGTATTACAATAAAATATTCATACTTAAAATAACGTATGCGACAAACTTTAAAGGGTAATACAATTTATATTACTTCGATTCAAAAGAAAATTTCAGCGAATATATTTAACTAGAAGATCTCTTGATTTGGAGTTGTAATCTCTATTACTTGCGACTGTCAATACACAAATGATATAGACAAATAATGTTTTTGCATAACGTACGCGACAAAGGTATACTATTAAAAGTAAATTAAAAAAATACCGTTATTCGAGTTCAAACTTCTCTTTTTCTCATTTTTGTAAGTAGTTGGCATTGTTAATTTAATTTTAAAATGTATTTGCACTACTTCAAATCTCTTAATTTAAGTAATTCGGAAGAGAAAATAGTTGATTCAATTTGCGAAAACTGAGTTGAAGAAAATCTCAGTTTTACTCTTCCGTTTATGAGTTTTAAGATACCAACAAGCTGTAAATACTTCCATTTTGTAAAAATTCAATTCCTTTTCCCTTAATAATTCGTCTTAAAACCCATTTTCTGGTCATATAATTTTTTCAGTCGTGGTTGACCTTCTCATGGAAACACCCATATGTAATATGTCTAGTGAAAATCATCCAAATCCGTTCTACATAACATATAGCTCCGGTATAATCGATAGTTTCGATAAATGGGCTTTTAGTTTAGTTCTACATCACTACTTTTTTCGATCACTTTTCCGCAGAAAAAATTTAATTGAATTGTTTATTTAGTTTACTATTTTTAAATCAAAATATTTTACTTATATTGTCTGATTTATTTGTTAGTTTGTTTTTATTTTATTCATTAAAATGTTTTTTGTAGTTTTTTTTTAAATTGTCTTTTTCTTTACATACATAGCGTTAAATTTTTGATTTAAACTAATCTAATTTTGTTTACACAAAATCTTAAATCATCAATTGATAATTAATTATAATTGTAAAATTAATAATAATAAAATATCATTTATTTTTTATTGATTTTTTTGAAAATATTTTTTTATGTTACTTTTTTAATTTTGTTAAATTTTTCTCAATGAAATGCTCATTAATTGTTATTTCCCCTCTTTGATTGAGTTTTCTTTAGTATTTTGGTTTTTTGCTTGATTTTTATTTTTATTTTTATTATAAATTTATTTTGTAGTATTTTTTAAATTGTTTATTACAAATAAAATATTTTCCATATAAAAAAATTGTCTATTTATTTTTTTGTCTTATACAATGTTTTTTTTTTGTTTATATTTATTTTGATTGAGTTATTTAATTTTTCTTAATTGGTTATTTCAATTAAGAAAACATTTACTTTTTTGCCTTGATCAGCTAAAAAATTTTAATTGAGTTTTACTTTTATTTCTAAAATTGTTTTGATTGTTTTTTTTTCTTCTTCATTTTGTAGAATTTTTTAATCGGTTATTATAAATAAAATATATTCTATATAAAAAACTTTTCTATTTATTTTTTGTTTGTTTTATTTTTATTGTTATTATGTTTTTTAATTATATTTATTTTATTTATTTTTGTTGACTTTTTAAATTTTTTTATTTGTTTACGGTTAACTATTTTTTATTAACTTTTTTGCTTCATTCAGCTAAAAGATTTTAATTTAGTTTTATTTTTGTTTCTAAAATTTTTTGTTTGTTTGTTTCTTCAAACTTCACTTTTTTAGTAATGCTAATTTTATTGGTTAATTTTTTTCGTTCAACTATATTAAATATTTTTTTAATTTCAATTCAATAATTAAATTTTCTATTTAATTTATCATAAAAAATTACATTTTAAATTTTTTTATTATTATTTCATTTAAATTAATCTAATTTTGTTTATATTTTTAATTTTTTATTTACTTTAATGTTAAAAATGAAATTTTAAAATTTTTTTTATTTTTTATTTTTTATAAATTAGTCTTATTTTTTAATATTTTAAATTTTTTATTTATTTTAACGTTACAAATTATTAAGAAACCCAAAAACAACAATAATTTTTCGCTGCAGAAAAAATTATTAATAGGTCTACAGCTCGTACCGAACCAGGATAGTTAAAAATTAAATTTAAAAAACTTTTTTTTATTAATATTTTTGTTTTATGAATTAATCTAATTTTGTTTATATTTTTTTAATTTTTATTTACTTTCACGTTAAAAATTAATTTTTTTTATTAATATGTTTTTCTTTGTATAATTTAATCTAATTTTGTTTATATTTAAAAAATTAAATTTTAAAATTTTTTTTATTATTATTTTCTTTTATAAAATAATCCAATTTTGTTTATATTTTAATTTTTTATTTACTTTAATGTTAAAAATTTAATTTAAAAATTTACTTTTTTTTATTTTATTTTTTATAAATTAATATAATTTTGTTTATATTTTTTAATCTAATTTAATTTATTTTGCTTTCCTTTATATAATTTTTGTTGTACTAAAACTGCACAGTTTGGTTTTTATTATTTTACAGAATTCAAACTTTATCTTCTTCATCAATTTCGAATTTTTTTGTTTTGTTTTCTCGTGGCAACTTTGACGAATGTTTGTTAATTTGAAAACAAGCAGCTGCCATCTTAGGTCAATCCATTCTCACGCAATACGCTGCTGTACCGTTACGAGCAAAAATATGCAAACGATTTACCAAAATGGCTGACCCAACTGAACTCAATGGCCACGTACGCTTAAAACCAGTTAGACGCGCGCATCCAATCATTAAAACCTTTCAGCCAGCCAACCAATCAACCAACAGCTTGCCCTACTCATGTGACCGTAACAAATTCAACCATACAATAACTTGAATTTTTAAATACCAAACTGGACCCTAATCTCGTAAGTTCACTAATAAAATCACAAACAAGAAGAAAAAAATAAAATAAAAAAGAAATTGCATATTCCGAAACGGGATGCCCTTATGACCACAATACCCCTTTCATGAAGATGCTGTACAATGTGTGACATAACAAAACGCGCTCTCGACATATGTACATACATACATCCAGCCAACACACACCTTTGTACATATAAGGATGCTCTATGAAACAAGTATAGACAACGGCGCCTAACATTAATAGCAACAAATCACAGAGTAGAGTCCGTGTCAGTTTACGTGTAAAACTTAACGGGAGGTCGCGATTTACGCGCCAAACGCGCCATGCAATTACAAATCTCTACAACAAACAAACATACATACATACATACGAGTACAATATTTTTCTCAGATGCCTTAAAAGCATTTGCATATTTGTTGTTATCCTTGCTGCCTATCAATTGACCAGATAGATCGCTCGCAATGGACCATACGCGCATTCTTAGGACGCGCTAACGTTGCTGACGATCGACGCGCTAACGAAAGGGTTACTTACCTTTTCACAAAATACAATGTTGTTTGTCCACTTTTTTTTTTGCTTGAATGGCTTTTGTTGCCCTTTATGCCGTTAGGGCGCAAAATTAATGCTGATGTCCGAACCGGTTTTCTTGAAAAATTAATGCATTTACTGATGCTGGGGTCCGTTCGTCTGGTTAGTTTGTTCAGTTTGTTTGTTGGCTTGCTTAACTGTTTGTTTGGTTTCATCCCTTTGTTGCGTTGTAGCGCGCAGCCGTTCTTTTAAAATTTTCATATCTTTTTTGTTGTTTTTATAATTGTAAGAAACTGCAAATCTTTTTAAGAATCATCATCTTTTATTTTCTTGCATGGTTTTTTTTGTATTTTCTTTGTGAATTGGTTGTGTTTGGCATTTTTCCAAAAAGCGGACATGCCCAAGCATGGGAACCAAAAATGCTTAATTTTACTGAATTTTTTTTTGCATTTTCTAAATTTGAATAACCGTTAGAAGCGTGTTTAGCAAATAAATGAGTTGGTATTGGAAATACGAGTATGTTAACTAGAAAATGCAAAGTCACTTTAAAAAAACTCCCGAAGCGGCAAATAAATAATTTGATAATGACTTGATTTTTATTTGTTGTAAACAACAGCGCCGCATTCACTTTCTGGTCAACCCTTTGCCTTGTCTCAAACACCACTTAAGCTGTGGTCATTATTGGTCAAAAACCTGTTTGCGTTTTTAATTGACCAATGCGCGTTGGGTCAGTGTGGCTCGTGCTGGCCTCGTCAAGCAGCCTTTATTTATCCCTTTTCGTCCACGTGCTGACTGCTTACAGTAAACATAATTTTTGTTGAATGGTCAGTTTTGTTTAACGCTATGTCCAATAGCCGTAAATGCCATCACTCAAATCGTCAGCGTCTTAGACAAAGGATAACACGATTATGCGCGCCTCATTAGCAGCTAAGCCATATGCAAACTCGACTCTTGAGTGGTCAGTTCAGTAGCACAAAATAGCGATGACAGAGGTAAATACATTTAGCACGTTCATTAGCAAGCTAAAGACGTCAAACGTTGGTAACAATGAGCTGTTGAGTGTCTTGACACATCGTAAATCCTGAACCAAAGTAAAGCCCAGCACGAAGTAAAACCTTTGGGGGGCTAAATAAATTTGCAAAGTAGCGCTAAAATCTTCACTTTACGATCACTTACCAAAGGTCAGTTAAGCAGCCGCTGCCTGCAATGCCGCAACTCACCTTTGGCCGTATTCAATACCTTATTAGCCTAATGCGTTTTTCTACGTTAGACATACGCTGCTTGAATAAGGGTGGGAAAACTATTGTTTCCTGATTACATATTAAGGTAATTTACCCAAAAAATAAATATTAAAATTTCCCTCAAAAATTGTGCTGCACAACCAACAAAAGGTAGCGTTGAGTGAGGAGGGTAAGTAGTAGGCCGCACAGCACACAAAAGCAATAAATCTGCGGTTGAATGTCATCGTTTGGCATTTAAATCGAGAAAATGTTGGAATACCTCAAGTTCCTTAGCCGTTATGGAGTGAAAAATTGAAGGAAAATCAAATGCAAACGAAAGATTTGAACGCCGAGGACACGTCAATGTTTCGTCCTTAAGTAAGTTTGCATCTACATATGTATGTATGTATGTGTGTGTATGTTTGTATCGAACTTCAGGTATTTATGTTGGGGTTCGAATGTAAATATTTCATTTTTGCATAATTTTATTGAAATATTTTTCCTCAAAAAATATTTATTGCCGGTAATTAAGAATCATTTTTTATTGGCTGCTCAATCATAATTTTCTCACAAAACGAAAATACCGAGAAACGTGTAGGGAAATTTGTACAAATACAAACATATATATTGATGAAGCCGCACGTAGTGTGGCGTTAGTGTTGCCGACCTGCCACACCGAAGGTCCAAGGTTCGAGCCCTGGTACAGGTAAGATCAAAAGTAGTTTGAAAGTTTTTTCAAAACGGGGTCGTCCTTCTACAGTGATTTGGCAAACCCTCCTAGTGTTTCTGCCAAGGAAATCTTCTCAGCAAAAGTTCTTTTGCTTTTTTCCGAACGGTATCGGAGTCGGCGAAAAACTGTAGGTCCCGCCAATTTGTAGGAAAGATTCAAAACGGTGCACCACAAATTGGAAGAGCAGCTATTGTATGTCGCGCTATACATTTACAATTGCATAGACACTTCTTCTTCTTGATTGTCGTTTACACGAAAAGCTCACCAATCGCTTCTCTTCATTATTTAAATTTATTTATTTCTTCTTCGTCTCCAATTCTGCCATTAATTCGGTAATCTGCTTGGTTGAAATGTCCCACTTGATCCGCTTTTGTCTATTTTTAGAAGTTCTAATAAATTTCGGTATTCTACCATCCTGTGCGAAGCGACCAGTAGACGAAAAAAGAAGCTCTGAAACTCGTATGAATTCAGTGAGTTCAGAAAAAATGTAAGTAAGTTCACAGCATTCTGAAATTTTAAGTTGACTGACCGATTGATTGGATTAGTATGGGTGAGTATATTAATCCTGCATACACGATGGATATACTAAACAAAAAGTAAAAGTTATCTACAACTTGTGATTTGGCATCACTCATACATCATTCTCCTTCTTTTTACAGCCAAAAAAAAAAATGACGACAAGACAACCATGGTGCCACAAAGGGACTTGCAACGTGACATACAGGTATTAAGGCTACCAATATCTTGAGTTCCTTCACGTTATGGTGCATTGTTAGCTCCAAAAATCTTTTAGCGAAGGGACAAGCAAGTTAACAAACCCCAAAGTGGTAGACAATGTCTTTTTTTCCATCCACGTAATTAAATCGTTGTGTTCTGATCAGACCTGTTAAATCTGGATTAAAATTAAAAATCAATTATATTAAACTGCTCTATTAACTTAATTGATTAATTATGATAATCGAACATTTTCAGAATAATTAATCGATTAGGAATAAATTTTGGGTTCGAATAATGAGGATTAATAAGGATTGATTTCGGTTTCAAATTTAAGGATAAATCAAATTAATCAAAATCTTAATTTGATTAAAATTTTTGATTAATTTTAAATATTTCAACATTTAATATACATCAACCTAATAAATAAAAACAATAATAATAACAATTTATTTTTAAAACTTACATTGGCTTTGAGGAAGATAAACTTTTCCAAGTAATCGCCTTCCAAAGATCCACGCCGTGGAGTATTTATTATTCCAGCAAAATAGAACAATCTTTCTACCGGTGCTGAAGAGATTAGAGTTCAAGAAGTGTCATTTATGAGAAAAAAAGGTGTGATATATATGACTCTTATTCAATTTAAAATTTTTTATTCATCCTCGTTAATCCTACTTAGTTACAAGTTTTAGTCAAATTGAAATTTTGATTATTTGATTAAATTTGAAAACGAAATAAATGCTCATTAATCGAACACAAAACTTAAACCTAATCGATGAATTATTCTAAAAATGTTCGATTATCATAATTAATCAATTATTACAAAAATATCAAAAAATTTAATTTCATTATCAATAATTTAGATTAATAATCATAATTTAACTGGTCTGGTTTTGATTAAGTTCAATATTTAATATTTATACCACCATGCTTAATATCACATTTCCCAGCTGTGTTTCTGAACTGAGGCTTTGTGGTAGACAAATATTTACCTACACAAAAATATCCTCCGATCATAGCTATACGGGAATGACTCAATCAAACGACCAACTGGTAATCATAATTGGCGCTTCATTTGACTAACAATGAAAACTTACGAATGTCAACGTTGGTTAGTCGTATTTGTAATCGAGCTTGTAACGGTAGGATAATACAGAATGAAACAAATGCATATCCATTATTGTACATATGTGTGTTAGATATATATGTACATATATATATATGGCATACATGTATATATTAAAATTAAGCATATAAATGTATGTAAGTGTTGGCCATATACTTTGCGCATAACGTAGCTGAATACTTTGTGACCTAATCAGAACAATCAATTCAATAAAAGCAAATCAAAAACGAATCAAAAATTTTACAAAATCCAAAAACAATAGCTCATTGTATGGATGTGTGTATCGATATTAGACCGTTTCAGAAAAAAGTTATGCTTGTTTCTAGCAACCGTTCCACAATAGGGTGTACAAATATGAGTCCAGGCATTTTAAAACTTTTCATTAAATCTATACATATGTACATGTACATAAATTGACGACAAATATTTGAAATTTGTACTCATATCACCAAATTTGAATGATACTATGTATACTGAGTTTAGAAAAAGTTATTCGGACAAGCGATATGAGATATAAGAAAAAAGCTAGAGTTTCGATTAATACAGTAAGGACAACAAAAAATATAACAACTTGAAAATTAAAAAGAAAATAGATAAAGGAGATAAGAATGAGAAGAAAGGTAAACGAAAAACAGGCAGAGCAAAACAAATAACTGATAAGAGAGTGAGGGGTACAGACAAATTGAATGATATAAAATGATATGGATATGATAAAAAGGAAATTAAAATAGATAAGTAAAGTAAAATGTAGGTTGAAAAAGAAAAGGTATAATGAGAGAGGGGGAAAATATAACGGCCAAGAAAAATGAAAGGAGATACAAGAAAGAAAGAAACAAGAAGAAAACAAGTAAAGGAATTAAAATTAGCTGCACGATTAAGAGGAAGCGGAAAAGCAAAAAAAAAAAATAATAATCACAAGAACTAAAAATGAAATGCAAACAGAAAGAGAAGGAAAATGTAGAATATTTATGAAGAAAAAGAAAAGAAAAAAATGAAAGCAAGAGTAGAAGGAAGGAAAAGGACGATGACCATTAACATAAAGAACTTAGATGATAAAATAGCGATAGACAGAAAGTGAACCACTCTAAAAATAGAAAAAGTCGATAGTTTAATAGTTTATAATTTCATAATACACAATCGAAAAATTACTGAAAAGGGAAAGAGCTTGTCATAAAAAGCCATAAGTTACTAAAAGCAACCTACAAAAATCTTACCACGCGGAATTGATTTGTTACAGTTGGCTGAAATTATCTTGGGATATATCCTAGGAGGAGACTAAAGAAGCTTAGGAACAATAATGAAACCTAGCGACAAATTTACACAGACGACAATGACGTCATTGCTCGAGGCCAATTTTAGAACACCCTTTGTGACCTAATACAGGATGGTGTGCCGATGTGAAAAGCAAAGGCGGTCATCATCCCTTTTAGCAGAAAAAGATGCATGGAGTGAAGAGTTGATGTGACATTAGAATTCACCTTTGACACTAAACTCCAACACTTCGGTGTCATGTCAAATAGGGCACACCAGCCCATTCCAATGTGCAATCGGCTCGCGATGAAGTCTTTGAGATGTAAACGCCATACACAATAGTTATAGTTTAACTCATATTTATCTAAACCAATTGCAACCTTGGCAGGTTGGGTCAGAGATAAAGTCATGTCATCAAGCAATTTCGAAAAGTCTTAGATATCCGCGTAGGTACTCCAATGATAGCATCGCGATACTCAGCGACAGCTTAGCCGTACTCAATCATAATTCCTTAAAAACGAAAGCTCATACCTCTATGCCAAATCACTTTGAGCAACAACGGCTTTCTCAGAAAGGCTTATCCTAGGCATAAAAAGTGACTTCAAATAATTTCTAAAGGGTTAAAGAAGTCATTTCGAAGCACATTCCTCTATATTCGAACAGTAGTTACGATATATAAATCCGTTGTAATTCCAGTCCTTACCTAGGGCTATGACGTTACCAAAGGAGTGGAGCTGATCGTCGAAATGTTCGAGTGAAAAAAGTGCACCTAAAAAAATGTCAGCTCCTATAGAAGAATTGGTTTTCAAAAACCGTCTAATGTCTCAGAGCATGTGAGTATGTGTGTGTATGTATGTATGTATGACTGCACGTGATTATGCGTAAAGCGCCTTTTGCAGTAAATATGCAAATTTTCATCACAACCAATTACAAATGTTGCATCTCCATACGTCCGTCTAACCAAAAATATTTTCCGCTCGTATTCGTAACTGAGCTCGACGAAGAATCGTCAACTCTAAAAATCTCAACTGTCACTGAACATACAATGGCCATTGTATTTTGCTATTTTTATGCTGATTTTAGGCTTTATTGCGATTTTTGTTGCAACGGCTCAATGGCAAAAACACAGGAACGGTAAATGGAAATATTTGTAGTTGTACATTCGATGGGTGAAAATTACAAAACGGATTTAAATCGAAATGCTAATAAGTTTCTAGATCTATCGTCCATGTATGTATGTATGTATGTATGTATGTATGTTTATTTATAGGAATGAATATGTTAGTCTTTTAGTACGTTGTAATCAATACTTTTACGTGGGTTTGTTGATGAGAAGCAAACATGGGTTAGGGTTGGGGAGTTAAATGGGAACTAGAGTAAATGGGCTCTCATTGGATTAAGGTGGGTCTGTTTGATAGTGAAAATTGTATTGGGCAAAGAACTGATTTCCAATACCTCAAAATTGAAGCGTTGGCATCGGGAGTCAAGTTTGAACCCCACTCCTACTTAAAGCACTTCCACACTTTTTTCATTTCAAATACTCTCGCCAAACCTCAACTTTGGTCTGATATCATCTATAGGTTTGAGGAATGTGCATGGATTTCCCCATACATCTATTTCTACCTCGATATTTTTTATAATTTCGAGAACATCTTTTATCCACAATTCCTAGAAATATGGCTTTTTGAATTCCGAATGGGGGGAGTGGAGCGTTTGGACCAAGGAAAAAGTTGATTAATCTTCCGAAACTGTTATCGATATTTTTGGTACTCACTAACTTCCCGATAAAACCGATAATTGTACCTGTTAGCCGCCATTTGCAGTTTTAAAAATTAAAAAAAAAACAGATGAGCTAAAAGCTTTCACTAAGCCTCAAAGCAAGGCCTGAGCTTTCATTTTAATTAGAACATATGGCAACTCTTCGCCTTCACCTTAAGGTCACAAATAGTCATTTCAGAGTGAAAACAACAAATTTTTTCCACATAAGCTAATATAAGCTGCACCCTAATGTACCCAATTTCTCATCGGTGCAATTGAGCTTTTCCTATTTTTATACCCAGCGTACTAGTACTAGTACAAGGGTATATTAATATTGTCCACATAACGGTACTATGTAACGGCTCAAAATAATCGAGTTAGATATAGGGTTCCATATATGAAAGTTCTTAGGTTGAAAAGAGGAATTGATTAAGGCATGTCCGTCCGTCCGTCTGTCCGTCTGTCCGTCCGTGTACACGATAACTTGAGTAAAAATTGAGATATTTACATGAAATTTTGTACACAGGTTACTTTCTGGCCAAGGTAGGTTGCTATTGAAAATGGGCGAAATCGGATGATAACCACGCCCCCTTTTTCGCTATCGAAAATTTCGAAAATCACATAAATTGACATAACTTGCGTATAAACTGAGATATTTGCATGGAATTTGTTATGCAGGCTACTTTCTGGCCAAGGCAGGTTGGTGTTTAAAATGGGCGAAATCGGATGATAACCATGCCCCCTTTTTTGATATAGAAAATTTCAAATAAGATTCTAGGGCCTATATCATTGCCAATTCATGGTATTTGTATCTCGTTCTGAAAACTAACGCTGGGTATTTAATGTTCGGTTCACCCGAACATAGACTTCCTTACTTGTTCTTACCAACCTTTGTCTATAATGTTTTGCTTAATTAGTCCAACAATCGTATAAAAATACCTAAGAATAACAATTTGAACTGGGTTAAATGAAATGATACCGTTACTTTTGTTGATGAACTACAAAGTTCTAAAATACCAAAGTCAAAAGCTGGAAACACTTCATAAGCAGCATTTGCGACTGCGACTGCGCTGCTTTGTCGACGGTTGCCACGAGTTTGAGTCATAAATTAAAATCATATCCGAGGGTGGCTTGAAGCCGCAAATATATCGAATATTGTAACAAATCAAGCTGTTTCATTGAACTGTAACGAAACAAATGTACGCATTGTATGTACAGTTGCGATTAAAATCGTAGTAGTGAGATGAGTGGAAAAAAGTGAATTGAATAAGGTTTTTTTTTGAGTGGGCATTGTCTACTTTTGAAACTAGTATTTAGTTTCGGAACCCTTGCCTAATGACTGAGTTATTATAGAAAGCTCCGAGATCGTCAGCTTGATAACTCCCACTCTTCAGACCATGGAAAGGTGAGTCCTTTGATATTTTTCGCGACATGCTTTTAAATTAATGATGCCAATTTTCGTGGACGGTGGAAACATTTCGAGTATTTTGCTGGTTGATTGTCTCACTACTTCTCTTCTACCTACCTACATACCTAAGGGGTCACAATTCCAGCAAAACGAATTTACTTGGAGAGCTTCAAGATTCCAAGCTTGTGCAATAAAAGGTCTCGCACAAGGAAGAAAAAAATAAAATAATGAAGAAAGAGCTTTGTGGAGAGAATATTTAGAGCAAGATCGGGAGTTCATTAGAGTAGTGTTCTTTGTCTATATTTATTTATTATGAAGGTAGGTATGCCAAGGACTTTAAGCATCCCCATAGCAGGAGGGCTCTCTTTTGCAACCTCATTTATAGCTGCCATTCTGGTTATGCGGTTCGGTTCAGGCCCTTACATCGAAGACATTTTTTGTGTCGTGTATTGTGATAAAAACTAGATTATTCCAAAGAAAAAAAATATATATATACTATATATACAAAACAAAATTACAAAAAAAAATTTTTATTTTTTAAAAATTTATATACATACATACATATGTACTAAACCATATTACAAAAAAAAAACATTTCTAACTTGAAAAATGATTTTGAAAAAAAACTTATTTTTTTTAAATTTATACACAAAACAAAATTATAAAAAAAATTCTAACTTAAAAAAATTATTTAAAAAAAAAAAACAATTTATTTTTTAAAAATTTATATACAAAACCAAATTACAAAAAAAAAATTCTAACTTGAAAAATGATTTTGAAAAACAAAACAAGTTATTTTTTAAAAATTTATACACAAAACAAAATTACAAAAAAGGTTCTAACTTAAAAGAATTATTTTGAAAAAAAGTTTTTTTTACACTTTTTTAAAAGTAATCGGCGAAATTATCCAAATCCAAATGTTGTGAGCATTCGCGTAAAACTTGTTACCGAGAATAAGAGAAATTTACCCAATCTGGGGAAAAAACTTATTTCTCGGAAACATATGTATGTAGTCTAAAAGGGAAAAAAAAATTTAGATGGCTCGACCAAGATGGAACAGATAGGTTTTTCATAGAAATAATGAATTGATTCTGTTTTTAAAAAATTAAAAAAAATTTGGGATATGTTTTGAGTTTCATTGTGAGCCACTGTAATGTGCTATAAATTTTTTGTAATATCAGAAAATTATCCACGGTCCTTATTCAATGGATTTAATTTATAAAATAAAAAATTTGCCAAACGTTTCTAAAATCAACTCTAAGCACTACCAGGATTTCATACGCAAGTGTATCCTTCGCCAGACAGGCAAATCAATATGCATTTGCCCATCTACATAGATGCGAACATCTAAGAACACATTAAAACCCGCATTACACACACACATTTTTTCTGACGCATTTTACTAATTTGCATACGTTTTTTATTTATGGAGCAACAAAAAAATGACGCACACGCACCGTAAATTGTGCGCATGCGCCATACACAAAACACTCTCGCCATAGCCTACACACAGGCGCACAAACTTATGTTGCATTGGCAATCGATTGAAATTCATTCAATTGAACCGTTCGACAGGTCATTTGCATAACACTATGCGCATGCGCGCCCCGTCTGTGTTTAGTTCTGGTGGCTGGCTGGCTGTTATTTGAAGCCAATGTGTATGTACCCTACCAACCATGGCTAACCATGGTGAAACTCTGATTCCAAAAATTCACAAATTTTTACTAACACCAACGCATATTTTTAGAATTTGTATGGAAAACGACAAGTGCCTAAAAGTATGCCTCACACTTACACACAAAAATCTTTTCAACATGGGTAAAAAGTGAACCTCTCTGAACAAAATTACCCACTTTTTTATCCTCTTTTTTGGTAAACGCGACTCAATGATTATCCAGATTTTTATCCGATCATGGTTGGCAGGGTACATGTGTATGTACATGTGTATGTACATGTGTATGAGTGTGTTGTTTTATTTGGAAAATGTAAGGTGAGTGAGCAGCCCTTGCTTGTTTTTTGTTTTTTTTTTTACTTTGGCATACTTCTATTGCCAAATTTTAACTTCCCTCTGCCGCTTTGCAAATGAACTGCGTGTCGATCAGGTCCTTTGCAATAATTTATGCAAATGATATCGACAAACGATCGGCAATATGCTTACGCAAACTCGTACTCGTCGTTGCTGCCTACAACATGCAACGCTGTTGTTGTTGTTTTTACTGTGCTTGTTGTTGCTATTTGTGTCTCTTTTGCGCTTCGACTTTTAATCCAGCGCGCACACTTTTCCATTTGTGAGTTGTTTTTTTTTCTGTGTTATTGTTCTTGTTGTTGTTTTTTTACATCTTGTATTATTGACAATACAAAAAATAACCTTTTTCCGCTGCTGCCTCACTGAAATATGCAAATTTTTATGTTTTCATTTTTTTGTTGTTTTTTTTTTTCATTTATACTTAAGCAAACCTCATTCACTTCATTTGCGTTAATCAAATTTTTGGCATGGATTTGCTTTGCGATTTCATTTTGCGTACTTTTTTCCCTTCATTTAGCTACTCTTTGTAATGCAGATTTTTTTCCCTATTTCGCTATTTCTCTAATTCTAATGGAAATTATAACTTTGGCGCACAATATTTTATATGTTTGGCATTTTCCAATTTGAAATCATTTTTTTTGCAGCTGCAAAATTCGCGCTGATTTTGATTTTGTTGTTGTCAATACCTAGATATGTATTTGTTGTTGTTGCGCTATACAATTTCGCCATTTTACGCTTGTGGTTTTATGAAAGTTCGGAAAAATTATTCTATGCAATATGCAAATTTCGAATTATGCACCTTTGCATTCATAGTTTTCTGCATTCACAAATTGTTTTTCGTACAAATTCGGTATCTTTGGAAAAGGGTTTTATACGTTTCTCATTGAAAAAAGGCAGCGGAAAATCGTGATTACCCTCAAAGAATAATTTTAAGGCGCTATGACGTCGAGCTGTTTTAGATCAAACTTCACCGGCAAGTTCTGGTTTTCTTTTTCTTTTTTTTTGAGGTTATATTGTTTTATATCGATTTCGTTTGACGATCAGTAGTTGAATTCACTAACTTATAGCGATTCGATTCGGATCTATTTTTCAAGATTTTCAATAACGATTCTGTCGCTTGCATTATCGAATATGCGATTCACTAACTTACCAATTACGATTCGGGTAACAGATTCCTCATCCCACCATAAAACATACGCTAAGAACTCAAATGCCATTTTTTAATAATAATAATATCGATATAATATTACATATTTCAATTTTTAATAAAAAATTAAAATTATGTGCATTTCATTCAAGGATATAAAAAAGAACTGCAGCTGATTGCGAATAATCGAAAATCGTGAAAAAATAGTTAGTGAATACCAATATCGTGATAAATATCGGTACGATAAAATGTCAATTGCGAATGTCGTAATCAAAGTGAGTGAATTCCACTGCAGATGTAGAGCTAGACTGGGTAACAAAAAAAAAAAAAAAAGAGATCTAACAAATGTTACTAATATAAGAAAAATCGCATATTGCGCAGCAAACCCTTGGAGTCATAAATGAATCAGAAAGGAATCCAAAACGGGAACATTTACGCTCCTTGTGAGCTCATCTATGAGTCCGAAATGAGTATATTCCCCTTCTTTTGATGGTCGTGCCATACGAGCCTAATTCCATATATTATATAAGCTTGAAAAAGAGTCATAAATGACACCGTTTTTTTTTACATATTTGGCACTTATTTTGACTCAAACAAGACTCATTTATGAAGCAGTTTTAGAGTTATTTATGACTGTTAGAAAATTCATAAAATGCATATTTATGGCTTTTACAAAATAATTCAAATTGAATTTAGCCAGCAAGAATAATAAAAGCGAACCCGAGAACAATGGAAATCAGGAACAGATTCGATGATGTCATTCAAATTTTATTGAAACAAAAAAATTTCGAAAACCAAAATATGAATTTTTGTCTGTTAAATAAACACTCTCCGTATAAGGCTCATAATTTTCATCATACCGGAGTCATAAAAGACTTTTATATGATCGTTTTCTTGGGCCTTAAATTTTTGACATATTTAGAACCCATATCGGATCAATAAATTATAAACACTTCGAGAATGTTTGTAGGGTGATCACATTGTCAAAACTGAACCTGAAAAAAAATTAAAAAAAAAATTTTACTACACTGCACTAGTACTATATTATAGTTTTATGCATATAACGTTAGTTTGTAACGGTAAAAAACAAAAGAGATAGATATAGATATCCATAACAAAGTACGTAGACTGAACAGAGGAATCGATTGAAACATATTGCTCCTCGGCCAAGGTAGGTTGCTATTTGAAATAAGCGAAATCGAACCACGCCCGTTTTTTCGATATCAAAAATTTTGAAAAATGTTTAAAATGAGAAGATTCAATAACAAGAGCAGTTACAATAATGAAATTTATTTATTTAACTGATCATCTTATTGATTATTTTACAAAAAATGGGCATGGCACCGCCCACATATGAGTGCACAAATTTGCACTTCAGATCACTGTAGGATAGAATCGCTAAAGTGAGTACCAAGTTTCTTGTTTTAGTCCACATCTGTGTAAAACTGTATTCAATTCGTTGTTGCCACGAGGTTCTAGTAATTTAAGCTGAAAGAAAAGAATGGGCTGAAGGTCACCATGAGACATTCTATTCGCTATAGGTATAAACAACACAATAAAATATTTCCACGTGTAGAGTGTTTTAGCCCTTGCATCAAGTGCGTCAAAATGGCATACTCTGCTTCTTGCACTTCGAGGTTATTCAAAATACACAAATCTCTTCTGGAGGTTGTATTGGAATTTTTGTTTTACCTTTCGTAGCCTCTAAGATACTCTTTATTAACTTTATGATTCTGGTTCTCCAACGAGGCTCAATATTTTTAACAAATTTAAATGGTTTACGGTCCCCGGCTTCAAACTGTTTTTCGAAATTTAGAGTACGCAGGTTTTATGGTGCGGATAGATCTAGTTACATCATATGCAAGCCTTTTATAAAATGTAAATTTTTTTTAATTTTTGGCAGTGTTAAATTGGCTTTAAAGAGCCAGTGTGCGACTGCTGCACTAGAAGGGAACATTTGGATAGGTTTAAATGGTCTCAATTGGCCTCTTAGAAGTAACGCACTCTAGCAATAGAACTCTCCCGTGTTCCTTATTTCTTAGGATTGAATATAAAGTTTTTCGTTGGGCATATCCTTCAAGTTTTTGGGTAGTCTTCTGGAGCTTTAGAACGAACTGCAAACAAGTCAGGCTTAGTCTGGACTCTCAACTGCATTAATAATTTTTAATTAATATAATAAATGTTTCAAGTAAACACATACATACATACAACAACTAAACACAGAACCAATTTTGCTTATTGGAAGAGCGAATGCTTGGATAAGTTTGTGTATGCGAACGTTTATGTGTGTGTGTGTGTTCGACTCAAGTGTCCTTTTTCGCAGCAAAGGAATTTTTTTGCCACAGCTGCCCAAACTCACTAAAAAAGCAACAATTATCATAATGAAAGGAAACAAAAACACAACCAAACAAACACAGAGGCAAGGCAGGAAGAAAACATTCCCCGACTTGCCGTTGGTCCTTTCAAAATCATTTTTTACCTAAAAAACACCACTTTTCTTATCGGATTAGCATTTTGCTGGCATTTTATTGGTGGAAAAATTGCAAAATAAAAAAATTCAAACAAAAGAGCAACAATAACAATAAAAAACTGAGAGATTTTTTAATTGGAATTTCTTTACAAATGACAATTTTTGAGAGAAAAAGAGCATAATAAAAGTATAAGAGTGGGTATGGGAGTTTGAGCATGAGCGCAAGCAGAGATGGACGGGAGGGAGGGAGCAAGGAAAACGGACAATAAATATTTCTTAAAAAATAGCTGAACCAAGTAACAACCCCCGTGCTATAGCATGCTAAAATGTACAACGAACACATTTGTTTGGCGCACACAATTTGAGCATGTTCGACAGCTAGTTTGCTGTGTGTTGCAACAACAAAATACGTAATAGTGTTTGGCGCACAGAATTTTTAACATCGAACAAGAGTTAAAAAATGAAAATTAATTGTATTTGATGTCACGTACTCTTCTAAGCATTAATGATACGGAGAGAGAAGAGGTGTAATTTTATTTATTACAAATACACACACACAAACACACATGCATACACACGCTATATGAAGTATGCTGTTTAGAATCTCGGTTTGGTTTTTAATGAAAGAGTAGCTGATCAGTTTTTTAAATTTACGTTAGAATGTTTGTATGTTTGTATGGGATGAATGTGTGTGTGCGCAGGGAGAGGGTTGAAAGTGTTGCTTTGCTATTATTCAATATTAGCACAATTTTTTAAAGACCACTCGCGTATATTAGACATTGGTTGTGGAAGAGTTGAATCAGTTTGAGCCTTGATGCCAAGCTTGCGTGATGATCTACTAGATATAACGCTATTTATTACTTAAAGACAACAACAAAACGAAAGCGAAGACATTTGCAGTTGGAGACATACATATAGAAATATATACATACTTCCCTGCAAAGAAGAAGAAAAAGACGACGATTTGATCTTATGAAAACGAACTAAGCAAAAGACTTTTGAGGTTTTGTGTATTGAAACATTGAAGAAAGCGTTGCTTGGCTGTGTAAATTTCTAAATTGCAAAGAAATTGAATTGTGATAAATTAAAAAAAAAAAATAATAATATTGAAAAAAATTGAAAAATTAAAATAGAGCACGAAAGTTATAAAATTAAAATATTTAACGAAAACAAGACTTATAAAAACTAAAATTATTAACGAAAAATATATAAGTAAACTAAAAATTATTTGATAAAAAATAAAAAAAAATAAGAATTTCAAAATTGATTTAAATAAAAAAAGCTAATTTATTAAAAAAAAAACAGTGAAAATTTGTTTTTAAGATTTGAAAAAATATAAAAAAATAATTTAAAAATTAAAAAATTTTAAATTAAAAAAATAGTGAAATTTGAAATACCAAGTTAAAATATAGAATAATTTTCATTGAGATTAAAAAAAACATTGAAATTATCTTTAAAATTTTGCAATTAAAAAAACAAAAAAATCATCAAGGAGTTAAAACTAAATAAATAAAACAATCAAAAGCGAATTAATAATTTTGAATTAACTAAAAAAAATTTGACACAAAATTAAATTGAAAACTTAAAATAAACGTAACTATAAAACATTTTTGAAAGAAAAATTGAATATAAGAAATTTAAAATTTAAGCTGTTAATGTATTGAAAAAATTTAAATACAAAATAGCTTTTAATATTTATTAAAATCCCTGTACAAAAATTGAAAAGTTGACAACTAAAAAAAATATAAAAAAATTAAAAAACTAAAACAAATAAAAAAGAATTAAAAAAAAATAATAGTAAATTAAAAAAAAAAACTTAATAAAAATTAAAAGAAAAATAAAAAAATAATAGAGAATTAAAAAAAAAAATTTTTTTTAAACTTTTTAAAACAAAAAAAATTCTCTGAGAAAGGACTGTGCTTTGTTCAAAACTTGTTGTTGGTGCCTAAAAACTGTTTAAACGCTGGTTTGAAGTATTTCTGTGAAGAAACCCGTTGCTTTTCGAATTCGAAAATACTGTCAAATATTGTGCGTGTGTGATACTAAATTTCGAAAACAACAAAACCAATTGCCGTCAAAATGTCGACACAATTTGAGTTTATCATGCAGCTGTATATGATGAATTTGTTGCAACAACAACAGCAACAACAACAGCTACTGCAACAACAACAACAACAGCAGCAGCAGCAGCAACAGCAACGGTTCGGACAACAGCAACAACAACAACAACAACATGCACAGCACATACTCAATATACCCTCACCGCGTAAACGTGAAATGGATATGGACATTAGCAGCAGCACAATGACACCAACAACAAATACAAGTCAACAGCAAACGCAGTGTCAGCAGCAACGGCAACAACAACAACAGCAACAGCATCATTTGCAGCAGCTAACATCGTCAGCATCGCCAACGCGGTCGCACAATCCAAGAACGCTAATACGCAAAAATTCGCATACCACTACAAATACACCAACAACCACCATAAACACCAACATCACCAACTGTAGTAGTAGCAGTAGTTGTTTTGCTCGTAGTCCCAATAGTAATTCCATTGCCTCAATAGCCATAGAACAACAACAACAACAATTACCACTAACACTAACATCACTACAACCCCAACAGCAACAACAACAACAACAACTACCACCATATCACACAACCCCACACAATTTATCCCCGCTACAACAATTGCTATACGGCCAAATGACGTCACAGCCAGCTTTGCCGCCAATGTTAACGTCGTCGTTAACAAAAACACCACCAAATGCGCTTACAACAACACCTACGAATTTGCTATTAACACCAACAACAACACCAAATTCAGGCTTGTCTGCCGCAACGGCGCTTTCATTGGCTGCAGCTGCCTATAATGTCACGGCGTGTAGTCAATTTCCCATACAAACACAAATTTTCCCACCCACAACAACAAAAACTACAATAAATATGACTTTAAATAATAATGAAACACCACCAATTACAACTGGTAATTTTCTTCAATCTTCCACAGTGACTTCTACGCCCACCGAAGAAGAGGAGGAGGAGGAGGATGATAATGACGATGTTGATGATGATGATGATGACAATACTACCGACGATGAGGTGGAAGCGTTGGCGTCACAATTGGAAGAAGAAGTTTCTAGTCCTATACATGAAGTTTCGATCGCATCTAATGGGGTTGAATATTTGTGTGACACCATTTCGGTGAAGAATGAGAAAATCCATGCCCCAGCGGAGATTGTTACCGAAAGACGGACAGATCGACTTGCGGGCGCTGAAGTGCAACTAGAAAAAGATGTGGAAATTGTTGGCGAAGTGCAACAAAAAGGCGTTGATAATTCAGTGGAATATGTGATCGATGATGATGATGAGGAGGAGGAAGATGAAAAACCTTTGGCTGCTCTCTTGCAGAGCACACACTGTGCTGAGGGAAAGCCTTGTGATGGTATGCAGCGCTCGTCGCAACCTGCGGAACCTTCATCGAGTGTGGTGAGTACGCAATTTTATTTGAAGTTAAAGTATTGTATGAATTACTTGATTAGTGCTGGGTAACACTGTTAATTGATGGGTGTTTGCGCTACACAGTGCAGTGACGTAATGACCCCTATATCTCATAAATTCCCTATTTTTGTCTTAACTAATTCAACTTTCAGATTTTTGCCGCTTTGGAAATAAGGTTTTAAGTTGAAAAAATATACAAAAACTTCAGAACTACATTTTTCAAAAACGTTTTTTCTAAGCCTTTTTTTAATTTTTTTTTCTAATATTCAACTTCAGTAACATAAATTCGTTTAGGAGTGTCATTTTTATTTTAAATTCACAAACAAAAAAATTTCAACCAATACAATACTCAAAAATTGAAAACTTACATTTTTAAAAAACTTGCCAAAACTTTTGTTTCTGATTTTTACTAATATTTTCTCCAATATTCAACACCAGCATGTTAAAGTTTTATAGAACTGTGATTTTCATTATAAAATAACAGTTTTTTTCTTCATTTCCATTGAAAAATACTCAAAAATTCAAAGGAGAGGTTTCTCAAAAACGTTTTCAAATCTCTTTTACTGATATTTTTTCTAAAAAACGTCTTCCACATCTTAAAATTTTATAGGAATAATATATTTAACTTTAAATTACAATTCAGTCTCTTTATCAAAGTGAAAAAATATTCGAAAAGGGGAAAATAAATTTTTTAAAAAACGTTTTTCAAACCTCTTTTTTCCAGTTTTGAAAATATTTTTTTTAATGTCTCTTAAAAAAAGATTTTCAGTATAAAATTAAAACTTCCTTTATTGTCCAATTGAAAACAAAAACGCGAAATGGTAAAAGAAATCATTTGTTTCTTTAGAAATAAAAAAATATTTGTAAAATATCCCACTGTACCGCGTCAAAACACAAGCATTTGAACAAACCCACAGCATTTGAGTCACGGCGCATAAAAACTAGCGCCGTTACGCACCACTTCGCTGTACAAACAACGCAAAAAAAATCTACCTAAAAATAAAAAAAAATTGTGTTTCTATTACTTTTGTAGTTCAAGTAAACATCTAAAAAATTAAATGCACTTATTGTTGTATTACATATCTCGGCTGAAGGTTCGCAGACGCTATCTTTAAATTGAGGTTTAACGCGTCCGTAATTTTTCGCTTAGCAAACTAACCGATTTCTTTCGAAAGTCGGTTGGACTGGCTAGAAAATTATGCACGCATCTGACAGTGTGCCGTGATATCTTCCACCTGATTGACATTGAAGAAAAAAATTATATAAATTGGGTCATTTAAGGGTTAAGTTGGAATAAGAAGTGTCTGTCTTTATTTGCTATATGCAACGTAATTTAAAAGAATAACCAAGAACAAAAAATTTTGTAGTGCGATTTTAAGTTTAATGTGACTGTAGACATTAGACTGGGTCGGGCCTCATACAAAAAACGATAACGATTTCTTCTTTGTGACCTACATATAAAACAGCTTTATTTCTAACAACTTTATTTGACATCCGATTTTTGAACCTAATAAGTCGGAAATTTTTAATCTTTTTTTTCGACCCGGTCGAGTGCATATTTTTTTTATCTTATAAGTTTATGTTATAATTTGCTCAACCCTTTTTTCAAACGCTGTGAATACATAGCAGCAGAGCATAAAGCGTCTTATACCAAATGGCAGAAAGAGGAATCATAATAAGAAAAGAAAGAAAAAAGGAGAGGAATAGCCAGGAGAAGAGGTGGAAGGAGAGAAAAGTGTACTGGTAGTGGAGAAGGGAAGCTCCAAAGCATTTTTTCCTCCTTAACGTTAACTGAATTTAAAACACCATGGTCAAAGTAGCCGAAGTCTCTTCATGGTCACTGGAGTACTGACTGGGAGCTGGACGAATTGAGTGTTTTTGAATTTACTGAGAATATATCTGTGTTCATAAGCAATAAGAGCTTAAGTGGACTTAAGGAAAAGTGGGTATTTTGACCTATTCTTCCGATAGTATTTTTGATCCAACAAAATTTTAGAGTTCATTTTAAGATAGCCATTCCAAAAGATAGCTACAGGGAAGATACGCTGGTCTAGGAAATAGTCCATCGTATGCGATTGTGATATGTCGACTTAAGCTTTTATTGCTTATGATTATGAGCACAGATATATAGGATAGATGCCTGCCTTAAAAGAAACGGATAGTTAAACCTAACATCCCAACACCTGTCTGAGCTCAGTTTTGTCAGAACTCTTTGTTTTACCAATCAGGCAAGATTTATGATACCAAAATAGTACTGACTTTTCAGCTGAGGATTAAGATTTGCTCAGCCAATGTATTTCAGTTGAAATACGTGCCAAACACTTGTTTTATTTTATTTAGAGAACAATAGTACTATGATGTCACAACATATTTAGCTGGAATCCTTAAACTATCACTTTTATGCATTACAAGAACTTTAAACGTTTGTATGTTTGCCACAAACACTGTAGTAGACCACCAGACTAGTCAAAAGAGCTATTGGATTATAACTAGAATTTGTTAAACTCATTTCAAACTAGTCCGAAAATGCCAAATTTTTAGCAACGAAAATTTAAATGTTTTAAGTCAACCGGACTGCCCGGACTTGGGAAAATTCTAGTAAAAATTATGTTTGAAATTTGATGTTGCAGAACTCGTGGTTGTGACCTCTCCCGCGTGGGTCGAGTTTAATTCAATGTGCCCGAAGTAATTTAAATTATCTTCAAAGAACAAAGACCACTACAATTTGTTTTCTATTTTGAACACGTTTGAGACTGCTAAAAGTCTGTCTGAAATCTGCACGAAGTAGGGCTGTGCCTTTATTCGATTAATCGAGGAAGTTGATTAATTAAATTTTCAGTTAATCGATTGATTAATCAAAATTATGAGTAATCAAAACGAGCGTTACTCGAGTATTTTCAAAAATGGTTAATCAAAAACTGATTAATTTACTCATTTTCTTATGTGAAAGTTTGACTTGAAATAGCTAAAAATAAAAAAAAATTAAAAACAAGACATGCTTCAAATTATTAAAAAAATAAAGAAATTTTGGAAAATTTTGAGGTGTTGTTCTATCGCGAATGGGGAAAATGTCGAAGGTGCAACAAATGGTGAAGTATCAAGGAACTCCTAAATTTGTGCCGTTTTAATATATGATTAGTCATTTTATTCAAAAAACGATTAATCAAAAAGGCGATTAATCAATTAATTTTCTTTTTGATTAATCAAAATCTAAACATCCTTTCTGATTAACCAAATATCATAATTAATCATAATTTCGATTACTCAATTAATCGCACAGCCCTAGTACGAAGTGACCATCTCGTAGAACCCACTATGCCCATTTTAAACTAGTTTGTAACTAGTTTGTTTGTCTACATTCATACATTTTTATAATAAAATCACTAAAAAATGGAAGTCAACCTACTTAAAGCTCGCTAAACAAAGTCAGTCATACGAGTACACTCGAAAACAGTCAAATCTTCGTAATCGTCACAAGTCTCCCACACAAATGTTTACGGTACGAGTATCTATTACCGTTTGGCAATCTTACAGCTGCGCAAAATCAACATCTGCGAACACAAAAACATACAAACATAAGCAATTCGGCTACAATGTTGCAGTTGTTGTTAAAAAAAATGACATAAAAAAAATTACACCAAAACAACTTCTTTTCTTATGAAAATACGAGCGTTTTAAGTAAATAAACTTTTCTCATGATTCACGAAGATTTTCAGTTGTTGAACTCGCGTGGGCTGTATGAACGTGCTCACACAATAATAACAAGAGCTGGACACGATATGCCGCAGAGAAGATTAGGACAGCTGTTATCTTCGAAATTTGTAATGTGTTTAATTTTTCCTAGAAATGCGAGCGATCTACATGTTTTATGTTGACTCAGAGCGGGAGTTTTCCTTGAAATCATATTTTTGGGGAACTCTCAGATTTAATAACAAAAGACAGTTTTAAAGTCTAAAAGGTTTACGTTTTGGTAAAAATTTCAAAAAAAAACTTTTTTAAAAGAAAGAGCCTTCCAATTTATTTTTGCGGAAAATATAAATGAAAACTCTCAGATGCCCTATCATCCTCAAAAACTCTTTAAAAAAGTTGTCCATATAACTTAAGCGACATTCCACGGTTTTGCGAGGTTTGAGCAATTTTTATAAATTCCCTTACTACTGTTAATTCTTTTTCACATTTTCTATAGTAAAAAAAACACAAACCCAAAAAAAAAAATTCAAGATTTTTTCGAAGAACGCACTACATAAGAATGAGCTTTCCCTTTCTGCAAATAAATTCAATATGTATGTATGTATATTCAGTTTCGATAGGGCGATCGCTGATCTTCAGTTCAGTCGCCAATATGAACCCAACTCTTTTAGATGTTATTGTAAATTTGAATACCTGTAAGCAAAATCTTTTCAAAACTTTTCCAAATATTTCAGAAACTTGGAATTGACGTTAGTTTTTGAATTTTGCTTTCTAAATATTTTGTTTGAATTTGAACTCTAAATCAGAGCCGTTAAGTAATGATTACTAATCTTAATGATTACCGGTTTGATTGAACACATTTTTTTATTGTTTTTACTTACTTTTGACATTTAAAATTTTTTTTGATTACTTGATTACTTCATTATTTGATTACTTCATTATTTGATTACTTTTGATTATTTGATTACTTTTAAAAAATAGGTAAAAAATCAATAATCAAAACAAGGCAAACACATTTTTTTTTATTGTGTTTACTTACTTTTAATATTTTAATCTTTTTTTTTGGATTATTTGATTACTTTTGATTATTTAATTATTTTTCCTAATTTTTGATTACATAAGTACATGCGGTAAAATAAACAACAAATAAAAATAGTTAAAAAAAAACAACAGAAAATTATCAAAACAAGACGAAAACAATTTTTTTTATTGTTTTTGGTTACTTTTGATATATGTATAAATGTTTTTTTTTTTGATTACTTGATTATTTTCTGATTACTTTTTGGTGTTGCCAGATCACCAACTCCCAGCTTCGCCAATCATCAAACTCTTTACTTCACTCATTTTTCAATTCGTTCATAAACAATTTACTCATCTCTGCTTCTCTCTCTTTCCAGCCTTATCAGACACCCACGAAGCAACCGGCTGATTCAACTCACTATTTGTCACAGCAGAACTCTACCAACACTTCGCAAGATACTGGCAGCTCATTTACGCAACTCATGGACAACGAAAGCGGCAACATGACACCGATGTCTCTCGCAAAAACTTTACTCACGCCACCAGCTAGCGATCAAGTGCACACAGCGAGCACTAAACAACTCTCCATCAATGTCAATCCACCAATGCATTCTATCAAAATGGAGTCCGTAAACGCTGCTTCACATAGCACAGCTTCAGCAATTATGAGCCTTGGCTCTGTTAGTAGCTTGGATGCTTTCCTGCAGAATGAAGAGAATCTCAAGAATTTACAAAAGGTCTCATCGTATTTGGAATGTGAGAATGTACTTTGTCGGCAAGAGAATTTACGCGAACATTTTCATTGTTACGACGAACCTTGTCAGGGTAAGATTTTGAGTAAAAAGGATGATATTATACGTCATTTGAAATGGCATAAGAAACGCAAAGAGAGTTTGTTGCTCGGATTTGCACGTTTCTCCTCATCCGATGATTGTGAGCCCACGTATGGTGTGGGGTGTGCGTATTGTTGGAAGCAAACGCATTATCATTGCGTTTACGAGGATTGTCCGAAGGTGTATGTGAGCACGAGTGATGTCCAAATGCATGCGAACTTTCATCGCAAGAACTCGGAAATTGTGCAAGAAGGCTTTCGTCGTTTTCGTGCGCATGAAAATTGTAAAATCGTGGATTGTCCCTTCTTTGGCAAGAAAACGTCGCATTATCATTGCTGTCGGGAGGGTTGTAATCACACATTCAAGAACAAAGCGGATATGGGTAAGTGAATGCGAGTTTTTTTAGTAATAAGTTTGTTCTAGCAGTATGGGCGAGTGTTGACCAAATTGTCTCCCTAGCGGCTTCTTCTTGCCGTGATTTTATCTAACATAAAAAAGAGAGCTGATAGCCCATGAAAGAACTTTTTAAGCATGAGTTTCCTAAAAGCTTAGCATCTCTTGCGCTGAACCTAGACACATATATTCCTAATTAATTATATTTGTTCTAATTTGTTATATCTAGTATAGATATAGATATTTAGAAGAAGAAGACTAAGAAGAGAATGTCACAGAAATACGAATGACAGTCCCTTAAACGCTTCAAATCTTTTTTTATTTTCAGATAAACATAAATCCTATCATCTCCGCGATTATCAGCTTACCCAGGATGGTTTCAAAAAAATTCTCAAAACCGAGATTTGTCCTTTTGAAGGTTGCAAGTTCTCCACAGTCTGCAATCATATTCACTGCGTGCGTGAGAGTTGTAATTACATCTTGCACTCGAGCAGTCAAATGATCAGTCATAAGCGCAAACACGATCGGCTGGATGGTGAGCAAGCCTATCAGAGCTATAAGAGGCAGAAGGACTCAAGCGGTGAAGACTCACCCGCGTCTATAGCATCCATAGCAACAACAACATCAGCTGCATCATCAACAACAGTTACGGCGACAACCACGAATGCATTGCACACAACAACACCGCTCTCTTCACTGAGCGCCGATCGTTTTTTGGCGCGTAAACGCGGACGTCCACCAAAGAAAATTGTAAGTTTTTGCAGATTTTGAGTATTTGACCAACCAGCATTATAAACTCTTCCACCTATACTTTCAGGAGCTGCCAGTTGCAAGTGAGAGTAAACGCATCAAATTGGAGCTGCGTAACGAACAACCCACGACCGCTGCTGCTGCTGCTGCTGCATCAACAGCACAACTTGCCGCTCTCAACAATGGTGGACAACATGCGCAGTTTCCCTCTACCACGGCTGGTTTATTTGCGCCACCGTTTCTTAGCAACTTCAATGCAGCCACCGCTGCAGCAGCTGCTGCGGCTGCCGCTCAAAGCATGCAAATGCAGGATCCCAACACCCCAAATGTACAGTTGACCCATTTGATGGCGCTTTTTCAATTACAAAATCCGCTCTTCTATCAAAATCTGTATCCCGGCGGTATGCCAGCCAATATGGCGAATATGTTGGGCGCAGCTGCAGCGGCGGCGGCGGCTGCCTCTGGTGGTATTCCACCACCAATGAGCAATCTTTATGGACATTTTCCCACCTACCCTGGTGGCGCAGCGCCGGTTCCTGCTGTAAAGTCGGAATTTGGTGACAAGCAACCGCAGCAGCAGCAACACCAGCAACAACAACAATACAAAGAATGATTGTGCGCGCCTTTGGTGTGGGTTTCTACTGCATAGGTTCTTGGCGTTTGGGGTCGCCTAGCACAGCTTTGGGTTGTAATGTTTGACAACACTGGCTATACTCATACGGCATGGCATGACATGACCTTAAAGGGGTTACTGTTTGTTGTTTGAATTAACCTCGTGGTCGTAGACAGGGCTGATTGTGACAGCTAGCCGCCGTTTAAAAGCAGTTTGGGCAAAGAAGGCAAGGCAAGGGCTTAAAGCTCACTCTTTGACCCTTACTCACCTGTTTCCTGGATAAGGAATTGAAAGGTTGCTGTGTTCTCAAAATCACAGGGTGTCTAAGATGAATACATTTTATTATGAGAGCGGTACTGTTAGTTCGTTATTGTAAGCTTTGCATGAATAAAATAAAATACAATTTCTCTCTAAATTCTGTTTTTGCTTGAAAGCTTGCATACACATACAGATGGCGCTCTAGCTCAATTTAGTTTTTATTGCATAATTTAAGCTTTCCACGAGTTAGGCTTTTATTTAAGTTACTTTTAATTTTCTAGAGTCCATCTATATGTGTATGTTATGTGGTTGGAGAGCATAGATATGTATTAAGCGCGCTTCATTTTAGTGTTCTTAACTTCAATGCGTTAAAAGCTTCTTTGTCAACTTTTCGAAAATTGTGAAAGCTCATGTTTGAAAGCTTGCGGCTATCGAAATTATGCATGTAGTCATAATGCTTATAAAAGTTGGCAGAAAAGCTTTTAAGGAGCTTTCATACTTTATACTTAAAATAGTTATTTTTTCATCGAAATAAATTGTGAGAAATTAAAGCTTTTTTTTTTGTAAGATGGTTATAAGAATGTTCTGAAAAAATGAGTGTAGTGAACTGGTGGATTGTGAGGGTAGTTAACACTAAATAATACATTTTAGAATTTCTGGTATAAACGAGCTTAAAATAAAAAAATTAAAACTGTGATTTCCTTAGCAATGAGCGTTGTAAATATTATAAAAAGTAACAATAAATCTAATTAGAATATATAAAAAACAAAAAATATTTATTTAATATAATTATGTTGGCGTACTAAGTTTAAAAACTTAATTAAGTATTGAATAAAAATTATTACATTAAAAAAAAAATGTTTTTGAAATTTTTGAACATAATTGATTCTGACGGGATGATGGAGTGTGGCAATAGTTCTAAAACAACAACTACAACAACAATGTGCTCGACTGGCTATACAATCTGTATATAGCAATTATTTTACTATATCTTCAAAGATTATTGATTTATTATTTATAATATTCATGAAATTAATTTAATAAAAACTGTGTGGCGCCCCGCAAATTTAAAAAAAAATTTTAAAAAATAATCGATTTATTTTATGTTCTAAAATATAAGATATAAAAAGTGGGCATGGCTATCACCGGATTTTGCCCGTTCAAAAAACGAAATAATCGTTTCTTTTAATTTAAAATAAAAAAAATTTCGAAATTTTTTAATAATAATGAAAAACTAAAGTGTACTGACCAGCGTTAATTTTAAATCAATAAATAACTTCCAGATGTCGACATATGTATATTTCGGCTTCGGTTCACTTTTGGGTTCGGTTTCAGAATTTATATACACCTAGACCAGGATGTCTGCGTTCAAAAGGTTTTTTGGAACTTCCAGTAAAATTAACTTCTTTACACTAATTTCATTATTTTTGAATGAAAGTATGTGTAAATACACAATGAAAATTCTGCAGATCAAAGTTTGGAACTTTGTGGAAAATTCAAGAAAACTTTAAAAATTTTCATCAAAATTTCTAACTTTTTAGTACAAATTTTCAAATTTTTTTCGAGTATGCAGTTTTGTATACCAATCTTAAGCCGCTACAAGAATTACCCGATTTTTGGCAATTTTTTTCTAGCCGACCAAATGCATTTTCTTCCATATAAAAATATTATCAAAAATTCGAAAAACTGATGATTTAGATTATATTGGCTTAATCAAATTCACCGCGTGCCGTACCCGTGAGAGTGGCATGAAAGGGTACAGGCAACTGAAAGTACCAAATTTTAATGAAACACAAATATTTTTTCTTTTATTATATTAATATACATTTTTATTCAAAAGCCGCAATTGTCTTAAGTGAACTACATAATACATTTTTTATTATTGTTGTTTTTGTTTTTGTTTGTTGGTTATACATTTTATTTTGCATTTCAAAGTCGCATTTTTGTGTTTTTATATATGTATATATATATTTATTTTTGTTGAATATAAGCTCTTAAGCAATTTAGCTTAACAATTATTAGAAGCATTTTTTGAAATATTTAACTTAATTTCTTTTTTAAATTTTAACTTAGTTGCAGATGTTTGTAATAAAGTTTTAAATGAGTTTGGGTACAAAACGAGTTCTTATCGGCGAAGAAAACTGCAAATTGTTTATATGTATCAAGTAGCATGAACACAACGTCGGTCTTTAATCAGCAACACGAATGTGAATAAATGAAAATGTGAGGAGGTAAAGTTTAAAGTTTTACTGGTTTTGAAAAATCGTTAAATTATTTTGAATTTGCGTGTGTATACAGCCTACTAAAAGAATGTTATTCCTTTAGATGTTACATCATGCCGGATTATTTTTTTTCCAAAGTAGAACCCAGTGAACTCTCATTGACACATTTATATTTCTAGAAAGCGACTGAGTTGTGTTGCATGTATGTACAGCAGTTTTTTTGCACGTAAATTAAAAATTTAATAATTTTTTTCTTTTAAATATATACATATGTATATTTTTTTAAATTATATTGATATCATTTTCGGAAAAATACTACAAAAGTTTCAGAACTTAATAATAATTTATAGAAGTCTATCATTATTAGTTTTAATTAATTTCGTTAAAACTGCTGAACTATTGTTTTGTATGAATTTTGGTTTTTAAAAACATGAAATTGCCATATCAATCATTATTTGAATTTTTTTTTTTTTTTTGTTCAAAAATGCCCATTTTGAAAATTCGATTTGATTCGAAAACGTATGTTGAATTTTCGTTTAGGTAGAGTATTTTTTTTAAACTGACTTTGAGTGCTTTAAAATGGAATTTCGAAATTGGGCGTTATTGAAAAAATTTCTAAAGCAACGCTTTTTCGAACAAATTTTCAGGTAGAACATTTTTAAAAAATATTTACAAATAGGCCGATCTTAAACTCAGCTGTCGATATCAATTTCATTTGCTTTAGTGTTTGACAATTTTATAAATTAAATATTAAATTAAATTTGAAAAATCTAGCAATGATAGACCTCTAAGAGCTGAAACTTGTATAACATTTTTTTCACCATTCTAAAAAATAAAATCAATAAAATTAAACAACAAAAAATTGTTTGACCCAGTCTAATAAATATATGTATATAGTACGCATTGTACATAGAAATAATTACTAAATCATTATTAAAATCTTTGTTGTATATACTTGCAACATACTACAATATTAAGCTAAACCAATTACGGGTACATAGAATTTAATTAACTTACTTTTGATTATACAAGCATTAATTGTTTCTTTTTTTTTTTTTTTTTAATACATTTTCATATGTATATACTTATTTCTTTATAAAAAATAATAACGCACACATTTAACAAGCCTATGCTATAAGGATTATACATTTAATTATAATATATATGTATATACAGGGTGTTCAAAAATACATTGATAATAATACAACTGATAAGAGACTATAAAACAAGAAACCAATAAAAGTTTTCGAGATATTTCAAATTTATAACTTTGAAAAACTCTGACACTTGGTCGACTTTTATTTGGAAAAAAGTTGTTCGTTTCTATTTTTCATTTTTATCTCTACATAAATCCACTATTTTAAATTTCTTTCAAAATCATACATATAAAATTATAACCAAACTAGTTTTAACATCTCTGATACATTTCGGAAATCGTGATTATTTAAGTTACATTTTGTTTTTCTGCTTAATAGACCTTAGCCTGTCACCTGTTATCAAATCATCCATGAATTTCTCTGCACCCTGTATATATTTGTATGTAAGTATATATACTTGGTGTAATAAATATTTGTAGGCTGGTGATACATTTTTACAAGCTATCATTTTTTGTAAACATTTCTCCTCTTTGAATTTAAACATATGTATGTATGTACTTAAATCAAATACAATTTGTCTTATTAAATTAAAAATTATGTTAAAAATAACTTTGTCGATGTACATACACACTTAAATTTAAATTGAAATTTAAATTTTACATTGCCCGATTTTTTTTCGTTAGCACTTAGCGATTTGTGAATAAAATAGGAAAATGAAACTTTTTTTGAAAATTTTGAAATTTCCTCTAAAAATAAAATGTAAACTTGTCGCAACCAAAATAAAATGTTTTTTTGCTTGTTTATTTCCTTGTTGTCTCGGCTTTAATCTCCTCGATGCTGTTTGAGATCAAATTATTATTATTTGTCCTTTTATATTTGTCACTTCGATGCTAGTTAAATGTTTTCTGCTTGCCTAAGAAAATTTTGATATGAAAACAACAAAAAGTTAGGCAAGCTGAAAAATTACAACGCCCACAAGTTTGATTTTAATTTGACAACCGACAAGATCACATTGGATTAACAAATAAGAAATTCGAAATTTTGAACAAAAAAAAAACAAATTATAAATTATTATTTTATTCACATTTAGCTAAGTGCTGACGAATAAAAATCTAAAAAACTGTAAATATATTTTAGATAAAAAAGGAGTTGAGAAACCTTTTAAAATAAACGTAAATATACAAATACAAATATTCAAAAAAAATTGCTTGCCTAAAGCGCATCTTCTAGTTTAACCAACAGTGACTAGCCTCAATAAACTATGCAACTTAATTTAAGTTCCCATATGTAACTCGTTACGAAACTACATAATTGTGACAACGATAATAACAAAGAAGCAATAGAGCAACTACTGCAAACTTGCGTAAATAACTTTATGTGGAAGCAAAATATATTTACGATGTTTTCATGACTACTAAGGAGTTTGAATTCCTCCAATTACTTGGTTCATTATAGCAAGCTGGCTAAGAAATAGAGTTTATGTTTAGCTATAAAAGAGGCTAGGGACGGTAAGATTATGCTTTCATTCAGTGAGTTCATGAGTCACACCTCATACATGTAAACGTTATACAAACTTGGATTTTAGTTATAAACTCTAATTAATGTAGGCTGCCAAATTGCGGAATTATATATACTTAACTTACTTTAAGTTTATGCTTGATACCTTTAAATATACAATAAGGTATCGACACAAAAAAAATAATAATTCTAACACTACTCTATTTCTCAACACAGGGTTACACAGCAAAATTATAAGAATATATCTTAGGTCTAACATTCATATAAGTACATCAAAGCTGCATCCTAACCATGACAGGCATATGTAGTTGTCTAAATGACTTTGTATTTTTTGTTTTTGTATTTTTTTATTCTCTTTCGTTTTTATATAATTTGCATAGCGATTGTTTGTATAGCGTTTGTGCTCTTACTTAAGTTTTTTTTGCTTTCAAAAGCGTTTTGCAGCATGTGTTTCTTCTATACTAACTTTTTAAAAAGCGCTTTCAAAAGTTGCTGGCCATTTTTTTTATTTTCAATTTATGCTAGTTTTCACTTAAGCGCATGAAGCTTACGACTTTGCTATTTTTTTTTTTTGCTTTTAGCATCGAATATTTTCGGTTTTGAAAGCAGTAATGGTAGATGAATTGCTGAAATAAAATTTCTTGCAGATAATTTTTTCATCCAACTAAAAGGTTAATAGTTTTTTTAAAAAATAATTGTAAGATTACAAACAACGCCCCTAAAATATGCTGTCTAGTCTAGATAATTTTTGTATACACTACAGCTACTGTTTAAAAAAAATTGCATACTTTTAGGCGCATGCAACAGCTTGTAATATTTAATAAGAAATGGGAAAAGCTTCCTGGGTGGCTGAGTAAAACAATTGAAAAATGCGCGACCGCAGAATTTTTTTGAAAGGTGCCCTGGTATATGCTGCCCGTGCCTGATTTTGAACGTAGCTATTTATGAATATATTCTCACGCCTACTTGTTCCTATGAGCTTGTTTCTTAGTGGACACTTTTCTCAATTTTGGATAGCCCATCAGTAGTTCCTAGTATAATTTTTACTATGCTGAGTACCGAGGAAGATTTAATGATGACCTGTATGAGCTTTACGCGTACGTCGACAGCGAGTTAAAACGAAGCGGCTTCCCTGACTAGGTGCAAATGGACGAATATGCTCCGAGTCAGTGGGCACTCTTATCGGTATCCCACTTTGGAAGCATATGAAAATGGGCACAACCACTCCGATGGAAGAGCCAATTAGAGATTTTTAAAAAGAGTAAATAGGTAAGAAGAACGCGGAAGAATCGAGCTGAGAAGTATAGCAAGCCCTATGTAACGAAAAAAAACATATTTGATTTAAAAACAAAGTATTTTCAAAATCTCTATCTCTTAAATAATAACATCTCAGTAAACTAATTGGATATATTTCTTTGACGGAATTTTTAATCTTCAATTCCCTACTTCATCTCTTCCGCTTTCAAAATCGCATATTCCAATGCAGCGCGCGCACTAAACTTCTATTTTTCTGTAGCATTTTTTTAAATGTTTTTTGTAACCTTTTATTGTTTCTTTAATAAAAGCTACGCAAAAATTTCGCTATGAATCAAAACCGTTAGCTGCTGCCATTCGACGCAGCTGCATTTGACGCCTGAGCAACATTAGTATTGTTGTCATTGCCGCTGCTATTCACACCAACTTTACTCGTTTGCTGCTGCTGTTGTTGTTCTTGTAAAGCAGAATTTGCTGCTGCAGCCACTCCAGCTGCCACTGTAGCCATTGGGCGCGTATGATGTATCGGTCGTATCGACTTCAATTGTGTTGTGCCATTAAAGCGCACATTCACCTCACCAACCACACTTAGTGGATGCATTTCTGGGCCGGATTGTGGTGCATCAGTGGGTAATGTTATTGATACAATTGGCATTGCTTTCTTATAGCTACCACCTGTTGTTTTCATTGTTGTATTGTTGCTTGTTATTGCTGTTGTCGACGTCACACTTCCTGCACCATACAACAGTGTTTGACGGCTATTGAGTGGTGAAAGTGCTGTTGGTGTATTCTTATAACCCATACGACTGAAAATACTGTTGCCCATACCGCTAGATGCTGTACTAAGACCGCTACTACTACTATTGCTGCTTGTGCTGGGCGGGCTTAGTGGTGTGCCGACACCACTGTCCACCTCAATTGGACTACGTATGTTAGCAACACCGACATATTGTTGTTCCAACTGTTCGTGTAATTTGAGCTCGGTAAATTTGTGTTGTTTGTCTGGTGAGTCGAGTAAGCGATTTGGTCGTATTTGTTGTTGTTGTGGTTGTATTGTCTGCTGTTGATTACCATCATCGAGTGAATTGTTGGCGCTACTCAATAGTTTACGTTGTTGCAATCCAGTTTGTGCTGTTGGTGATATTTGTCCACTTTGTAGTTGTTGCTGTTGTGCATTACTACGTTGTTGTTGTTGTCGCAATTGTTCATAAGTATGTTCAAAAAAAGGTGTCTTCTCCTTCTTCTTGTTTTGTGGCGAACCATGTTCTTCTTTTTCGTTCAACTCTTCTAACACCTTTAGTGGAAACCCCAAATGACTATTCACTGAAACAGATTTACCAATTTTACGTTCGGTAAAATGTGGTCTACGTCGTTGACGTTCTAAATCATCTAATTGTTGTAATATACGACGCACATCGCCGGGTAGTTCGAGTTCAATATTTTGCTCAGCCAATTGTGCAACGAAGTGTCCCAGTGATTGTATGGTTAGCTCGAGAGATTGTACCTGCGTTTGTAGTGAGGTGATTTGCGTTTGTTGGGAGGAGCGCGTCTTCTCAAGTTGCGCTATGGAGGATTGTGCGAACTGTGGGTGGAAAATTTTAAGTTTACAAGTGGATTTGAATGGTTTGATCATATCACATGTAACATACCTGCAATTGTTGTTCCAGATGCATATTTCGTGTCTTTTCTCTGTTCAACATCTCCAAATGATGATTGGCTGTTGAAATCTCTTCTTGTAGCACATTGTATTCCACGTTGTATTCGGTTAGTTGTTTGCTGACATCCATAGTAAATACCTGGGTGAGAGAAGATTATTTTAGATTTTATAAAGTGCTTGTTTGTATCATCACATTAAACGAAAGTCCTACATTGAGGTTCATCTCTCAAGCTATTAGCCCTTGCATACTTCCTTAGACATTTTCATCAAATCATTATAAAAGGAAAAAGCTCTTTTGCTCAGTGTAATCTTATAAAAAAATTATTTATTGCCGTTTCTCTTTGTAACCGTATTACGAAGTCTCATCTGTAAGCTATACCTAAAGTAAGAGTCGACCCTAAGATGAAAGTGGTCAAAGAATTAGTCCCGCAGCAGTCAGGCTACATAGTACCAAGTGGTGCCAGTACTGGGGTGTACCGGATTCATTGCTCAAGTATTGTTGGCGCATACATATATGGGTAGACTCATCGTAATCTGTTTTCTAAAAGCACCAAAGATTGGTTTATATACTCAATCTGATGAAGACCGTCATCAATGTTAGTCGCATTACATTTTTAAAATACCGAATTACCACCAAAAATTTTTCCGGTATCAACCCCCCACTTTATGAATCGAAACGTGTGTAGTCAAAGCAATATGATGAGAAGTACTCAAGGTCATAGTGGATAGTACCAACTTTTGGTTCAACAAAAGGGCTACAGTTACATGGAACTTACAAGAGCTACCTTCTATACTTGGAATCTTTTCGATATGCTAGTATTATCCATGGGCATAACGCAGAAAAGATTTTCCCATAAAACTCTATGTAAAATTTGTACACCTTCCTAAACTTACCAACTTCATAATTTTCTCCAAAGCATTCGCTTCCATTTTCGGTACAACTGTCTTCAGATAATCCATAATTTCCTCAAAATTATCACGTGCCAATAGCTCATCCTTGTGTACGGTTAACAAAGCAATAGCAAATTTGAAGATCACTTCAGATGACTCCAGGAATAGCAAATCGAAAACGCGTGCCACAAAACCCAAAGGAAATTGTGAACTAAAAACGGTCAAAATCCAAGGTGCCGCATACAATGTGGGTGACACATCATTTTGATCAAGCCAAATATACAACTCAGGCAAGTGATCTTTGACGAGACGTGAAAGCTGATACAGCTGTAGTTGAAATTTCTTCATATCCGGCAAATATTTGGTGCGCATCTGACGTCTAAACATGAGATGTTTAAGCAATTGGAAAGCATCTGCTTCATCACACTAAAAAAAAGAGAGTAGAAGAATATTTAGCTTTTGTTTCTTTTTACTTCCACTTTCATCAATTATTCGTACTTACATGCAACAATAATATGCCACATATGAAACCCAATCCCTGGCAATAGCCCAGTTCTGGATCGAGTATTGAGTAAGCCTTTAGTAAATTGAAAAGTGATAGCTGCCCTACACCAAGCGGATCCTTATAGAATTTATGATTGGGGAATGTGCGTCCCAGATCAATAAAAATGGCATGCTGATGTTCAGTGAGATTCTTGAGCAATGTGTGATAGGGTGTATTGAAATTGGGGAATCGTTTCGTATCTACTGGTGCTGTATTCATGGAATGCTGATCGGCGAGGAAGGTCCATACATCGCCACGTTTCGAACGTGGTACACCATTTTTAATTGCTTGTGCCAGTACTTTTGGGTCCTTCTTATTGCCAATCTTCATGGAGTCGCGTTCAATAATCTGTTCCCAACGTTCAATTAGTTGTTTATCACAGGGAACTATCTCTTCATAGTCGAGTTTGATACGTTTAAGCTCATTCTCATTTTGTCGTGCTTGCAACATGGCATTTTCAGTTTCCATGCGATTCAGGAGAATAGTTTGGCGTATTGCGGTCTTCCAGAGATCGCGGAGTTCTTCGCGCGTACGTTTGCCGCGTATGCGTTCTGAAAAGGAAGGAATATTAATGAATTACGTGAAAGTGAAATTGATTTACATCTTGGTTCGGTTCGAAACTGGCATTTCTTATAAAGAAATAATTAAATAGCCCTCGCATGAATTCCTTAATTCAGATTTTCTTCCCCGACGTCTTATAAAAATAAAAGTAATCTCAAATTTCTGTTGAGCACGTCTCTATCAATGGAGTTCATCCAAAGCAACCCTATCTTAGGAGAAAGTTTTTAGGTTTATGGGAGCGTTGTCTGAGGTGGCAATCCTTTTCCAGATACATATGTACGGTATACCCTACGGTACTTATTTGTGTTAGTGGAACCTTCTAGGCCAGTAGACCAGTGGAACCATTTAGGCCTTGCGTCAATAACAGCAACAAGGTCGTTTCACCCTTCTTCCATTAAAAGAAAGGATATATCGGATAGTGAAAGGTGGCAGGCTTCTTATTCGTAGACCAATCATCAGTAGCCACTTATGAATAGGAAATCTGGGGCTGGAATGACTTGGAGATTTATATTATGTCATTCATAGGACAATCGCGATGGTACCGATGGGTGTTGGTAACACTTCCAAAACGCCGGGGAATGTTTTGCGGTTACAACAACAACAAAAAAAGCCTTTGTGAGTGTTTACGTAGCGAGTAGTAGACGCCAAGACAGTTGAAAATTGCTCCACTCGGCTCGAAACTCCTGCCATCTGAGATCAATCGCTGACCTTACTATGCAAACGATCGCCATTGAGGACACTGTAGTAATTCTCCCAACTTCTACCTACCTAAATTGAGCGGGTTTCAACCGACTAGTCACACACACAATTCCTCAGTAGACATGTTGGGTTAACACGGCGAAAGACTGTTACTACAACAACAACAATAGGACACTGTAAGACTGGGACGACCGGGCGGTATGTAGCCTCAGAACATGAGGGGGACGATGGCATTAAAAAATAAAGGTTAGAGCTAGATGCTCTCCCAGCGATCTTCGACTCGACTTAGTGCGATTCCTTTTATTTGACACAACAGTCGGGTCTAAGTACCGCAATGGGCCAAACAATTAAATCTTCCTCAACAAGAATGTAAAATCGTTGGCATATGCGTATTTTCTGGCCCCGATAAAAAGGGAAAGACGTGTGTTTTAAAGAGTATGAAGACATTAGACGTAGACGTTCACTGAGAAGGAACAAATTCGAAGATTCTGGACAATTTTAAAACGCGATGGAGTGAAATTCTACCAAGCCTAAAAAGTCTTACAAAACTTACTGGTAATCCTCATGGGTGACATAAATTCATTGTGTCCATCGCCATCCATAACCTTTGAAGGTGTGACCACACTATTCAAAATTGCATGACGCCATGACGCTTGATGTGCCTCCGATTCGCGCGGACTATTACCAACTTTCATGAAACTGCAAAAAAAAAGGGAACCAGGCTTTATACTCTACTATAAAACCAAATAATTATATGCTTACATATCCATCATCGGACTCTTAAGATGCTCCGCATTCGGCTTGTTGGGACTAGCGCCAGTAATCGTATTTGAACGTGAACGAAAACCTTCTGGTGGCGTATCATTGCCACTACGACTACCCGCCTGTGCTTGTGGTTCAACAGAGCTTTCGCGTAACTGTTGAGCTAAAGTGTGCGGCACACCAATATCATCTTTCGAAGCTTTACGCTTGAGTAAATGATCAAATGAGTTTGTGAGCGAACGTTTAGCTTTCATAAAAATGGTGCTGCCACCTAAGTATTGATTCAAAAATTCCGAACGATTTTCCGCTGTATCGTGTACATGACGTTGCTGACGTGATTCGCAATGCGCGCGCAAAAGCATCATTAAAAATTGATTTTGTTCCACCAGTGGTGAGCTCGTCTTCTCCGAACCATAATATTTAGCCCAAATCATATCTTGCTCATCATCGGTTAACGATTCTATGCGACGAAATATCATAGCTTGCGTCTTCTTTTCACTCAAACCCTCAACATCGGTACAAAGTTTATGATACCACAACATGGGACAATGATCACAAGAGAATATTTGTGTTGCCTCTTTTTTCTTTTGTTCAGCGCATGTGACGAAAGCTTGTGAAATAGCGGCGACAATATCATCGCATACATGATCCGATTGACATTTGAATACATAACCAATATAGCCATCATTATGCACCTCACGACAAATAATGCCAAAATGATCGGGATTCTTTTGACCTTGTGCACAGCTGGCGACATCTTTGAAGTCCTTGTAGAGTAAGACTTGTTTGCGATCGGGCGAGATGAGACGTAAATCGGAACGGCCCACTAGGAAGACCATTGTGCGATTCTGTTCCACATAGGGTGGAATGCAGCCATACGAAGCAGAACGATCACGTTGCTTGGGGATGCTGTGGGTGGCAAGAGAGTGAGCGTATATTAATAAAATTTGAAAATAGAGGAAAATAAATTTTAAAGAAATTCTACAACAAATACTAGCTAAAATGTACTAAAAGCCAGGGAGAGGGGGTTTCAACATGCTCGTGCAGCAAATTGTTTAAAAAGCAAACGAAAAAAAAAAATCTATGCAAAAACTAATACGCTAGTGAAGCAAGCACAAAAACTATCTAAAAAGGCAATCAAATGCGCTTTCAAAAAAAATAAAATCAAAAAAAAATTTCATTCAAAAATCCAAACACAAACAAAAACTGTAGTTTGCAACATGGCGCAGGAAGCGTGACCACAAAACGCCAAACACATCCTACTCACTTATCAAGCGTGACATACGCTGGTTGTTGTGGTATTGTAGTTTGTTGTTGTGCTGCTGTTGTTGTTTGTTTCTCCTGTTGCGGTGTTGTTGGCTGCTCTTTTGTATCTTCTTGTGCTTGACGTGGCGGTGATGGATGTTTGTTGACGATGACATTGGAGGCAACTGTCGTCTCTGTATCGGGATCGACTTCCTTTTCTTCTCCAGCGGCGGTACTATTTGCATTTTTGTGAGTGAAGGAGGGAGATGTGTTTTGTGTTAGAGAAATTCACTTTTTTTTTAAAGGTTCAAGGTTCCAGCTAGTAACAAGCCCTGCGAGACTGAAAAATTTTACTACTTCACTGAATCTCTCATCTCTGTCTTGCTATTTTACTTCCTTTGCTTCTTCCTCTAACGTATTATACTCTCTCTTTTCCTTCTTATACTCTTTTTTCTTCTATTCCCCCACAGTCCGACCTCTGGTGTTTTGGTCAACGTCTAAACTAGACCCACCTCACGCATCGCACATCAATGTACATATGTACGTATCATGCAGTATGTCAAGAACACTGCACTCTGAGCCGCCCTAATGTCGTATCAGTCCCGCAGATATCTGTTCTTTACAGACCCAACTTCTAGCAATGGTTTAAAGGTCTTTTGACGTTCGGCTTTGCTCATTATTTTATCAATATCTAGACCTTCAAAGCAAGTTATAGGAATGGAGGCGTCTGTGGTTTTCATACTTTGAAACTTTGACAGTATCGATGGCTCCACATATAGGGAACCGTTCTATGGCTGCTTCTAATACGAAACCCAGCACATGCATGAAGAATAAATAAGCCTGGCTAAAGATAGTGTTTGGGATGGTTGGAATCTTGGTCGAGCTTTTGCTGCTAAGTATTGATGCTTTGTATAGGACGGAGCCGCAGATAGACGCGCCCGTCAATATCGCTCCTGCTCCTTGAACCTATACGTGACTTCTAAGATATTGGAGGCGCCAATTGGAACGAATTGCTGGGAAGTCTGCAGGTCCGAAACAAGACGTATATTAGGTTGGGAGTATGTATACATATGCTCAAGAGGGCTAGCAGGAAAGGAAGAAGAAACAAGCCGTCAGTAATACTCAATGACTATTGCTGAGAAGAATAGTTTTAAGGGTACAACTCAATCAGTTTGGAACAAAAAAATACTCTCAAAAAGTTTGTTACGGATATGGGATGTCCTTCTGTCGGTTGGACATTGACGTTTTAAACCTTCAGCGATAAGCCTCCATCCTTCCAATTAGTCTTATCAGAACTCATATTCAATTGAGCTCACTTTCACATCCTAGAGCTTATGGATTTTAACTGCAGAGCGGAGCATAACCAGAATTCTATACGAGCGTTAATAAGAAGAGCAGAGATAGAATTTTCTATGGCCCCTTTTTGAGCATTTTTAAAGGCTCTTTTTTTTTGTCTAAACAAGAAGAAGAGGTATAACATTCCCTATCGCGTACTAGGCCGACGGAGTGCTACCTACTTTCTTTTCTAACGAGCCCCAGAAACTCTGATGAGTCGTAGTGAGTATAACAACGACAGGATATTCAGTTTCCTTAGGTGGGGTTTTTCATTTTTAATACTTCAACAAAGCATTCTAAGAACTTTCTGCTAATCGTTGTCCCTACTTATAGCATACAACAAATAAACCATAAAATATTTTCATGGACACTTACTCTTTTATAACAGGAAACTCTGTCTGACTCATGCCGCGCATTAATCGTCTCGGTGATTTATTTTCTTTGTTTGAAGATTTTGGCTCATCTGCAACTTCTTCGTCTTCCTCGTCGGTCGTGCGAGACGTTGAATCTTTTTGTTGCGGCGTTTCCATTTCAGTCGCCGTTAACGTTCCTGTCACTACTTCTGCCTCAGTATTTGCTTCAGCTTCCGCAACTGCCACCACATCCACCTCCACATTTTCATCATTCTCATTGAGCGAAGTATTTTTAAGGTCAAAAGTTATTGTGCTTCCACTACTACTTGCATTAGTTGACTCGACATTCAATGAAAGTTTACGATTTGTTGTTGTACCCGTTGCTGTTGTTATGGCTGGCGTAGCAGCGGCAGTTAACTGCATTAGACGTGTGCGTTGTGCATCGTACGCCTTGAACTTGGGCAAAGCATCATCGATGAATGAGAAGGGCACACGTTTGTGTGAGACACGAATTTTACCCACATACATAACCTCGAAGAAGTGCGTGTGATTAGGTGAGATATCGGCTAATAGCGACAAATTACTTTGCGCTGAGGTAGACGTTGGAATGTGCACCTAGGAAATAAGTGAGAGAGAGTGGTTGTCGTGAGATGAGCGTTTGAGTGTGGAATTTAAAATATTTATTTGAAAAAGTGCATTGCTTCGATTTGTGCCAAATTTGAAGTGAAACTTCTTTTACTTAATGTATGCGTTATTTTTTTTTAATTTCTGTTGATAATAAGTTGGCAACCATCTACAAAAATATGGCTAATTTGTAGCTTTAAAAATCAGTTTTGGCTATATTTTATGAGAGGTTTTATTCGATTGCTGAAAAGTGCTCTGGTCCCATATCGGCCAAGGAAGTTAATGTTCCAACGCCGAATTATTACTATAGCCAATCTTAAGAATTATGAAATTATGAAGATGTAAAAAGACGTCCTTACTGAAGTCGCTCCTAGAGGATTGCTAGTGTCCCAAGGAAACTCATTTGAGTTACTTTTATTGCAGATTTTTGGTTTTTTAGAAAACTGTTTAAGAAGTTTCACTTCAAAAAAAAAAAAAGAAAGAACTTGTTGTACACTCACTGTGCCCGCTGAATTACTCAAACCATGTGTATAAGATTTGGATGATTTCATTTTCGATGACACAATATTTGGACTAGCATCGTGTTGAGCATTACGTACAGCTTCGCTAAGTTTAAGATTAGTTGCCGGTGTGGTATGAACGCCATTACCGGTGAGTGCGCGTTGCATGGAAACATCACTGTTGGAACCATTGGCAACAAAAGTTTGTGGTATGCTGCCCACAGAGCCGCCAAGCGTATGCGCTGGATCACGCATTTGATGCATGAGCTCGGCCATCTGTAAAGGGAAGAAAAGGGGAACAAATTTATTTTATATATTAATGAAGTGAGAGTTAATTAATTAGGTTAATTCAAAATAATTAATTGTATGACCAAAATTGGTGTTATTCTTAGGTTATTGTTAGCTCCATTTTTTTAATTAGTTTGTCTGTATGTATTGCTAGTTGGCTCTCACAAAATGTCTACCTTTCAATAGCTCTGCTATTTGATTAATAAAAAGGATAGCCAATTAAAGCAAAAGGAAGATGCTTATCATTAGCGTCACACGTGGCGTAAACGTGATTCACACTCAACACAAAAAAAAAAACAAATGACACAAAAGTTACAACAACAAAAAATCATTATTCGTGCCAAAATGCTGTAGTTTAATTTTATACACATACATACATACATAGATATACATAGATATAGGTAGGTATGGCATGCCTTTTTAGGTGCCGATTGTAACAAAGAAATCGGGATTTTCGTTTGGTATACGTGTAAGTTTATTTGTTTCTCTTTCACGGGAAAACTACTAAACCGATTATCATGAAACTTCGTACACATATTTCGGGAGTTATAAGAAGTAACATAGGATAATTTAAAAAAAAAAATTATTAAAAAGAAAAAAAACTTTAAAAAAATTTAAAACAAATTAAAAAAAAATGTAAACGAAAATAAATATTTTTCGCTGTCCGATTTCATATGAAGTTAACAAATCATTTGAGTACGTTCTTTAATTAAATTGTTTTTTGCTGAAATCGTCTGTAAATCTATACATATATGGACCAGAAGGACCCGGCAGACGTTTTTCTGCCCAAATTTAGGGAAAAAATCGCACGATAAATAAAAAAGTTTGGAATATTTCGGTCCATGGTCCACTTCCCGGAATAATGAAAAATAGATAACGGCCGATTCTCAGACCTACTAAATACGCTCACAAAATTTCATGAGAATCGGTCAAGCCGTTTCGGAGGAGTATGGGAACGAAAACTGTGACACGAGAATTTTATATATATTTTTTATATTTACATCTGTGACTTAGTTATTTATGAAAATGATCTTAGTCTGTTTGTTGATTAAATTAAAATATTTAAGAATGTTTTTATTTAAATTTAACATTTTAAAAATTACCTACATAAAAAAATAAAAAAATTTCTAGAAAACTTTCGTAAAAACTGTGTTAACTATTTAACTGTGAGTTGATTATTGAAATAACCTTAGTTTTAATTTAAAAAAAAGCACCATTTTTAAAATACAATTTGTTTTTGAATATTTGAAGTTTAGGTACTAATTTTCAAACGCTTTCGAACGTTAACTGTTTGAGATTAGTAAATTTTTTTACATGAATTATTTTCAGCGCCATCATCGGATTGTAAAATTAGGTCCCGGAAAAAACCAAAGAAAAACTGGTATCCCTATTGGGCATGCACACTTTTTTTTGTATGTTACAATTGTCAAACCATTTAAGAGTGGGGGACTATTATTAGTTCATTCAGTATTAAGACTTTCAGATATAAAAATAAATCATTTCACTAATACTTACATACATATATCCCATCACAATAAACTACTACTTAAAGCTAATTCCGTTCTTCTACCAGTAAGTTGACGTTTTCTACGCTTCATTCTAGGAATGTGCTATTGATCGATAACACAAATTTTGAATAAATACTTATTTTTTCTGATTAATCAAATCTGTTGGATTACCTTTATTCAAAATGTGATTAATCGGCAATTTTTATTAATCGATAACCATTACTATCTGATCACACATCGCTATTCCATGCTTATGTAATTTTATAGAAACAAGCAAATACCAACTATGTATATAGTATCTGATATAGAGATGGATGGAGATGTAGGGGGTGGGTTCAAGAATGAGGAAACTGACAGGCGAATAGAAAGGAGAAGAGGATACTGGAACTGAAGGAATAAATAAACAAATGGAAATAGGATAAGGACGTGAAAGAGGCACAGCAGGAGGGATGAGTAGGGGGAGATTAAGGGTCATGGGAAAAGCAAGCAATAGATTTTCTACCTGGGTTTTATATTTGATACTACATGCTTGAGGCTGTTATAATCGCAAAATGCTAGAATCACAAGGCAAAACGAATCTTGTACCTTGAAATTAACATCTTGCAAAACATCTGTGTAAATTTTATTAAATTTTGTTAAGCGAATTTTCAGTGATGCGCGAACAAACATAAGGACAAACAGACAAAAACTGTTAAGAGTAAAATTTTATATTTTAAAGTATTATTATAGCCACTGCTTTCAACATGTGAATTTATTGAGTGATTTGGGACCAACAAATAGTGCCAATAAACAAACGAGATCGATCTAATGCGAAGAATATGTGACTAGTTTGAAACTAGAGATTGTTCCTACAGGGTATATACCGCTGTATGTACAATGTACATATAAAAACACATTGCTTTTGCCAAATTATAAATGCAATCATTAGTTCGGCGCATACAAGTCTGCGTTGATCAAAACGAAAATAAAAATAGGAAATTGGTTTTGGGGACGTGAAAGATATGAGATGAAAAATATTGACGAAGATATAGAGAAACTAACATACATATTTACTTATATATAGCCTCTGTGTTTGGTTGCGTATTTTACTATATTTTTTTTTATGTTTTTTTGTGTGTGCTAAAATGAAAAATAAAAACTTTGGCCTTCCAAATAAATCACAAACACGAGCGGGTAGTGAACTTGACCGCAATAAAGGCGGAGGGTTGGAAACACACATTTTTTGTAAATTTTTTCTCCTCGTACATAAAACTTAGTTAACTAAATAATGTAAAGCTTGCCATTTATCTTGACGTACTTGTTGTTAAAATAATATCACACAAATTATATTTAACTAAAAACAGCTTAGTGTGGATGATAAACAATTAAAGCAGAGATGCGTATAGAATTGTACATTTAAGAAAGCATTTCTACAAAACAAAGCGAAAATAAAATATTTCCGTACGGTAAAATGGATACTAAACTATAAATTTGACTTCTAGCAATCAATTGGTGAAAATCGTATTCATTTCTGTTTATTAGATGTTGAGTGATGCGCGCACAAACATACAGACAGGCAAACAAAAATTCAGAGAACCCTTGTTTTGACTTTTATTAGTGAATAAAGACAATCGTATGTACGTTTCTTCAATGTCTTTTATGCACAAACATCGGGCTGTTGTGATAACGCAAGTGAAGGCCGAACATAGCACAACTTCTGGAAGAATGTTTGCCGATCAATCATTGGATCACGCGTTCCTTTTTTGACATATTGTAGTACTTTTGAGTATTAGCTGAATTATCTTCCACCTTGCTTGGGAGTACTCCGTTGAATAGTTTTTTGGGGGGTTTTTTGGAAAGTATTCTTGCTTAGGTGTTGCATGTAGTACTCAAGAGTAAAGGGTACTTCGAGTTGGTATAGTTCATCCTCTCCAACGACATCGGCATGTAAATTGAAACACATTTGTGTATATGAGTGTTATTAAGTATCTACTCCTATACTCTTTAAGGCGTATTCCCCTTTTGAGTGAACTGAGTGCTCTCGTTGTTTGGCAAGCCATTTCAAATTTTGCTCGCTGAATACAGCGTTAATACATTCCAGTACATATTCCCTTCTTTGTATATATGTATGTACATTGTACATACATATGTATGTAACTCACGAATGGTTTTGCACATTTTTTTAAGTTATTTTTAATAAATTATTTCTGGAACTCTAACAAATCGTGTGAAATTTTAAATTTCACAGTGGACATGAATATACACAATCAATAACCAGGGACCCCCAATAACGATTAATTTTGTATTTTTAATGTCAAAACTCAAAGGCTTCCTCCTATCGTAGAACAGTTTCAAGTACATGAATGAGCATGTCTCTTCATGCTTAACCGAAATCTACAATGATTGAAAAAAGTTTGAGTAAATCCTATATAAATTACAACTTAATCATTACTTTTGAGCTTAATTTTTTTAGTCAAACATAAAACTTATTCCCTGAGTTTTATTATTTTGAGAGGAAATAAAACTTACCCTTAAGTTTTATATTTTTGCTCGACAGTAAGCTTTATTCTGTGAGAGATATTTTATCGTTCAAGGATAAAAATTAAGTTACGAGTTTTAAGTTTTTTTCGCAGATCAAAAAACTCAAAAGTTCGCTGCGCCTTTAAGGAAATTTGTTGCTCATAAATATTGGTTGGTATAATCTCGTCAACATATCGCTCCTCTAGTTCAACAACGACGCAATTGTCAATTTTAAAGTTTCGAGATAACGCTCACAAAAGCTTTAAAAAGTACTAATTATTGCTGTGTATCAATTTTATAATTGTATTACAAATAGTTTTCGCGCTAGATGCTTGCGAAGTTGTTCCAATCGTGAATAACGTATGCGCGGACAAATATTGAAACTTGCTTCACCAAAACTTTAAATTTTACAATTGCGTCGTTGTTGAACTAGGGAAGCGATATGTATGTACTCAATTATTTAAACATAGTTTTAGTCACATACATATACTTGCCATAAAGGCGAAGCGGCCTTTTGAGTTTTTTGATCTACGAAAAAACTTAAAACTCGGAACTTAATTTTTATCCTTGAACGATAAAATATCACTCAAAGAATAACGCTTACTGTCGAGCAAAAATATAAAACTCAAGGGTAAGTTTTATTTCCTCTCAAAAAAATAAAACTCAAAAAGTGATCATTACGCTTAATCAAAAAAATAAAACTTAAGCGTAACGATTATTGTTGATTTTTATTGAAAAAAATCATAAAATAATGATAAAATGTCGAGTTCTATAATTAAACTTATAACAGTTACGGTCCCTGTCAATAACTAGTACACTACGCGTCTTTTGAATGGGTACTCGTATATGATTAATTTCGCGGTATTGACAATTTAACTTTGATTTGCTTGACCTTCAGCATAGATTTTTGTATTAATTTGGAAAATCGTATATGGGCATTTCTCCCAAAAAGTCAACTTTTGTAGCGTGCGAACTTTGGGAGAAATTCCCATATACATACATATGTACATATGTACGTGAATTTTTTTTTGTCCGAGAAAATTCGAGAAAATAAAACTTAAAACTATAATTGACGCGGAGTGTAGGTATTCTATCTGTATATATGTATATGTATGAAGATATTAACACATTACAATTGTAGGTGCCTATATATTCATTTACTGCAGGTCAGGTGTATTGATTGGCCGTATGCAATTATTTAAAATACACTCGCACATAAATATGTTTAACTGGAAAAACCGCAAATTGGAACGTGACAATACCAAACTATTCACACATAAATGTATACGTACATATGTACATACATATGTATTTACTCTAAGGTGAAACTCCAAACTTGCCAGAAAAAATTTCGTTTACAACTTCTTCTAACTAACCGCAAAGTAGTCCGATAAGGACCCAGTTTGTAACAATAAAAATTCAAAGGTGTACTTAAGCATTCATCAAGCGTAAGTTTTTTAGTATAGTCAATTATATTTCGGATACCGTAAGTTGAATTTCAGAATTAATAATTGAACTTCGGAATATGTGAAATGAATTTCAGAATAGTCGTCAATTGTATTTCAGTTTCAATCATTTGATATTTCAGGGTTCTGAAATATAATTTACAGTTTTCGAAGTAGAAACAACGTCTTCGGACGCATAATTCACGTTATCTGAAGTAGAAGTTTCGACGTCTGAAGTCCAATTGCCTATCCTGAATTAAACTTGATGGTTCCTGAAGAAAATTGCTAGTTCTAAAGTTAAATTTCTGATTTTTAAAGAACATTTTATGCTTTCTAAAATATGTACATACGAAACAGGTAAAAAGGAGTAGTTGAAGACTAGTATATTTTTATTGTAAACAATTGACACAACCTTTAAAAAAAATATCAGTCTATTATATAGCAAAAAGGCATTGGGCTTGTTGTTTACCCTTTTTCTGTAGTTTAGAACTACTTTCATTGACTGCATGGGAAAAACCAAACCAGAAAGGAAACACAACAACAACAACCAGTTGTATACTTCTATTTTGTGACTGCTATCAGACTTGTCCGAAAAAACACTAAAGTTGCATCAGTAAAAATTAAAAGTTAAGCAAACTGTTCGAATGTCGAGAGTTGGTAAAAACATATCTGAGAAATTCTGAAGAAAAATAAATAAATCAAAATAAGAAAAAATAAATAAGAAAACATGAATACAGTAAAAAATAAAAATAATAAAATAAAAAACCATAAATAAAGAAAAATAAAAGAAAAAAAAAATTAATAAAGAAAAAAGAATTAAATAAAAAAAAATGAAAAATAAAAAGGTAAAAAAAAACACAAAAACAAAAAAAAAAATTTAAAAAACAAAAACTAAAAGACTATAAAATAAATAATAATATAAAATAAACAAAATTAAAAACACAAAACTTCTCCCACGTAAGGTGATCTCTTGGCGGCCACCGTGGTGTGGAGGTAGTGTTGTCGGCCTACCACACCGAAGGTCCGGGTTCGAGCCCTGGTACAGGTTACATCAAAAAGTGGTTTGAAAAAGTTTTTCAAAAACGGGGTGGCCCCTCGGCAGTGGTTTGGCAAACTCTCCGAGTGTATTTCTGCCATGAAAAGCTTCTCAGCAAAAATTCATCTGCTTTGTAGATGCCGTTCGGAGTCGGCGAAAAACCGTAGGTCCCGCCAATTTGTAGGAAAAAATTTAAAAGTGGCACACCACAAATTGGAAGAGAAGCTCGGCGCAAAAATCTCCTAGGAGGTTGATGATATAACTGTTGTATATCGCGCCTCTTAATGGATAACTTCACCGAATTTAATTATTTTCACACGTTAGTTCGACTACTGGGTAATTCGCTTTTATGCGTTTTAATACTGCGGCGCAAGCTTGCTTAATCTTTAGTAAATTATTTAAATTAAGTCAAATATATATGAGCGTAAATGCATTCGTGTGCCAATAAAAGTAATACAATAGACTTCAGAGTAAATTATAATAATAGCATTAACATTTTTATAATTTTAATTCAGAATTCATTATTCGTGTGTAATTGTTCTTTTAGTGTATAAAAAGTAATGTAGGTGGTCCACACAAAACTTTCATATCAACGGCTTAGCGGATGAACTCTCTTTTTTAAAACATTTTAAGCTGGTGAGAAGGAAGTAGTAGGGAAGGAAGTTGATTTAGAGGAAGATAAATACCAGTACAGAAATCGCTATGAAAAGGGAAGATATCACAGGCGTGCTTAGCTTTTAATGTCTTAAAGAGCTTTTAATAATTCAAACATTGTCATGCTTTTCAAATATTGCTTGTATTACCCTCCATGGCGTATGAGCAACCTGCAATAATATCACCACAAATGTAAATGTTCAAAGAACGCTGATCACACATTGGCAGAGTGATTTGCAGGCGTGTCAGTAGTGTTCGACCAAAAATATGTGAAGTGCTTGGACTTTGATGCATGCAGACTATAAAACTATATACGAGTATATATGTATGTATGTATGCACATATGTAGATACATATAAACACTTTTCTGCACAACTCAGTGTAATTGAAATACATTTTGGGTACATTTATTCCTTCGTTTGAATTTATTTTTATTTGTTACCGCTAAATCACTATTTGATTGCTTTTTTGCAAACATAAACTTTTAAATGATACATTTCAGTCGAATAATACTACAAATTAACAAGAAATATTTAACAACGGCAGGCGTCATTTTTATTTAAATTTTATGAGTTAGTAACAAATTTAGTGGGTACTTCTTAGTCAGTTTGGGTAATTGGTTGAACAATACAGATAAAGAAATTGATAGAAATTTGATGAAAATAATATTGAAAATAAACCAAAATATAAATTAAAATAAAATAAAACAAACCAAAATAAAAAAAATATATTTGAAGGGTTTGCGAGCTCAAGACCAGTTAAAAACAATTCTTAGTTAATTATTATAAATTAAAATAAAGGCAAATAAAACAAAATACAATAAAATAAAATATTTTTAAAATAAAATAAAATAAAATAAACGAAATAAAACAACGTAAAATAAAATAAAAAAAGGAAAATGAAATAAAATAAAAGAAAATAAATGGAAATAAAATAAAACAAGGTAAAATAAAATAAAATAAAATAAAGTAAAATGAAATAAAATAGAATAAAATAAAATGAAATAAAATACAGCAAAATAAAATAAAATAAAATAAGATAAAATAAAATAAAGTTAAATGAAATAAAATAAAATACAGCAAAATAAAATAAAATGAAATAATAAAATAAGATAAAACAAAATGAAGTAAAATGAAATAAAATAAAATAAGGAAAAATAAAATTAAATAAAACAAAGAAATAAAATAAAATTTAATAAAATAAAATATAATAAAATAATATAAAATAAAATAAAATAAAATAAAATAAAATAAAATAAGATAAAATAAAATAAAATAAAATAAAATAAAATAAAATAAAATAAAATAAAATAAAATAAAATAAAATAAAATAAAATAAAATAAAATAAAATAAAATATAATATAATATAATAAAATCAAATAAATTAAAATTAAATAAAATAAAGTTAAATAAAATAAAATAAAATGAAATAATAAAATAAGATAAAATAAAATAAAGTAAAATAAAATAAAACAAAATGAAGTAAAATAAAATAAAATAAAACAAAATCAAAAAATAAAATAAAATAAAATAAAATAACACAAAATAAAATAAAATAAAATAACACAAAATAAAATAAAATAAAATAATGAAATCAAATAAAATAAAATAAAATACAATAAAATTAAATATTTTTAAATAAAATAAAATTAAATAAGCTAAATATCATAATATTAAATAAAATAAAACAAAATAAAATAAAATAAATTTAAAAAATATAAAGATAAAAAATAAAGTAAAATTATCTAAAATAAAATAACATACAGTAAAATAAGGAAAAAATAAAATAAAATATAATATAATAATAAAATGAAATAAAATAATATACAGCAAAATAAAATAAAATGAAATAATAAAATAAGATAAAACAAAATGAAGTAAAATGAAATAAAATAAAATAAGGAAAAATAAAATAAAATTAAATAAAACAAAGAAATAAAATAAAATATAATAAAATAATATAAAATAAAATAAAATAAAATAAAATAAAATGAAATAAAATAAAATAAAATAAAATAAAATAAAATAAAATAAAATAAAATATAATATAATAAAATCAAATAAATTAAAATTAAATAAAATAAAGTTAAATAAAATAAAATAAAATGAAATAATAAAATAAGATAAAATAAAATAAAGTAAAATAAAATAAAACAAAATAAGGAAAAATAAAATAAAACAAAGAAATAAAATAAAATTTAATAAAATAAAATATAATAAAATAATATAAAATAAAATAAAATAAAATAAAATAAAATAAAATAAAATAAAATAAAATAAAATAAAATAAAATAAAATAAAATAAAATAAAATAAAATAAAATAAAATAAAATAAAATAAAATAAAATAAAATAAAATAAAATAAAATAAAATAAAATATAATATAATAAAATCAAATAAATTAAAATTAAATAAAATAAAGTAAAATGAAGTAAAATAAAATAAAACAAAATCAAAAAAATAAATAAAATTAAATAAAATAAAAAAATATAATAAAATAAAATAAAATAAAATAAAATAAAATAAAATAAAATAATATAAAATAAAATAAAATAAAATAAAATAAAATAAAATAAAATAAAATAAAATAACACAAAATAAAATAAAATAAAATAATGAAATCAAATAAAATAAAATAAAATACAATAAAATTAAATATTTTTAAATAAAATAAAATTAAATAAGCTAAATATCATAATATTAAATAAAATAAAACAAAATAAAATAAAATAAATTTAAAAAATATAAAGATAAAAAAATAAAGTAAAATTATCTAAAATAAAATAACATACAGTAAAATAAGGAAAAAATAAAATAAAATAACAATAATAAAATGAAATGAAATAATATACAGCAAAATAAAATAAAATAAGAAAAAATAAAAAATATAATAAAATGAAATGAAATAAAATTAAACAAAACAAAAAATTACAAAATAAAATATAATAATAATAAAAAAAAAACTATACAACGAAATTAAAATAAATATTACAAATTATATATACACACATACGTATACATTTTTTTTGTCATAGTGTTGAACCTGTTTTTTAATAAATTTTGAACTTGTTAAATGATAGCAAAGTAGGTACTATGGAGGGATAAATTTTGCTATAGTGAAATCATTTTGTAATACTAATTTGCAAGAGCGTCAAATTATATTCAACTAACAACCGTCAAAAATGTTTATTCCAAGAAACTTTGCTAGCGGTTAGCACTAGTCTAGTCTATTGCAGGATTGACTTCCGTAATAACTTCGATACCAAACAATTGAAATTAGACACTCAAATCAATCGGAAGTTTGACATTTCAGTATCGGAATTGAATCGCTGTAGCATCGTCAACTTATTCTACAACAAATTCAATTTTATTCATTTAAATTAATGATTGGCAGCAATGTCGCTTAAACAACAGCCCATTACAGGTAAGTGGTTAGCCAAAGTGATCCCGTTGATCCCTCATTTATTTAAGTAAAACTATAAAACAATATTGTATTAGTCTATGTTTGCGCCTAATTGGCATCTCTATATCGATCAATCATATCAAATGTCGAGTAGTGGCCTTGGCAGCATTGACTGTCAGCTGTCAATGTTCTCTTCCTTTTTTTCTATCCTTATAATTAAAACCATCAAAACGAATGCAAGTGTTTTCTTTACTAAATCGGATCTAATCCTCGCGTAAGTAAAACTTACAACCCGCAACCCGCTATTTAACGCCCACATTTTGGTCCATCGAGCCAAATCACGCAATATTTCCGCGAAATACAGTCCACGTCGCGTTATTTTTAATATTTTATAAAAACACGCACATAAAAAATGTCTTCGCTTAAAGTTCGCGATTCTGCTTTAAAAGCAATAAAGCGATATTTGCAAACAAGCAAATCCGATGCGCTTGCAGTCGATACAGAGGCTGCAACTACATATTTACAATTGCTAGAAGAGCAATGGGAACGCTTCGGTGCAGCACAAGAACAGGTGGAGGTGTCTTGTGGTAACGAGAACGTCGCAGTGGAAGAGGAGTCACGCATTCAAGGTGAGGAGTGGTATTCTGTCGCTAAATCAAATTTTAAGCGCATTCTTGGGCCACAAAAGCAACCAACTCCTGAAGCTCCACCGACCGCACCAGTACGAATGCCGCTACCGAAGCTGCAATTACCATCTTTTAGTGGCGATCCAACTGAATGGATCACTTTTCATGACGCATTTTGCTCACTAGTGAATTCCAATGCAAGTCTGTCGGACGGACAGAAGTTGCAATATTTGCGCAATTGTTTAAAAGGTGAAGCATTGGAATTAGTTAGTAGCTTTGCTGTAAGCGACAGCAACTACAGTGAAGCATGGGATATGCTGACAGCACGTTATAAAGTCATGCGTATCATAGTGGATAGCCATATTAAATCATTATCATCGATTGAAAAAGCATCGAAAGACTCCGCAAAAGCAATTAAGCATGTGCTTAATTTAACGTTGCAACACGTTGGGGCGCTACGGGCCCTCAAACGTCCGGTTGAGTTTTGGGACGACTGGCTCGTTCACTTAACTGTTTCAAAATTAGCCTACGAGACCCGAAAACAATGGGAACTATCGCTTGTGATCGACGATGTGCCATCATTCACATCGCTTCGTGATTTTTTGGAAACTCGAGCGCGCTCTTTGGAGATGGTTCCTGCAGCCGTAAACGCACGTACAAACTCAAAGAACGTTCTTCATACAACGTGCAACCAACCAGAACCAAAAAATCATTCATCACCAAACACCGCTAAAATCGTAGCATGTACGTACTGTAAGGGTGAGCACAGAATCTACACATGCGATAAATTCAACCAGCTCGACGTAAGGGCAAAGCTATCAACCATCAAGTCGCAAGGGGCATGTCTAAATTGCCTTAGTAAAGGACATGCTTTCGCAAACTGCCGCAGCTCATCATCGTGCCGCATATGCCAACGCCGGCACCACACGCTTCTTCATGCTGGCCTCAACACAAATGAGGCAACTCCCGCTATTCAAAATGCCGTCCAAGGCACCAATGTAACTTCGCACTACGCAGATGCTGAACGAGTGGTATTACTGGCTACTGCTGAAATTTTACTGCAAGACAACGCTGGCCGCTGGCAGCCAGCCAGGGCACTCTTCGACAACGGCTCACATGCTTCGTTTATCACGGAGCCCTGCGTTCAACGCCTTCGTTTGCCAAGAAGTACATCATCAGCTCGTGTCACGGGTATTGGATCCGCACAAGGAGGTCGCACAAAAGGTGAAGTCAAATTAGCCATAGCTCCAAGAACACTAACTGCTACATTTTGGGTGAGTACACTCATTTTATCTAAAATCACTAACGACCTACCAACAAACGCATTGTCCGAATCACGGTGGCCACATGTCAGTGGCTTACCCCTTGCTGACCCCAGCTATTTCAAACCTGGTCCGATAGATGTCTTGATTGGCATGGACGAAATGGACAAGTTTTTACTTGACGGCCTAAAAAGGGGTCAAAATGGTACTCCGATGGCACAGAATACCGCGTTCGGTTGGGTGCTGTTTGGCAACGCGACTCCTTCACAAGTAAAACCTCGTTCAATCTCAACGCATTATTGTAACACGCAACTAGCTGACCTTCTCACTAAGTTTTGGGAGCTGGAAGAGCTACCAGCCAGAAAGTTCTATACGCCTGAAGAGTTATACTGTGAGAAGCTATACGACGATACAACTCAACGCGCAACAGACGGTCGATTTATTGTACGTCTACCGCTCAAACCCGAGGTTGTGATTGGTGAGTCGCGTAACGCAGCCGTTCGGGCATTGCTGCGCATGGAAAAGAGGTTCGCCGTTAACAAAGGTCTTTACGAAGAATACAGCAAATTTATGAAAGAGCTGCTCGACTTAGGTCATATGGAGCTGGCCAACTCAACTACGCAAACCGCATACTATATGCCACATCACGCAGTGGTAAAGGAAACAAGTTCCACGACCAAGCTTAGGGTCGTCTTTAACGCGTCAATGAAGACGTCGTCAGGGCAATCGTTGAATGACGCGCTAATGGTTGGTCCGCAGCTCCAACAAGATCTTTTCTCGCTTCTGGTTCGCTTTCGCACCCATCGCTATGGTATAATCGCTGACATCGAGAAAATGTATCGACAGGTCTACGTCGATAAACGAGACGTCGACTATCAACGCATTGTGTGGCGTGAGCATTCATCGCAGCCTTTACGTGACTATCGGCTATTACGGGTCACTTATGGGGTGGCCTCCGCTTCTCATCTCGCGGTCAAATCGTTACATCGCGCGGCACAACAAGCTGGCGCGTTATATCAAAAGGCTGCAAAGATCATTACCGCAGACTTTTACATGGATGATTTGCTATCGGGGTCCGACTCTCTTCAAGAGTTGACAGCGCTCCAACGTAATATTTCGCATGTTTTATCTCAGTGTGGTTTCGAGCTCCGGAAGTGGGCAACCAATTGCGAGCACCTGAGACAACAGATACCGCAGGCGTCTACACAGGTGTCTCATCTTTTGGCTGAGGGGAGTGATATCCGAACTTTAGGATGTATTTGGCATACGGATACCGACTCTCTTTCGATAGCCTTCAACATAGAGCCACTTCAGTGCGAATTAACGAAACGCGCTTTCCTCTCCGATACTAGCAAGATCTTCGACCCTCTCGGCCTCATCTCTCCATGCACCATTCGGTCAAAAATCTGGTTGCAGAGAATTTGGCGTTCCAATGTCGATTGGGATGAATTAGTTCCACCTGAGATAGCTACGGATTGGTTAGCACATAGAAAAGAGCTGACCACGCTTTCATCGCTCAAGTTAAACCGTTGGCTGGGTATTAGCCTATTCACTGACGCAGAGTTCCACGTTTTCACTGACGCATCAGAAGCTGCCTATGCAGCTGCTATTTACTGCCGCACTCAATCATCGGAAGACGAGGTAAACGTCGTGCTCATCGCTGCGAAAACTAAAGTGGCACCGCTAAAAACTACTTCGCTACCACGTCTAGAGCTCTGCGCAGCTCATCTAGGCGCCAAGTTGGTCCGCCTAATTCAGCAAAGTTTTGGACACAAACTCGAAAGACTGTATGCGTGGTCAGACTCAACGATAACGTTGGCATGGCTGCAATCAAACCCAAGTCGTTGGGCAACATTCGTCGCAAATCGTGTAGCCGACATACAAGAAGTTTTGCCGTCATCGAATTGGAGACACGTCGCCTCCGAGCACAACCCCGCAGATTGTGCCTCTCGAGGTCTCACACCTGCACAGCTCCTCGATCACCGCTTATGGTGGCAGGGGCCCCACTGGTTATCTGAAACCAATCGCCTTTGGTCGCAACACATAACGCAACATACTACGAAGCTGGAGTTGAAATCACTCAAAATTAGCGCTCATGTAACGCAAACGCACAAATATTGGGATTTGCTAACCAAATTTCACTCATACAAAATGCTCAAACGAGTGACCGCATACATACTTCGCTTCATAAACAACACTCGCACATCTGTTCAGAAGTCGAACGCACAAGAACGACTATCGGGACCATTAACATGCTCTGAAATCCGCAAGGCTGAACTATCTTTGGTAAAGTATTCCCAAGCTAACGTTTTCGCACAAGAAATTTCTAATTGCAGGTCAGGGAAGCCAATACCAATACGCAGTAGCCTCGTTCGTCATCAGCCATTTTTAGACGACGAAGGCATCCTACGGGTAGGAGGTCGAATTAAGAACGCATCGTGCTCGAACGATATAAAACATCCCATGATCTTGCCTAAAAATTCACCACTAGCCAAAGCTATCGCCGCTGAAACCCACATCGCAATGTTGCACGCTGGTCCGCAAATGATGCAAACCGCAATACAACGTCAATTTTGGATCCCTGGTATTCGAAATTTAGTTCGGGGCATATACAGACACTGCGTACAATGCAAACGCTTGAACCGCAAACCGCTACGGCAACAAATGTCCGATCTACCACCTAGTCGCGTTACGAGTACGCGATGTTTTCTTGAAAGTGCGGTCGATTTTGCTGGCCCATATAACATAAAATTTACACATGGCAGAGGCGCGAAATCTACGAAAGCATACATATGCTCGTTTATATGCATGAGCACAGGCGCCATGCATCTAGAATTGGCGGGAGATCTCACATCTGCGAGTTTCATCGCTGCGTTCAAACGTTTCACCAACCGAAGAGGGCATTGCCAACATATGTTTTCCGATAACGGCACGAATTTTGTCGGTGCTGAAAGGGAACTCCGTGCCGCTTTCGAACGGTGCATCAGCGACGACAAGATGGCATCCTACTTCGCCGATACGCAAATCACTTGGCATTTCAACCCTCCAAGCGCTCCACACATGGGCGGCTATTGGGAGGCCGGAATTAAGCGCATAAAATATCATTTAAAGCGCACATTGGACTCGTCACTACTGTCGTACGAGGAATTTTCAACGGTCTTAACAGAGGTGGAAGCCTGCGTCAATTCTCGACCCCTCTGCTGGATACCTTCTGACATTCAAGATTTCGAGGTGCTAACGCCGGGACATTTTATGGTCGGCGAACCAATAAAGGGGCTACCGGAACCTGACGTAGAAAATTTCAAAGGCAACCTTTATCAGCGGTGGCAAGCAATCACAGCAATAAGGCAACATTTTTGGAGGCGATGGCGAGACGAATATCTCGCGAATCTTCAGCGGCGGTCAAAGTGGTTTCGGCCAACGCAAAACCTAGAACGAGATGACGTCGTAGTTATCCACGACAACAACGTTCCTCCTACTAAATGGAAACTTGGTCGAGTTCTCGACAGCTATCCCGGCTCAGATGATCGCGTACGAATTGTCAATCTACGAACATCCGAAGGGGAACTGCTGAGGCCTATTGCGAAACTATCGTTGCTACCAACAAAAACTGATATATTTTCAATTTAAATTTTGTTAATGTCAAACTACTTTTGCTTTTTTATAAATTTGAACGGTCGTTCAAGGCGGCCGGCATGTTTGCGCCTAATTGGCATCTCTATATCGATCAATCATATCAAATGTCGAGTAGTGGCCTTGGCAGCATTGACTGTCAGCTGTCAATGTTCTCTTCCTTTTTTTCTATCCTTATAATTAAAACCATCAAAACGAATGCAAGTGTTTTCTTTACTAAATCGGATCTAATCCTCGCGTAAGTAAAACTTACAACCCGCAACCCGCTATTTAACGCCCACAGTCTACAATATTTGTCTTATAATTACGTACACAATTCATACATTTTTTTATGTGGCTAGTAATTTGTTACACTATATTATTAAGAAATATGTATATATATGTATATACATATGTATGTACGGATGTGTTTTACAAGTATTTAATGCACAAAAGCAAGGAGAACAGGAAAAATAATTAAAATTAAGTACTTAATACATGTTTGTATGTATGTTTGTCGTGTAAATAATTTTTTTACTTAACCGCAGCCAATCATTTACCTACTGCCCGTCGTTAATTAATATGTATGTAAATTATAATTGCATATTTTGTACTAATTAAATTGCGGACATAAAAATTCGTGTATCCACATGGGCTAGCAAAAAAAAAAAATATTTCACTTTCGTCGTGGTATAGTCGCACTAAATTTTATTTGAAATAAGTGTTTTTGTTGTAACAACTTCATATCGCTAGCTGAGTCGAAGGTTATACTATGTTGTTGTTGTTTTTGTATTAAAAGCACTTTGTCCTATCAATTGCCGCTTTGAAAGCATTCAATCTCAAACCTAGCTTTGATTGTTTTCCCAATCTCCACTGAAAATGTGTGGATATTATGTGAAGAGAGAGCAACCTTAAACCGAATTGTGGTGGGAGGTAATACTAAAAAGTGTGTTCAGATAAACTGGATTGAAAATTCACAGAAACTCTTGTGGAAAAATAATAATTGTTGCTGTTTCTCTTTTCCTTCTTTTCCCCTGATTTTCTTCTTTTATATAATTTTGCATCTTCTTTTCTCTTTCTACCCTTAGCCCTATCACAATTTATAACATCGTGCTTGGAAATGCTGCATTTTATCTATGTTCAAGACTACATTCGGATGGGTCAAGTCGTTTGGGGTTAATAGGAGATATGTCGAAAAATAAGAGTAATGTACTTAGAAATGTTTGTGCTGAAATACGATCCAAAGTACCTAACATTTGATAAACCTTTTTCTTAAATTTGAAAACAGTGGCAACTCTGTAAAAATCTTATGTTCCATCGAAATGGGTCATCCGTTTTCGAGATAATAGTGGGTATGCTAAAAATTTCAAAAATTAGATGGCAACCCCACCAGAAATATTTTTTTTTTTTTCAAATATGAATAAAAATAGCTTTCATCAATATTGTCATATATAAACAAAAAAAACTCAGATAGGTGGCAACCCTATAAAACGTCAGTAACTCGAATCCGAAATAATGAAGCCTGAAAAACGTACATTCGATTATTGTTTTATACTTATTAGCTTTATTGAATCATTTTTACTTGATATATTTATTATTTTAAATAATAGATAGGCATTTTGGGTGAAAAATCGGTTTACGAACTAAAAGCAATTTAATAATCGATTGATCACAAATGGAATTGGATCTTAGTGAAACATCTTTCTACTCGTCGTCCCATCTCTACTAGTAACTTTTGACTATATCCGACTGCTTCTGACATAAAGTTATGCACATACATACATATATTCGACATTGCTCTCATAAATCGGTAAAAACAATTTTGATGTTTTGAAAGTTAAATGGCATATATGTAGTTAAGATAAACAAATGGATATTTGAGTCGTTTCGGTAACATGGAACTGATTGACGAAAATATATGTTATTTAAATAAATGCTACGCTCAATATTTATCCGAATACACCGGAATGCATAAACCTGTTGATTTGTAACTAATCAAAGAGCTGCATTGATGCTGTAATTAGCAATTTGGTGTGAATATTAGCCAAAGAGAATATACGGTCGCCGTAAGCATTACCCAACAAGCATTTTTGGAAATGTGTGTATAACTTTCATAAACATGAAATGGTATTAAACCTTTTATTCGATGTTTGCAAGTATGAGAATAAGAGATAGACCCACCAATAATGATCAGGGTGATGAGCTGAGATATATCGCTGAAATTTTGTATGCGGCCGCCATTTTGTATAACATTAATCATTTATCAGAACCAGCAAGATCGGACTAATACAACGCATAGCCCCCAGTTAATCGATAGCTCCGATAAATGAGTTTTGGCCTCTAAATTTTGCAATTAAAAAGCTAGGAACGTAAGATTTTGCAGGTTTGGTACATATCATATATGTATGTGAAGAGTGCAGTAAAAATGGCCCAGATCGGACCAACATGACATATAACTCCCATACAATCGATTGTTGCGATAAATGGGTTTTGAGCTATGTGAAATTTGGGCAAATATCAAGCTGAAAATAGTGCGAGTGTTTAAGCAAATGATTAAAAAATATTTGCATAAATTATTAAAATTACCTGCCCGTTAAATTTTTTCAAAGTTACTAAAAAATGTTATTATTACCTATTCACACTCGTACACATTTGCATATTTTTTTTCCGATAAACAAACGCTACGTGACCATTTACCATATTTGTGTTTGTTTTATTTTAAACACGGGAAACAGCTTAACAATTTCTTAGGTACAAAAGCACAGAAAAAAAAAACTATTCAAATAGAGATTAAGAGAAGAATTTGTGGTGATTGGCTGAACTTTTTTTTACACAATTCAGCACGCATTAAGTTTTGATAAGCTTGAAAGGTAATGTAATCCTCTAACTTGAAGTGATCTAGTTCAAGAAACGAGGGAAGGGGATCTATATACTAATTCCATTTTAATTCATCGGTGTATTAGGAAAATACTTTACTCTCTTGACGCCAATAAGGGACCATTCCTATGAGATTGAGTACACCGTACAATATGAAGATATGAAAGTATGTATGTACATATCTCAAAACAAGAAAGCGAATATGTTATCGAAACTAATTTGTTGATTTATTTTAATCAACATCAATTTATTTATTGCGAACCACTTTAGTGCTTCCGCACAAATATCAAATCAATTTTGTATTTAATCAAACAAAAAAAAAAAACATAATAAAACCGGAGCGTAAAAACGTGTTTATTTTCTAAATACTTAATATCTTCGTGTTATTTGTTTTGCCACATTCGTTTTTTTTTTGGTTTATCTTATTTTTATGTTTTTTCATTCGTAAATATCATTCTGATTTTGTTTTGATTTTACAAATTTTACGGTGGGTTAGGCTTTACGCGCTATCAAGTGGCGTTAGCATGCTCTTAATGGGATTTACCGTTTTTGTTGTAAATATTTATTATTAATACATTTTTTATGTTTGTAAATAGTTAATTGGAATTGTATTGAGTTTATAAAAACTGACTGGAGTGTCGATATAATACTTTGTTATGCGGAAATTGGCGACATGAGCATTATGCGATATTTATGTTTTTGTTTTAGTTTGAGCTTCGTGAACAGCAATCGATTGTTTAATGTTTAATTAAAAATTTATTTCAATCTATTTAGTTATTCTTATTACAGTGTTTCAGATTTTGCAACTTTTTCTATCAGACAGATGGGCGATAGGTCCCGTAAGACCTTTCTCCCGTAAAGACCTTTTCTTGGTTTAGGTTTCGGTTCCCTATCGTTCTTTTCCATTTATTTTTTTGTTTGTTTTATTTTATTTTGTTTTATTCTATTTTATTTACTTTTAGTTTATTTAATTTAATTTCATTGTAGTTTATTTTATTTTGTTTTATTTTATTTTATTTATTTTTAGTTTATTTTATTTTAAATCATCTCATTTCATTTCATATCATTTCATTTCATTTCATTTTGTTTTACTTTATTTTATTTTATTTTATTTTATTTTATTTACTTTTAGTTTATTTTATTTTATTTTATTTTATTTTACCTTACTTTATTTTATTTTATTTTATTTTATTTCACTTTATTTTATTTTATTTATTTTTAGTTTATTTTATTTCATCTCATTTCATTTCATCTCAATTCATTTCATTTCGTTTTATTTTATTTACTCTATTTTATTATATTTTTTTTATTTTTGTTTTCCTTTTTTTTAATTTTATTTTATTTTACTTTATTGGTGCATTTAATATTTTTAAAAAGTTTTAATAATCCGAATGTACTTAGGGATTCTGAGCTTATTTAATCCAATGAGATATACCAATATGGGTATCAGTGGTTCTATTTTAACAAAAATAGACTTGCCACCTAATCTTATTGTACTTATTTTTTGGAAAATATTAAACAAAGCTCGGCCAGATACTAACTAGACTATAACAGCAGCTTAAAATTTTAAATTTTTCAGTCTTGGCTTTTATTAATTTGATTTATTTTAAATTACCCTTCCAGTTTTTGGCAGTTTTGGCTCGTGTTGAAACCGGTCAGTGCTAAGCAAAGTTCCAAACTGTGAATACATTATTGTTGAAAAAAGAAACATTCACGCAGATATGAAACAGTTAAGAAACCTGATAGATTAATAAACGTTACTATTATTTATTTGTTTACTTGAAAATTTGGGCTGTAATGTAAAGTTTTCCATATTTTTTTTTTCTTGGAATTCTTCCATTTTTAATTATGTCGCATTTAAATAAGCCATTAAACTTGCCAGATAAGCTAAATTTGAATTTATCAGTTAGTTTCTTCGATTATATTTTGTTCTTTTTATTTTAGAAAAACTATTTTTAGAAATTCATTAAAATAACTTTATTCTCCCAATTTAAATATAAGATAAGATACGGCTTTTTAAAACAACAATGCAGAAATCAAAGCTCAACAAAAACAGTTGATGACAGGTGAAAATACGAAGCAGTGTTGCCAGTGGGAAGTTTTTACACTGTTGTCACTTATTTAAAACTTTAAAAAATAGAGTGAGATAAGCCATTATAGATATCAAATAAAAAATATTAAAAAAACAAGTAAGGAAAGGGCTGTCTTCGGCTGTGCCGAAGGCTTTATACCTTTCATGAATACGCACAACTTTTCTAAGTGTCCGATCCTTACTTGAAATTACTTACAAACTCTCCAAAACTGTTAATTTAAAAATACATAGCCAAACCACATTTATCGGAGCAATCGATAATATGGGAGCTATATGTTATGTAAGTCCGATCTGTATGATTTTCACTACACACATCACATATATAATAAGTACCAAACCTGCAAAATTTTAAGTTTCTAGCTTTCTATTTGCAACATGTATAGCCCAAAACCCATTTATCGAAACTATCGATTATATGGGAGCTATATGTTATGTTGGTCCGATCTAGGTGATTTTCACTACACACATTACTTTTATAGTATGTACTAAACCTGCGAAATTTCGCTCGAATAGCTTTTTAATTGCAAGAGTTATAGGCCAAAACCCGTTTATCGGAACAATCGATTGTATGGGAGCTATGCGTTCTATCGGTCCGATCTTGCTGGTTCCGACAAATGATTAATCCTGTGCAAAATGGCGCCTGCTTGCAAAATTTCATCGAGATATCTCTAAAACTGAGGGACTAGTTTGCGTTCAAACAGACGGACGGACAGACGGACAGACGGACATGGCTAAATCAACTCAGCTCGTCGCCCTGATCATTTCGGTATACTTAATGGTGGGTCTATCTCTTCTTCTTCTCACACTTACAAACATCGGACCAAAGTTATAATACCATTTCATGTTCATGAAAGGTATAAAAATAATGTATATAGTTATAGTATTACAACAAAGCTGCAGTTCATAACATTATACAACAAGTATTAGTAAGTACCTTTTGTCTAGTATTTAGTACTCTTGGTCAGTTGTAAAGCACATGCACATGCAAAATTAAATTTTTTGCTCTCCTTTATTTTTGGCGAAGAGGATATTTATTGGTTATTTTTTTTTTTTTGTTATTGCAATTAAGTTTTCAAATACAGCAAGCTGTCAATGTCACTTGCAAATGCGGTCAGCAACAACAAGCAAACGCAAAATTTTTATTTAATTTTACATAGCAAAAGTATATGCGATTTATTTATTTACGTACTGTACGGTTTTTGCTCAACGCTGAGGCATCGCTGAGCGATGTGGTGAGTATTGTATCACGATGAAATGGTACCGTAAACATTTTGTACTACAAAATATATTTAACACACCGAATATATTGAACGTAATGAGAATTAAAAATGTTGTTTTTGCGTTGGTGGGGGTGTGTTGGTTAGTTTTAGGGCAATAAAGTGCTTGAAAGTATTGTAAAAGATTTTACACATTAGAAAGTATTTAAGTTTTTTAATTTTTTTATATTTTTATTTATTTATTTTTTTAATTTACAATGCGGTTTTTAGTAACAAAAGATAATCTGCGTTTCTTTACATTCCACTTTTTCTCATTTTTCACATTTTCCAACTTTATTTATTTTTTCCTTTTTTTCTTTTGTTATTTTATTAGAATAAATTTTTATTTTTTATATTTTTTGTTTTAATTAATATCACAATAGCGTAATCACAATAGATAGTTTTTCTTTCAGAAATCACATTTGTATGTTTGTTGTTATGTATATTTTTTCATGCGGCTTTTGTTAGTCATTCACTTGAAGATCGATAGATCGTTGCGACGTTCGATCAATTGCGTTCGTTTGCATTACAACCTTGCACAGCTGCGTTAAATAACAGGAACACTAGCGATTCTAAAATGGTCAATATGGCAAATATTCAATTAAATATTTAAACAAAAAATTTTTTTTTAATTTTCCGTTCTATTTTCCACCCCTACTAAAAACTGCATATTATGCCTAGCTGTGCTTCGCTGAAAAATTGTAGGCGTGACAAGGTATCGAAATATGTAAAAAAAAATATGTAATATGGAGTTTTAAGCATTAGATAGGTAAGTTATAAAATATACACTGTAAAAAATTTATATTAGACTAAACTCTTTTCTTGTTAAAAACAATATTTTAAATTGGGAAAATACTTCAAAGGCAAAGTGTTCAAAAACTAAATGGAATTATATGGTTTCTTCACCGCTGTATATAAACAACTTTTATTTGGGTTAGGCAAAGCCACAGAAAACCGTTAGTAGTAATATCACAAAGCCCAAAATTCACCAAAAATTTGCAAGTAGGCGTGTCTACTCCCCTTTTTTTAACCTTTACTGTGCCTTTAATGCTATAACTCGAACAATAATTTCCAAAGAAAGCTTTCAGATCAGCTCTAGTTGGATCACAGACAAGCTAGATAGCAGTACTATCACACAATATCTCGCAACTAGGTATATAACAATCGGTTACAGCACAACTTAGACTTCCTTACTTATTTTATTATTTAATTATTATTATTTTTCAATAAGCGTTTTCAATAAATTTAAATTTTCTTGGCTTAAAAAGCAATTCGAGCACTTTTTCAGTGGCAAGTTATTTTCAATATCACAATGCGCTGGATGCCGCAGTTATTCACATTTTTTTAGAAAAATATCTAATCTAAAAATACATTTCACTTTTTATTTTTATTTTTATTTTTTTCTTTCAACAACAACTTCCTTTAAACACATTTTCAAATTACCGTTACACAAGCGTATCACAAACGGCTTTGCAATATATCCGAATGCCGATCACACGTTGATTGTTTTTAGAAAAATCTCACAAGTTCGCGACGCTAGATATTATATCTACATATTTATTTATTTAATTTTTACTTTTTTTTATTTTTATTTTTACTTTGTTTATTTTTTTCTGTTTACCGCCACTCTACCGCTCGACTGTTTGTTAGCGCGTTTTGGACTAGCATGTTAACCGTAAATTGCTAATTTTCGAACTGATCGCTGTCGCGCATTTGTGATTTGTTCAAAGTGATCGCGTTCGACGTTTTTGTTAAACAGCTGTTCACCCGTCTAGCTTGGTTACGTTAACGGTTGGTTGCTCACGTTCAGAGGCACGAACAAAATGTTTTGAAAAGTACTCTCACTAGAGATAATAAATATTAAACTAAATCTATATTTCGGTTCTTCGGAATCGGGGCTGTCATGACCATTGCTATATCACAAGTTTTAGAAATACAAAAAAAGAAAATAGATAGGTAGAAAGGTAACAATTCATAAGTTAGTACATAAGACATAGGAGCGCATAACCTTACTTAACTATACAGAATAACTTCGGTCTTCTCCCTATACTTTTTCGATCTTTTCTCACTTTTATTTTTTTCTATCTTATTTTTATTTTATTTTATTTAATTTCACTTCGCTTTATTTTTTTTATTTTATTTTATTTTATTTTATTTTATTTTATTTTATTTTATCTTATTTTATTTTATTTTGTTTTATTTTATTTTATTTTATTTTATTTCATTTCATTTTATTTTACTTTATTTTATTTTATTTTATTTTATTTTTTTAATTTTATTTTATTTTGTTTTATTTTATTTTAATTTATTGTACTTTATTCTACTCTAAACAATCTAAGACAAAATCCCGATCATTATCACGTCTCTCAACGAGATTTACAACACAATATGCTCACTCTCAGCATTAACTTTCTAAACAAACAGCTGTATTTTCGTTTCATATATTTTACTTGTATTTCTGATCATTTCATTGTCATTTTCTTGGTGCTTACGCACTTGAAATGACCAATTGATCGTGCCACTTGGTGGCAAGTGGAGGCAAGACCGCCACTGCTTTGTTCCGCGCCACAATAAATGATTTGTTGCCGTCACCGATGCCAATAACAAGCGGCTTTGTATTATGTAAACAATTTTATAGACAAATAAAAATTAAACTAAAAAAATTTTATAAAAAAAAACTGAAGGAGTAAATGAATAAAGTTAAATGGGATAAGTGAATAACAAAGAAATATAAATTAAGGTGAATAAAAAGAAAATTTTTGAAATGATGTTGCTCCGCCTGGGAAATGACTCTCTATCTCCCTATCCCACTACCAATTCTCCCAAGTGGAGACAAATGTGTAACAAGCAATTTCGTTTTACGAAGATGGGTTGAAAATGGACTGTTCCGGACCTGCGTGAATAATAGGTATAGAGACTACCGTCCTACATCTTTTGTCAAATTCGGTTTGAAAACCACCCGATTTCGATATCAAAATTTTAGCTTCAATACGATGATGATCCCGTAATGCTCGTAGCAGTCTCCCGGACTATAACGTTTGTTTTCTTTTTTTGTTCAAGATGATAGCCAAAGTTCATTTGGCACAATTTGTTGCAGCGAACTTTGGGCTAAGATTTTCTTTTTGAAAAAAAAAAAAAGAAATAAAAACAGCAAATTAAATGCGAGGGTATTTGATGAGATACAGATTTATTTTCATTGTTTGTTTTTTTTTGTTATTATTTTTATTCTTTGTCGCGAATAACTAGATGAAAATGCAACTAAGTTTCAGTTGAGGTCGTTGAAAGCAAAATTATTAGGTATTTGGCATAATGTATTTATGTGCTTAATACATACATATAAATGCATAACTGCCGAAAAATCGTGCACTTTTTACGTACTCATTCGATAAGACAGTAACAAGATATTTAAATTGTATAGGCATTCCAGATGCCACAGGTAAGGGGAAGTTTTTAATTAAAAATAAATTATAAATACTTTTTATTGTGTCTTCATTTGCAGTATTACTTATACATACACATAATTATATGCACTAGTGATGCCAATACCGAGATCCCGGTGTTTGTTTTTCTTACAATCCCGATATTTTCATTACTAAAAACTTAATATGTTTGATTTATTCATGCACATTGTCTTTGTTGAAGTGCAATATATTTTATTATTTTTTATTGAAATTTATAAAAAATAAAATTTAAAAATAAAATATTAAAAATACTATTATTCTTTACACATTTTAAGGTTAGACAGTTTTTCGAAAAAATTTATCATTTTTTTCAACGTAAATTGTTAGAGGATAGCGATTACCTAAAACCCAGAGCTTAACTTGGGATTACGGGATTGTAAATTCCAATCCCGGAAATCCCGAAATTTGTGTATCCATACTGAATATCTAGTAAGGGACAAATTTTAAAATTTTCAACCTAAACTGTTGAAGGATAGCGAATACCTAAAATCCGGTATTAAACTCGCAATTTCGGGATTGTAATTTCAAATCCCGGAAATACCGAAAAAATGTCATCTCTAATGAATAAAGCGAGATAAATTTTTTTATTCTGTAAATTATTTGGGTGTTATAGATTGGTGGCTAGAGCGATAAGTTGAGGTAGCTTGAAATCATTATAGATAAAAGTTGAGTCTTTTATAATTACCAGATCGATGTTAGGTCAGAGTGACTTAAGTCTTGCGGGAAAGAACGCTTTAAAGTACGCCGTGGAGGTCTAATATGTTTCCAATATTTGTGGTGATCACGTGCCAATACACAAATTCGAAAAACTGACTACCTCAAAAAACAAACTAGTCGAGTAAGTAGTTCTGAGGTGATGCCCTCCCGTACTGAGCGACTATTCGCTTTTCCTGATATGCTCTTTATCTTAATTGAAAAGCTTTGACGATTGAGTGTGCAGCTTTACGTAATCGTAGGCAATTTAAATTGAACAAATTGATTTGTTATGTATTCTCCACGACTTTAGCTTTCATTTCAGGTTACATCTACAACTAAAGCATATTTTGTAAAGCAAAAAAAAGAAAAGATTTTAAGGGATAAAAATGATGCAAGAAAATAAGCAAAAAACAAGATGGTAAAACAAAATATTGACAAAAAGTAAAAAAGAAAATAATTTTATGTGAAAAAGAAATTAGTACAACATCCGATCACCTAGTAATTTCGATTAATTTCAATATTTTCCAAGATTATGGACTTAAAAAAAATGTATACAAATTGATGCCTATTTTGTAAAGCTAAAACAAATTAGGAGAAACAGTTTTTAGACCCCACTTACTCATAGCATCTATTTAAACTTTTTAGCTTACGTCAACAATTTGTTTTTCTTTTTTCGTATTGACGCTATGCTGCGAATGTATTGTCACTCAGTTATAGCATCTTGCGCTAAAATATGGAAAACCGGCAATAGATCAAGGCAGACATGTTTTGCGAAAACAAAGAGGAAACAATTTGTGGGAATATTTGTTGTTGTCAAAAGAAAATAAAAATAAATAACTAAACGGTGGGGAACTTTGGAAGTCAATAAAGGAGCAATAAATACAAATTCATGTGGGCGTGGCACCACCCACTTTTTATATATAATAAACCCATAAGAACAAAATTTAGTGTGTACATTTAAATTTAGGCATCCAATGGACATTTTTGAAAATGGGCGTGGCACCACTCTTTGTGATTTTTGAATTTTACACATTTTATTCATAATAAATCAAAAGTCTGTGTCGAAGTAGTGACACAATTCGGCACACCTATTTTACAACAAATGTGCCGTAGAAAATTTTACAAATCGGCTTAAGACCACGCCCACTTTTATATAACAATATCACTGTTTCACTTTCAACGTCCGTGTACAAATTATTTTTAAATATATGTATGTATATATATTTGCGAAAATGGGCGTGTCAATGCCCCTCTACTAGTCGATTGCATTACAAAACTTTTAGCACCGTAACTCAAGCAAAAAATTATACTTGTTGTAACGAAAATTTCGCTACAATGTTGGTTTGCTTTGAAAAAGAGCGAAATCGGTGATGGGCCACGCCTTCTTCTTTAATATAATTCTGAAAAGTTTGTTTCTGAAATTTAAAACGTGACATTTCTTTAGCTTTGCAAGTGATATCAAAAATATTTACCACACGCCTTGCACTTTTTAAACAAAACTCGACTGCTAAAAAATTATGTGATATTGTGGAAGACGATTTTTCCAGTTTTATCAAGTTATTTCAATGAAAATTAGCAGACTGTTTCTGATTAGTATATAGCATATTGGTGTCAAAAATTAATTTGAAAATCCATTCAACTAGTTAGTACACACAGCAAGCTGCAATTTATGCATACAGTGGTGGCAAAAGTAATAGGCTCAGCATTTAAATGATTTTATTCGTAAAATATATTTATTTACATGTTTTTTTTATAATTTATATTTCAAATATAGTGAAATATTAAAGAGAAACCATATAAATAAAAGTTTATAACAAATTTAAAAAATTTCCCATCAAATTTGGAACTTTTTGGGTAGCATTTTAGAGAGTTATTGGGGGCGCAGTTTGCTAGCGCTTTCAATTTTGGCACCATAATGTGCGAGTTAGAAGTACCTCCAAGTTTTCCTAGCATTTTCAGAATTTTTGGTGTAGGGGATGCTCAAAAAGTATACAAACTTAAGGGCCATTTTATCAAGTTTTTTTTTATTGCAAAAAGATCATTTTGATCTAGTTTGAGACTGGTAGTTTTTCTATCCGAGATCTGACAAATTGGCATAACTTTATTATATGAAAAAAAAAAAAAATTGGCAATCTAGTTGAACTTAGTCTATATACCAATTTTGGCGGAGTTTGCAACTAGTTTGTTTGACTGCAGGCAGAACATTTATATTACTACAAATATTTTACTTTCCATGCATTACATTCATCAATTCTCTCTAGTTTGCATTAATTAATTAATATTTTTATGGTAAAACTATTGAATAGCCTGCAAATGCTAATGGCTAACACGATAACACATTAAATGTGCACATTTTCATGTCAGCGAAGTTCAGTGAAGTATGCTTATGTAATCAAAAGATTGAATTAAATTCCCATACATCATTGCGTAATTAGAATTAATACAAATTTCCAAAGCAATAGTCAATTTTATGCTGATTATGCAGCACTCATTCTATTACAAACACAAACATATAAAATAATATAAACTCATTCAAATAGAAATGTTGCTCCACTTAAGTTAGAACGAAGTCCTATTTATTTAGCCAAAATCTGCTTACCACAGCACCGAGTTCAACGAAACACGCAAAAGCTTAAGTTCTAATAAAATATTGTGAGAGAGGTCAAAAATGCATAACAACAAAAATCTGCTTGCCCATGTTTCCATGCTCGTTTGTATTTAAATAGCAATTTTGTTTCCTTTAAAGGACATGCCAGCTAAATATTTGCATAAAACATTATAAATAAATGTGAATATGAAATTAGTGAAGCACAAACACATCAACAACATGAAAGTAGATTTACTCTTATATAACATACTAATTGAGGATGTCATTTGAAATGACCTTTAGGTAAACATTTTTATGGAAATTTGAAATTAAATGCACACATTCGAAATAGTTTGTTTGGGATATTTTCCAGTTCGTGGTCATGATGTGAGTGTGGATTAGGGATGCGAATTGTTTCGATTTGTACAAACACGGGATTTTCGGTAATCGGGATCCCGATTAAAACAAAAGTCTGTGCAGCCGGCTGTGTTTATATGGTCGATAATGTTTAGTTCATTGGTTTGATATAATATTACGCATCAGCAAAAAATATATATAATTTTGTTAGCTAAATCTCACATATTTAACATCAATTAGTATATTGCAAATTCCTAAAGTGTCGCGGTTGTCATTACTAGTGCGTTTATAAACAAATTTTGTACACTCACTGACTGCTTGATTGATTGATTGGTATATTTTTTTAGTAGTAATTTTATCACTTTTCATTATATCTATTGGTTTGTATTCCGTCGTCTGCCGGGGCGTATGAGTAACATTTTTGCATTTAGCAGGTAGGGATGTGAGATCGAGTCCGTTAAATCGATTTCGGAATACTCAATAATCGACTTTATTTGTGCAAAATCGATTACTCAATAATCGAATTCTTAACGGAAACATTAATTTCTCAATAATGAGCTTTTCTTGTGAAAAATCGATTAGATACGCAATAATCGTTTTTTTTGTGAAAAATCGATTTTTCAATAATCGACTCAATTTGTGAAAAAACGATTTCTCAGCGATCGTCTTTTTTTGTGAAAAATCGATTTCTCCATAATCGCCTTTTTTTGAAATATCGATTACATACAAATCGACTTTTTTTGTAAAAAATCGATTACTCATTAATCGTCTTTTTTTGTGAAAAATCGATTTCTCAATAATCGAATTCTTAACGGAAACATCAATTTCTCAATAATGAGCTTTTCTTGTGAAAAATCGATTACGCAATAATCGTCTTTTTGTGAAAAATCGATTTCTCAATAATCGACTTAATTTGTGAAAAAACGATTTCTCAGTAATCGCCTTTTTTTGTGAAAAATCGATTTCTCCATAGTCGTCTTTTTTTAAAAAATCGATTACATAAAAATCGACTTTTTTTTGTGAAAATCGATAAATCAATGGTCTTTTTTGTTAAAAATTGACTTTTTTGGAAAAAAAACGACTTTTTTGTGAAAAATCGATTACTCAATAACCGACTTATTTTGTGAAAAATGGATAACTCAATCATCTTTTTTGTTAAAAATCGATTACATAAAAATCGACTTTATTTGTGAAAAATCGATTACGCAATAATCAACTTTTTCGATTTCTCAATAACCGAATTATTTGTGAAAATTCGATTACCCAATAATCTGCCTTATTTGTGAAAAATCGATTTCTCAATGTCTGATATTTTTTTTTTGACAAATCGATTTCTCAGTAGTCGTTTCTTTTGTGAAAAATCGACCACTCAACAATCGATTTTTTTGTGAAATGCGATTTTAAAAATTATCGATTGTTGTTTCATTTTTACGTTAAGAAAAATCGATTATCCGGAGTTGATCACTACTCACTATTGATAGGTATAAAAACGTTTACGCCAACTTTTACTTCCACCACTGTGTACAGTAAGAGAAAAAAAATTCCAGCGCGAAAAAAGTCCTAAACGTTTAGTTAGACAACTAGCAATACACAGGTTCAAATCCTTTCCAATTCTTTGGAACGGTGTTTTCGTGATGCACGAACAAACATACAGACAGGAAGACAAATTTTCTGAAAACTGCCGTTTTGATTTCTATTACTCTAAAAGTTCTATAATAAATAATTATGCAACGATATTTAATATAATCTCTTTTCAACTTACCTCCTCAACAGCTTCACATTCGAAGAGATAAATATGCAACAATGGATCACGGGGATCTTTCATCAAATACACCAATCCGGTTATGGGACCCAAAAATTCCATAAAATTGTTTGCATTGCCACCATTTGCCGAATCATGCGCTCCACCATCCGCTGCCAATGCATTCTCACGTTCCCGCTCACGTTCACGTTCACGCAATGCAGCACTCGATGAGAGTGAACCATACGAAGTGGAGGTGGTTAAGGGACCACCACTGTTAGTTGATTTCAAACCATTCGCATTGCTACTGCTACTGCTGCTATTACCACCAACAGCAGTTAAAGCTTTCAATTGCAGAAAACCATTGCCAGCACTTTTGGTGTTATTTTGCTTATGAACGATGCGGCACATACCAACAATGTGTTTGAGTGGATGACTGAATTGTAATTCAAAATCGGAATTGTACGATTCGAGAACGCCATTTTCGATGCCAACGGAGAGCTGCGAAAGGAAAGAGATGAGAAATTAAAGCAAGAAAATGTTGGAATTCAAAATGTGATTTTAAGGCAAGCTATTAAATGTGTTAAGCTCAACTAGGTTTATGAGAGTCAAGTAAAAGTCCTGGTAAAATATATTCAAAACCGTTTAGTTGTTTGTTGTTGTTATATGTTCTACTACACACACTCACTTGCCTTTGCGATTTCCGCATCGCTTGCCGCATTGCTTCAACCTGAGCGCATTTGTATACATAATAATGGGTTAGCGAAGCATAAAATAATAAAATCTACAAAAAGAGAAAGGAAGAGCGAAACACAGTGGTGGCTATAAAAGTTTATATACATCCTTTGAAAATAAAAAAAAAAAGTTTAAAAAGTTTTTATTACTACAGCGCATAAAGAGAAGAATTTGCTCTATATCTCAATATTAATCTGTATAATTATTTTACACCAATTAATATTGCCACCACTGTGTAAAGCGCAAATGATGGTGGCTATAAAAGTTTATATACATACATCCTTTGAAAATAAAAAAAAAGTTTAAAAAGTTTTTATTACTACAGCGCATAAAGAGAAGAATTTGCTCTATATCTCAATATTAATCTGTATAATTATTTTACACCAATTAATATTGCCACCACTGTGTAAAGCGCAAATAAAATATTTTCGTGCGCTCAAATGGAACCTAAACTTTAAGTTGGGCATACAGCAATGCTTCGGTGAAAAAAACATTCAATTCTATCCAGCGGTTTTCGAGTGATGCGCGAACAAACACGCAGACAGATTCACAAAAATATTTTTTTTTTCAGAAATTTCTTATTTTGAAAATGTACATCCATCGCTGAGATGCATAATGCATGTAAATATTGGTTTTTCGATTTCATAAAAAATTATATTTCAGTTTTATTTGCCCACCACTGTAATAAGCCATAAGGCCACGCTTTACACACACTCTCACATACTCATGTAGTCACTTTTATGTACCTCAATTCATAAATGGCTCACTTATGGCATAGCTAAAGCACGCGATATCCTTCATACTTCTACCGTGATAGATTTATTAGCCCTGCAGGTAGATTCACTAGTGCGACTTAACCTTAAAACTAGTGAAAATCCCAGTAATAACTACTAAGTCCGCTGCTATTTTTCCGTGTACTTGTAAGACGAGGTTTTGAACTAGTTTATAATGGAAAAAAATCAAAAACCCAAATATGGCAGTTATCTCATAGAATACAATTCTAGTAGGCCAATATGTGTATCTACAATAAAGCTATTATAGAAGTCAAAATGTCAGTTTTTAGAAATTTTGTCAGTTTGTAAATGAATTTGATCGCGCATCACTCAATAGCCTCTCTTTCAAATTGAGTGAAATTTTCACCGATGTACCGAGAGTTGCCCAACTTAAATTTTGTGATGCATTTTACTGCGCCGCAACATTTTTACACAGTGGTGGCAATAAAAGTTGGCTGAACATAATTTCATCCGTATCACAAAATTGAAAGATGTCGAAATCTGTCTCTTCATTCAAGTAACAAAAGCCAAAGAACCAATTCTCTTAAGTTGAAAGCAATGCCAACTATGAACAAGGGAAAAATCGATTACTCGATAATCGATATAGTATGTGGAAAATAAATTTTTTGTGCAGAAATCGATTTTTTATTGGTACCAAAAATGCTGCTTTGATTTATAAGTAAAAATATATTGTGAATAAATAAATCAGGTAAAACTCATGTACGATGATTGGTAGACATTAAAAGATACGGATTTTCAAATTTTATTGATGCCGATGACAATGTTTGCAAATATCGATTAAAAGTATGTAATTTTTATAAACGATTTATTAAAACCAACATGTCATCATTAATGTCCAACATTATTAAAATTGATCGAAAAAAATCGATAGTTAAAAATAAATCGATTACTATAAAAATCGATTATTGATTCACATCTCTATTGCTAACTTTACAGACAAACCAGTTAGAACTATCACAAGTCAGACAACAAATTCGATTGAAGTAGCTCTAACTAGATTTTTTTCATATATTGAAGTGTCATCTAATCGACTAGTTCGTTAAAAATCTGTCTATATTCTTGACTGCCGTGTAGCTGTCTGCAGTGCTGTGCGCCGTCAATCAGTCAAACATCCAACACACAAACAACAAAACACCTACATAACTTGTCTACTCTCAACAGGCAAAACTTTTCCAGTGTCATATAATTCAATAATCTCACTTTCTTCCACTCTTCCACTATTCAAACCCTTTCCTTTCGTTCTCTCATAATTTAATATTTTTCCTTTTGTTTCCTTTTTATTGCTCTTTAAGCCAAAGCAAAGTTTAAATTAATTAAAACAAAAATCATTTTTTTTAAGCTTTTGACGAGAGAAAAACAAAAACAAAAACAAAAACAACTATAAAAAGTGTAATAAAAAGTTTTATAATCGCAAAAGTGCAAGGCTGTTGCAAATAAAAAACAAAAAAAAAAAATTGTTTCCAATTAATGAGCGGAAGGGCGCACTCAGTGCAGGACAGCGAGCGAGCGAGCGCAAGATTTCCTCTTAACACGTCGTCCTTTCTTGTTTTCAGTTAGTTGAGCATTTTGTTTGCCAACTTTTTGAGTCTAGTGTTCTGTCGGATATGGCTTAGATTTAATTTCCGTGTTCGTTTTTTTCGTTTTGCAGTTCAGCATTCACTCTTCTTTCTTCCTTCCTCTCACCGGGTCGAATGTCACCAATTTAAAGTCAATTAGTGCTCAATGGCTTTTAAATGTTTTTTGGTTTTTTTTCTTTACTTTTTTCAAGTTTATTTAGCTGAACTTTTTTTAAAACTTTTAAACTTATGGTGATCGGTGTTCTTTTTAGTTTTGTAAAGCGTCAAAGTTTTATAATACCATTTAGTCACTTTATTAGCAAAAAGGAGAGTCAAGGGCTCGTGTTGAAGTTTTTGTATGGCTGTTGAAAGAGTCATCAGAAGAGAGGTTACATGTTATTATGAACAATCTTAGCAGGTCTATTTCTGAAGCTTCTCTCAGCTATTTTCGTACAGAAACAATTTCACTAAGGTGGTGATAGTTCGAATGTTTAGTAGACGGGTAAACTGGGGTACATTGTCATCTTTCGCGGCTGAATTTGTGTGATCTTGACAATAATATCCGGACACATGTTAAAAAAAATTTCGGGATCATATAGAAATTTTTTCGGGATCGATACGAAATCTTTTCGGGACCATTTTGTGTTTTTTTTTATTTTCTGTTTTTTTTTTTCAGTATTATTTCGGGTCTATTTCGGGACCATTTCGTAAATATTTTAAAATTTTTGATCATGTCGGAATTCTTTCGGGATCAGTCCGAAATGGTTTCGGGACTATTTTATGTTTTTTCAGTATTATTTTGGGTAGGGTTGTGCGATTAACTGGTCAATCAAAATTTTGATTATTCTTAATTTCGATTACTCAATCGATTAATTATAATTTTTGATTAATCGAAAAGGGTGTTTACTTTTTGATTAATCGTTTTTTAAACGAGTAACGCTCGTTTTGATTACTCATAATTTTTATTAATCAAGTAATCGATTAGCTGAAAATTTGATTAATCAACTTACTCAATTAATCGAATAAAGTCGCAGCCCTATTTTTAGGTCTTACTTGGGGGCAATTTTTTAAATATTTTGGAAATTTTTTTTGTAACAAAGTAGTAGTAGCCAGTGGAGACACGTTAAGCCGTTCCAAAAAAATCACTTGGTCAAAAAAATACTAGTCACTGCTTGCAAAAGTCATTGCTGTCAAAAATGGTACTGATTCCCAAAAGAAGTCTTTGAGCTCAAAACAAAATCACTGATTCCAAAAAGAAGTCATCAACTTAAAAAGAAGTCACTGCCAGAAAATTCACCCATTCCAAAAATAAGTTCCTGATTAAACATAACCTCAACGTCTACAAAAAAATAATAATAACTAAGCAGCGCACCAGAAAGACCGAACCACTTGCTATGTGCAAGGAAGGAATGGGTATAGATGCAAATCTACGACTCTAAGAAGCACGTCTGTGGCCAACAACTAAAGACGATCAGATGGTCCTTGGAGTTTTCGAGAAGGTATACTTATCTACAGCGAACTCTTAAACCTTGTCAATTGTAATGAGATTATACCTATGAAACACACTATACTACTAAACTATCCCAGTTCCCATTTTTCTTTTAGTAACTTCATATATCAATAATCATTGATGACGAACAGCATGACACGTTTCAGTTGATAGAAGTGAATGCATACGAGTGCAATGATAATAATATTTCTAGTATAGTTAGATATAAATTTATTTAAACTCATGCATGTTGCGAGTATCCATTAAAAATGTGTAAAGGGTAATTTAGCGAAATAATTGAAAGGTACACTAGTGTTGAATAGTTGAATTAGAAAAAAATGATTGTCATGACAATTTGTTACGCAAATTGCTAATGGGAGCTTGGTTGTTGACATTGAATGTGATTGCAACGAGCGCAAAAGCATTTAGTAAGAACCTGAACAATAAAGAGGAAATCTTCACCTACGACACAAACAAAATTGTGCAACAAGCAATAATTAGCCTACGGGCTGTGGTGTTAACAGGCACTTAAGCAGCGTTGGGCATTTTTGCTGGTATTCAAATGGTGCATGGACTACTATTTTGCTCACAGTTGGGTTTGCCCATCACTGATATATTAAAGATAATGCGCAAGTCTTGGGTTAATATCATACTCATCATCATTTACTGGCGCCTAAAAATAATTGAATTGTTAATACACTTAGAAGTAAATGAAACAACAAAGAAGTGGTGCCCATACAAATTGAGGGGGCACTTTCAAAGAATCTTCCATTTGACACTCTTTTACCGTCTACCTCCACATTAAATTTGTATTATTATAAATTGTTTATTTAAAGTAATTGTTCTATATCAAATAGGAGATGCGGGGCACCTGTTACACCTTTTATTTATTAGCTGGGGGTGGGCACTGGGGGCTCTGAGGTATAAGCATGCGATTGGCCTCCTCATTCTAGCTTGCAAAATTCCCGCTTTGGAATTACGAAACATAAACTATATCTTTGAAATATTTCATAAAATGGTTGCGAATTACAAGCGAAAATGAAATAAAGGAAAGAAATAATTGCAGCTATGTCGCTTAATGGCGGCCGCCGTGGGTTGGCGATAGTGTTGCCGGCCGTCCACACCGATGGTGCAAGGTTCGAGCCCTGGTACAGGTTACATCAAAAGTGGTTTGAAAATATTTTTTCAAAAGGGGTCGCCCGTCGGCAGTGGTTTGGCAAACACTCCGAGTGCGGTTCCCCCTATAAATTCAGAAAAAAAAAAAATCAGAAACACATTTTTTCAGAAAGTCGAAATTCAGAAGTACAAAAAATTCAAATTTTTACTTTCTGAGCGTTTTGCCAAAGAACATTACAAATATTTACAGCAACTCCTATTTAAAGAATTTGATTTTGAATTCTAAAGAAAAAAAATTGGTCAAAAACATACCGGCAAAAAAATGTATTTAGAAATTATAAAAATAAAAATTTGGGTCACCAATGGGTTGAGGCGAGGCGTTTAAAGTGTTGAAACGCTTAAAATCAGCTACTTAGGCTTCTTTAAAACTATTTTGATGTGAAAAAATTTTATTTCAGAGTTAAAAGAAAATTGAGGTTGTCATTGGGTTAACGTATGGCCGCTCGTGGCTTATAATTTTAAATATTTACCAATGGAGTGTAGCACAACCCATTCAAACCTAAAAAAATTCATTAATAATATCGAATTTTTAGTTTCTAAAAAATTTTTCTCTCTGAATTTATGGGGGGCACCCTCTACCTCTTCTACCTTGATATCTATGTACATCTCCCTCTACTTTTGCCTGAACCTTACCTTGACCTCCACCTTCTGCCGACCTCAACCTTTACCTCTAACCCTATAAACCTATTCTATACTCCTCAATTGTATCGAGAAAAATTTATCAATGGCATACTTATCAAGCGTGAAGGTGTTAAGTTTAGATAAGGGTTAAGTCCTGTCTGTTCAATTCTTTACTAATATTCCTATCAACCAGTATCTCAAGCTGCTTACTCCCTACCTAACAGGTACCTCAGCTAGACCTTCGTCTCACTATAGCGTTCGTACGTTCTTGCTGACACTTTATATTGCCCTCACCGCCGACATATACGGAGCGATAAAAATTCTTCCAAAGCTCCGGTTGATGATCCAAGGCATTTGGTTTTTAATTTTGTGAGTAGAGCTCGATGAATACTGGAAGCTCGTTGAGCTATATCCACGATGTAATATAGTGTCCAGTGTCTAATTTTTCGACTTTCACAGGCTATTTCTCATCACAAGCAGTCCTTAAAGTCGCTAACCAAAAGTTTTCTATCATGTCGGGGGCCTTGATCGTGAGTCTGCTTTTGTTTATGATAGAAGGAGGTCTCATTCTCTTTCACCGTCTACTCTCGTCTAATATCATAGAGAGAGAGTGAATAGAATATCGTTCAAAGCTACTTTCTGCCTTATCACCCATCTCCATTTCATCCTCATATCTAGCTGCCTAGTGAAGTAATCTAAAGCGTCTATCACTTTGGGTGGCGCTCCTATTTCACTCAAAGCATACGCCCATAAATCAGTTGAGATTATATAGCAAACGATACAAAGCGAAACTAAAACGAAATGATCTCCATATGTTTTGTGTAAAAAAAATGTATTAAATTAAAAAGTAGAAAAATATGTAAATAAATTCATTGTCAACAGTCGAGTAATGACTAAGCGTGTCATAAAACTGGGAGTATCAAGCAGACCCTACAATCAATTCAAATAGAAAAGAAGCGATGTAACAGCATTAAATAAAAAAGCGACCATACATTCCATTTACGTGTTGATACTTACATATTTATGCATGTCAATATTGGAGTCAGAGTTGGGCATTTTTTTTTTTTGAATAAGTTATTTTTAATTTTTCTTTTCTTTGAGATTAAACTGCAAAATTGTAATAGAACAGAAATCCGAGTGTTCTCCCTAAAAAGGTTTAAATGATGTCCAGACGATGAAAAAAAACTCATGGGACTACCACTGGTCTAACCTTTAGTCTACATCTCTTAAAGGGTTATGGACTAGCTAAATGTTAACAGAAAACTCGGTAGATAATGAAAAATCGCAATATCGTGCTTTTTCTTCAAAGTGCTTACCTGGAAACATTGACCATGTGCCCATATGCCCAACTCTGCTTTGAACTGATGTTATCAGAATAAAAAGTTGTTATTTTATGTGTAAATATGAAATGAAAACTCAATTGAAATATGAAATGATTACAATGTGAGAAAATAATATGTTGGAAGAATGGGGGATGGAAGCATATAAACAAGAATTGAAAGGACTATTTTTAACTTAATGTATGTAAATAAGTACATGATATGATATTTTACAAATAAATAAAGCTCTTGCTTGGGTGTAGGACAGCAGTGCTTATGGGAATGCAAAGTAGCCCTACTGGAATACTTTTGGTTTGTCGTCAAAGGATTCAAAAACCTCTGTACTGAGCCATGATTAAATTTGAGATGTTCTGATATGAGCAACTTTCTTCGAATAATCTTTGGTTTCTGGACTCAAAAGTTATATTGTTGAATTGATATCACCTCATCAGCCATTGAAGTTCCATCAATTACAACGGAGCACTGGTTTGCAAGTCGAGCAGCTTCTAACAAAAAAGTTGGGTTCATAAAATAATAAAAATCTCTTCAGCGAAAACTCATCAGCCTTGGTAGGTGTCAAAACATATAGACCCCGAAAACTACTCTCGAGTAAAAACTACTGAAGAGGTATGTCGTAGTATCATCCTTCAGTACTCCAAGAGGTTCAAAGCGGTTGCATGTAATATGGAAGATAGTACACCTCCTAGAGTGGTGCCCCTGGAGGCTTATCGTACTATAGAGGCATCTCCAAGATTTTATAAGAAACCTTTTTCTTTAGAAATTTTGTTTACAGATTTCACCAGTGGCCTATCCTGCCTCGAATATAAAAGGGACTCGAGTAGGGCATGTGAATAGAGATTGAATGATTTCACGCTAATAGGGCTGAAGTTATTAGACACACTCTAAGTTCATAATTTTTCTAAGTAAATGTTCTTTCAAATTATTGTTCCATCATGTGGACGAGTTTTGTACGAAATACTTTGAAGTAAAAATTTTATTCGATTTTATTTTTCTCATCAATGTCAATGCAATGTAAAGTCCTGCAGAAGATCGTCATTTGACAAACGAGAGAAAGGAAGTCTTTGAATGTATTTTCGTATTTTATGAATGATTTGCAACAAAAGTAAGATAATGGAACTAAAAAAAAAATTAAAAAAAAAAAAAAAAAAAATCGAAGAAAAAACTAAAAATTGCGACAATGATGTCATTCATATGAGCAAAAATCCAACACATGCATGAAGGGTTAGAGCTATCTAGTTATCTGCATGAAGGCAGCAGTCTACGAAGCGACATTTGACTGATTCCACAAGCCCACACACACACTCTCACATACAGACGCACACATACATTTGAAATAACAATGGTATTGTGAATGTTTCTACATTTCCTGACCAGAAATCATGATGTTTTCATTGCAACCAAATGACTATTGATGAGTTTGAAAGCTTGTAAGTTTTGTTGAATGTTGTCGTTGTGAATGTGGTTAAATGTGCTTGCTATGAAATGATAATGAAAATGTGAATCCTGCCAGTGCACAAAGAACTTTGAGTGATGTAAATGAAAGTTGGGTGAATACTTAGTAACAGTTGTTCAACCTTTCAGGCTTCAATGAGCCGAGGTTGAATTTAGAAAAGTTAATGTTTGAGAACAAAAGCTATGAATATTATGAGTCATTGTTGACAGTTGTTGTTGTTGTAATGAAGAAGCTGCATAACTATTAGTCAGGAGGTATTCTTAACTGATTCGAAAGACTTTTATAGAGATCTGCGTTGGTCCAGAGATAGTCATTGAACTATTCTCAGAAGGTCTGTTGACTAAAGATTTTGTGGTTGTATATGAATAGTTCTTTTAGGAATATGAATCAGCTCAACAGTCGATTGACCTAGGCTCATCTTTGGATCGTAGATTTTAGTCGGTTAAAGCGGCTTTACTAAAATTCTCGAAGTCTCCATTGTAGCATACTTAAAATGTATAAGGAGGTAACTGAGATCAACATCTAATAACTTAAGTAAAAACGGGGATCAGAAGGTAGGAGGCGTGGCAACTACCACATAATAGTAGGGGCAGGGAAAGGAATATGAAAGACGAAAAGGAGGAACAATTAGAAAGGCCATAAGAAAAGGAAACTCTGGATGAGTAGGGGTACGGATCCGTACAAGTACATTTTTGAACAGTACAAAGTCTTTACCGAGTCTTTATAACAAACAATTTGAACCAAACCGAAATTGAATTCAACGCCTTCTCAAAACAGAAGCCAGAAAGCTCACTAAATTGACAATCTGATATCAAAATATGCGTGCCAGCAGCATCCCAATAAACAATATTTTCCAAACGAAGTTGGAAGTAAAAAAAATTACAAACGTACATACATATATGCTTTCACAATGGTATGGAAAGCTTCGGGGAATTAAATCGAGTTGAGCTTTATGCAGGGCGAACAGTTTACTTACTCAATTCCTATGAACTTAATTAAGTATATGGTCGACGTGGTGTAGTAGTAGTGTTGCTGGCCTACCACACCGAAAGGCCGAGGTTCAAGTTCTGGCACAGGTAAAATCAAAGCTTGCCGTCAATCTCCTCGAAATTGTTTCGAGAAAATTTGTTTCTTTTAGTATATTAAAAAAAAGTTATAATCATTTGTTTTATAAAAAAAAGTTAAGGAAATTGTCGCGACTCGAAGCAGGGCCCTTCTATTCGAAAGGCTGTTCTACTCGAAAGCAAACAGCGATTCATAGGCACTCTGTTGTTCGTTAGAATTAACTTTAGAAAATATTCGATAATAGTAGGAATCACTGTTTTACAAATTTCAAGCACAAAGCAAAATTCAAAAACACATTGCATTCGAAATAGTAAAAAACCAATTTTTCTGCAATCGAAAGGGGTCAAATAAAATCGGAAAGGAGCAGAATGGCACACGAACAACGAATGCTTTCTATTCGAAAATGTCTTACAGAGTACGAATCGCTCGAAAGCGAACTAAATTTCTTTAGCATAGAACTACAGAGTAACTATAGCATTTACCTTCAAATGTGGGACTAAAGCAATCGTACTAACATTTCATGGAAAATAAATTTTCAATAAATTAATCATACATTGTATTACAGGTCCGGGTTAACTCGTGTTTCTACTTGCATATATGTTAATAGCGTTCGATCGAAGCTGGAGATTTCGTAGAATCAGAGTGAGGGATAATTTTTACTACTCTTAAAACTTGAACCGTAGACAAATTGTTGTTGAAAATCCTCATCAGAAAATTAAGTAAAATAACCATAACCCATAATCATAGTCGTTGCTTAACATGGGTTTTAACTAAAGTCTTTACTTAACCTAAAAAGACATTTAAAATGTTTATCAATCATAGTCACATTAAACAAAGATTTTAACTAAAATGAAAACAGGGTGCGCTTAAGAAAAAATAATAATTTTGTTCGTGGTAGGAAGAAATTTCTTATGTTTTTCAAAGTCACCCTGTGTCAATTACTTATTTTATTCAGAAACCATAGCATAGCTGTCTGTAGCAATAAGCGAAAAAAGCCACACTCAAGTTTGGAGTAAGTAATATTACAAACACAACCATAGACACAAACCGAGATATTGAAATGTTAAAATTACATTTTCCTCATTTTAAAATTAAAACTCTGTTTTAGACATAAACTGTATTTTAAGTTGACTATGACAGACATGAAATGGCGTTTATTTTAGAATCATTTTAATTTGACTATACAACTTGTCATGTTCTTTACTTCAAACTTGAAATAATAAAGCGGAGATAACGGAGATTTCCGATCCCAGAAAGTGATCATCGAAAGAAAAATGGAATCGAACCTTCGGTCGGTCATTCATGCACTTCTGTATGTCGTACACTGACCTTCTGTGCAATTCATTCTGTTTTCAACATTCGCTTGCCGTGGCACATTCAATCATTTTTATATTCGAAGGACGTGCTCACAGTTGCAATTACCTGCGTTAATTGTCGCTGCGGTGTTTTTTCTTATTTTTTTTTTTGATTTTTCGAACATTTTACAAACATAAAAATTCACAAGCTGACACGCACTGCATGAGCATTCACACAGTCAACATGCCTTGATCTGAAACTCACACCCAACCGAACTGTTCACGCGAGTCATTCAAGCACCGGTAATTCATCACCCACCCACCGACCGAAGAGCTCAGCGTCGGTCAACCAATCAATGGAAAACAAATAAACTACCAACAATTCAACCAATTCATCTGCTGCAGGCAGGAGTAACGCTGCGCATTTTAATGAAATCCATTTAGCAACAACAACAAATGCGGAGTAATGGCAAAAGTGCAAGTAAAAGGCTTTAGAGCGTCTCATAGTCCCAACGGTAGTTACACTCTGTTATTTCTACTCATCCATTTCTCTCACTGTTTCGTACAAATACACTCTGGGCGAACGTCAAACTCTGCAGGCATCGGGCGTAAATAACTTTTTTTTCCACGAAATTGAATTTATTACTCGTTACAGCGGCATAATTGCTTAGGTTCTGTGTGTAATAAAGTTTTTTTTGTTATTGTTAAAAGTGCTCGCTACTGAATTTTAAATACATTTTGATGATAAAATGAAAATAGTTGCGGAGGATTGATGAGACATAAATGTAATATCCAAACCGATATTTTTCAACCGGAGACAACGTGCGAGAGGATTTGGAGGTGGAGTTGTTCTCATTGCCTACTAATCCGTACAACATCGTCCATTCCATTTAGACAACTTCAGGGGCAACGCCCTGGAGTTTCAAGGTATTAGTGTCGGTTTAGGTTGCACAGTTGCTGTCATTAGCTGTCCGCTAGACTTACGCCAGGACGTTCGTGCGCTACTCCCAAACGGGAATCGTATAATCTCTAAAGATTTTTACAGATCACGACCTCTGGCACTCACAATCGACTCAGCACTAGGGGGCAGGATCATTACTTCGCAAGGCATTAAGATCGTTAGCGCAGGACTTGTAGGCTGCGTTGATTCGCGAGCTCGCTATCGATCGCCCCTGACGACATTATCACCTCGGAAAACGTCCGAATTCTGTCTAACATAAGCGATCATGATAGACGTTTCAATCCTGGAGATCCTAAAATGAAGAATATCAATACGGAAAGCTGACGGCTGGTATATCAGCACAAATGCGTCAAGTGGGAGGGGGGCACCTAAGACCCTGGAACCTCTCTGCTTGCTGTTCTATTGCCGTCATTCAAGGAAAAGCACTCCCTTTTGCCGCAGAGGAAGGCAACCTCCAAGGGAGACAAAATACACTTTGCCCCAACTTCGATAATACAAAGCTTATCCAGACTAAACCTAGCCATGCCGAAGATTTCCTCGAGGCAGCAGACTTTTTTAACTATTTGGAAGACCAAACTTGAACCTGGAACCCTCCTCATCATATCTGGAGGTTTACTTATCAGTCCAACAAGAGAGCTTGGTAAGACCAGCTTTGCTGTTATTCAAGCATGACTAAGCAAGTTCCATATGATTTAAGGCAATGGTCGGCATTTACTTTCTGGTAAATCGGCTTTTTACACGACGAAAAATGAGAAGAGTCAAATTTTATTTAATCTCAAGCAGAATCGTTAAATAAAGATTATTAATCGTAATGATTAACGGTTTAATTTATAATTTTCCCTAGCAGCCATTCGATTAAAACAACGATTATTTTTGATTTTTTTTATGATAAACGGCCAATAATGGAAATAATTGAAATATTCTTGTCAGTTAAGAGAAGGGATTCAAATTGAAATCAAGAGATTACGAATCACATTTCTAATTTAAAAGCTGGGCCCAGGTAAGCATATACGCAGGAGGTTGATGTCACATCAAAAACAATTTCCTCCGCCTTCGTCGTACGTTTTAAATATTTTCATACAAAACTTCTCTAAATTTAATTTCCCGTTTAAGCGGAAGTAAACAACATTTTTCTAATTTGACCGTCAATATCCGAGCAATACACGCAGCTACACACACATACATAAATCCATCAAATTCAAGTCACCCTGACATAAATTAAGTTGCTCAATATTGAATGACTTCTTTTTAAATTAAATTCTACATTTACTAAACGTTTCAGCCGACATTTAGGTGACTACAAAAAAAAAGCAAAGAGAACATCAAAGTATGTTAAACAAAAACAACAACATTTGAGAGCTGGCAAAAAGCATCAGCTCACCGTGGCATGTTGTAAACGAGTGCCCAAAAGTGACTTGTGGAAAAACAGATTTGATATTTGGAAAGGTGTAAAAAAAGCGGCACATAAGGACACGCAAAGAGCAGGCAACCGAGTGAACTCAATAACACTTTGAATGTTGGCAGTTGGCAGTTAGACAGTAGTAAGAGTTGGAGCAAGTGTGGGTGTGACAGCGGGAAACAGACTTTGAGTAAATTATGCGCCTAAATGTATGCTATGAATATCTTTCGTTTGAATTACCCAAATTTGTAAGTGGCCTTCGTGTTATTTAAGCAAATAAATTCATGTAATAGGGACAGAAGGTATGAAGTTTTTTTTCATCAAAATAAATCGAAACACACTCTGAGCAAATTAATGGGGTGAGATAGCATTTCGGATGTTAGCTTCAAAGTTTGTTTGTACTGATTTTACTGTAAATCAGGTGGATACTTGACTGAAGTAGGACTACAAGAGAAACAGCGATACCTGATTTCAACAAACGGCCTACCCTAATTAAAAAAAAAACCTGTCGACATCAAACTTTAAATGGTTGGAATCGCCAGGTCTTAGAAATGTCCAGTCAGGATTAGAAAGTTTCAGCGAGTGCAAAAAATTTAGACTATAAGAAAAACATGAACGAACGTTTAAGCTTACGCCGGTGCGATGCGTTTTCGTTCAGTGATGGGAGGTTTCATCCTTAGACTTGAAAAAAGCCAATTCTTAACAAGACAAGCACATTGGATGGACTGCTCATAAATAAAAAGCTCTTAAGCCCCGGTCTTTCCCAATCGAGGACAGAACCGTAAAGAGAGGTATGGTACCCCTGCTGTATTCCTCAAATCCTTACTAAAGTAAGGGTTGGTAAATGGAAAAAAGGAGGATTTTGTGCGGTTTGAGTTAAAAAGAACTTGGCACTCTAAAGAAATTTCAAGTTCCAAATGCTGTGCGGCGCGGTTATGGTGAACGTCCGTCAAATTGAGAAATGCCTGGGAGCACTAAATGGGTTGGTTTACATTTTCCCAGACTGAAGAATGCAGTTTGAAGTGAGCGAATCAAGCTGCTGTAATTGAAGCGTTGGTCACTGAACTTGGACAATAAAGGTGCATTAAAGTGACTCCAGCCTGAGAAAGTAAACGAGAAACAATAGAAGGAATAGTCATAATGAAGTAACTAGAGCTAGCTTGAGGCTTTCTGGTGTCGCAACAGGAAGTGTCGAGTAATTCGAGGGGTAATCTAAGGATATAACGAACTGAAGCGCTCACTTACGATATGCGAGCCTCTGAGCAAGGTGGCACTAATGACTCTAGAAACATTTTGGTGAAAATATTTGGGGAGTGTTCTTCTTTTTACCCAATTACCTAAAGGTGACAGAACCATTTTTTTTTGTGTTTATTGTATTATGCAAATTTAATATTCGATTCTGGTGCTAATGCGTGAGCCTCACATGTCTTTTATTTGGGGCTTGGTAAATATGTACGTCCATTATACAATAATACTCCCCTTTTTATGGCCTAAATATGTTTGAATGCAGGCAGGCAAAGCAAGGAAACCAGTTTACATACATATGTAAATATATAAAAGGAGTCAAGTATGTATGGGCCTAATGTATTGACGTCAACTCGACTTGGAAAGAAAATCAATAATGTTTTTATCCTGCAGAATATATGTATGTATACAGAAATGTATATAGTATTTGCATAAGTTTGCGCATAATAGCCAACATACAATAATGTTGAGTGAAAACAAAGGCATACAGAAACAATAAACTAGGGTAGTTTACTTAGTAAGTGCTGGTATCAACGGTATACTGGTGGAAATTAAACAAAAGTAGGCCTGGAGAGATAAATATTTAGCAAAATTTTTACATGCACAACTGGGCGTGGTCATTCATCGATTTATTATTTTTCCAGATTTCGTTCCGAGTGAGTTTAAGCAAAATTGTAGTATTGCGAGATACTTTGAATGTACCAATTCACGTTTGAGAGGAATTATCTGAGTATTTTGTTAATATCTTTTATAAATGCTGGATCAGGTTCGTCTAGTAGCCCCGTTAGTGGATTTCTTACACAACTGTTATATGGAACTTGTTATTTAAAAAATGTAGTTCATGGTTTTACCGACTTCAGTAGCGATACTAGAGTTGCTTCTATCAATATTTCAGAAATTACAGAGGTGTCAGAAACAGCTTAAAGATATGCTAGCCGTCTTATGGATAAAGTATTTATTCTCGAAACTTTGGTTGTTATTAACGCGTAGCGCCTGCATTCTGGTATAATTTTGAAACACAACAAACTTCGCAACATCAGCAAATGCAAGAACTTTGAAACAATTCGATAATCCATTTTAAAGTGGAAAAAAATTCCAAAACTGGCACCTGCGAAAAATATAAAAAAAATACTATATTACTAATTTCTAATAAATCTTAGTTTAGCTAAGCATTGGGTATACTAACTACATCCCGACCAGCAAGCAAGAGTTCAATGTATCCCTTTCTTTATGCTCCGATATAAAAACAAAACAACTTTCAATTCTAAAACACTTTAGGCTTAACACTTTTTAGGTTTCTTTTCACCACAAGTCCTCCACATGCAGTTTGAGCTTTAACTTAAAACACCTCACTCCCTATTGTCTTAATCCCACATGACAGCGTATTACTACTGGCATTAATCAATAATAAACAATGGAAGCAACTTGACTATTGTTGTTGCTGGTATTTTCTCAGACATTAACTACAACAGATTTCCTCAGCAGGGAAAATTTAATTTGTTCTTGAGAGATTACATCCTGTGGCGCCTTTATTTATTTATTTCAGAAGTTTTTTTTCTCTTATGTTTCCAGCTCCCATGACAGATTAAGATGTCATAAAAACGAATAATGAATGATGTTGCCACTGATGGATGTCAATGCTCACAGTGTCAATGGCAGTCAGTCTGAGTCATTGTGGTAGGAAAGCAGTGCGATTAACTAATCATTTTATGTGTTTATTCGTAATAGGAAAAGAAGTATGCTCAGCCACAAAGTGATTTGCAATTGACTTTTTGTTGTATTATTTCAGTTTTTTTTGTTTCGTGCTTTATTTGCTTGCGTGCGAGCTTGATGACTGCAGCTATGAATAGTCTCAGATTTAAGGTCATTAATTAGGCGAATTTTGTCGAAGAGGGGGCCGGCTGTTTACTTTGCATAGTAACTAGAGAGGGCGTTAGGGTACGTTGACATCCAGCTATTGATACCTTTTACTATTTTGTTTGTTTAATATCTAGTAGCAAAAATGTAATGGAGTATTACCAAACGGGCGCTCTTTTTGCGATACGTAATCTTAATGTAGAGGATAGAGTTAAAAACGTAATTTCTTGTGCTCTCAACAAGCGTATGGAATTGTTCTTAAGCCGATACTCTTCCATTGGGTTTTGGTCTAGTGTAACTTACGGAAGATTGTAAGTGCTACCAAAAGGCTGGAAAAGCTGCAGTGGGAATAAGGGGGATTTCGGTTAAAGTCAGTGGGACTTTGCATGCAACACCTACTCTGGTTTGATGACATGTCTACGAAGTGCAGTTGAGTTACGAGAGCCAAGTGCAGTACTCCCCTCCAATATGTTGTATGACCAACCAAGAACTTCTTACTTGATCATTGGTGTTAGGATAGGGAAAGGGATAGTGATAAGTGAAATACCTATCTTTCAGAGATAAGGATATGGAGAGGGATAAGGAAGTGCAGTTAACGGGGAGAACTCCAAAAACCTAGTTAAGAGACCAGTTAGGAATTTTCCTTTATTTATCCGTAATTGAGTGTCATATTTCAAAATTAAAAAAAAAAGTTGAGCAAGAATTAAACGTTCACGTAGATGGAGTACCTCTACCTATCGTCTACCACCCGAAGACCTTAGGTTTGACGTTAGACAATATCCTCACCTCCGCTAGTCATGCCACCACAATATATCAAATGTGCAGAGCCGCAGTGGAGCAAAGATAAAAAACATACCTTGCTACATACGAGTATAAGGCTATTGGCCGGCAGGGTATTGATTACGCTGCGCCTATTTGGTTGCCCAATCTAACTGACACCCTCTGGAGGAAAATCCAACACTGCCAAAACACCGCAATCAGAACTTACACGGCATGCTTGCTTATGTCACCTGAGTCTCACTTCCATCGAGAAGCTAACAGTTTCTACTGAGCTGCCATAAACCTTGTCATCCAAATCGACATCTATTGGTAGTGACGTGCAACTCGATAGTTGATCTACGGATATGCCTTCTACCTTTCATTATCCTTAAGGATGCACTGGTAATACCAAATCGCTACCACGACAGTCGATCATATCCATAGATCAACTATTAAGTTGCTCACCGCCACCTTTAGTACATTTCAGTCTCCTCTTACGACAGATTTGGCTTATTTAATTTGAATGGTCTTCTAGGAATGTTGCCCTTATACAAGAGGAAATTTACGCCAATTGGGTCCCTAATAGATGGAAAGGCTAAGTACTGAAATGTTTATTTCATCTATGTAGATACATATGTATGATGTAATATAGCACTTACCTTTGAATAGCTTTCAGTGGACCGAATATCATTGATGGTCCATGGCATCATAGCAGCAGAATAACGCGGATCCACAGATGCGCTACCGCGATAAGTTAACGAAACGAGACGCGTTTTCATGTTGGTGCTGTTATTATTACAATTATTTTTTACTTAACTTCTTTAAGTATAATAACTTAAACTAGACACTTTTTCACTTAAAATTTGTATAGCTACACTGGCACACACAAACACATGGAACTGCAATTAACTTAAATTACTTTCTTCAACAAATCATACTTGCTTCCTTGCAACTTTGTTTATGATAGAAGGATATAAAAACTTTACGGCGCGCATGACTCATTTGGAGCAAAAAGTACTGTTGTAAATATGTGGGCGTTGAATGCAAAACAAAAACGCGTACACAAAGGAGGATATTTTGTTGTTGTTACTGTGTATGCATATATGTATGGTACAATTGTTCCAATATGTGTTTGGGCAAGCTAGAGTCCAATGAGGCAGTAGGTAAGAGTATTACAGATTTAATGTCCTGTTGGTTATATTTTCGCGTCTTTCAAAATGTGTTTGTATGTATGTAAATTAAGGATAAATGGCAGTACGAATAATACGTATGAGTTTATTATCATTTTTTATATGCATATATGTCTTCAGTACATAATGTTTGTATGTACACTAATGGAATTTGAATATTATGTGTTTACAATTGAGCACGCGATCAGAGGAATTTAGAGCAGCGTAACACTACAAACTTGTTTGTATGTTTGTAGCATGTTGTTGTCTGTAATAAGTATTTCTTATTTTTTTTTTTATATATTTCAGATGCGCTTATATTCAAACAAAGTGGTTTATTTGCAACTGCTGAATGTAATTGTTTCACCGCACTGCAGGTTTGTGTCCTTTCATCCAATTGGAAACGCGCAACTAAAGAGTTTTGCATAAACGTGCCGAGTTTTCATTGCTGGTCTTCGCTGCTTTAACCAAATATCGATTTTCCATGGATTTCAGTACTGCGCCAAGAATGTTAGCAGTTGCTCTGATTTGAAATGTATAGCAAACATATAAGTCTTTACACAATGGCGATACATAACTTAGATTTTACTTCTTTCCAACAGGACAAAGTGGAACTGCAAATTGTATTCAATTACACACACGGCCGACAGTAAATCTATTAGCACGTTGAATCAGCACTCTCTTTTACATATTTTTCACCAATAAACAAATAACCCACTATTTTGATCTCCAAAACATCAGTTGCCGCAGCATTTTGACTTCAAAAATAATTCAGTTGCATTCCATAAATACTACTCTGCTGCTTTACATACCAAATTCAACTTTTTCTCTATATTTTAATTAAGAAAATTTCAACCAACCGCACCGCCCATTAACTTTGAAAATCCACTGAAAACTGCTACCGACTGCACAGGACGAAGTCTTCAGTACTTTTGCTCCTCGCGTATGTATACACAGATATCCTTGCGCTCCAAACAACATTCACTCAAAGCAGAAATATTTCGCCATTCTCTTCATGCTTTCTCAGCTTTTGTAACATATTTTTGTACAATTTGTGTTTATTCTCCCACAGTTTACTTGAATTTCGCGGCTTTAGCGCAGCCGCTGTTGAAATGTTTTTATTTTTTGTTTGTTTTCTTTAGTTTGACGTTTGACTTTTGGGTGTTCGGGCCTTTGACGTTTGACGCTGTTAAATTCCTTATGCCCGCACAAGAATGCTGTTAAATGTTAAATATGCTCTTCATCATAAAAAATTAGCACATAGCAAAGACACGATCCATCATTTTAGTACATTGCGTTACAGGGTGATACAACACAGGGTGCTTGGAAAATATATTGTTTTTGCAGCAGGGCGGTGTTGTGGTAACAATTCTGTGAGATTGTTCGTTTTTTGCCCTGCCAATTGACACGTTTGGCCATTAGTTTATCAGCTATTCGACCGGAAGTACTAGGAAATTGGCGGTTTTGTTGTTACTGAAGGATTTGTTGTTCGGTAATGGAGTTCGGCAGTCCTTATGATTTAGCTACATTCTAAGACCCTAACAAGCAGAACGGCTTCTTTTGTTGCTATTGTTGTTGCCATGACCTTAGTCTCCCTCGGAAAGATATCAATTACGAGTCTACCGATTCGGTGTGGAGGTCATTTCGAGCCCACCTATGGTTACACAAATCGAACGGCAAGGAAATGTGGTCCCGGATCCCATCATGGTGCTTACGGAGATGTTTGTTAATTGATGACTGTGTTTCGTTTATTAGTCCTGCATTGACGATGATGATGTCTGGCGAGCTATAAACTTTTCCTAGTGCTCGTGTGGATCATCCCTTTCACGGCGCTGAATGTCGTACCACCTTTCTAACTGCAGAAGCTTGACATGGGCAGATAGACTTTAATGCAGAGGACCTGACGCGGTTACGTTGGATCCACCTCCCTGATGACGGCTATAAAAGGTTTCTTTAATTGCGAATTCGAGTTCGGCAAGAGTCACAAAATCTCTCGGCCAACATCCAAATACAAGACCTGTCTTAATGCAAAGAGATGTGTTTCTACAAAGACATACCGCAGATGGCCCGATTTTTTGCGCTGATTGCATTTAGCTCCTGCCAGTGGCAACGTGCCAGAAATGTTGGCGACAAAATCCATAATGCACATTAAGAATACCCAATACGTATGAGAAATGACGTTGCTGGCGCATCATTGTGAGTCTCCACAAAAAAGGCAACAGACGCATCGACATTTCGCACTACGCGCGTCCGCCCTACGTCTGCGCCAAAAATAGTATACAAAACATTTTTATTTGTTTTTGTTTAAATTTTGATAGTTTTTTTTTTTGTCCACACAAATATGGAATGCAGCCGAGTACTTTACTGCATGCCAAACGACTTATGAATCGGTAGCCGGCGCTTTTTTGCCAGTGATTCCCAACCAGCGCAGAGACAATGGGCTCGTTTGGGATGCAAATAATTGTTGTAAATTGTTATGGGTTATTGGGTTTTTGGTTTGAACCGTTTCCGTGACGTAAAAAAAATGTCTTAGCTTAGGAAATTGGGGGAGCAAAATGACATTTAATTTTAGGAGATGTCACAAATTCTTGCGGGTTAAATTTCGCACAAAAAAAAATTGCAATAAAGGAAATCAGGCTGCGATTTTGTCAATAGCTCGCACACAAAATTTGCAAAAAGTGTAAGTAAAGTGAGAAACTCTCTTAAAATGCAGAAACAGCTGTTGCCATTTTGATTGGTTAAAACTTCAAATTTAAAAATTTTTGTTGTTGCTTCCCCTTGTCACGATCAGCTGTTTTTCACTTACAATTTTTACGGAATGGAATTCCCACAGTAAAAGCTTGTAGCTCTCTCTGTCAAAGAAATGCGCTCTCGCTTCAACTGTTTTGTGTAAGCCAACACTTTCTCAGTAAAAATTGTAAAACACAATGCCCGAGCTTGATTTCCCATCTAAACTTGGTAAAAGACAATTATGCTCTATCTCAGCACGAATTATATTTTGATCACTGCGCCACGATTCGGGAACCACTGATGTAGTCGCATGCTTTGGGACATCAACTCTAAATTAGTAAAGCAAATCTCCGGATATCGGGATTCAAACATGTTTTATACCAGGACTGTAGGATATTTCCGAATTAGTCGATTGATGAATAAGCACTATGATGTTATGAGGTATCAGTGAACTTTCATCAAAATATTCTAATGGAGGTACTAGAGAAGAGGTACCGACACCAAGATTGACCAAAAGTGAAATCAAACAATCCTGTTGAAGATCGAACTAGGTTTCATATTGCTATATATTTTGTTTTTAACTGAGCCCCTAATCCCTAGTTCTATTCGAAAGAAAATTTGTTCGATTGGGTCATACTCTGTAAGAAATTTTTGAATAGAAAGCATTCGTTGTTCGAGTTTCATTCTGTTCCATTCGGGTTTGATCTATCCACCTTTCGAAAATTTGTTACTCACTATTTCGAAAACTACCAAAATGTTCGAAAGTTAGAAAATTATATTCCAAACAATTAAAAAAAATTCAACATAAAAAAATGCTAGCTTAGGTTTAATCTCGTCTTTTTATACTGGTTTCTCATTTAGATAGCAAAAATTTCGAATATCCGAGTTGTAATCCCAAGCCTTCGGGACAATAAAAAGTACCCGGGATACCGAAATGGAAGTTTGCACACGTCTATGCAGTTCAACTCTACGCACGAATGCAATGCTCTTAGCGGATATGAAAGGATTTACCTTAAATGTGTTGAGTTTGATGAAATACAGATTTTTTAGGATGAATACGACGTTTCGCATTGGACTACTCTTTTTGGTATTTCTACTTTTGGAAAATCTTTATATTAATAGGCTAACATTTTTTCCATACAATCAATTGCCAGAGTGTATCTCATAAAACAATGCATAACTCCAATTATTATATATTTTGATATGTTTTCATGGGCCAGGAGCTTTGCATAGGCATATTATATTTAACAAAAAATGCTTCATTAATTTGTAATAATTCACCAAAGTTTTCACCAAAACCCAAAGCTGTTAACTACAGTATTTGACTTTTTTGTTGTACATACAGCAGTGGCGCAGGTGGTGAGCGTGCCGGCTATGATGCGTGCGTTCTTATGTTCAAGAACGTGTTCAGGGCAGGTAAAGTTTTTTTTTTTTTTTTACTAAATTGAATTTGCCTTAGAATATACGAAAACTTTTTATTATATTTTTTTTTTTTTATTTATTATCCAATATTTTTCTGTTTATTATGTTTATGACATCTATATTGGAGTGAAAAACTCAAATTTTTTGAATAAAATCTAAAAAATTATTCCAATTTATCAATATTTATAAATTTATATTTTTTAAGAAATCTATCATATTTAATATGGAAAAAGTAAAAACGCAGTTTGTAGTTCTTCAATTTTATATTCACGAAATAGTTTGAAATTGCGTTAATTTTCCTAAAGACATCAACTATTTTCTTCCTAAAACTTTTCATTTGTAAAAGAGTCGACATATAACCCAATATTTCAATATTTTTCGGTTTATGACATCTTTTTTCGAGTGAAAAAACCGAATTGTTTGAAAAAAAAGCTAAAAAATTATTTCAATTTATCAGTATATATTTTTTAAGAAATATATCATATTTAATATACCTACAAAAAGTAAAAACGCAGTTTGTAGCTTCTTCAATTTTATATTCACGAAATAGTTTGAAATTGCGTTAATTTTCCTAAAGACATCAACTATTTTCTTCCTAAAAATTTTTATTTGTAAAAGAGTCGACATATAACCCAATATTTCAATATTTTTCTGTTTCTGACATCCATCTTCGACTGAAAAAACCAAATTTTTTGTAAAAAAAAGCTAAAAAATTATTTCAATTTATCAGTATATATTTTTTAAGAAATATATCATATTTAATATATAAAAAGTAAAAACGCAGTTTGTAGTTCTTCAATTTTATATTCACGAAATAGTTTGAAATTGCGTTAATTTTCCTAAAGACATCAACTATTTTCTTCCTAAAACTTTTCATTTGTAAAAGAGTCGACACATAACCCAATATTTCAATATTTTTCGGCTTATGACATCTTTTTTCGAGTGAAAAAACCGAATTGTTTGAAAAAAAAAGCTAAAAAATTATTTCAATTTATCAATATATATATATATTATATTATATTTCAATATTTTTCGGTTTATGACATCTTTTTTCGAGTGAAAAAACCGAATTGTTTGAAAAAAAAAGCTAAAAAATTATTTCAATTTATCAGTATATATTTTTTAAGAAATATATCATATTGATTATACCTACAAAAAGTAAAAACGCAGTTTGTAGCTTCTTCAATTTTATATTCACGAAATAGTTTGAAATTGCGTTAATTTTCCTAAAGACATCAACTATTTTCTTCATAAAAATTTTTATTTGTAAAAGAGTCGACATATACCCCAATATTAAATTGGGCCAGTTAGGTTATGTGTTTTCAATATTTCCGAGTTGAATTTGACGAAAAAAACCAGAAAACCATCATATGTCTAAGTTGTAATATTCTCCCGTTATACGGACTTCAAAAAATATACAACTAAAAGAAAAATTGAGAAAACTGTCTGTATACCAAAAAAAAAACACAATTTGGAAACCGGCAAATGTTAAGAAGTTAACGGAATCTCAAAATGAACTTTCATTCGTTTCAATCCATATCGCCAATTTTGTTCGATATGGCATCATTCTATGTGACCATTATATATATTATAAGTCTAACTATGTTGTTGGTATATGTCCATGAAATTTAATTTTGTTTATTGAAATATTGACGGAATATGAAAGGAGTGGTGGGTTTGATGGTGGACTTTCAAACATTACTAAGTACCGTTTTTGCCATCTCCTATTAATGATTACTGGTCTTTAATGAACGGATTTTTTTTGGTTAGTTGTCAAATTACCTGTCTTTAAAGTAAACCAGCTTTTATGAAAGCGACTCTCAATAACTCAACTATAAATAATTATTTTCAGCAATAAAAATGTCTCCAATATTTATGCCTCTAGGCATTAGGTACTGGAGAAAAATGCGAACAGAGGATTTAATAAGTTAAACTAATTTAAGGTGGTCGAATTTCGACCACGGGATATACTAGTTATAATTATAATATTGAAAATCGCCAAAGAGGGAAAGAGGAAGCAGACAGCAACTGATAAGATAATGCTTTGACATAAGTATATAAATATATATATTTATATGGATATCCATATGTATGTACATATGTATATTGTATGTCAGTTATGAGTATATGATACCAGTATGTATATTGATTTAAGTATTTCCATAATAGAATCAAAATATCGAAAAAAATAAAGTCTTAATCACAAAAACACAAATATGTATACATACATTGAACCGGAAATGAGGAAGTGGAGATAAAATAAAAGAAGTGCAGGAGCAATAAAGGGAGCTCATACCCATACAAGCGAGAAGGTGGATTCACGAAGTAGAGAATATGGCTGGATTCATAAGTAAGTACTTGTATGTACATTATATGATATGTATGTACATTAGGGTGGATCGACAAAAGAAGTTTTTCCAGTCCAAAGATATGTACATATTTTGAGGGCGATCCCAAAAAAAATTTGTTTATTTTTTTCAACCCCCCCCGATGGGCTATTTACTTTTTTTGACACTACGTCGCCATTTTAAGTCCGATTTTAATGAGCCGTACACCGTTGTTCATGGCTTGGAAGCCGCCACAATTCTTACCTTAATCATTTTTTACTCCGAGTTCAAATTCTAGTAGTGACTGTCGGTATCAAGTTTCGCATACATACATATCTAAATTACGTACAAAAAATTTTTTGGTAATCGTTTACGTGGGGTACCGAACGCTAATACACAACCAAACATGTTGGGATATGTATCAGGAGACGCGCTTCGGTCCCAGGAGCATGAATATAACTCCGCTGAACCAATATTTTTAGTAGTTTGCGAGATATTTGCAATCAAAGTTCACAATTTTCTGTCATTTTCATGTGGCTGTTGTAATCACAAATTACACTGTGAGAAAAGTGTGGGAACGGTGGCATGTTGCCACCGTTCAGGGCAACCACCCGGAGTTGGAATGGCGTAGCCCAGGGTTATTTTTTGAAGGGCTAACCGAAGCCCGCCTCCTCGGAAAGGTGTTCTGCACATAAAAAACATGGATCGGGCCCCTAAATCAGGATTTGACCAGGGTCATTTTTCGGTTTTTCGCAAATATTATCCAAAATAATGAAAATATTGGTTGAGCGGAGGTATATTCAAATTTACGGCAAATTCAGGTGCAAGAATTTTTTTCCTAGCTGGTGTCTAAGGTGGACTTTCAAGGTGGCAACTTAAAATTTAAGGTATCCCTTATTTCAATAACTTTACCGGTTTCCGAGTAAGTGGACCAGGGGTGACCAAATGGTGACCAATGGTGATGGTCAAAACTAAAGCACCCCCTATTTTTTTTTTTACTACGGCTTTGGTTTGCTGTTTACTAGTTCACCTCTCTTCCTAACGGTGCTTAATGCCGAGTTCAAGTTGTTGTGAAGAATTTGTACCCGTGGTTTAGAAGTTAGTATTATTAAACATCGCGAATCGGAAATCATTAAAAATGGCGAGAAACACGTTTTCCAATGATTTTAAAAATAAAATCATAAGGGACTTTCAAAGCGACTTATCGCGGCACAAAATCAGTGAAAAATATTCAATCAATAGAAGTGTGATTTCGCGACATATTAAAAAATTTCAACAAACGGGCTCTGTTCGTACAATACATACAGGAGGAAGGCCACGAAAAACTTCGAGGCAAGATGACTCTGTATTACGGACGCGTATTAGCGCTTGGTACCCCACGTAAACGATTACCAATTTTTTTTTTGGGATCGCCTTCAAAATATCTTAATCCTAGGGGTGGACTGGAAACAATTTTTTTTTGTATAGGGATCGATCCGCACTAATGTACATACTATGTGTGTCGCCTTATGCAGTTAGGACCATCATAGCATGAGAATTTATTTTTATCACTGTAAAATACATTTTTCCCTTTATGCGACAAAATTGTGATGCAATAAAATTTTCTCAAAAAAGCAATACGAACGAAGAATATACTCCTGATTGCAGCCCTGCAGGAAAAACGATGTTTGAGTAGACGAGATTCAAGATGATGCTAACTAGGTTATTTTCAGGTTGGAACACCTTGTCAGGCACAATAGAAACGAATCGTTCAGGAAGGGGATATTTTTCAAGCTGCTTAATAGGCTATTGATATCCGGCAAGGCGTATGAGTCCTTTTTTGTAACCGCGTTGACTTTTCTGGAATCAATACAAAGCCTGGTCTTCCCTGGTTATCGATTTGACACCACAGGGCTTCACCACGGTGAATTCGAATCCTCAAAAACTCAATCTATCTATGTATTTGACATAAAAGCTTCGGCTTGCCTAACCAAATTTCTTTATCCTAGACCTTAATTAAATCTTAGTACCCTTCCTATCCGTCTAAGCTCTTGATATTTGAGACAGCTTATTTTAGTCACAAGCATCTACAAGTTATCAAACTCCAATCAATTGACGGTAGGTTTCAGCATTTCACAGAGTCCTTTTTGTAACTTTTTCCAGTTGGGGTTGTTAAACTTTTCCCATAAATAAATAGTGTGTACCCACTAGTGGTGCTTATAAATAAATTTGCGTGGTAATAAACCTATGTGCTTACAGACATATGTACATACATACATGCAAGTACTTCATAATGGGGGAAACGGTGGCATTGGCATCTGCTGCAGGTGAATTGCCTTTGATCGCACACCCATCTGTAGACTCCCATTTACATACATACATACATTTTATAGCTTTTCTATAAATAAAATATATATTTTTATAAATAATAGTGCATTGAGTGTCTGTTTAAGTAAATATTTGGTTGGGGTGGGAGTCAACGTTTTTAATTGGGTGTTGAGTGAGAAGGAAATTTAACCTTGGAGAAGTAGGTATATAAATATACTAAAAAGCTTAACGATCAGGTTATCGAAGGTTTTGCGAATTTTTCTATGCAAATATACTTACTATAAAAACTTGCTTATTTACCGGCGTTGTGTATAAAGCTAAATTCCACAAGTTTACAACCCAGTTTCAATTTATAAGGTATCGAACTCTGAATGATTGAAGATAAAAATAACCTAACCAATATTCTTTTGCTCTCTTTTTAAATTTTGAAGTCATCGACAGAATCAGCGACATCAAATCAAAGGCTGTGTGGAAGATCAGATTATAGCTGTGGTCGGGTACAAAACCGCAAGTAAAGTGAGAATGATGTGAAAAAGTTAAAAGCTTCAACCGAACAGGAGTCTTTAAGAACATGCAGCAAAAGCAGCTGTTGCCATTTTGATTGGTTAATAGTTAAAATTTTACAATTTTTGTTGTTGCTTTCCCCTGTCACAATCAGCTGTTTTCCACTTACAACTTTTACTGAATGAAATTCCCACAGTAAAAACTTGCAGCTCTCTCTGTCAATGAAATGTCAAAATGCGCTCTCTCGCTGCAAGTGTTTTGTGTAAACGAACACTTTCTCAGTAAAAATTTTATAAAATTTTTAAAAAAGTGAATCTTACCGAACACAGTTTATCTCAGTTAACTATTGTTAACGACTTATCTCAGACTATGTTTGAAGAACATCCCCTTTATTTCAGAGTGATTATATGTAGTATCGACCTTCATCTCGGTTTAGCAGATTAAAGTCTTAACTCCACAACTGGTCTCTATCCTTTCAGTAGTGGAATTCACTAACTTATAGCTATTCGATTCGGTTCTATTTTTCGAGATTTTCAATAGCTATTCTGTCGCTTGCACTATCGAATATGCGATTCACTAACTTATCTATAACGATGAGGGCAAAAGATTTCTCATCCCGCGATAAAACATACTCTAAGTACTCAAATGCCGTTTTTTAGTAATAATAATACTGATATAATATTTTTGTTTAAATTTTTAATAAAAAATTCAAATTATGTGCATTTTATTTAACGACATAGAAAGCAACTGCAAATTTTGTGTCGTTTACTTTGCGAAACAGCTGATTGCGAATAGTCGAAAACCGAGAAAATATATCATAAATACCAATGTCGTGATAAATATCGGTACGATAAAATGGTGATTGCGAATGTCGTATTCGAAATTAGTGAAGTAAACTACAGGCGTATCTTTGGTTGCATAAATTAAATTGTGAAACAAGTCCACTCAATCTACATAATCAGGCTTAAGAATGAGAAGTTGGTTATGGCTGTTTTTCTTATAGTAATACATAATTTCTAATTATGAAATTTTTTAAAACAATTTTATCATCATAGTGATAATACAATTAGAAAAAGCTCAAAAGTCACGCATGACACGGCTATTGCTTTGAAGTTGAAACCAGCTTACAAATGTTTTAACTCTTCAAGTAATTCAATAATTAGATTTGTCGTATTACATGACATGCTCGTAATCAATTTGAACTCTTAATAAAAAAAAATTGCAATTAATGCCTACGTAATTATTAATTATGCATATGCTTATGTTCATAAATACCCAGCAATGAAGCGCCAACTAATCAAGAAAAACTAGCAGCAATCCAACTAGTCGAAAATCTCTCCAAACTGTTTCCAACTACATATGTTCGGCCTTAACACAAACACAATTTTTTCTCAGATAGGGTGCATTTCAACAAGAAGCCAAGAGAGAGTTATATTCTTCTCAGACATCGAAAAAGCGAGAAAATTTTGATTAAAACCCTCGGTTCATTGAGAGGGGTATTATAAAGTCCTTTCCTTGAATAGTGAATATCAAAAAAGTTTCAGTGATAAGTTTTGCGAAGGAATTTTTAACCCGAAATGAAGTTAGCTCTAGTTGGTTTGTCTGCTGGGTAGTGCTTAGTAATTGCCAACGCTATAAAGTTACTGCTGTTTTCAAGATAGCACGCACTGGTGTTAAATGGGTTAAAAGTGGGTTAATTTGATCAGAAACAGCAGACAACTTTGGAAGAATTTTAGTATTTCGGTCATTTAGTTATACATCTTTCTATTCCAAAAAAAAATTTTAATTTAACAATTATGTTGTCTGATTAGAAAACTTACAATGGCACAAACAATTCCCACCACTATTGTTAGTCTCAATAGTTTCCAAAGCAAAGGTCTTAGTTCCGTTAGACGAGTATACATTTTTTTTTAATTTTGTAGTGTATGGCGACACAATAAAAATCCAGGAAGAGAGTATATTTTGACATTTCATTGGGAGAGGAAGTTGCAAGTCCCTGCTGGCGAAATTTCACTCAGTAATGCTGTGTTTGGTAACATTACAATTTTTACTGAGAAAGTGTTCCTTTACACAAAACACTTGCAGCGAGGGAGCGCATTTTTACATTTCATTAACAGAGGGAGCTACAATTTTTTACCTGGGAATTTCACTCAGTAAGTAGAAAACAGCTGATCGTGACAAGGGAAAGCAAAAACAAAAATTTACAAATTTTCAACCAATCAAATGGCCACAGCTGTTTTTTGCTGCAAGTTTTTACTAACTCCTGTTCGGCGGAATACACCTTTTTTTTATTTAAGTGAAATGAAGAACGCAAACATCTCACAACTTTAAAAACTTAGCTATGCTACGGGCAATGCAATCGATAGTGCACAGCCTAAAATATCGAAACACACTATCGATAGGCTTCCGGTTGTGCTGAAGTAGTCTTGGTAAAAAATGTTTTTCCCCAAATGAGTTCTAACTCTTATACCTATGAATTTACAACAATAACGGTGCTCTTTAATTAATTAAACAATGATCTGGCAATCGAAGCAGAAAAAAAGTGCGCTAATCAAATCTTATCAACAACAGTTAGAAGATAAAATTCTGCTTTTATATTTTATTTTGGCAATGATGATGCAATAATACTCGCCTTCACATATTTGAAACAATTAGAAAGTAATAATCAAAGAATATTTTCATCCATTAAGTCACAATGAAGTCTAAATGGAATTTCTTTTCGTATCGATCTGTCTATCAGGCTAGACCCTTAAACCATTTTCGATAAACTTAAACAAATTTGATGAGCTGCTCGGATTTTATCTTAAGCCCGCTTGAATGAGGATGAAAAAATTATTAATAGTCGACTCATGTACGGAACGATTAATTGCGAAGAATTCATTTCAGGATATAAATTGATTAATCGAAATATACAAAGAATTTTTTTATGGCAAAGTAGTCAAATAATCTTTTTTTTTTTAGTTACTCGCATATAAAAATATTTACTTAGAAATTTCGTTTTAAAAAGGTTTGTCAAAAAAGGAGCTCTAAACGCTGTTTTTCGTTATTAATCTGCTTCGGCTTGCGAAATCATTTGCTCTGGTACTGCTATATAAATAAAGTGATAGTGGTGGTGTATTTGAATCTGTCATTTCATTTCTAGAAAAATGCAGTGCTGAGGCAAGTGCTGTAGGATGTAGGTTCGATAAATATCGAAATGAATCGATTATTGGTTCGATTACTCAGGATAAGTTAGTAGACTCGATTTACAATGATTTACAAAAAAAGGTCAGTAGGGACCTTGTCACACGGCCGTGAATTTCAGAACTGTCACTCATCGGAGGGTTAATCATATGCTGATGATTCCGTCACTTGCACCTTAGGGAGGGAGGAACTCGACTAGTGTGGGTGGACAAAAACAATAGGAGGATGACTTGGGCTCACTTAGTGTTTCCAAAGTTATCGCTTAGTCAATGTATTCGGTCTAATTTTCACTACTCCACTTGCCTGATTTTTGGGTGCATTTCTGGGTACCAAAATGGTGCTTTTATGAGCATTGATAGACCCTAAAATTAAAGACAACATGCGGCGCTTACACTAGCTGGTAGGCTAAATAAAATCAGGTTGAATACTAAAAACACTAAATATGTAAATTGTATGGAATTGCACTCAAAGCAGTTGAGTGTAAAACTTGTTGCTCTTTCGCTGTACTCATTCATAATTCAACTCACTCAAATATTTCATTCATTTTACTCTACTATCAATTCCAGTCGACAATTTACGATCAAGTGATTCTCCATGCCATCATACGCATGTGTGTGTGTGTGTGTGATTGTGAGTGCATCTGTGTATTTGTGCAAACACTTTTGGAGCTGCAGGCCGCCACATTGACTATACCAAGCCAAACGACTATTCATTTGAGTAGCTGAGTACGTGAAGATCGGTTCGGTACGGGTTTGTGAATTTTTATAAAAATTACGGTAGAAAGGCGCAACAACAACGAAAGCAATAAAAATTATATTTTACTTAGAAACAAAAGACGTGAGTGCGGGTGTAAAAAGATTGCGATAAGAATTTATAAGTACTAAGTAAACAAAGTAAAACTGATTCAGCGGGGACGTGAGTAAACGGAAGGTGCTTGATTCAGTGTTCGTGTATTCAACGTATGTATGTAGGTGTGTGTGTACGTGAATGTGCATGTTTTTAGTTTTAAAAACCAGCTGACGTGCAATAAAAGTAAGAAAAACCAAAAAAACAAAAACAAACAAAAATCTTGCACAAGTGTTTGATAAGTACGAGTATTTACAGCAAAGTAAATAAAAGCAAAGCAACAAAAATAAAACCAAAATACAAAACAATAAATAAATTTAGTAGTCAATTGAATAGAAACGATTTTATTTATCGAAATTCATACAAATCCAGACGTTGGTGAAACATTTTGTACGTGCTAGATACGAGGTACATACCAAGTTACATACATACATATATAAAATTTAGTGCTGATTTTATAAAAATATTTATTTAATTTTTTTTTTTAAATTTGTATTTGAACTTTATTTATTTTACTGTATACCTGCCTATGTACATATGCACATTCCGCAATGCCTCTTGTTTTCAATTATTTAATAAGTTTATTGCATTTTTGTTGTAAGTGGAATGAGATACCCGCTTTATAAGTTTCTCAAAATATTATATTTTTATTTTTCATTCGCATAAATGACGTAATGGCCTTGTCATTTACATTACCGCTGTAGCTGTGACTGTCACTGTCACTGTCATTGCTGGCTTATACATATGTATGTACTATATTTAATGATATTTAATTGATCGAAATTTAGAACGCTTTTCAAACCAATTTAAATCTTTGGCATTTATTTATTAAAATGTGAAAATATCTTTGAAAAGAAAGAAGAGACAGTTCTAAGCTAACCTTTAATAAAAATTTTTTCGGAAATGATTACTTTATTTTTTAATTTTTTATTTTAATAATTATAAAGAAAGGCTAGTTTTGTTCGTCGTGCAAAATATTTGCAGGGAGAGAGCGCATTTTGACATTTCATTGGTGTAGAAGTTTCTGCTGCGGAAATTTCAGTAACACTCGTAAGTCAAAAAACAGCTGATCGTTATTTAGCAAAACAACACAAACTTCAACATTTGGACTATTAACCAAATAAAACAATAACAGCTGTTCTCTTTACATGAAGTATTCTAGCCGAACACACCTACTACAGCCATTCGAAACGATCTTTTCAAAAAGTTGGACGAACTTTTGGTTTCCACTCTGGTAATACATAGTTTGGGCAACTCTAGTGCATAAGCCAGATTGTGGAATAAAATTCCGCACAAAATTCAGCGCAAATACATTACATCCTCAGTTGAGGTAGGGCGATTTTTAAAGAAACCAATCAAAGGGACCGCATCATACGGCATTGGTTCTAGATCTCACAGGAGTCGAAACGAGCAGGCACATAGCGAGCACAAGACCCATTGAGCCTGACCCTCAAGCCAACTGAAAAACACACTTTTCTGGAGGGTGGTAGTCTTGGATAAGGCGTTGTGAAGATAATCAGGCACACTAGACCATCTGGTCGCTGTGCTAACCTTAATTATACATATATGTCTATATAGTTTTTTCATGGAGTCCCAAAGCGTCCCCTATCTCAGTTCGGGACACTCTGGTGCCGGCTAGAGTGATGGAAAGGCACCTTCTTACTCCAATGTCCTTCATAAAGTTCGACTTTCTTCTTTTTATCTTATCTCACCTGCCATAAATATCTTTCTTACTTCTCACTCTTCTGGTCTTACAGGCCTTCTGCATTTCCAATCTACTTTCAGTCTCCCTTACCCTTTCGTTCCTTCGACTCCTTCTCTTATTATTTCTCTTCTTCTTTTCTTTATCTTAGACTTCCAACAGGGTAGGTTCGACGTGTTTCTATACCTGGGGAGCAAGTGTCATTGTTTCTCTCACCCTACAACTTTCCATCTCCTCACTTCCTTTCTATTCGCAGAAGTATTCCTTCTCCCTTTACAATGTAAAGTTTACATTCATTTTTTTTTCTCCCTTTTCTCGCTCCCTTCATATCTCTCATGACATAAAAACTATCGTAAAAAGTTTACTTATCTTGGGAAGCAGTCTTCTTTAATTTTTAACGAAGGCACAGTAGGGGTGGTTCGACAGTCTTTTAGCCATCGTTTGAAAGTGCTTTTACCGGTATAACAACAACAACAACAGGTCTTACTCAACCCAGAAAGTGAAAGGTGTAGCCTGTACAATTTCTCTTCTCGCTTTTCATTAATTTCGATTTACTGCAAATGTGGAAAGCTTTATAAAATCTTCTCTGATTCGTATACCTACATAGATCAACCTTCGTTTTTTTTTGGTTGTGCTAAATATTTATTAATACAATATATTTGGAAAACAACCTGTTGATGCTCTCGTATTCCATAGCAGTTACTAATAAGTGATATTAGCCATAAAACCAGTTTTATCACCAACGTGAATTATGCAAAAGTCGACTGGCTGCCGATTTGCGATGGCGGCAGTAGAAGCATTAACACCTACACAAATAACATACCTAACTATATATGTATGTATATATGTATATGAAATCGTGTAGATAAACAAACAGAGACGTCTAGAGTTGATTAGCTCCCAATCAAAGGCGCGAAGTTCCCGTACCTTCATTTCTGTGACAATGAGGCTATGAGGTAGAGGTTTTTAACCCTTTTGTATTGTCTCGCTATTGACGTGTACGCATCAAAAATTCTGAGACAGCCAAATTGGTCAGTGCTAATAGTTACTTCAATGGGTATAACACATACATATATTTTTATTAGGGTGCTCATTAAAATATCACCATGATACTTTTCTCTCTGTGCAAAAATGTCAATAACCTATACGCTTCATAAAATGATGCATGTTATGGATATTGAAAAACATGTATTAGCGTAATAGTAGAAGAAAGAGCAGTTTTTGGCATATTTCTCTATCTGCCTATATGTTTGTTCGCTCATCACTCAAAATCTGCTTCATAAAATTGAATGCAATTTTCATTGATATATTCATAGATATACAACTTAAAGTTTAAGATTTATTTTACAGCACAGAATTTTTGTATTAACGCTGTACACAGTGGTGGCTATAAAAATGAAAAAAAAAACTTATTCCGTTCGGCTACATTTAAGACAACAAGCAGTGTGTGCGGAAAGTTACCCCTGTCCAGGTTTACAATCAATATACAGAAGAGCATAGTTATCTTACGAATTATTTTTTACGGACCACCCTAATAAATTACCAGCATAGTATATATAACCAAACCTAAACGTTTTGAAATTCCTCAAATAACGAATATACGACGTGAGCTCGATACAAATAGGCAATAAGCCCCAAATAGAGAGATAGAAAACAACAACACTCATACTAACACTAGCAATAAAAAACAAAAGCAACAAAAAACGTTTTGTGCCCAACTAAGTGAAAATGGATCTGAGTTGAGATGGGATGTGGCTTTCTACATATTTTAATATTAATGCATAATTGCTGTTGTAATTGTTGTTGACTTAATTAATATCTATTATTTGTTTCATTTTATTATTGTTATTGAATATTTTTATTGTTGTTGGATGAAACGCGCATATTTGGAACAATTACATAGGTATATAACCACCACATACACACGAGCGCTTCAGTTTATCTTTATGTCTATGGCTTGACATTACTTTTTTTATATGGCTGCATTCTATTTTGTACCTCACAACTAGTTTATTCATACCAGAGTTCTTATTTTATTTAATTTATCTTATATAGTTTGTTGTTTTATAATTTTTTAACTCATTTTATTTTATTTTTTATTTCAGTTTATTTTTTAAATTTAATTTTATTTTGTTTTATTTTATTTTATTTTTGGTTTTTACGGTCTTTCTATTTACATATATTTGTTAGTTTTGCAAGCTCGACACCAGTGAAAAATAATAATTGCTTTTAATTATTATTTGGAGAAAAATTACAAAGCTAATCACAGCGATGGATAGGATTACATGTTTCAAAGTGTCCCCACTTATCATCAGATCTATTTTCGGACACTGGGATATGAACCAGTGTCTGCACCAAAGCCGCTGTTAGAAATCCAACAACTTAGCTATGATGCTATTTTAGTATATTTTTTTATTTTATGTTGTTATATTTTATGTTTTTATTTTATTTTATTTTATTTCATTTTACTTTATTTTATTTTTTTCTTCTTTATTTTATTTTATTTTATGTTTTTTCATTTTATTTTATTTTGTTTTATTTTATTTTATTTTATTTCATTTTATTTTATTTTATTTTATTTTATTTTATTTTATTTTATTTTATTTTATTTTATTTTATTTTATTTTATTTTATTTTATTTTATTTTATTTTATTTTAATATTTACTTTCGCTGGCTCGAGGTCTATGTTTTTCCTTGCAAAAACTAATTAAAAAACACACGTTTTTCGTTTTGCCTATATATTTCAATTGCCGTCGGCAATCGTCTTCAGGACAATATTTATAACACGTTCGTTCTGTTTAACGTGGAATTACATACATTGAAATATATAGGCAAAACGAAAAACGTGTGTTTTTTAATTAGTTTTTGCAAGGAAAAACATAGACCTCGAGCCAGCGAAAGTAAATATTAAGAAGTAAAGGTCGACAAAACATAAATCTTATTTTATTTTATTTTATTTTATTTTGTTGTATATTATTTTATTTTATTTTATTTTATTTTATTTTATTTTATTTTATTTTATTTTATTTTATTTTATTTTATTTTATTTTATTTTATTTTATTTTATTTTATTTTATTTTATTTTATTTTATTTCATTTCATTTCATTTCATTTCATTTCATTTAATTTAATTTAATTTAATTTAATTTAATTTAATTTAATTTAATTTAATTTAATTTAATTTAATTTAATTTAATTTAATTTAATTAAATTAATTTCATTTCATTTCATTTCATTTATTTTATTTCATTTGATTTTATTTTATTTTATTTTATTTTATTTTATTTTAATTTATTTTATTTTATTTTATGTTATATTCTTTTGTTATTTATTTTATTTTATTTTATATTATATTCTTTTGTTATTTATTTTATTTTATTAAAACTAAAATACTAGTAGTCTCTTTTAAAACCTTGAATTTGTACTTGTTGAATATTTGTACTTTTTCGGACTAGTTCGGTTGCAGTCAGAAAATCCTGCTTGTCATTTAGTTCAATGTTCGACTGCTATGTACATATGTATGTTTATCGGCGCGTAGGCGACATACAGTGGCTGAACGATTATGTGCCTCGTTAACTTCGTTAGTTAGTTTCATAACACACTCTGCTATGGCGTTGTTTCGCATTAAATCAGCTGCTAATAGTTGGAAGCAAATACAAAATCATTTATGACCTCAACGCCTACCTTGTGAGCAAAATCTATTGATAACCTTTTTTAATGCTTCTTCTTTACGTATTCGACACCAGACTTTGGGCTATAACTTCATGCATTCTGAAGTTCGAGTTTCGTTTTCATTGAATTTACTTTTTTCTATAATAAAATTTTGTTGGAGGAGTTGACAGCGGACTGAAATGAGTGCCAACCCTCGTACTACATTCACTTTCAATAAATAACAGTCAATAGAAATAAATACATAGTTTAGAAATCAACCTCAAATGTATATACCTTCAATCAAAAACTTGGGGTTTTCATCTTAAACCACAGGGAATTTTCGCATTTTTTCCGCGTTGCAAACTTATTTTACATTTTTCCACAGTACTTGCGGTTTCTACGACGCTCTTTCGCTTTTTGGTTTGTTTATTATGTCTGCCGCACCTATGTGTATACTTATCTAATGTTCCCAATTAATAGATTAGTGTGTTTTATTTATAAAGTGTATATTCTTGCTCTTGATCCCACTGTTAGTATTTGAAAATATATAAGGATGTATATATTTTATGTACATTAAGGCTGTTCCGAATGTTATATTTTTGGCGAATATTATTTCAATTGAATGTAATCAGTTTTCAAAGTCCAAAAGTATTTTTTTTATTTCAGAAAAAGCTTTTTCACCGAAACAACCGATTTCTTAGGGGTAGTTTAAGGACTAACAGGATTGAACAATTAGTACCTACCTCGAACAGAGCTCTTGTTGGCCAAACTCACTGAGCATTCAATTGACCTTTATTTTACTCTTCTTTCTTTCTAATATTCTATATCCGGTCATTTGTTTTCTATGGAGGAATTTAGAGCCTTCTATATCAATTACAATTCGAAAGCGATCAAGAATATTGCTTTTTTGTACTGCTCATCCGTAACTGACCGAAAAATACCTCTTTCAAACAGTCTAATGTTCAGACGTAAATCAGTGAGAACTTATGTATTTGTGTGAAGCCTAAAGCCAACAGGTCTGAAATCTGTATGCCCATATGTTTACTTTAAACTAAATGTAGAAATTTGTGGATCAGTGGATTTTGCGATTGCTACTTGTTAAGTGAAATGTGAAGGATAAACAAACTACAATTGATGACGTCAAAACAATGAATAATTCATACTAAGACTGCATGAGTTTTGATGACTTGTGGAGCACCCCTTGACGATCATGTTCAAATCTTTGAACTACGCCCAAGTGGACCATTAAGTAGGCAAAGAAAGTAAGGTTAAGTTAACATGGTGTGTATGGGACGGAGCATTTTTTGACTTAAAGAGGATATGACTCTTGGACAGCCTGCTTTTGCTTTTGAAGAAGAAAGCAGGCCTTAAATTTTGTCCAAGGGCATGAAACTACTGCGATTGTAATGCATTTTTTGATAGTTTGTACTTATGCTAGAACTTCATGAGAAGCCTCTTGAGATGAGGGATGGTACTTTTGAAAATCGTAAGAGGGTAATCCACTTCATTATACACCTGTCAAAAAAATAAAATGCCGGACATTAAAAGAGCTGCATATGCTCACAGGTACCTATGATTTTTTGGTAGTAATGCCAAAAGAAACTTTCTTTGATTGCTGGGTTACGCTTGCCAGTTACGTTTAAGTATTTCCCATTCAACCTTCCTGATAGCGTGCTTGTAGGGATAACATACAACACCACTTAATCACAATTACCTTACCACTTAATCTAATCTAAATTTGATACTAGAATTGGACAAGCTAAGCATTGCGTTTCACAACCCCTTGAAACTCATTGCGGCAGCTAGTAGTGGGTAAGTTTTGAGTGCGTTTGCCCGTTACATTATTCAAATACTGTCGAATGTTTGTAATTTTTGTCATGTTCAACTGCTACCAACAACTCAAATAATATTCCACTTCTGAATTATAGAAAAACAATTTTTTCCAGTCTAATGTAAATTTATTAAAAACAATTGACATTCAATACTCACTTAACCCTTTGATTTCCTTTCTTTAAACATTTTGATAACAGCAAGTCCTCTTATCGAGTTTGTGTATGTTCAGCATGCATTTGTGCATTCTCAATTATACAAAGTTTATGCATTCTACTTTATGCCGTCTACACTTGACTCTTGGTACTCATTTGAGTATTACTTTGCTCAACAGCGGAAGTTCTTTATCGTTTTTACCATAAAACCATTTCTCTAATTACACGTACTACTTACTCCTTTGTACGCACAAAACACAACTTCAGTAAAGTGCAAGTGCAAGTGCTTTATACTCGCATAAGTATGTATGTATGTATGTGTTGTGTTTCTTTGAGTCTTTCGTGTTAATCCGGTTGTTGAAGCTATATTTAAATCAAATCAGCATTTTTTATTTACAAATGTCGTGCTCGCATGGCCGTCAATTGCACTTTTCTTACAATTTCGCATCTTTTCAATTTCCACTGACTTTTGTTGAGTGTGAGAAATGTCGCGACTGTGGCCTGTTATCTGCAATGAAATTTACTGCTATTTTTTGTTTCTTATTTTTCTCCCGCTTTTATTGGCTTGCAGTCGTCCTTTTATATTATAAATTTATAACAATGCAAGTTTACAAGTTACAAGTGGTCTGGAACTGGCACTCACATGCCATTTTGTTTTTTTTTTTTTGTTCGCTTTCTCATATGCGACACTTTCAATTTCTTCTTGTTATGCTTTCAATTGATAAGTCAAGCTCAAGTCTCCAACGCCTTGATGCCATATCGCCTTTCTATGTACTCGTATATCGTATGTTGCATGCGCTTTATCACATTACTTGCATTTTTACACACTTTCAATACACAATTGTGACACTTATTACTATTACATATATGCAAATACACAAGTAAAATAATCGCATTGTTTGCAAACGGCAGCGTACACTGGCCCAAACAGCTGACCTTGTGAATGAAATACAATTTCTTTTGACAATCCAATTAAGAAAATGATTGATTGCTGCGTCCATTTGGGCTATAAACAAAAGCGAAATTCAAGTAATTTTTCTTTCGAAAAGCTTCGATGGCTTCATGCATAACTTGTTTGAAAAAAGAACCGAGAATAAATTTAAATCCACTAACCTAAACTTTTCTTTCCCTATAACATATTTTTCCCCCACACTGTTCGTTGACGTACATTTCCGCAAAATGCCACACAGAGTTGCTGAAACATTAGTGTTGCATTGTTTGTAAATCGGTATTTCCAAGTACATTCAACTGGTATTGTTGATTGTGAAAATAACTAGCAACATACTTACATACATACATCTATACACAACTCTTTAAGCAAATTGCGCAAATAATTCACAATCGAAATTTAATTTCTGAAATATACATTCAAAATAAAACTTAAAAATAAGAATAATGTCACATTTCACTTCAAAGGAAATCCCATTCTTCATGCATTTTTGCTCGCTTATCAGTTTACCAAGTGTAGTAACCAACAAAAAAACTTGTTAGCGTTTTTATGATATAAGGTAGTCGACGTTTCTCGGTTGTTATTCGCATTGAATGTTTTTGAAAAGGTGCGAATAGTCCCGAATTAAATCTTCGGAAGGCCGTCGAAAAACTTTTCCTGTGCACTCTGCGTCTCATAACTTATAAATGACTGAACCCGATTTTATTCATCATATCTCCGAAACGAGTTGAGATATAGAACTAAATCACATCGCTTATTGCAGCACTCATTAGCACCTTTCATTTGATACCCATATTGTACCCACACATTTTAGGTAATCCTATCCAAATAGATATTAGTCGATAACTCCGAAACTGATCGAGTTATCGATATAAGAGACCTCCTAAACTGTAAGTTAGACTTCTAGCAATGCCACGGTGAAAGCTAATTTCAATTCTATTCAGCAACTTTTAAGTGATGCGCGTTCAAACATACATACAGACAAACGAAATTTGTAAAAACTGTTGTTTTGGATTCTTTTGGCGCAATAATGAACCTACAAATTTTGCGTAAGTATTTGCAATTTACAGACATCTCTCTTACAATTTTATTACATATATATAGTGATGAGATGGAAATTTTTTGGTGGGTATGCATGTTTGCAACATAAACCATAAAGAATTCAGGGCAGCCCACAACACATACTTACACATGCACATATATTTGACAAGTATTCATTGGAATTTTTTATGATAAAAAATGAAAGAAAACCCATTGACAAGTACGTTGCCTACGTAAATTGAGCGAGCTGGGTTCATAAACGTAATCTGATACCCAATAACCCTTGTACATTCTTTAAATATTTTTTTTGTATTCTAAAAATTTCTTGCAACTCGTTATTAAATATGTATAATAATTTAGCGGCTTATTTAATCAGTAGCAGCTACTGCACGCAATAATAACAGCAACAACAACACAAACAGCACCAACTCTTCGCAGCGCTCCAATTATAATCACATTTTAATCACACTTCATTAGACGTCAATAGTTCCGCAGCTGTCAGCATATAATCAGCAATCTTCAGCGTCCATCCCATACACATCGCATCTTTGGCCAGCTGCATGAGTTCAAATAATGCCACTTGTCGGCTGCATGAATCGCATGCATTTGTGTTTTGTTTTTAGTCGTGCCTCGCTTCGTCTGGGTTCGCAGACTAATTTTTCTTCTTTTTTTTTCTACAAACTGATTGCTTGATGTGAAGAGTGAGCCTCTTTCTTGAAGTGTTTTGGGCGGTCTATGAAAGCTGCTGTGTCCGCGTTGAGTTGGCGGCAAAGGATGAAAAGAGAAACCTACAAAAACATGTCGTGACCTTCGTGCAGACGATAACATTAGAAAATATTATATACAGCTCAGAAAGTTCATAATTAAATAAACAGTTTCGTAGACTGGAACTGCACCTACTTTCCGCAAGGTAGTACAGGTGTCCTTGCCATTATTCTGTTAATTTCGGAAGTCGATAGCATAACTACTTTCTGGAACAGATCGTTATCTAAAGTCGTTTTCTCTGAAACATTTCAAAGGCAACCTCATCATCTTTCAACACCTTTCATGATGCATAGCCAAGATCATAGAATTATAAAGAGTGACCTTTTCCCATGAAGAGTGACGAAAGTACTCGATTCTCCAGAAGAACTTAAGTGAGTCACTCTGGATGAGCTTCGGTCAGAGTGCGTCACAACTAACTATTGTCATTACTTTAGTGAGAACGCCCAACAATTTATAACAAGCCCGGCTTCCTAAGCTCTTTTTGTTAAACTGAACCCAAGAAAACCGGACCGAAGCCTGAACTTATTTTCAATAATTATTATAAACCGGAAACTGAAACCGGATAATTATTTTTTCGTGATTTCATGGTACAAACATACATACGTACCTACATACATACATATATCTATAGTTGCTAGGCCCAGAACGACATGACTGACCCAAATACCGAACAACTAGTTAATACGCTTTAGCTGGCATGTAATCATACTGCCACTTGATTAGTTTAACAGATGCATCATGAATGCGGCAACAACAATTAACAAGTAAACAATCAACGAAAACTAACAAAAACTGTCTTGGCGAGGTCTTAACATACAATACATAAAACAAAGAGAAAGGTTGTAAAACAAAAACAAGAAAATCCAGTAGCAAAGCGAGGTAAGCTTTCTCGCTCCGTTTGTTACCGGCAAATAAGTTTAAGAAAAAAAAAAATTCCACTAAAAATCACAAAAATTCTTAGAAGCATGAATAAAGTTGCTACGCTCCCTCCTACCCCCATATTCAGCCAACGAAAAACCGTAAACATTTACTCATCATCTGGTTACTGTGATTGCTGTCAACGTTTGGAGCGCGTGCTCCAACGAAACCAACAAAAGCCAGTTATAATGATGATTCATAAAAACATATGGGACATAAAAGACGAAGCTGAATAGTGTCCGTTGAACGCGCTCATCGATCATCACTTGTAACCACAAGTTTGACTTTGGCAAGTTTGTTTTGTGATGTAGTATTGAGCGTTTACGGTTTGAGATGAGTGTGAGTGCTGAATTTGAGTGGAAACTATATTTTGAGTAGAAGAGCGCTTTCGTTTTATTCGACTCATTTTTGGATAAATTGTGATCGTAAAAAGGAGTTCTGTAGTCAACCTCACTATTAACTCAGGGGTGCGTAAAAAATAGTTGGGTGCAGGGCTGCTGGAGTTCTTTCTTATATGAGTTGTTTCCATCACTTTCCAACTCCGCCAAACACTCACATCATATCTTGTTGACAAGTTCAAGTTATAATGAGTGATTCTATTCGGAGCAATTGCATTTAATGGCCCGTGGTCACCGCGAAATTAAAATAAAGTTTTATCGAACATAAACATAAACAGAGTTTTAAATTTAAAACGTCATTTTAATATTTTTAAATCATGGTTTGTTTCTCTGGTTGTGTGATGTCACAACGCTTAGTCTAAACTCCAGTTTGGCTTTTTCCGCTAATTGCCACAAATATGCCATGGTTTGTGAATAAAATAATTTACACAGGGTGACCAAAAACTTTATTTTTTTTTATGCTTTTGTGTTTCATTTAGCTGAAATCTTTGTTTAATCAGACTATGATTGATCAACACTTATTGTATTTTTAAGTAAAGTGAAGATTTTAATTAAATCGCGCGTTAAGCAACGACTATGATTATGTATGCATAAAATTTATTTATCTTGGTCGCCCGGTATCCTGTTGGTGGATTATAGAAATGATTAAAAATAATTGCACTTCGTATTTCATAAATAAAACCTGAAATTACAATATAAAAACATTGTTTACCTAATTGGTTTTGATTTGTGATTCCTCGATTTACTTCATTTTCAATATCGAATAAGTTGTTTTTTAGTTTTAAAGCGAGATAGCTGCTCAAACTTGTTACAACCTAAACCCAAATATTTTTAGTACAAACATTTTGAAATTCAGCATCAATTTTTTACCGTGTACATAATATTGCATAACTGAATTTTATTAGCTAACGGCAATATCATTATTTCAACGCCAGAATCTGCGTCATCATTAGTAATCCGAAAATGAGTCACAGAGTGATATGGATAGCAAATTATTTATGAACTACTCTGTTGAATTCGTCTTGATCTGATTCTTTATTACATCACACTTCAAAACATAAAACATATTACATACATATAAAAATTTTGGGTTAAAAAAATTTTTCTAATTTAATTTTTCAACAGTATAACTTCTTTCTAAACACAGGGAGCCACACCTTAATGTGCATATTAACATCTTTTCATTGCAGGGAAAATAATGTTTGTTTAAAAGCTGGGAATCATCAAACAAATTTAAGAAAAACATAATAATCTTCTCAAAAGCATGGTATCTTATGATTTAATTGTCATTTCACTTAGTGATTGGCAGCTGCTTCTTGGCTGCACATAAACTCGCTCATCGATACTCAAATAAATGATAAAAGAATGAAAAAATTTCAATAATTTTCAAGATGAAGTAGTTTCAATTAACCTTAATTGTTTGTAGGTTTGGGGTGATATGGGTTAAGTGCTGCCAATAAGTTTACTCTCCAAGTGCAGACAAATTGTTTGATGATATTTTCATATTGAGCGCGAACATGTTTTAGTTTTTGTGACATGTGTGGAGGCATGAAGCATAGATACTTGGACACATAAGGCGGTTTTAAAAGCAAATGAAGGGGGGGGGGGGCATGATTTTTTGCTGGGTATACCTGTATGTATATTAAGAAATTTTTATTTATTTATTAGTTGATTGCAAAGTTATTTAATTAGCGATAAGATAAAAATGCCAGAAACCAATCTCGTTCTTACTTATTCTACCTTTGACTCTGCCTGCAAACATACAGTTGTGCACAGACAATTAGCTGCACTTTAAAACAAAATTCAATTTCGTAAATTTGTTTCCACTCACTTCATCTTCTGCCTACTTACAGACATGCATATAGCATGCTTTACTTCCCGTAGCCAAACTTCGATCCGATAATTTTTGTTTACAATTTAGCTCAACACTTCCGGTGTTGATGTCAGTTTGGCTGCCGGTGTTTTCTGTGTCTCACTGCTCCCCACATGGCGTTGTTGGCATACCACGCACTCTCCCCATTTAGGTGGCACAGTAGTCGGCAAAAGCAACAACAATGTTACGCATGTGCAAACATATCGTTTACCATGTGGTATTGAATGAGCATCCGTTAACCGGCAGCGCCAGCAAACAACAACTGCAAGGACTGGGTTAGTACAAATGTTGAAAAGATATTTTTCAATATTTGGCAGTGATAACGCGTACATATGTATGTACATAACTACTTGAGGTTTTTTTTTAGTTCAGTGAAAGGACTAGTTCACTCTAGGTCTTGTAAGCCATTGAAATAGTTCTTTAGGATCTTAGTTCCATCACCTCTCAACTGAACTAGTTTAATATAAAACTCATATTAATTATAATTAATAATCACTCTGTTTTCGAAAAGAAGCTTCTATCTTTATGCAGAATGTTTATAAATCTACTAGCGTGCTGTTAGAAATAATCATAGCAACGTGCAAGTACTTGCATTTCATTTCCTTCGTATCACCTCTTTTTTCAAAATGGCCCTTATATTATTATTCATTAATAACATAATATGTCATCACTTTCACTTTCGATAGCTTAATTTATAAAAAACCTAATTTAAGTACTTACTATTTTTGTAAAATAACCAATCTTGCGAAATAAGATAAATTTTAAAATTTTGCAAAATTTACTGCGACATTCGATCAGCTGTCTCGATACACATATGTATGTATGTACATATGACAGCGAGGTGAGCTGCCATACGTTTTAAAATAACTTATATAAATTTCAACTTTCAAAGTTGCCAGAGAAAAGCCAAGTTCTGAACTAAAGAGCATGTTGAGTATGCCATTAAACAGGGCAAATTTGTTATGGTTTTCTTTATTTGTCAAATCGAATTTTCTCTTTGCCCATGCAAAGCATAAAATCCTCTCACGTTTCCACTTCCTGATTACCGTACAGAAGACATCTGGAATTGTCTAGAAAAAAGACTTGTTTCTTCTTCACATATCCTCTATAATAAACTTCAAACTTGATGTGTCCCTATCATTTCCCATAGTACCGTGATATCAGTCTATTATGGGAGGGGTACTTTCTATATTATTATTCGATTATTTCAGATAAGAAGTCCTTTAACCGTATTTCTTGAAACTATTGCTATATTCATAGAAAGGAGAGGGATTAGAGGATTAGCTTTTATTGGCTCAGTCAGCTATTCGAACAAGTCTTTGTCAAATGTTTACTGGGATATACTAGTGTTCAAAACAATTTTCCATTCCTCCCCAAACAAGTGAAATTCTTTTATTTCTCACGGATTTTCTTTTCACTCTCTTTTGCAGGTTGAACTGTTGCAATACATTTTCCGAATACATTCATACAGTCGCAACAAGAAGCATCTGCATACAACAACAACAAAAAGAACAACAACACAAACAGTATGGCGCGGAGTCTACGTCCCCTTAAGATCACAATCGTTGGCGACGGTATGGTTGGCAAGACCTGCCTACTCATCACATACACACAAAACGAATTCCCTGAAGAATATATACCAACAGTGTTCGATAATCATGCCTGCAACATATCGGTCGATGGGAATGAATACAATCTGACATTGTGGGATACAGCTGGACAAGAGGATTATGAGCGTTTACGTCCGTTAAGTTATCCAAATGTAAGAAAATAAGCAAAAAAAGAGAAAAACAAAATATGAAAAACACTCACGAAGACACGCTGCAATATTTCAAGAACATTTCATAAAACACGCACACATTCATATATTAAACAGTGGAGGGCACCTTTGCGCTGGCACTAAAATTTGCTGACATTGCAAAAAAATTTTAGTCTAGAATATTTAGGAACTGATTAATCAGATAATTTGGAAAAAGATTAATTAGGAACTAATCCGATTAATTAAATAGGAAAAATTGAATGACTTAGTACGAAAAAAATAAATTAGAAATAGATTAATTGGGAAATGGTTAATTAGGAACTTATTTATCGGATTAATTAAGATATGATTAATTAGAAACTGATTAATAAATTAAATATTAAATGATTAACTAGCAACTTATTAATCGTATTAACTAAGCTATGATTAATTAGGAACTGATTAATCGGATTAAATAGGAAATTATTAACTAGCAACTTATTAATCGTATTAATTAAGCTATGATTAATTAGAAACTCAATAATCAGATTAAATGGGAAATGATTTATTGGAAACTGATCAATCGGATTAATTAGGTTAAAGCATTGGTTGAACAAACATGATTCCGAAATGATCTGAAATAGAAGTAACTACACAAATTTTAAAACTTTTTTCGAAAACTTCCTAAACACCATATATGTATACAGTTTCCGGAACTGATTCCAAACTTTTCTGAAATCATCCGGTAAAGACCCTGAAATCACTCTAAAATTGTAACTAAGCGCTTTCGCTACCACTAAAAACTGTACACATTTTATGTTAATCTTTAGCAAAAAACTCATTGAACTCTGCCCACCACTGAAATATCTTGATACGCAAATGCATTCATTTAATTTGTATGTTTTCTTATCTCTTCCCATATAGACGAATTGTTTCCTGCTTTGCTATTCGATAAGCAGTCGAACATCTTTCGAGAATATCAAAAGTAAATGGTGGCCCGAGATACGACATTTCTCTAATAATGTGCCCGTTGTACTTATTGGCACTAAACTCGATTTACGAGTACCCAACTCGGAGAAATTCGTAACAACAAGTGAAGGACGTCGGCTGCGAAAGGAAATTCATGCGCATTCGTTAGTTGAATGTTCGGCTAAAAAGAAGATCGGTTTGAATCAAGTGTTCGAGGAAGCAGTGAGGGCAGTGGAGAAGAAACCAAGTAGTAAACCAAAGCAATGTATATTGTTGTAGATGTTAGAGTAGGTGAAGTATGTAAAAATTACAAAAACAATAATAAAGTAAATTGGATAACTAATTGTATACTAATAAAACACTCAATTTGCTGCCATCAATGAATTTATGTGTACCGGCAGATACGTGAGTGCATATTTTCATATTGAGTGCGCCTAAAAGCCGACTATATTTGGAAGGCATTTGAGGAAAGTACATAGTAAAATAAATTGTTGGCGCACACAAAAGCGAGATTTGTTAGTACCGTCGGGCGGTTGAAGAGAATTCTAGTTCTTTTACTTTTACTTTTGTATAAAATATTGTATTCTTTTTTATTTAATATTTTAATGTTATTAAAATAAAAAAAATGATCTATTTTTAATGTTAGTATTTTAAGTGCATGTATGTATGTAAATGTATACAAAAATATATTTATTTTACGAAACTAAAAATAAAATGTTGAAATATAAAAAAAGTGCAATGTGCAGAATTGATCTTAACAATAAAAGAAACTATGCAGGTATAATAAGGTAGCATACTCATTGGAGTACCCGTGACTAATTCCCTTCTACCAGTTCGGTTATAAATGGGTACAATTGCTCTCTCCGCTTGCTCGCAGACAAACACTGGAGGAGGCTTCAGGTCTGTCAGAACACCGCACTCAACTAGATGTCTCCTATGTCTCCTGAGCTTAACCTTCATAATGAAGCTAAAATGCTCGGAGTAAAAGAATATAGGGAGATGTTGACCAGGCAATTGCTGTTCAATTGCTCTGAGCCGTGACATCCGGACAGGCGGCTTATCAACGAAAATCCGCCTTCCAGGAGAATAAGAAGCCATCTAAGTAAAAATTTTGATGAGATCCGGCACCTGATTTCCTCGTCGTTTGATCCTAAGGTGCACCGACGGGCTGTTAACCTCATCCACACAGACTCGGTAAACTCCTATGTCGGCTCTCTCCCAGGGAACGTCGTTCTTCAGGCGAGAGGATCGTGAACTGCCTAGGGAGATAAGGGTTATGCTGGCCCAACTTTGTTCTGGATATTGTAACAGGTTAAACTCTTACATATCCAGACTGAACCCTGACTTGTCAAACGTCTGTCCGCCATGCGGTGTGTCCCCACATGATACAAGCCATCTGTATGTCTGCTCAACAGAGCCTTCTATACTAACACCCATTTCGCTCTGGTCCAGCCCTGTTGAAGCCCCTAGCCGCTATATTCTAAACTGTTAACTTGAATAATCCCAATATTTACTTCACTATTAAGAAGTAAAATTGAAAATTTGCGAAGACACGCGAATTTCATATTTTAGAACTTAAAGCAATAAAACATAATAATTTGTAATAAGTTTTTTAAAAAAACAATTAAATTTTTACAGACAGCAAATATCTATGTATTTCCGGTATTAAAAGTCTCTAGATTTAACCCAGACTCATTCGAGACTCGAATATGTGCACGACTTACCAACACTAGAACTCACAGCTGACAGTAGCTGTCAAAATTAAACAAATTCCGATGTGTCAACAGCTGTTAGTGGACGTGGTCTTGCATTTTACACCAAAAAATTTTCACTTTTTACATTTACAAAAGCCATTTGCTTGCTATCAATAAAACTAAAATCAATGTAGCAGCGCATTTCATAAACAAGCCCCACCATCCAAAACACCAAAATGGATATTACACAAAAGTTTAAGGCCGGTGTAATGACAGTGAAATTACAGCAGAAAAACCAGCAGACACCACAAGAGCAGGAGGAAAAGCAACGCCTTCTACCAAAAGCCAACACGAGTGTGAAATCTGGACAACATGATGAATTCTCACGTCAAGCAAAGGATGTTTGCCACAAAATAACAACTTTGCGTAATGTTTTGGTGGAAAATCAAGCGGCATACATGCGCATCGGCCAACACCTTAAAAGCGCTGCACAGATGACAGACGAACAACGCGATCTAATCGATAGAGAATCTGAAAAACTCGTCACCTTTTATACACAGCATTTAGCGCAAATGCGCGCCGACTGGAAGCGGTCAAAACGAAAACCACAACATCAGCAGCATATTGAAGCAGTGATTGATTTATTGGAAGCGTATTTGCGGAGCGTGCAGAAAATCTATATGGATCAGAAACGTTATCGTGTGCAGTATGAATTGGAAACATATAAACTATTAAAACTGGCAGCAGACAAGAAGAAAATACCAGTACGGCCAGGTGGTGAATATAGTGGACGGCGTTTGAAGCGCTTGTCCACGAGTAGTGGAACTAGTGATGAGATTGCAGAAGAGCTAAGACCACGTAACTTGTCTAAAGACGATTTGCAAGACTTGCAAGGTGATTGGTTGGATGATGACGATTTTAGCTTCAAAAGCAATAAAAGGGACAGTAAAGTAGATGCAGCTGATTGTATCAGACGGAATGGGGCTGACAGCGAAGTTGATGCAAATGGCCAACAACTCAGACATAGACATCCGCATGTGAAGGGTGATGAGCAAAATATTGGTAGCGGTGGTGAATTGAAAACCACACAATCATCACAAAAAATAGCAGTTGATGAAGATTTGCAGAAATCGCAACAATGGGAAGATGAAGCAGCAGCGGAAAACAAACTATCACCAGAAGATGTGCAAATGTTCGAACAGGAAAATAAGCAACTGTATCAGGAATTGCAGGGTGTAGCCGAAGAGGTTGAGCAAATTGAAAAGAATGTTGTAGACATAGCGCAATTGCAGGATATTTTTACCGAAAAGGTAAATTGTTATCTTTATAAAAACTGTTTACATTTTGCTAATTCATTTCCCGCACTTAGGTTTCACTTCAACAACATAATATTGAACGCATCGCCAATGCTGTGATTGGTGCCACCGAAAACGTCAAAGATGCCAATGAACAGATTATGCAAGCTATACAACGTAATGCAGGACTGCGTGTCTGGTCATTATTTTTTCTATTGGTGATGTCATTTACTTTACTCTTTCTCGATTGGTACTATGATTAAACTAACAGGAGTGGAGCATGCTTGCATTATAAACTAAGAACTGACAACAATTTTTATTAAACCATAGAGGCTTCTCTTTGGAAATCAGCACTCGATAAATTAGTGGCATGTTCGATATGACAGGGTAGCGTAAAATAGAGCTTCGAGCGGAATTCTCAAATTTTCATCATGCTGGATTTTACACATCTTGGGATCGTTTCGATACGCCTTTTACAAAACACCTTATAAATCTTATTTATTCACAAAAAATTGTCAAAACTAATGATTTTCCCCCATATGCATAAAAAATTAAATTGATTTGTTAAGTTTTTTTCGCATTTCTATACAAATTTTGAATTAAAGGAGCTTTCCTTTTTTATTTTTTATGAATATTGGGGTGAAAGTATAAGGACAGATTTCACTAACTTTAGTCTGCCAAGAAGATTGAGCATGTTTGATTGTCACACCAACAGCTCTCTGCAAGATCTTGCAAACAACATCAATTTGCTAAAGAGTTTGCTTTATTTATTTAGTTACGCATTTGCATGTATCAAAAGTTTTCTGTCATTAATCTAGTTAAATAAATGTTTATGTATTTGGTATGGAATAGATCTGTTATTTAGCCTGTGACAGGCATCCATAATTTAAAATGTAATACGTGTGCGAAAGCGGTTTTTTTACCTACTGTAAATTAGCTTAAGAAAAAAAAGATATTAAAAAGCAATATGTTATGCTGTAAAATTGCGATAATAAATGGCTGTATTGCAGCATTTAGATAGAAAAATAAGTAAAAGATTTCATGAATTTGTTGTAAAGTAATTATTGAAATTGAAACACTCATTCAGCCTTCGAACAGATGAGAGAAAGATACCCCTAACTCACGACGTTGATTTACATATGGAAACGGCACTTCTACTGAAAGAGGAGGGAATTAATAACAATTACGATATTGGAAGTACCGATTAGGTAGGTTGAAGTTCTACTACAAAAGCAAGGACAACACAAAAGAGGGTAGAAGCGGAAGAAAACCAGTGAAATTCGAAGAAACAAGTGAAAGCGGAATCAGAATAACACATCTGAGTAAACCTTTTCCATTTTATTAAAGGTGAGAAAATGATTGAGCAGTCCATCTGTTAGACCCGCTATTTTTGGAAATAAAACACATACGATTTTCAATTATTATTACATAAACAAGAAAATAATGTTCTTATTCAGTTATTTATTATTGCATAAAAATTATTGCTTCATATTTTATTTTCATATATTTATCATTTATATATACTATGTATGTATGTATTGTTGTAATAATCTCTACAAGAATTTGGGCTTAGGGTGGAAGCCTTGATTTCAACCATTTGCGGTATTTACATAAAAATTCACATTAAAAAATTGTATTTTCTATATCGCTACACATATTTATGTACGTATGTATGCATATGCTTAGATGTGTACATATATAAACTAGCATGATTTCAATGTGGTTTTTAGTATTTGAAATTTGTATTTAAAATTTCTTTGTATGTATGTATGTACATATAGTACATAGCTGGTAAAACATATGTATATAAAACTGGCTTAAAAACAATTATACATTTTGGTAAATTTTTACAAATTCAATATTTTTTTTTTTTTTTTTTTTTTTTTTAATAATTGTATGCAAGTATGTTGGTTCATATTATTATTTACTAATTTAAAAATATATATATTTTATTGTAAATAAAGAAGTTCATATGGATATTTGTATGTTTGATATTTTGATTGCTTATTCATTTATGTTATTTAATGAATTTTTTTTGTTTGTGCGCCTTATACATATAATTATTTTGATACAAAAACTAAAAAAAAATCTTTGCTATTACATGAGTTTGTAGCAAGTGTTGTTTTGATTTTCGTACATATAACTTATATTATTATAAACTACTTTGTCATAAACAGTAGTCAACACAAGTATTCATACAATTTTTTTTTTGCAATTTTCACAAGAGTTTGGTACAGCTAAATTATTTACATAAATTTTTTATCAAATTATATGGCAACATAATGCAAAATTTAATTTTTTATCATGTTTAAAACTTTAAATTACATAGTTGTTATTATATGCTGACAGATTTTTTCATAAGAAATTAATACAAATAATTTAACTGCAGCAAAACATAAAAATCAGTAAAAATTTACTTTTTGTTATTCATTATGATTACTGTAACTATGCTTTTTTTTATAGAAATATTTTTTTTATTTATGACAGCTTACAAAAAGTTTTAAAAGTTTTCTTTTAAAAAAATTTTTGTTTTTTTTTTATTTATTTATGCTGTTTTCAAAGAACACTATTAGTTTCTAAAAAGTATTTATATTTTACAAAACTAATTAAAATTGTTAATTCACATAAAATAATGCTGGCTTTGATTTTATTTCTAATTATTGGCACAGCACATTACGCTGCACAGTAAAAGCGCCCGAAAGTAGGCAACACAAAAAGAAAATATTTACAGTCGTTTCCTTTTTTGGTATTAAATGCGTTTACAAATTTTAGTTTCTACCTTTTTGAAGGTCAAGTGTGGAATATGTTTACAAATATTTTTTTAGTTCTTTTGTAATTCAAAAAAAAAAATGTTTAGTGCTTTTTTTAATTTGAATCTAAACAATATTAATATTTTATTTCTTTTTGAAATAAAAATTAAGAAAAAAATTAATTCCTTTGCGATATTAATTTTTTTTTCCTTTTTTATTGGAATACATTTTTAATTGTTTCATTTGGCAAATAATTATTTGTTGAAAAATTAAGCTTAAACGAAGTATAATTAGAAATTATTTTACATATATTTTCGTCAAAGTTTTTTTAGAGTTGGAACTAAAAATCCGTAGCAACTAAAAAAGTGTAGACAATATTGACATACAATTATTAATTAACTTTCTTAAACTTTTTAATAATTCAAATGTTTTATTTTTTTATTTTTATTATTTGTAATTAAAAAAGCACATAAAAAATTATCTAGGCACTAAAGTTTATATTTAATGGTTATTGCATATATTTAATTGTAGTTGTAGTAATTAGTGCAAACACATAGCTTTCTGTTAGTTAAAAAGTGCAAATTTTAAATTAAAATTAAATAAAATAATTTTTTTTTAATATATTTATCAAACTATAAAACAAAAAAAAATATTTTTTTGTATCAACAATATTTTGCAATTATCATGAAATAAAGCCAACGCTTATAAATGTGTGGAATGAATAGTTAATATTAAATCAATTAAATTAAGTTTAAAAAATAAAAATTTGTCTAGCAAAAAAATTTTTTTTTTTTTAAATAATCACAAACTAAAATAAAAAGAAATAAAATTTGCTTTTGACTTTTGTCCTTTAAAGGTCTTGTTGCTTTTGGAATGCAATACAAATAATAATAAACAAAAAATTGTTTTAAATATATTTAGCCTTCTGATACTTCTAAATAATAAAAATATGGAAAAAATAAAAATTTAGTAGTGAAAAAATTGTTTGAGCTCATACATAAATATTACACAATAATTAAAAAATAATGTGAGCAAGAAATTTTTATTAACCCTTTAACGCACAGTTCACGCTTCTGTACTCATATTTTAGGTGTTTTTTTGTTGGTGTGCACGCGATTTCAAAGATTGCACATAAATTTACAAAAAAAAATAAAATTTAGCCCACATTTGTGCTACCGCTTTGGGCGTCAAAGGGTTAAAATCAAATTTTAAATTTTATGTGAAAGGTTTATTCATTTTGATTTCGGCGCCAAACCTTTCAAGCCTTTAAAATGAAAGCTTCCAACACTTAAAAAAAATTAGTCTTTCCGGATTTTGAAATTTTCGGCACCCTGTACAAGCAGAAAACTAAAATAATATTAAATAAATTTCAGTTAAAAAAAATAAATTCCAGTAAAAAAAATGTTTTTTTTTTAAATAGAATTTGAACCCAACCTGTAACTGTTGAAAAACTTTAAATTGAAAAAAAAAACAAAATTCGTTCCGAGTTTTTTCGGTAAAAATTTGAAATTTTTTTAGTTTTCAATTAGAACTGTTTTTTTTTGTTGTTTTTGTTAAATTTCACCCTTTATTATTTAGTAATTTTTATTTATTATATTTTAGGTATTTAAAATTTTTTTTTATATTTCAGCTTTTTTTTTATTTGTTTTTGTTGTTTAAATTTCATCCTTTATTTTTCAGTGATTTTTTTTATTATATTTTAGGTATTTCAACTTTTTTTTATTTAAAAGATTTAAGTTAATTGTAATAGAATATCTTAAGCAACTGTTTAGAAATCAACTCACTCAAGCAGGCTTTCAATAATTTGAAATTAAATCTTTCTAATTAGTTCGAATAATAATTTATCGAATAATCAGGTAATTGATTAATCGCATGATTGAATAAAGTGATTAATACATTTTTTTATTTTTAACCACCATAAAAACAATTATATTTAATTGCCATCAAATAAGTCGCATAATATTTGATTGTAACTTTTTGCAGCAATTCTGGACAACCATTATTTGAGATTAGTTGACTAATGTTCAATTTGATTAAAGAAATTTTCAATTAATCAATTAAATGAGCACTTGGTTTTTTTGCCTACGCCAACAATCGTATAAAGTCAGAGTTTTGACTTAAACTAAATTATTTACTAAAATCAAAAATATTATTTAAAGTTGTAATATAATTCAATTGAATTATTGAAACATTTATTTATAAGTCTTTCAGTTTTAGTAAGTTACAGGTTTTTTTAAATATCTTTCTTTAGATTTGTTATAAATTAAATAATAATTCATGTAAGTCACTTAAATGCTACATCATGTAGTTGACACATACAGTGTTGAGTAAGAAAATAGCAGCAAAATACAAAATGGCATTATTTGCAAACTATATTTTTGATTTTTTTTTGTTCATTACCAAAACAGAAGTTATTATTTAAAATTTAGATAAATTATCGTAAAGTGCAAAGAATGACTTTTTTGTATGTAGTGCAATTTTTTCACACGCCACTGTAATGTATGTTTAACTACATTTCTAAACTACAACAATTCATATTAAATAATTAATATTTTAAATGTAACAAATTTTAGTATTTTTCTTTTTATAAAAAGTTTTTGGCGCAATGGCAAATTACAGCACAAAGTTTTCATTGAATGGAAGTGCGTTTTCTTTACATTTACTCATACATACAAGGAAATCGTTATTACATATGTATTTATATGTACATATATGTATATGGAAATGACATTTGGTGGGCAGGATACAAAAAATAAGAATGTATGTGAAGTACTTAACAATAAATACATACACAGAAATGTATAGTCGATAAAGAATAGTTTCTTAAAATTTAATTCAATAAAAAAATATACACACATGCATATTTTTTGTTGTTGTTGTAGGTATGTATGTATGTATGTATGTAATACAAATTTATACTAATATTAATATAGCAAACATTTGCGAGCATTTAAAATAATTATTTTTTTTAAATTTTTTTTTTGTTGTCAACACTAAACTAAGTTTTATGAGAACAAGTTTGATATGCATTCATATGTTTGTTGTAAAAATTATGCAAAATTTTTTGTGTGTGAGAAACATATGGAATTCAAAGTATTTAGCCTTATTATGCGTTATTTGTTTTTTGTTTATTTAATGCAGTTTTATAATTTTTGATTGAGCATAAAAAAATAATTTCGAAATTAAAAACATTTTTTTTTATAAATTTTAATTGAGCATAAAAAAAAGTTTTCGAAAGTAAAAACAATTTTATTTTTGTTTTATAAATTTTGATTGAGCACAAAAAAAGAGTTTTTGAAGCTAAAAAATTTGTATTTTTGTTTTATAAATTTTAATTGAGCACAAAAGAAAAAAGTTTTTGAAGCTAAAACATTATTTTTTTTTTAAATTTGACTGAGCATGAAAGAAATATATTTTTTTATTAAAACAAAATTAATTTTTTTATAAATTTTGATTGAGCATAAAATAAATTTTCGAAATTAAAAACAATTAATTTTTTTTTAAATTTTTATTACCTAAGCATAAAAAGAGTTTTCGAAATTAAAAACCATTTTTTTTGAGATTTTTTTAAATTGAAATTCATAGTTTTACATTTTAAAATTGTTTATATCCGAGTTGAGAGAGATTTGGAAAGGGCCTAAGTTGAGAATATCAAATTATTATTTTTTAATAAATTCAGTAAAATAAAAGCAAAATATTTTTATAAACAATTTTGTTATTGTTTTTTTTTTTTTAATTTCCAAAGCTTATGAATACACAAATCAGCTTACTTAAACCTTTTAATTCTGTGTACTTCATAAATATACAATAATTAAAAAACTGGAACCGCATGCTTTTGAAATTCATGGATAAAAAAAATTTGTATTTTTTTTGTTTGTTGTAATTTTATTTTTAAGAACACAAAATTAGAGAATGAAAAGCGACACATGATTTAAATAACGAGTATATCTAGAAATGCTTTAATTGTGTCACCCACAGCCCCCCTTAGAATTTTGTAACAAAGCCAGCCAGATGAGCACTTCTTGACACGTTTCTACCATTTTTGATCGCTCTTACCGCTACCCCCCTCTATTGCTACCAAGTACTTCTTCGGATGCCTAGTGAAAGAAGACTAGCTGAAATTAGCTGAACAGGAGTAGCTGATGAGTTTTTTATGAGTGAGAATTTTCAAAGCACCGCTGCAAGCACCCAAACAAGTACTTTTTTGGATGCCAATGAAAAGAAGACTTGCTCGGTACGGATACGGCGATGCCAAGGGAGTTAAACAAATTTTTTAAAATATTTCGATATTGTTTTTGAAACTTGAATTTTTTTGCTGAGAGCTACTTGAAAAAATTTATATTTTTTTAAATTTTTTTTTAATCAATTTTGAAAGTTTTTAGTAGAAATTATTGTAAAAGAATTGGATAGTTTGAAAACAAATTATAGCTCAGTGAAAAAATCGAACAGTTTTAAGTATTTTATTTGAAAAAAAATTGAATCAACTTAAAAAAATTAAATTGAAATTAAAAAAAAATTTATTTAAAAATAATTAAAGTTTTTTTTTCAAATTTCTAAATTTGTTCAAATTTAAAAAAAATTGATTACAATAATTTTTTTTTTGGAAATCTGTAAAATCCTAAAATTGGAAGTTTATCTTAAAAAAAACTTGCTTTAAATTTTTTTTAAATTCAAAATATACTCGTATTTAAACCATTTACAAAGTAAACGCTTTTCCACAATAAGATGCAGTTTAAAAAAAAAAAAAAATTACTACCTACTATATATGTATGTATGTACTTCCGAAATTCTTATCAGTAACCTAAAAAGTTTTTCACGTAAGCAACTTTTTTGAAAAACAAATAATGTTAAACAATTTATTCATCAATAAAACAAATAAAGAACAAAAGTTCAATAAACAAATACCGTATTAGTTAAAAAAGTACACAAAATAAAAAGAAAATAAACAATGAATTGCAAATAAGAGAACAATGAGTAACGACAAAAAAGACAAAAAAATTATGTGCTTTTGTTTTTGTAGCACTAAGAAAGTAGCAACAAAACAACTTGCTAACTTATAGACAAATATTTGTCAGACTAACAATAAAACTTGCAAGAACGTCATTTAAGAAAGTAACATTATACAGTGGCGGCTAATTAATTGAGAAGTGTACGAATTAACAAAGTTTTAATGCAGACCTTACACTTTTGTAATTGTTGTTAATTATTTAAAATAATTATTTTATTTAAATAAGATGAGGAATTTAAAAAAATTTTAAAACTCGGCAAAGTGGAACAAGTTAAAAAAAATTGATAATTTTTTTCAAAAATTATTTAATTGTTTTCAAAAACTTTTTATTTACCAACTTTTTTAAAATTTTCTTACTCTAAAAATTTCGCAATCTTCTAAGTAAAATTTCGCAAAATTTCAACTTCAATGTTTGAAATTGTTTTTGAAAAATCGGCAAAGTTGAAATTTTTCGAAATTTTACTTAGAAGATAACAAAATTTATAAAAAATGAAGAAAAAAAATATTTGAAAACTTTTTAGTTTTTAAAAAATATTATTCACAAATTTTTTTTAAATTTTCTTACTTTATATAAATTTATGTTGAAAATGTTAAAAAAAATTGGAAAACTTTTTAATTTTTAAAAAATATTATTCGCAAATTTTTTTAAAATTTTCTTACTTTATATAAATTTCGTTATATTCTAAGTATGATTTCGAAAAATGTCAACTTTGCCGATTTTTAAAAATAATTTCAAACATTTTTCAAAATGTTAGGATTTAGTTACCCTTAGAAAATTGCAGTTCTTTAATTTTAAACTTGTTCCCAATTAATTGACCGTCATTGTAAATGTGCATATTTATGTGTACATAGTTGTTAGTATTTGTATGTTAACTTTTATGTAAATATTTTGTGTACCATACCACGCCTTTCCTTTTCCTGTGGTCTCGCGCAATCAATCACCTGCACACACCGCTGAGCTGGAACACCTGCCGTTCATTGCACATCCTTACAATTACTCACGCATGCCCTACGCCGCCACACCCGCTCTCAACACGTCTCTTTTACTTTTCCGCGCAATAGTAAACCACAATTGTTGGTGGTTTTTGGCTTACAATATACGCTATGGCCTGAGACTATTTGGCACTACTGCTGCAACCGTTAGCACTTTCACTATCATTCACTAGACTATTGCCGCTGGCACTGGTGGCGCAACTCGTTGTGGTAATACTAGCATTGCTTGTCGTTGTACTAATATCATCGGGTGAGACGTGTTTAATATCTGTCGCTACATACGGACTAATGCCAGTTGTGGTGCTTGGACTGCAATTGCCCGCTGCAAGCATTAATTCATCAGCATTTGGTGTGAAATGTTCATCATTAGTTTGCTCTTGATCCTGTTCAGCTTGCGTTTGCTCTGCTATGTGTTGCGGCTCTGTTTGCTCTTGGTGTTGTTGTTGCCCTTGGTCTTCGTAAACTTTCATTTCCGCTTCTGCATTCGCCGTTTCTGTGTCGTCTTCTAATTCGGGCATGGTATGTTGGTGTTTAGCATTTGTAATCATTGCTGTGACATCTTCATCATGATTGGCATCATTATCGTTGGCATCAGCGTCGGCTTGTGGTTCAATTGTTTGTGGTTCTGCCATATCTTGTGGCTCATCTTCGAGCAGCTGCTCCAAGTCTTGCTGTTGTTGTAGTTGTGCACCACGTTCGTCTTGTTGTGGTTGTTCAATTTCTATTTGTGGCTGCTTTTCTTGTTCTTGTTCTGCTGTTGTCGGCATTTCTTCATCGACTTCTTCCTCAAATTCTGGCTGTTCTTCGTAACGTTCTGGTTGTTGCTGTTGCTGTTGCTGTTGCTGTTGGTGCTGTTGCTGCAGGCATTCTGGCAGCTGTATTACATCTTCCTCGGACATACAAACGCCCAATGGCATATGTGTCTTCATGTGTCCTGTGCGTGTGGAAGGAGAGAAACAAACAAAAGAAATATGAAATTTTAGTAATTAGGAAATTGTATTGCAAATTAGAAAAAATGCATGTCTACAACAACAATAAGAACAATAAACGAGTTTTAATTGAGTACGTTGGCACAAAAATGTAATATTTTAATATGTTTGTATGTATGTATGTATGTATGATGAACTTAATAAAGCAGTGAGCAATATTAAACTTAATAACTATGTAATGTGCTTAAATAACGTAAAAAAAAAAAAATACACACATCCAAAGCGGTAAATGTTTGTATGCACAGTGGTGTACAAAAAAATAGCAGCAAGTTAAAAAATGGCATGGGGTTTCAGGGTAGTAACTTCTTTGCTTTTTTGTGTGTTCATTTTCTGTAATAATCTATATAAAATCGTATTTATATTTTTTGTTACAAAAATTCAATTTGCTGCTATTTTTTTGTACAAAACTGTACATTTATTTGCATATGACATGAAGCAAAGACGCTTAAGCTGACAGTTTAAATAGTAAATATGACTTATATGACCGATTATCTTATTTGAATTACAGCTTAAGTGCAAAAATGCTTAAAACAAACGAGCTCAATAAATAAGCCTTCAGAGTTAAGAAGAAGAGCAATATAACCGTAGAATGAGTTTCAAATATGCTAAACGACCGATTATAATATATTTCGTAGTCGCTCATCTTATTTGTTGGTAAAATTTTGTATGACAGCGTCACAACAATTTTCTTTACATAACGTAGCATAAGACTGCATAAAATAACATAACATAATGTAACATAATTCCACATAGAGTTTATTGATAAATCAAAGTCCATCGTCGTGCTGTGCTGGGAAAAAGCGAGAGCTCACTTGGAACAATAATTTTCAGCACATACAGTGTGCAACACAAGTCAATAAATGACATAACATAACTTAATGTAACATAGTTAATACAAGAATTGATCTGATATGATAGAGAGACAGTTTTCTTCACAAAAAGTGACATAAAAGCACACAGACTTTATTAAGTAGTACTATATAAGATATAAAAAAACAACAAAATGTAGCATAAGCATAAATTCACTTAGCATAATTTTATTTTTTAATTTAACGTAACGTATTGTAATGGAATATAACAAAAAAATATGACATAAGCTAGTATAACATAACTTAACATAACAACATAACACAACATAACTTAACATAACATAACATAACATAACACAACACAACACAACACAACACAACACAACACAACACAACACAACACAACACAACACAACACAACACAACACAACACAACACAACACAACACAACACAACACAACACAACACAACACAACATAACATAACATGACATAACACAACATAACATAACATAACATAACATGACATAACATAACTTAACATAACACAACATCACATACCATAACATAACATAACATAACAAAACATAACATAACATAACATAACATAACATAACAAAAAATAACATAACACAACCTAACATAACATTGCATAACATGGCAAGTTCTTAAGCAAATAAATAAGTTAACGTAATATGATCTCGACAAAATTTGACACAAGTTAACATAGCAAACCATAACGTAAAATAACTCCGTTTGAAATCGTAACACAGTACACTTGCACATACAAATTAGATTGCAATAAAATAACTTTAAATAAAATTACTTAAAATTGTTAACTTCAAAAAAAACCCCCCACCCGAAGTTCCCCATTCATCTAATACTCAGCTTGTCTATCTTTTACAGCAACAAAAACAAGACAAAAAAAAAACTATGAAATCTTCCTTCACAATTATCTGTTACTCCTCACCTCCCATGCTGAAAAGTCTAATCCTTTCCAAATAGAACTTTAACAGTAAATGCACACAAACAACAAAAATCTCTCACTAATGAATAGATGAAAGAGCAAATCCGCTAGAAAAAGAAATTAGACAAACAACAACAAAGCTACTATTTGCTAATGTCAAACTTTTTTGTTTCAAATGAAAATTTTGGAAACCCAAAAACAAAACCCCGAAAAAAAAAACAGAGCAGAAAACAATGGGTGGTTGGGGGGAGCACGTCATTAAGTAGATATATATTTCGTAATGCTATTGTCTGTATGTAAAAAGTGTGAGCTACAAAAGACAATAAGAACAACAACAAAAAATTACAATACATAAAAGTAGATATAATGAAGTACATGGCCGTATCAATGTTTACACGCCAACTACAAAGCACGTAATTACGTACAACACAAAAAAAAAACACACATCAATCGTTTGAACGTAATAAACAGCGAAAGGAAGTAAACAGCTGCTTAAACAGGAGAGACAATTGGCGAATGACAACAAACCGACAACCAAACGAACGACACCACAAAAAAGGACTTCAGGACATTTGTATAGATCATTGTATGCATTTATTTTTATGTGAATTGATTAGTGTGACTATGTGCAGCTGTATAACGAAACCACATCCCAAATATTAGACTGAATGGAAATTGCAGTTTTTATTTTATTTTTAATGGTGGGATGCATGGGAGCCGAGTTTAGAGAAAAAGGAAGATAAAAAGGTAAAACGGACGAAGCAGTGGAAGAAAAGTAATATAAGATGAAATGGATGAAGGATGATGAGAAAAGCGGTGCGATGAAATGGATGTGACACAGTCCCTGACAGTGATTTAGAACCATGACATTAACGGGAACTGTGACAGTAGCGGTGCCAGCGACAATGAAAGTGAAAAGTGACTAAGAAGGACAAGGAAATAAAAGAAGTTAAAAAGAAACTATTACGATGATAAGAACGGTGGAAATGTCACAGTCCCTGATAGTGATTTGGAACCATGACATTCACGGGAACTGTGATAGTAGCGATGCCAGCCACAATCAAAGAGACGAAGAAGAAGTAGGGACAATAAGATGGAAAACGGAGCAAAAAAGCTATGAAAACAAGAAGACAAGAAGAATGGAGGCGAGGTGGACGATAGAAAAGGCACAGTTCCTGACAGTGATTTTTTTGTGTATCGGTGCTAATGACAATAAAAGACGAAGAAAGAGAAGTAAAGTACAATGGAAAAAGGAGCAAAAAAGCTCTGAAGACAGGAAAAAAGGAGGCGAGGTGGATGATAGAAAAGGCACATTTCCTGACAGTGACTTGGAACTAACACATTGCCGGGAACTGCGACCGTATCGGTGCCACTGACAATAAAATACGAAGACAGAGAAGTAAAGTACAATGGAAAAAGGAGCAAAAAAGCTCTGAAGACAAGAAAAAAGAAGGCGAGGTGGATGATAGAAAAGGCACAGTTCCTGACAGTGAACTATGATATTGACGGGAACTGCGACCGTAAGAAAAGTAAAGTACGAAGAAAGAAAAGTAAGGTACAATGAAACAATTAGCAGAAAATCATGAAGACAGGAAGAATGGAGACAAGGAGGATGGTGGAAATGGCACAGTCACTGATAGTGAAATGCCATGCACATTGAGTGGAACTGTGACAGCAGCTGTCAGTTACAATGGAACAATGCAACTTTTAGAATTTTTGATATAAAGAAAAAAATTGATTTTTTCAAACAGTTTAATGCACGTGTATGTAAATAAAAAAATCACTTATCTTAAGCATCAATATTAGATGCTTTTGCTTTTGCTCTGTGCGCTATATATTGCTGTTGGTGTAAAGTGTTGAAGCGCATTTTCAACACAACAATACATGGAATGTTGATGATTAACCCCTCAGATGGGTTTGTTTTGATAACTACACAGCAGGCTATATGAAAGGTCAAATGATCGATGAGCACAACTTGCAGGATTTGCGCATATTAAAAACACATTTGTTTGCATTTCTTGTTGCAAATTGTCATTATAAAGAAAATTGGCGTGAAGAGAGATGGAGAAGTAAATACTAAACAATTTCATTGTTTTTTTGTTTCGAAAATGATTTTGTTTTACATTTTTGGCATACACACAATATGTGGCAACCAATAAGTAATTGATAAAAATCACAGCTTTGTTTTGTGGCGCATAATAGACAAAGAATTGTCTACAAATAACATACATAGATAATGGGACAAACTACTGTAACATTGTAAGGACATTTGACGTGTCCTCACGGCAATTATACAGCTGACAATTACTTTGTGTACTAATTTTATTTTTGGTTTTTTTTCATTTTTTTTTTGTTTGCTTTGAAATGACACCTTGAGCTGACTCGTTGAAAAATTACAAATTCAAAATGCATGCGCACACAAAACCGAGCACGCAAAACAAATAGCTGTAACTCACCACAAGAACTAATCAGCCGCTGTGACGAATAGTGACAGCTGTCTCTTAGACTTGCAAATGCAGTTAGAATCGTAAGGATCACAATTAGTGTAACCTTTGTTGTATGTCTACAGACTCTATGTTTATCTCAAACAGCTGCTTGCAGTATGTTTGCATAACTAAAATTACTAACTAGCCAACTAAGTGGCGTAAAAGCTTTTAACATTATTCTCACGTAGCACAAATAAGGATATTGAGAAACATGAGCGTGAAAAAATTACTAAAATACTGATCGTTAAAGTAGATAAGCGTAAATGCGAGGTATGCTTGACAGATGATAATTTGAGGCGTGTGATACAAAAGGCAGATGGTGTCAAATTGTGTAAATATGAAGCGTGAGTTAAAGGTGCTAAAGGGTGCAGAGTGCTTTGGTGAACAAAAAAAAAATGTGTTTACTATGCAGTATTTGAAGTACAGAAAAAATTTAGCATAACAAAATACGAATAAAATTAAATTAAGTAACCTAATATCATAAAACATAGCATAATATAACATAAGAATACATATAACATAACATAACATAATAATCTGAAATTAAATCGACCCACAAAGCAAGCAAAGCACAGTTCACATTTTTTTATTTTTTACTAAGAAATTTCATTTCACTCTCGTGCAGTCTAAGGCTGCCGCTGCGCGTGCATTTCAACCTTTTAAAGTTACTCAGCAAATTAAGCTAAGATTGGATTCCTCAATTTCGTTGTGAAAAACCCCATTGGGGTTATGCAGCCATTAACTATATCTTCAGAACATTTCATAAGCTGGTTGCGAATTATAAAAGGGTGTGCAAATGAAATAAACGAAAGAAATTGCTTAAGTCGCTTAAACAGTCTGCTTTGGTAGATGAGATAACATTGCTCCTGCACACTTTTGCACAAGCACCAGAAATACCAGAAGAAAAAATGCGTGAAGCTGTAGATGCAATTGTGAAGTGCAGATATCCAGCACCCAAATTTAAACACGTTTAAAGTTAGCTCTCCAAAATTTTAATGAATGTTTTCCACAAGTGGTGTATTCTAGCTATTTTTAATGATCCGGCTCCAGCTGAAACAAAGCTCTCTATATGCAGGTTTCCCGAAGATATTTGAGCTGTACTCGTAGTAATCAAGCTAGAAGGACGAGGTGTTTTTGAAGCAATACATGGAAGACAAACAGTACTGTATTTCAAAATTAAGAGGAAAATTATTCGCTCTCAATACACCAACCAAGTCCCAAAGCGCTAACGAGGCGATAGATGGCGCTGAAGACGCGCGAAAGTGCGAGCAGAGAAAATTAAAATAAAAGCGTCAGCGCCAAATTGATAGTGGCAGAGGAAGAGGAGAGCAAAGTTTAACTTCAGTTTTGAAGTTGCTACCAAAAAGCTCTCCTGTCTGCCATAAACTGCAAATTTAAAAGCTTTTTTACGATTTACTCCCTACTGTGCATATGAATAATATTTGCACTATTCGCACAGTAATCAACACTTTACTTAACGTCTCTGATAATATTTATTTATTGACTTTTTCACGCGCATTGTTGGCATGGGAAAGATGTACAAAAAACATGGCCTAACAACAACAATAAAAACAAAAACAATGAAAAGCATTTAAGTGTTTCAGAGAACTTGAAAGTGCCTACACACACAATTGTTTAACCACAAACACCATTTGTGTCCAACTGAATGACTGACTGCCTCTGTCTATACCTTCATCAACTGCACAACAACAACAAGAACAACAATAATAAAAACAACAACATAAACAGCATTGTGCACATCAGTGCATCTGTTCAACATTGCCAGTTAGTACAAATCATCTAACTGACAATGTCAAGGTACAGACAGTAATGAGTTAAAACCATAAAACGAAAAAGAAATTAAATTAAATAAAATAAAAAATAAAAAGTCGAACCAAGTCAAAGGCATAGCCTTAAGAAAAAGCTGTCTCTTTGTACTGCATATATGCATAGAGTCCATCATCATCAACATTGCCATCCTGTGCAATGTGCGCAACTTTGTTTTTACAGCTGACCATTTGTCCATTTCATTTTGTCTGCACATCGTAATATTTGTATGTCCGTAGCATATTTTGTTTGATGCGGTTTTTGTTTGTCAGTTTATTTATTATTTTGTATGTGCACATGAGTACAATATATGAAAGCTTGCTTGAATTGCTGCTTAAAAAGTCCTTACAAAAAGCATATTTTAACTTAAGTATTGTAAATATAGTATTTGCATAAATAGATTCATAAAGTGCATATTAGGGTGCTAAAATTATGTGCCAAGCAGCGGTGCTTGCCGAAAATCGGTGCTGAAAAAGAATTGAGTTTTGTTTCCAGATTTTTGAAAGAGAAAACTGAAAAAAGATCACCACCTTTGCTGAGTGTGCTGTCGTGTTAATGTGAGCGTAAAACTTTTAGCACCGAGTGCCAGTGGCTGTAATAGCACTCAGCACACTGCGCTCCACACTTTTAGGGTAACTCCTGAAAGCTCTACGTCTTTCAAAGTTAACTGCAAATAATATGTCTGCTGTGGTTCTAAAGTTTACCTCAAAGAAGAGAGGTGTGCTGCCACAGCGAGACCTTTGATCAAACAAAGTGCCAGGTGGGTCTTTGGGTGCATTGTATAGTGCACTCGGGAAATTGACACTTTTAAGGATGCCTAGACAAAGCTATATTTCCTTCTAAGAAGCTCGCCTAAAATGCTAGTTGATTTATGCACTGAGAGACACCTTTCAGCACCAAGTGACATACTGCACTCATGTATTGAAACCTCCACATAACTATCGCAGTGAACCTAATTAAGATAAACCTGTCAGATAAAGAGGACTTGCTAACTGCACTACAGGCTAATAATATTCGAGTGTGACGATTAAACCAGTGGCAGTAGAGGAGAGCTGCTAAAGGTAGCAAGCCCTCGCCTAGTATTGATGCAGTCTTACGTGCTCTATCATTCGAAGTTTTTAAACCAGCCTAATACCCATTTAACTAGAGAATATGTAGAGTACGAGTACATACATGTATGTATTTATTAAGCGCATATATTTGTTATAGTAAAAGCATGCATTATCCTGCAAAAATATATGAGAAGTGCAGTTGTAATTATTTGCCAAACCATGAGGCAGCAGGTGGTGCAACGCATTCGGTGTATGCATTGAAGCAAAGTCAAGTAGAAATAATAAACTAAATTTAATTAAATAAATGCTTCAGACATTTGAACAAAGATGCGCTTAGCCATAGAAAATTTTTGAATGTTTGTAAATATAAATAACTTAAGAGCTAAGCAATTAGTATGTTATATGATAAATATGTATGTATGTATGTATGTGTGTGTATGGACAGTGATGTGCGTGGAAATCGAAATGGTGCTATGAGAATCAGTCGTGCCTCAGAATTATTTGGCAGTTTTTCCAGCAATTGAAGGGAACTACAATTGAATTCTGGCGTTAATTAGTCTCTAGATTAATACAGTACAAGCCGTTGAATGCAAACGGAGATCTGCACTTAGAATACCTGGCAACTTCTTCAAGCACCAGGGGCTAGTTTCTTCAATGGCACTCATTAATGAAACACTTAATTTTTCTTTTCAAGTTTGCAGCTCTTTGCCCTATGTCGAAAGCTTTCACAGCCTTTAAGTTTACGAAATAATTTGCAAGTATTGGCTGCATAGGTGAAACGTTCCTTTGCACTTCACATCACACACCACTGCACCGGTTGCGTTCGAGCGAAAATTTAACCAAATCTTGTTGTAGTTTCTTATTCATCGAACTTTCCATATTTAATTACTTCCAGTTGCTAGATTATTAAGCACTTAGTTGCACCTCCCCGTCACAGTGTGTGCATCAACCGAAATATATTTTCCGATGTTTTGATGAGGAATTTGTTCAGCTGGATTTACTTCAATCAATCTGCACCTTTAACTATTTCATCCTCTGATTCTGAGAGCTGAAGAAGTGTCTTCCATTCAAGGTGTTCCACTTAGTTGAGGTTAGGTTTATGGCTTGGTGGGCTTCTTGGTGCAACAAAGGTACATTTACCAATGACTTTGGCGAGTGCTCACGAAGCAATACAATTTGACTAGTTATGAGAGCAGGCTTTTCTGGTGGTTACACAGTACGTTTGGGAGTTTGAAGTGCTGCTTTCGACTTTAGCGAGGGTGTCAATAGCTTACGCCGCTCGTCTAAGGTGCACAGCTTTCACCTCCACACAAATATAGCACTTCAACAGCTGCACACATTCTTCGTATTTCGTACGTTTCGTTTTCAAATATAAGACTTTCGACTGTTCTACTCGTTATCGAGAAAATCAGCGCTTGAAATTGCTCTATTTTTTACCGAAAAAAGTAGTGCTATTTTATTGCACATCACTGTATGTATAGTATAAAAGTGTATATGAATCTATGTATGTGTATATGTGTAGGTGTTTTATATGTATGTATGCATATGTAATATATATAAAGAATGGTATTATGTATATAATATATTTTACCCATAAGGCGACTATAATGCATAAACGCAGCATCGCAGAAATCACATTTGTAAAAGCATTCACCAGTATGTAGGCGCTTATGTTTGCGCAGATCTTTCTTGAGGTAAAATTTTCGTTTGCATACATCGCATTCAACGCTGGGCGCTGTAAGGCATATTAAAATTTTGCAAAAAGAATTCGAAATCATTTTGGAATGGACATTAGAATTTATGGCAAGCGATTTAAATGGCAATTTAATTTTTGGTTTTTTTTTTTTAAATTTGGCTGGGGTTAGAATTATTGAATTATTGATTTTCAGTTATTAGAAAAAAATTACAAAAGGGTTAAAAAATTGCGGTTATTTACCTTTAAGATTTGTTTTTTATTTGTACATAAAATTTGTACACTTTAAGGTCGTAGGTTAAAAAACAGAAATATTTACAATTGTTTTTTTTTGTTTGTTTTTATTTAGAGGCATGCCAATTTTTTTTAACCGGGTTAAGTTTTTCTTGAGCTTATATTTTATTTATTTTTGATTTAGCTGCTTTTGCCAGTTGGGTTTAATATTTATGTAGGTTTAAGGGGCGCTTTTCAAGGATTTTAATACAATATTTTAGTTGCCTTTTCAAATGTTTATTGTTTAATTAGACTTGTTTAAATTTGAATTAATATTGTTAAAAATAATTACATTTTAAAAGAAAATTCAGATTTTGAGAAAAATCATATTTTAGAAGAAATAAAGTTAGAAAAATACTAAAAAAAATGTTTTCTTAAAAAATCATATTTTACAAAAAATCAAACTTGGGTAGATATGAATACAAAAAAATTAAAAAAAAAAAATTTAAAAAGTTAAAAAAAAACTTAAAAAAAAATTTTTTTTTCTTGAAATACGTAGTAATATTTTTCGTTGCGTTTTAAAATAAATTTCTTTACATAGATTTGTTTTAGTGTGTTGTCTTTGTTGCCAAGTCATACATATGTATTTAGAAGTGTTTTAAGTAATGTTATTTTATATGAATTATAAAAAAAAATTGCTTAAAACAAATACGTCAAAACTTAACTGTAAAAGCACAGTATAAAAAAAGCAAGAAAAATCAAAGTTCTAATTTTTAAAAATAATTTGTTTTTAATTCAAAACCACTATTTTTTATTTAGATACATACATACATATGTATGTATGTATGTGCAACATATTTTCATAGTAGAAATTATAATTTAACAAAAGCGGTTAAAAGTATTTTAGTAGATAAATCTGTGGTCAGAAACCATAACCGCCTAAGTCCTATATTTTATATTTTTACATAGGCTTTTATGGTTTAAGACCACAGATTTATCTACTAAAATACTTTTAACTGCTTTTTCAAATAATTATTTGTACTAAGAAAATATGTTTCACATAACTAAAAGATACAAGTTTTAATTAAAAAAAAATTATTTTTAAAAATTAAATTTTTTTTAAATATAACAATTTTTTTTGGTTTTTTTTTATTACCATGCGTTATGAAGTTATTAGTCAACATTTCTTTTTGCTTAAATAAATAATAAAAAAAATGCTTAATATATATGTTTATGTAAGTTACTACAAATACATATTAACTGAAATATTTTTAATTTAAATAAAAAACTCTAGTAATTTTGACAAAATAAAAGTTTCTTAAAAAAATATTGAAAATTTTTTTATTGAATAACATACAATACGTTTATGCAACTGAAATATTTTTCCAAATCATTGTGTACTTTTATATAAAAAAAATAACAAAAAATTTGATGATTTGAAAGCTTAAAATAAAAAACCAATATATTTAGAAAAACAAATACTTAGAGAAAATTTGTGAAATAATTGTTATTGTAGTTATCACAAAAAATATGTTAATGCAATTGAAATATTTTCAGAAAATCAGAAAAAAAATATTATTTTATATTAAAAAAAAAATAAAAAAATAATATAAAAAACGAATTTGGTACCACATACTCTACAAAAATTTCCGAAGGAAGTAGATTCTTATACATCGCATTCTGGTCAGTCTAAAAGTGTACCCGATAACTAACGTTCATCTCTAACCAGCCACCTTTGCCATTGTATATACATACTTTCTAAACACTACTAAGAGACCGCACTCTACTCGCCTCATCATACGCCGCATTTAAGTATTTTTTGTGAAAATTCCAAGCGTACGCCACTTAAGGCTGTACGGAAGGAAGACAGCCAAAAAAACAAAAAGGTTATGATAATAAATTATAAAGAACAAAAAAAAAAAATGATGCACCCAAAAGCGTTTGTTTTACACGCTTGTAATTCTTAGCTCCCTCTTAGAAACTACTGTAAGTCCAAAAAAAAAAAAAAAAAAAAAAAATATATAAAAAACAGAAACAGCAGAAACTGATTATAATTCGAGTCAGACAAAAGTCGAGTGGATGAAACGACTCAACAAAAAACAAAGACATAAAAAACGCTCAACAGCACACTAAGAAAAAAATGAAAAAAATAACAAAAAAAACAACAAGGATATTGTGTTACACAACATTTGTATTTAAGCATGTGTAGGTTTTCTAAACGTTTTACTTTGTATGTGTTTGTATGGTTGTTTCGTACGTATTCAGCTGCGCCTAGAGGGCGCGCTCATAAAAAACAGACATACATACATACTTATAAAAAATAAATACATTAACATAAATTACCCCACCAACGCATTGTAAACATTCAGCAGCAGGTAATTTATATTTAGCGCGACTCTAAAGCATACAAATATACATACACACATATGTAATTATGTATGTATGTATGTATGTATGTCTGAGCAATAAACACTACGCAAAGGAGGCATTACGTTATCACACGTCCTATGCGGTACTACTTTTTGCTTTCAAAGGGCGGTACCACGTCCTTCTGGACATTCATACAGTTAGTTGTAGTAAAAATGGAACACGTATTTTTTTCTGTTTCTGAATGGTTTGCTATACATACATATATGTATGTATGTTTACTATGGTAATCCATATGTAAAAACGAGTTAAATATTATGAAAATTTTTCTTACATTTTTAAATCTTGAATTTTTTTTTTATTTTTAGGTTTTTTTTCGATATTTGTTTTTTTTAGTTTTGAAAGTTTTTCCCCAATTTTTTTTTTAATCTTTAAATTTACTGAGCCAAAATATTTTTTTCAAAAAAATTCTTAGACAAATTTTCAAATTGAATGAAGGAATTTTTAAAAAAGTTTGTAATTTGTGACTTTAAGTTTGCTATTAAAAAGTTAAGCAAGTTTCAGAGCTTCCAAACTTTTTTTTACATAATTTTAAAATTATAAAATTGCAATTTTTTTTTTAATATTTTGAAATTTTTTTTTATTTATATTTTTCTTTTATGCTTTTCACTTTTTGGTTGCTTATGGAAAACTTCTTTAACTTTGACATTTTTTATAAACTTTTAAAAAAGTTTGCAAATTTTCCCTGAATTTTTTGTAAATATTTTGAAATATTTTTTAGTCGATGTATTGAATTAAGTTTTTTACTCGATGTATGGAATTTAGTTATTTGACTACTTTTTACTTTTTTGTTTGTTTATTGTAAACTTCTCTAGTTTTAGAATTTCAAAAATTTTGTAAAAAGTTTGAAAGTTTTATTTGAATTATTTTAAACACTCGAAATCATACGCAGCTCTAATTTCTCATCTAACCTTAAGAAATCAGCTACCCGATAAATGAAACATAGAAAAATAAATTTTATAGTTTAATCAAGAACCGTTTTTTTTTTATTTTTGAATGTAAGAAAAACTTGTCAGATTTTTTACACATTTTTTTGAAAAATTTATATAATTTTTTTTTTTTGTTTGAGAAAATGTTTAACGAAATTTTTTGGAATTTTTTTTTAAACTTATGAAATAAATTGAATTTGAATTTCGCTGATTTTGTTTCTTTATACTAATTTTTTAGTTTTATAATATTTCTAAAATGTTTCAAAAATTAATTTTAACTGCTTCAGGTACTCGAAACGTAAAATTTCTGCTTAAAATTTTAAAAGCGGCTGAAGTATTTCTTAAAATTTTAATATACAAATTTCTCAAGTATATTAAAAAAAAGTTTCATTAAAAAATATAGATATTTAAAAAAAAAAATTTTGAAAAAAAATTCTTTGTATTTTTTCGAATTTTTTTTTAACTATTTTGCATTTTTTTTTTGGACTCTAATGCTCATATTGTTTTGAAAAAAACTAGCATACATTTTGAAAACCTTTTCTCAAAATTTAATATTAAAAATTTAACAAAATATGTATGTCCATTTTTATTGCGCGTGACTGTATATTCGTGCTTATGCAGTATATTAAAAATTATAATAGCGCCAAGAATATGCTGCATGGCTGATGTTTTGCTTTTTATGACTACATACATACATATGTATGTATGTATGTATGTTTTTTATGTTTACAGCTTCCTCTTTTATTGTAAATAAGTGAGTTTTATTGCAATCCAATAACTTCTAACCTCAAACTACACACACTCATTGCTAAATACAAACAAACATTTAAACATACAAACGCATACATTATCATTGATTTTTTTTTTTTTTTTTCAATTTGAAATAATAATAAACTATGAATATGTCTTATTTGCTTAAAAGGGATCGGTGCGGTCGTCGAGAGTGCGTGGAGTGTTGGTGAGTTGGGGTGCGTGAAAGGGGCGTTTGCCGTTATTTAATGGCTGTACGGATACCAAATGAAGGGTTAGGTTATTTGATATGTTGATTTGGTAATTGAATTACAACAACACATAATGTTGAGTGTATTATTATGTTTTTTTCTTCTTGTTTTTTGGTGAGTGTAAGTGCGCTTATAAATAATTGCAAATTATATACGAGTACAACACAAACACATTGAATAACTAACTCTTTGCACTCACAGCAACAACAAGCAAAAACAAAAAATAAACAAAGCATCTTTGTATATGTATGTATAGAAAAGTATAATGTTACATAAAAGCATTACATATCTGATTGCATAATAAAATATACAAATACAATGTCAATACTATGCGACCAAACAACAAAGACTTTTTTTCGATTAGGTAATTGAAGGATAACTCCTTTGGGAGTAATCAGCTTGCGCCACTTGACCATGCCACAGTTTCAAAATTTATTCGCTCATGGTTTAAAGGTAATGCTGCCGTTATTGTTACTTTGTTTTCTTTTTTTTTAATAACAAATTCAAAAGGGTCGAACACATTAAAAGGGCACCAAGTTTCAAATTGGTACACCTTTAAATTGCCATTGTTGTTGCAAAGCTATTTTTTATAATGCAAATTGGTTTGAAAGTGTATCGAATGCCATTTAAATGGGGTCGCGTGGCATATAGGACATGAGATCGAGCACGAAATTGATTCGCTGGGTAAGCTGCTATGTTCTACAGATCCGTTAAAGCGAGTTACAATCATTGAGAAAATGTTTGTTCTACATATTTTGAGACCTTCAAAGCGAAACAAACATAAATTCAAACATCCCCAATGCTTTCGAGGTTAGCTTACTTGGACTTGACATTTTTGTCCGGGCTAAGACAGTTCATTCTAAAAATAATCACGTCTCACAGAAAATTTTCAAGCTTTCATAAAACTTTCAATATCCGTGTCTGAAGGAAAAATTCAGAAAACTTTTTTCAGAGAGAAAAATTTCAGAATCAAAAATTTAGAAACACATTTACGGTCATGCATTAACCCACTCGTTATCTAAATTTTTATTTTTATAACGATATTATGAACGATCTTTTGGTTAGGTTTGAATGGGTAAATATTAAAAATTATAACTCATTAGCGGCCATACGTTAACCCATTGACGACCTCAATTTTCTTTTAACTTTGAAATCAAATTTTTCACATCAAAATAGTTTGACATAGGCTTAAGTATATGATTTTAAGCGTTTTAACTCTTTAAACGCCATGCCTTAACCCCTTGGTGACATCAATTTTTATGTTTATAATTTCTAAATAATTTTTTATATGAAAAATTAAATTGCTCTACAATGCAATAGTAAATACCTGAAGTTTTCAATGCATGCATTAACCCCTTGACGACCTAACTATTTTATTAATAACGAAATAAAATGATTCACCTCAGTGTAGCATTTCATTATTTTATAGATTCTGAAATTTTTTTTTATGTTAGATCTATTACTGCACACTTAAAAATTAAATGTTTACATTTTTAACCCATATTTGGGTCATGTATTAACCCATTAAATACCTCAATTTTTTTTTTTAATTCTGAAATAAATTTTATTGCCGGCATATAACAATAGTAATTATACATTAACCCTTTGGTGATCAATTTGTTTTACTTTAGAATTCAAAATCAAATTTTTTTGATTGGAGTTGCTATACATAAATATGTATTTGTAAAGAGCAAGTGTGTAAGGTTCTTTGGCAAAGTAGCAAAAGAAGGTCGACAGATATTTCTGCTCAGTATTTAACCCTTTAGGCGCCACTCTAATTACTGGTAAACACATTTTTTGAAAAGGAGTTCAATCGAATATTTTGTGCTTTGTAGTGAATGCGTTGAAATATTCTATTCCAATTATTTCTTGTTAAATTTCATCACAATGTGTGTAAACAATGTATAGAATATTGGTGCATTTTATTACGTGATCGTAAAATATATATTTTTAATGTCTACACATGTGTTTTGTTGCAACTTTCAACAGCACTCTCATTATATTGTTACGCTTCAAAAATTCAAAAGTGTTGCATTGTTCTTCGAGCATGTCTAAAATTAGAAAGGGCAATGACAGCACGTTGGGTGTCTAGATGCAATTGTGACTAGCTGTTACTGCAGCTGTATAGCGCTCAAATTCATTTTTATTTGAACACAACGCTATTTCAGAACAATTTCATAGCGATTAAAAATAACAATTGCAATGTTACATTCACCCCTATTCTGCATTACAATTACGTTCCCGCTCTACGCTCCGCTTGGATCGTAAATATGCATTCTGAGTTACGCTTGGATCGAAAGAAAAAGAGGAAGAGCTATAAGTTTTTCGAAGTCAGCTGTTTGCCTTGGAATGTGTGAAATTGAAACATAACAAAGCAATTTAAATTACACAAATTATTACTTTTGAAATAAAAGTAAAGCTTTATTATGATTTATAAACTTAATTGTATATGTTTGAGCATTATTGAATAAATTGAGTGAAATTTTATAGATCAATTGACTGATTGTAGCAGACAACGAAGGACCAACAAAAAGCAAGAGGACACTGTTGGTGGATGTTACCACATCGTCAGTAGGTAGCTGGTATTTTCCATAGAGTTAGTGCTAGAAGAGTGCGCTTTGTCGACCAGGTACACAGATGGTTGGCGTTGCATCGTGGGGCCACACCATACGCCGAGCAAACATTAGACATGTCAGGGTTAAGTCTGACCGCAGGTGGCACTTTTCGCTGGAGGAAGACATTGGCCGCCCCGGAACTGACAAAGAAGTTTACCGAGTATGAGTGGGCGCTGTGGAGTGGCCGCCGGTGCACGTTTGGATATATGTAATGGCAAAGTCAAATCCATTACCTTAGATTTAATTTCAGTAGAAATATTTTGAGATTGGTGTTTTGAATGCTAGTCCAATTTGTAATTGCTTACAACCGGTGCCGATGCTAATGCGCGTCCAAAAGTAGGCGGTTTCACATTCCTTGCATCGGGAACGCGTCTGTTGATACCCCTCCCTACATTTTTGGACAAATATTTGCACTTGGCACTGGTAGAAAACAATTACCCTGCAAACATATCAAAAAACATCATAAGAGCACAAAACCAAAATATAGAGAACGTTTTACAACTTCTAAATACGAGTTTTACTTAAATTTTACGAGTTTTAACAAAATATCGCGGAAATTAATCTAATATTGTTTGCAAAACAAAAAATAAGCAGCTATCCGCCAACAAAATTGCAACGTAGAAAAACGGAGCTACGATCGAAGTGCAGAATTAGCAGAATTGGAAGTTTCGAAGTTGAACGTAGCGGAATTGGAACTCAGAATGCCAAAGTTGCCAAACGGAGAAATTTTCGATCCAAGTCGAAATGCAGAATAGGGGTGATTAATGTGCAATTCTTTTGTGGGGTTACGCTAAGACGCGCAAAGCAACGCAACGCACCGCACCGCAACATGTATTGTGCATCTTCATCATTAAACCGACGACTTAATTAATGGTGACAACAACAACAATGCTGCGCTGCATGCTAACAACAAAAGGTGTCTAATGCAACACAAAAGCCACAAAACCCACAAAGTCGTGAAGCATTTGGAGCGTAAAAAAAAGGAAAAAAAGAAATTCAAAAAGAAAAAATAGAAAACAAAAAAAAAGCGCTTAAATACCCTCTGAACGGAAGAGCTAAATGTTTCAAACGGAAAAAGTGACGCTAATACCACCAAAGGCATTTTATGCGGGTGACACACGCAGCCAACGATTACGATTTTGTAGTAGTAAAAAAAAAAGGTTAACGTTTTTTCCCGCTACTTTTTAACTAAGCTTTCTATGTTTGTCTTTTTTTAACATTTCCGTTAAGCAGCAAAATGATGTTTCAAATGTATACTAACATAACCTCAAATACGAGTACATAACCTCAAATACATAACCTCAAATACCACTTGTACATTTGTGTGTGCAATAAACTAGATAAAGCGAGTGGACTTTAGCAATACTTAGCTTACGAGTTTTAATAATGTTCATTAAAGCAACAAAAAAATACGAAAAAACTAAAAGGCAAAAAGCAAAAAAAAAAAAACAACATGAAAAGGCAACAAAAAAAAAACACTTATACTGTCTTCTTCTTCTTCTTCTATTATAAATAAGCATTACTTTTATCTAAGGCAAAAACGCAACGAAGCAAACCGTAAACGTGATAAATAAATTAGCGGCACACTTACACCAAGATAAAAATGTTGTTGTTGTTGTTAGAAGTAAAAATGAAAACAAAAAAAGTAAACAACCTAATAATCAGAATGAAAATTGTCGCAAATTACGCGCAGCCAACAATTTGCTCGTAAACTCAACTGGAGCATGCAGCAATACGACGACAGTAGGGCGATGTGGGACGATGATTTGCTGCGTTTCAAAGAGCGTAGACACAGCAATGTGGAGCAGTTGAAGAGTTTGAGAGTGTGGGAGGGTTCATTTGAGCAACATTTGAACAGACAGTTAAAGCTATATGGGTTTGAATAAACGTTTATAAATCATGTAGTTAGCGTTATAATGGCCGAAAGCGCCCAAAACGATTTCGGCAAAGTGTTGCTTAAGTGGGCATGGTTTTGGGGGTGTGTGAAACTGTGTCATTTCGGTGTGTTGCTTGGGAAGGAGTTTAAAATTGCTAGCGGTGTAAGGTAAGTGATAAAATAGGCAAGCATCATTAACGACAGGAGCTTATATCATTTTGATTGAAAGTCTCTTCTAGGACTACTCATTCTTTGACGAATTTTTAGTGATTAAAGAGAGCTAAAACTATTCGTCGAGAGCTTTTGCTCACGTCCATTTAAGGAATTTCGTGGGAACAAGGGCGTCTGATTCGAAGAGCCTAGACAACTCGCACTAGTTCTGAGAACGCGGTGGAATTGTATTGTGACTTTCTAGGTTCAAGAGTATTTTACAAAATTGCATTTTTAATAGAAAAGAGTTTTTCACGCTAGTCGCGAGCTCTTCTTCATTTAAACTGGCCCAATCTTGAGATATTTTAAACTTTTTCGAATTAGTACTAAGTGCCGAAGTGCTTAAAGTTTTGGCTAGATAATTGAAAAGGCTTGCTGGCTAAATAAGAGTGAATTATGAACTTCACGAAAGGGAGAGAGAGCGAGATCACCTTAAACAGTCGTGGCGTTTTTTCAGGGTTTTGGCATGCTGGTTCCAATTTTTCGAACAAACTGCAGCTACATTTAATTTTTGGAGTTGCAGTAGTTAGACGACACCGCACCCAGCAGAAATAGTAGTAGAAATAGTGGTACAAATGATAGTAGTAGTAGTAGTAAGAGGAGGAATAGTAGTAGTAGTAGTATTAAAAAATAGTACTATTAGTAGTAAATATAACAGTAGTAGTCGTAAAAATAATAATAACAGTAGTCATAATAAAACACATCCAATTATAGTAATCATGATAAATTGTTGTAAAATAAGCCATATTAAAAGCACAATAACCATTTAATGTCTAAATACATAATTCACACGCGTCAGCGTGAAACGATATAAAATTCAAATTAAAATAAATTACAAAAATTAAATAAAAAAGAATTTTCTCGTACATATGTATGTACATAGTAGACTGCGTTAGCTAACACAGAAAAAAAAACAAAAACAAATAAAAACAACAGCGAACCGTTTTAGCTTCACCGCCACCTTTTTTACACCGCATACTCGACTCGCGTGGGTATGCTGTATGGGAATTATTTTTCATATTTATATGTGTGTGTGTGTGTGTATTATTTTTATACATATTTAGAATATTTTAATAATTTAATTTACAGAATATTTTATTTGTATAATTATTTACTTTGTTTTTGTATTAAATATCAAGCAGTAAACTGAGCTGTTAATCAACTGTGCTGCCAGCCAGTCAGCTTACAGTCGATTACACACAGTTTTATATTACATATACTATATATATGTATATATACATACTAATATACAATACACAGTGCAACACTCATTTTTGGAACAGAATGATAGCATATTTTTTAAGTACATATGTATATGTACATATAATTTGAGCTCGAACACCTTTTTTGGGTGCAGTGAAATAACGCCCGGGGAAATAACGCCCGTGGGCGTTATTTCCCTTTTGAAAAGGAAATAAAGCCCGCGGGCGTTATTTCCCTTTCAAAAAGGAAATAACGCCCGCGGGCGTTATTTCTTTTTGTCGACGGGCGCTATTTCATTTTAGAAAAGAAATAATGCCCGCGGGCGCTATTTCCTTTCAGAAAAGAAATAATGCCCGCGGGCGTTATTTCCTTTTAGAAAGGAAACAAAGCCCGCGGGCCTTATTTCCTTTTTTCGGCGGGCGTTATTTCCCTTTTGAAAAGGAAATAACGCCCGCGGGCTTTATTTCCTTTTCAAAGGGAAATAACGCCCACGGGCAAAAAAATATTTCGGGCGTTATTTCACTGCCCCGCCCGATCCATGTTTTTTCTGTGCAGAACACCTTCCCGCGTAGGCGGCCTTTGGCCGCGCTTCAAAAAATAACCCTGGGCTACGCCATTCCAACTCCGGGTGTGCCATAGCCGTGGCTACCGCCACGGTGATGTCCTTCCTAAACATAGTTATAATTTGCAAACTGAAAATGTTAGCTTTGCTGTGCCCATAACTTGCTCCGGCGCTGTAAAATTATTTTTCAAAATGGAAATTAGGCCCGCGGGCGTTATTTCCCTTTCAAAAAGGAAATAACGCCCGCGGGCGTTATTTCTTTTTGTCAACGGGCGCTATTTCATTTTAGAAAAGAAATAATGCCCGCGGGCGCTATTTCCTTTCAGAAAAGAAATAAAGCCCGCGGGCGTTATTTCCTTTTAGAAAAGAAACAAAGCCCGCGGGCCTTATTTCCTTTTTTCGGCGGGCGTTATTTCCCTTTTGAAAAGGAAATAGCGCCCGCGGGCTTTATTTCCTTTTCAAAAGGGAAATAACGCCCGTGGGCGTTATTTCCCCGGGCGTTATTTCACTGCCCCCTTTTTTGTTGATATTACGAAAACGTTGTGAAGAATTATTTTTAAAATTTTTGGTTGATAAAAAAAAAGAAAAACAAAAAAAAAAAATTGTCAAAAACTTTGTTAATTTCAAAATAATTTTAGGATCAATAGATTTAATAGGGAAAAAGTTCAAACCACTCGTGTCCTCGAACGCCAATGGAAAATAAGAGATCAACCTATTTTTATTTAGTATTTAAAATTTAAATAAAAAAATTTAAAAATTTTGTATAAGATTGAAAGAATATTAACAAAATCATCCGGATTTTTTTTTTTTGAATTTTGAAGAAAAAGGTTTATTTTGGAACTCATAGTTATTAAAATTATTTTAGAATGTATTAAAAAATCAAATTCGACAATTTCTGAAAATTTTAGCTAGAGTTTTGGAAAGAAAAAATTTCCTGTTGGAACTCTTAGTTATTAAATTTTTTTTAGAATATTTAAAAAAGTCTGTAAATCTTTTTTATTTTTATTTCTGCAGTACAAATTGAACAAAGAAAGCGAAAAGGAAGTCGCTAAAGGGTTAATATAGTAAAAAAAAAATTTTAATTAAAATTTCGCCAAATTAACGTTTTAAAAAAATATTTTTTGAAGAACTTAACAATCTAATGATAAAATAAACAATTTAAAACCTTTTACTGGTAAACACAAACATAGGTCACTAGAGGGTTAAACGCTATTACAAATAATGTGCGGTTAAATCTCATTAAAAACTTGTATATGGAGAATAGTGAGACCTAAAAAAGAGTACAAAAAAAATATGTGCGCCCCTAAAAATATGCTAAGTTTTACTGTATTGAAAATTTGTTTGAGTACGCAACCCTAACGAGGGCAAGCAAAAAGATTTCGATAAAAAATGAATGTTGCACAGTGTTATTTATTTATACAAAATTGTTTATACCCCGCCCCTCCCGCAAAAGCTTTCCTTTCCCCGCCACACTTACCTTGATGAAATGTGCTATGCGTCTTCAACGCACTCTCCGTACCAAATTGTTTGCCACACACACCGCATGCATGTGGTTTACGTAAAAAATGCACTGTCAACTTGTGTAATGTCAATTGTGATGGACGCGGAAAACGTACATGACACAATGTACACTCATACGGACGTCCCTCGCTATCATGTGTCTCCATGTGACGTTGTAGAGCGGTACGCATGCGAAAACCACGTTTACATATCGAACATACAAATGGCATTGAAGCTTGATTACTATGCGCCAATTGATGATGTTTACGTAGCGCTATGTCATTGGTGAAACGTGCATCACAGAAGAGACAATTATGACTGTTGCGCAATACACGCTCCATAAGTAAGAGCTCATCTTCGGTAGCATTTGAATTATCAACTGCAGCTGCAGCGGCTATTAAAGCGGTATTAGTGTTGCCACTACCACCGTTACTATTACCGGCAGCTAACAATGCGGCCATGCTAGCATATTTTGAACTGGCGCGTCGTTTACGAAATTGTCGCAATATTGCTGTATTGTTGGTGGATGAAGTGGAATCGGGTTCGGTTTGTTCGGGTGAGGGTAATGTAACATGAGTATTTTTCGCTAAAGGCTTTGGTAATTGCTCTTCTTGTGTTTGCTGTTGGAGTTGTTGTTCATTGCTTGGTTGTTGTTCTTCGTCGCCAATGTCCTCTTGTTGGTCAAATTGTTCGTGTGATTGTTGTATTAGTTGCTGTTGCTGCTGCTGCTGCTCCTGTTGTTGTTGTTGTTCTAACTGTTCTAGCTGTTGTTGTTGTTGTTCATGTGATTGCTGCTCTCCGCATGGTTGCGCATGGGAATGCTCCTCATTGAAAGCTGTTGATGACAGAAAAGTGGCTGGTTAATTGAATTAGTTAGTTAGCTAGTTTGCATTCATTTCAATTTTCAATCATTTTCTACACGCGATTTTTATTTTATTTATTTATTTTTTTTTATTAAATTTTCGTTGTACTTACGATCATCACAATCGGGACAGCAAAGTATGCGTTGCGGTTTATTGCCGCTTGAGCATGGCGTGCCAACATTTGTTATTTTTGTTGTAGATTCAGCAGTTAATTGTGTGGTGTCCAGTTGCAAATCAATGGCTGCAGGCGAGAACAAATATTGCATTAAATTTATTGTTGTTGTGTAATTTAGTTATTAAGCTATTAAATTAACTAACTGGGAAATATATGTATGTATGTAATAAGTATGCCTAGATAATATACTAAACAAACGAAATTCTAGACGGGCGAGCAAAGAGCAGAAAATTTAATGAGACCACGCCTTTTCATTCACCATAATTTGCACTCACACGGTGACGGAAGAAGCGGTGCAGCAGTACGAACTCTGTAGTCTCTTAATATCAGTTGGCATGAAGCGAGTTTTAGTGTTCCAGTGAGCGGCGTAGATCAAGGGAAAGTTACGACGACTTATGACAGCCAAAAAGTAACGCCACCTCAGCTCTTACTCAACTTGAACTATCTGTGAGATGTAGATCGAGGATAGAAAGAAAATAGCGTTCATTCCGAGGCCATCCTTAACCACACCACTGCTAAATTTAGAGCCTTAAAGTCATCTGTCCCCATAAATTCAGCCAGAAAAAATTCAGAAATACAATTTTTCCTAAAATTTTTTTCAGAAACCATTTTTCAGAAACCAAAAGTCAGAAGGAAAAATTCAGAAAACTTTTTTTAGGAACCAAAAATTCAGAATCAAAAATTCAGAAACACATTTACGGTCATGCATTAACCCAGTCGTTATCTACATTTTTATTTTTATAACGATTTTTTTGTTAAATATTTAAAATTATAACCCATTAGCGGCCATACGTTAACCCATTGACGACCTCAATTTTCTTTTAACTCTAAAATCAAGTTGTTTCACAACAAAATAACTTTACACAGGCTTAAGTAGTTGATTTTAAGCGTTTTAACCCTTTAAACGCCATTCCTTAACCCATTGGTGACCTCAATATTTATTTTTATAATTTCTAAATAATTTTTTATAAGAAAAAATAAGTTGCTCTATACTGCAATAGTAAATACTTGAAGTTTTAAAAGCATGCATTAACCCATTGACGACCTTAACTATTTTATTAATAACGAAATAAAATGATTCACCTCAGAGTAGCATCTCATTATTTTAAAATTCAATGTTTGAATTTTTAACCCATATTTGGGTCAAGTATTAACCCATTAAATGAATTTATTTTTTTTTAATTCTGAAATAAATTTTTTTGCTGGTATGTTTAGCGTTATAACACGAGTAATTATGCATTAACCCTTTGGTGATCAATTTTTTTTTACTTTAGAATTCAAAATCAAATTCGTTAAATAGGAGTTGCTATAAATATTTGCAAAGAGCAAATGTGTAAAGTAGTTAGCAAAAGAAAGATTAACCAATGCTTCGTGAAACGTGTTTTTCACTTATTTCAAAGCCATTATCTCCTATCTAAACATTCAGAAAGTAACAATTCAGAAAGTGAAATTCAGATCTAAAAATTCAGAAAGTAATGAGACTGCAGAAAAAAATTGAATTTTGCGCAAAATTAAATTTTTTCCTGCCGTCTCATTACTTTCTGAATTTCACTTTCTGAATTTTTTGATCTGAATTTCACTTTCTGAATTTTGAAAAAAATATGTTTCTGAATTTTTGTTTTCTGAATTTATGGGGGGGGGGGGAGGCCCTCGATAGCATGTGACTTTTGCTCAGAGGGCACTACAATGACCATGCTGCTTGAACTCACGGCTCGCATTAAGCTTCCGTTAGAACACTGCTCGATGCTTCCGGAGATCAGTAAAGCATTTCCCTGCCCCCAAATGATACGTCGCATCGCTGCTAGAACAAATATTTAAACAAGTAAGAGGAGCAGACATCGCAACAAAACCTAAAAAAGTTTTCTATTCCTATCTATCATATTTTATTTTAGAAACACATCAGCTAAACTACAAGCTACACCTCCCTCAACCAAAAAGTAATCAAGGTGGGTGTTCGAGATTAAGTTTTCCCAGTGTCTGTAACACCAATTGACTGACACGCTTTTTATTGAACACTGGACCATAATTGACTGGCCAGCTATCAGACCAATGAAGCACGTTCATAATTACAACATGACACCCAAACCCAATGAAATCCATTAACCAACGAAGCAGATATCAATTATATTTCCGACTCGGTTTAAAGTCATGAGCAATTTTTCAAACAAATATTTTCTCCATTTTCAAATAACTCAATTTCCCTGCCAATTCAATGTTGTTTATTTAACCGGAAATGCTCAAATTAGAAACTTCAAAAATTGCCATAACTCAAAAGTTGTAACTTCATGTCGTGCTTGTTGGGGCAATCAACTGTTTGCTGCTTATTCATGATAACATACAAACATACATAAGTACCAATTAAGAGCGTCATTAAGGGTAATTGAAACACTTTGGCGCTTTGATTTTCAAGGCCAACCTTCATTAACAACAACAACAATATACAAGGGTATCACAAGAGCTAATGTTAATCACATCAAAAAGGGCATTAATATTCGAGTGATAAAAGCAGTGTAGGGCTAATTTACAACAACTTTAGGTAGGGAGAGAGTCATTCATCAGTGAAAGAGTGTAGAGGAGTTTGTTGAAAGCAAAGCGCATAAAAGATTTACCAACAAATATATTAACATGAATAATTTAAAACGTTTTCCCAGATTCAGCTAAAAAAAAGACTAATGATACTAAAAGAAAAAAAAAACGTTTGTATAATCGTGGGTGGTCTAAACGTGTCTATGCATGCATGTATTTGTCTGACACATAACTGTTATCACTTTGGTAAGTGAAAAAAGCAACCATGGGCGGTCTGCTCTCCGGCAATGCGCGGCATGACAGGCGCCGTGTGAACAACACGCGGTCACCTTCCCCACATGCTTTGATTTAGATGTGAATTAGAAACATATTACGATATGAATGCAATCAATAATTACAACAAACAATTGTTATCATACAATGTTATTGTATGTGTGTATGTATGTTTACAATAATTGATTTGATGAGTAAATATTGTATTTGCTTTTGTTGCAATTATATGTAATTAATTGTTCTCAACCTTTCATTAATATGGGGTCAACTAAAAGTTCGGTGAGCTGAGTATGCAAGTAAATTCAGAAAAGTTTAAGAATGTTGAAAATGGCACTACTTTTTTCAACACAACTAGCCTAAAGTACATATCAATGCTTGCTGCTCCTTCAAATATAACTATGTGGAAAATCAAATATCGAAAGGCTCACCTACAACCTCTCATGTGGACAGAAGAATTCATAAAAGTTTTTAGAAAATTTCTAGTGGCACTACTTTTTTAAATAAACCTAAACTACGAAATTCAATCTTTGAAGTTCGACGTGATGTATGGAAAAGTTATTATTTAATTGTTCTCACCAATCAAACCCCTGTAAACAGCAGAATTCAGAAAAGATTATACAAAATTCTAATGGCACTACTTTTTTAAATGTAATCAGGTCAATAGTTTCAGCGCGCTGTGTCGTCAGATAGGTGGAAAAGTAACTATAGAAAAGCTTCCCAAAAAGATCCCAAGCGCACAGAATAATTTGGAGCAGTTTTGAGAGATATTATTGGCACTACTTTTTTCAATAAAACCAGAGTTAGAATTTTAGAGATATCTCACAGTGAACAGATAAGATCAGAACAGCAATAGAAAGTTTCGAATGTGGATGTTAGCAAAAAACAGGAAAAAGGGATGAGCGGGAAAATACTCAGCGGAGCCCGTAAGCGAAGGACACCGCCCAGCCCCCCTAGAATACCTTTAAATAATTTGTTTAATTTCCAACTCACGCTAAATGTTTACGTTCTTAGCGACTTTTCTCAAACTTTTCACCAACCAAAAGTGAGAAAAGGATGTGGTGACAATATTATATTATAAAATACCATCAATCATCATCAGTCGATAACTTCAATATGCCGAATAATTTTTTTAAGTACATAATCAATCTAAGGGTGACGGCCTGCCTATTTTCGCACTCTACACAACACACCGCTGCAAGCGTTGGGTGTGCATGTTACTTCACACATTTGCGACAATTGAACAAATATAATGGCAGCACTACACGTACATACATACATGCAAAATTTAGAAGTTGATGTGACAGTTAATTAACGATTGTTACATTGCAAATACTTACAATCAAGTGATCTTGTTGTTGTTTGTGTTATTGAGAATTTAGCAGCTGCAAGAGCACACAATCGGCACAATAATTTTTTTCATTTATTCTCCCCTTTCAAGTAAAGCATTTCGCATTAGCTAAATAAATGACCTAAGTCAACATTCCGCAGTGATGCCAAGAATACAAAAAGTAGTACGCTCATGCCAAGGAAAAATGTATGGACTTTGGCTGTCAAATAGCAAGCAGAGCATATTTCATAATTTTACGCAAAACGCATTAGAAGACTGTGCGGTGTACGAGTATATATATATAGAAATGTCTTTGGTAGTTGTACCGGAAATCTCGCTTGGATAAACACACAATACCACTAAACATATTTATTTCTTTTGGTATTTATGAACCGTGAAGTTGTCGCTAAAATTAAACTTCCGCTATGAAAAGCGGTTTACACAAAAGCGAATTTGAATGGATGCAAATACAATGACAACAACAACAACAACAACACATACAATGCTTATTAATTTATAAATAACTTCATTCATTAGAATTTTTCCTTATAGTCAAACGGACCATAAATGTGTGCCCACGTCTTATTGTTGTGTGTGCTCCCTTCTCTGTATTGTGCTATTTTAATTTCTTTTTACAGGCAAACTACAAAGATCTAGAGTTTTATGCCACCTACAGTTTGCCATGATGCATTTCCATGGTAGAGATGTGCATTGGGCGGTTGTCGCGCTGGGTATGCGTTCAAAGTAAAATTTACCAAATTAAGGGGTATGTGTTAGGGCACTTGGCAAGCACTCGAGGTAAGTAGTTAAGGCTGTGGTATGATAGAAGAATTCAGATAAGTATAAGAATGTTGCAAATGGCACTACTTTTTCGAACGAAATTTGTGCTAAGCAATTTTATCTTTGCAGTTCGTGATAAATGGCAAAGTAACAATTTAAGAGTCCAAGCCGAGGAATCCCTGTAGATTAAAGAATTGAAAATTTTTTTTTATAAAATTTCTAATGGCACTACTTTTTTAAATGAGACTACGAGTTTCAGCGCTTGCTGTGTCGTCAGATAGGTGGAAAAGTAACTATCGAAAAGCTCTCCCAAAAGATACCAAACGCACACAATAATTCAGAACAGTTTTTAGAGAGATTGGCACTACTTTTTTAAATAAAGCTAAGATAAGAAATGTAATCTTTGCTCGACGCGATGTATGGAGAAGTTATTATTTAATAGTTCTAACCAAGAAAACCCCTGTAGATAGCAGAATTAAGAAAAGTTTTAAAATTTATAATGGCACTACTTTTTTAAATGAGACTCAGCGCTTGCTGTGTCGTCAGATAATTGGAAAAGTAACTATCGAAAAGCTCTTCCAAAAGATCTCAAGCGCACAGAATAATTCAGAAACGTTTTTAAAGCTCTTTTATTGGCACTACTTTTTTTGAAAAAAACCTGAATAAGAATTTTAGAGATTTCACGCAGTGGACAGATAAGATCAGAACAGCAATTTGCGACTTAAATCCATATCGAGCACCGCTTCGGCTTCGTAGCACAAGGTGTTAGTACAAGCTCGTACTATCCATGAATGGATGCGTTATTTTCTTTAAGTGGCGCTTAGCAGTCTGAACATGTTCTTCGACAATATGATTTTTAGCCATCCAATATAGCGCCTTAGTGTTTTGCAAATTGGAAATGGCCACGGGAACGTAAATCGGTCTCCACTGGGTCTTTTCATCGGCGTTGGTGATCTGGCTGATTTAGTAAGGCGTACTTGTAGTACAACAACAATAACAACGAAGGTGGTTCGCTTATAGAGCTAGAACTTCATAGAAATACTGGCTTAAGCGGCTTGGACTGACTTTAAATTTGTATCACTAAGCCTATGGCACCGCTTTTGTTCCGAGAGATTGTATCACTTGTAGGATAAGGATTTTTTGGCGGAATGATTGCAGCTAAACAAAAATTTCCTAATACATCTTGAGTCACCAACAAAGCTGCACATTTGTAAATCCACAGCAAACAAAATACCAAACCTATCCTAGCCCGCATGATTGGCCTTCCAACCGGATGTTAACAACTCAAAATAAATTTCCATCAACATTTTCAAATATGTATATAGCGTATATTTTAATTAAGAACACCTCTAATCTTTTGCAAAATATGTACAATAAATATGCCAAAAAAATATTTTTAATCTCCCCTCAATTCAGTATGTATTCGCATTCTATTCATAAACGAAACAAAGCAAGAAATAAATAAACAAAACAAACAACACAAATAAAAACACATTCAAAATCCAATTCACTTACACTTCTTGCCTTTGGCTGCATCATCGCAAACTTGCAAATGCACATCTTCTACACGCACCATCGACGTTTGCGAATTGGTTGCTGCAGCTGCTGTGACTGCTGCCGATGATGATGCTATTGTTGCAGCGTTGCGATTACGACGTTCGAGCCAAGTAGGCCGTTGTTGAAGATAGCATTTCCGGCGTTGTTGCATTTGTTGTTCATTGCTCATTGGTTGTTGTGTGGTCTTTACACTTGGTGCAATCTGTCGTGGTTGACGGTGTCGTTGCCCTCCTGCTCCTGCTGCTGTTGCTGCTGTTTGTGTAGATGGTGTTGTTGTTGGCTCCAAAGCATGTGCACGCTGTAAATGTTGATCGAGCGTGCGTTGAGTGCAAAAACTTTGACCGCATTGCGCACATTGAAAACGATGCGCACCATGTTCTTCGACAATATGTTTTTCACGTTTGACACGACGTGTAAAATTCATTGGGCAATAGGGACAATTGTATGGCGTTTCTACGGGATGCATTGCAATGATATGATTGCTGTAATCTAAATTGCTGGTAAATTTGGGACGTTTGTGACAAAAGCGGCAAACTAAATTGACTTTTTGTGTTGGCGTTTCTATGGGTTTTACAGCGGTGACACCCAGTTGTGGGGGGCGCCCTTGTGCTGGCGTATGTGGCTTTAATAATGGATGCTGGTGTTGTTGTTGTAAGGCTTGTTGACGCGCGCGTATATGTTGTACCATGCGCATTTTCGTGGTGTCCGTTTGCTGATGTAATTGCTGCTGCTGTTGTTGTTGCATAAAGTGTTGCTGTTGCCGCTGCTGCATTTGCAACTGATGTGGATGTTGTATGAGTTGCGTTGTTTGTTGTTGTGACTGACGGTGTTGATAATTGGAAGCGGAAGGTGTGGAGGCACAACGTAATGGCCGCCCCAATGTGTTTGTGGCGCGCACTGTTGGTGTTGCGCCATTGTGTATTTGATAATGTTGCAAATGGCGTGGCGATGGTGTATGATGTCCGGTGCGTTGTGTGCTTTGTGCGGCTATAAATTGTGGACTCAAATTTACGCCACTCATTTGCAACGCTTGCGGTTGGCCGTGTTGCATGATAACGGTTTGTGGTGCGGGTGACAAGTGATATGTGGTGCCTGGTTGATCAGGTGTGCCAGCAGTGGTGTACAATTGTGCGCCAGTGCCTGGTGTGCCATAATCTTGCGGTATTACAATCATTATTTGTTGCTGTTGCTGTTGTGGTTGTTGGCATGATTGACGTTGCATAGCCACCTCACCATCCGGTATACCCTCAATATAATTCTCATTGGCATCAATCAACGAACATTTCTCCAATTCAATCGCGTGCAACTGTTGTTGTTGTTCACGTATTTGATGTTGTTGTTGTTGTTGCTGCTGTTGTGCCTGATGATGATGATGATGCAGTGATGGTAGACGTTGCTGCTCTTGCGTAGCTATCACATTGGGTTGATACAAGTCGGCTGCATTGATGTAGTAGGTGGTGCCACCACCCGCACCCGGCGCTTCAATAAACGTAGGCGAGAGGTTGGTCAGATCAGCGCTCGATGTCCATTGTATTTCTTGTCCTGGCCCAATATTGTGCGCATAAAGATTAACACCCATGTTCATGGGTTGTATGGGATCCGCTGCTTGTGCAAGCTGCATTTGTGCCGCCTCATAGGCGCAACTTGGCGGCAACGCTATGTAGTGTTGTTTCTGTTGTTGCGGTGGGCCAGTGCGTGCGTGTGCTGGTGCGTGCTTTGTAGTTGCAACTAACGGTTGTGTGTTGTAAATGTGTGCATGTTGTTGTTTACGTTCGTACAATTGTTGCTTATGCTGATGCTGTTGCAAGCGTTGCTGTTCCAAAAGCTCTTGCTGTTGACGTTGTTCGATTAAATGTTGCTGCTGCATTAGCTGATCCTGTTGACGTTGTTCAATCAATTGTTGGCGCAGTATATGCTCTTGTTCTTTTTGTTGTTGCAGTATTTGTTGATGTTTGAGCAGATCATCCTCGTGATGTTGTTGTGGTTGTGCTTGCAGCAAAACTTCGTCTTGTGGTATTTGGTGTTGCTGCTGCTGCTGCATTGCCTGTTGCGCCGCCTGCACTACCTCAACCTGCACCAATTGTTGTTCCATGAGTTGTTGTTCAGCTAGGTGCGCTTGCACCACCAGCTGTGGCTGCTGTTCGTTCTCGATTTCTGTTTGCTTGCGTAAACGTTCTTCTTCCTCTTCACGCCGCAGCGCCTCACGTTCGGTTGCCTCAAAGTCATTCAACAGCTGCGCGAGTGTCGCATTCTCAACAGCATAGTCCTTGCCAGCAATGTCTTCAGCGCCGTGTTCAGCTGTGTTCAGCTCAGACGTTTGTGCTTCTGTAGCGCCGCACACCAATTCTATGTTACCATTAGACTCGGCGCTCTGCGCAACAGCTATATACTGTACGGTGGTATCCTCCGCATCGACGACCACCTTGCAATTAGCGTCCACTTCGATGGGCATAGCTGCAACTGTGGGCACATCAACATCATGCGCGCTTTGGCCATTATGACAGCTTGCCGGACTTGAGGAGGCCGTTTTTGCAGCTGTTGCTACCAATTCAATATTTTCAAAGCAGGGTATATCATTCTGAAAACCAATCAACTCGGATTGCGTACTATCCTCGGTGAAACATTCACCATACTTATTAGCATACTGTTTGCCATAGTTTGCTTGCTGTTGCTGGTGTAGTGGTGATGGACCCACAGACATGGGCGCATGGGGCAATGGTGACGGTTCGGACATTTGTCCACTACTCACGCTACCCGGTTCCATGTGTATGTGTTGTACGTAAGGGCTCGAAGCGACAGAGAGGCTACCACCACCGCCAGCCATGCTGCTGCTACCCACACTACCTATACCACCAAGTGGACTTTCGGCGTACATGCTGTGTGTGGGTGTAGCTGGTGGTTCGGAGAGTGGTGAGTACACAGATTGTGCAAAAAAGTCATCGGCACTCGATGAGACGGGAGTATAAATGTGTTGATCTTGCATTTCATTAAGTATGCCGCTTAACGTTGTTTCCACATCTTGCATCTCGCTCAAATTCGTCTCACTAAGCAATTGTGCGCGCTGCGGGGTTTGTGCTTGTGCCTGTGCGGGTGTGTGAGCGGACGTAGCATGTAAGGGTGAATGTGCTTCAACTTCAGCCTCAGCTTCGGCGAGTAATGCGGCTGTAACCTCACCGGCGGATAATGTGGCTTGTAATTCGTTGGCCTGTGGCGCCTCAGACTCATCATTTGCCAAAGCTGGCGCAATTTCGCTAATAAAATCATGTAAGTTTGGTGTTGTATTATAAACGTTGTTGTCATTATTCGTTTTTGCTATGCATCCCCTTTGCCCATTAGGACTTGATGCTGTGCCATCACTAAATCCCATAAAGTCACTTTGTTCGCTCTCATAGCGACTGCTACCACCGCTAACACCACTACCACCACCATTACCAGTGTAGCGCGTAAATTGCGTATTCATATCCTTTGCTTGTACGGCGTGTTGCGTGTTGCATTTTGAAGTGTTAATGTCGCCGCTAGCAGCTGACTGCGTTCGCTTGTCGCCGCCGCCAGTCTCCGTTGAGAGTTGAGAAGTGGTTTCATTTGTTGTGGCGGCAGTTGTTTCCAGACTTATTGCAGTTAAGGATTTACTGGTATTATTGTCGTCACTACAACTATTGTTGTTCTTACCATAAGGCTTCTTATTATTATGCTCGACATGTGCTGCATACTCTATGCCACACGCCGTCAGTTCAGCATGTGAAACTTCAGTTTCATGCATACTCGCTGTCGCCTGGGGACTTGTCGTTTTCTTTGGCGACACAGACGCTAACACATTCTCCATTGACACTGTTGGTCCAGCTTTAATTGGTGTATTTTGTTGTGCATTGGCGATGGTTGTGCAAAATTTTCTTTTGAACTCAATGGATAATGCAGAAAGCGGCACGCGTACTATTAATTGATTACGCAATACAACCGAGAGTGGAGCTCCGCTAGCTTTCGTAGTTAGCGTTGGTTTGGACGTTGATATGGGCGCTTCTAATGCAGCGTTGGCTGGTAGAGATTCAACGGTGTCCTTAGACGCAGTTAGAAGTGCTGCAGTTTGCATAGGCGCCTTTGAGGTTGTAGACACAAGCGATGAGAATTTCTTTAGAGACATTGGTGTGGTTGGTGCCGTTTTGGTTGGCGTCATTTGTTGTTGTTGTGTTGCATCATCCTTTTTAGGCATGTGTGCGGCCGTTGTTGTTGTTGTTGGCAGTAGCGCGGGTAGTAGCGGTAGCAATGGCACCAATTGGCTAGGTAAACACATTTTGTTTGCACGTTCTTTCTTATTATTATCACAATTTTCTTTGGTTGACTCTACACAACTTTTAGCAGTCAATATATTCACATTATCTATTATCATTTTGCCGCCCTTAATTTGGCTAATCGTTGGCGGTGGTAGGAAGCGGTTACTTTGATAGCGTTGCTGCGCCACAGTTGTTGCACTATCATCCTCTGTTGTGTCATCGGTCATGCAGCCATCACGGCAACAGGTACGCTTTGGACGGTGACGCCGACGTTTCGGTGGCACTGCAGCGTTCACGTCATCGTCTTGTGCTTGTGCTTGTGTGACATTACCAGCACCAACTACATGATAACGTGCCGCAGTCATTTTTGAAACTAATGCACCACGTACAATTTGCGCCGCTGTGGTGGTTGTTGCACACTTTGGTGCACAGGAGACACAACCATCGGGACGTTTCTCTTGCACCAATTTTAAAATAATCGGCATCACTTTGCCACCATCGGTGCTTGTTGTTGGTGCAGCATTTGCACTTTGTTTGTGTGCCTCTTCCCAAATTTTGCGTCGTTTCTTAATACGTTTGCTACGTCGCTCTAAACCCGATGTTGCACCCGCACTATCACCATCTGTGGCGCATGTCTCCGTGTAGCTCATTTCAGTCTTATCGGTCTCTGTGTAAATTGTTAGTTGACCATCGGTTTCCTCTGCCGCCTTTGCTTTTTCCAATGCTGCTTGCTGTTGTAGACTTTCTTTCATTTCGGCTTTTGTCCGCCAAGGCGATCTAGTCGATGATAGACGTTCGATCTCTTCAACGGGTAACTTACGTTTGAGTGTAATGCGCGTACTACCATCATCATCATTCGAACCAATAGCAGTTACTGCTTCGAATTCACCCTCAAACAATGTGGTTGAGTCAGTCATAGGCACATCTGTTGTGCTTTTGTCGTAATCCGCTATGTTCATGCTCTCTTTTGTAGGCGGCTTATCGCTTAATTCACTATTTTCTAAACGTCTCAAACGTACAAAACACGAGGGTAACTCTTGCTTTGTCGCTGTCGCCAATGCCATCGCCATCCCCGTCGTTGTAGCTGTAGTCTGTGAAGTTGTATTATCGCCACACTGTATGTCATTATTAATTGTCGCTGTGCCCTCTAACTCCTCCTCCTCCAAGTTCACGTGTTGCTGCGTATGCTTATCGAAATATGGCAAACGTGAACGCTCCCGCCATTTGAGTCGTCGTCTTCCGCGACGTGCGGTCGCATAGTAAGAGAAAGTTGGTTGCGGTGGTGGCGCATTAACTTCTTCTAACGCGCCATTGCTGCTGCTACTGCTGGTGGTTGAGTCTTGCGTTGTGTTGGGCGTAATCACCGTCGATGCAGGGGTTGCATCATTTTTACATTCACTAATTAAATGTGTAAGACCAATGCTGCGTCTTAATTGTTTTTTTTTATAATGCATAGCTGTGAAAGCGGCCGCTGCAGCGGATGTTGATGCGGGCGAACAGGCGAGTAGTTGTGCAATGGGACCTTTGAATGTACGTCGAAACTTATGTTGCATATGACGACGTGCAAATGTACGTCCTTTTGGTGAGGTGCTGTAAGCTTTAAGTGCAGCTTTTGTTACAAAAGCTGATGAGGCAGATGCGGAGAAGGCAGCATTGGAGGTGGAAGCGTTTGTTTCTAAGTCTGTTTGAGTTTCGGTTTCTTTTAAGCGTAACATCATTTCATCCGAATGTGTTGTTGTTGCTACGTCTGATTTAATAGTTCGATTGTTTGTTGTTGTTGTTGCTGTTGTTTGCGACCGCAGTTCAACTGTTGCCATTAGCGTTTCAACGCCTTCAACATCATCACCATCAACAGCAAATCGTCGTTCGTCAGTTGGCAAACGATGTGGTTCGTCCCTGCCGAAATATCCCTTGTCTTTGTATACGTCGTTTGCATTTCTCATACTCAAACTACTACAATTCAAACTTGACTTTAAAGTGTTGCCAGTAATAACTGCCTTATTATTATCCACGTTTGCCGCAACCGCTTGAGCTGCATCAGTTTCACTGACAATTATCTGTAAGGCAGCCGCAGCATCATCTTTCACAGTCTCGTTGTTGCACGTCGTCGTTTGCTTTGTTGCCGCCAAAATTGGTAAATTACTAATCTCAGACGCTTCCAATGTTTGTTTACTGCTTTGTACATCATTCGTTGGTGCTTGAATTACCGCCGTCGCCATCGCCGCCGATCCGGCGTACATCTCCGTCGCTTCAACCATTGCGCTCGTTGTTGTTTGGTTCCACCCCATCGTTATTGCAACTGCCTGACCGCTAATCGGTTTCTCCTGCTGATGATGATGCTCCAAACTCATCCTAACATCGTAGCCGAAATTCATTGGTGTTGCGCTTGCGGAATTAACAACAACAGCTGGTCGTAACAAATCGTCTGCTACCTTGCTGTGCCACGAAGTTAACAGCATTGCATTTGTAGCCTCATCAGAGATAGCTTTAACAACATTGCCGCCGTCGCCGCCGCCGCCACTATAGCGACCTATTAATATATGACCATCACATGAGTTTGCCGCCGCCATCGTCGTCGCATCTTCTTCGTTGGCTGTGAAGTAGGCGTGTCGCGTATCCATAAATACTGCTGCTGACGCGATTTCCGCTTCTGTTTCTCTCTGATCTCCTTCAACTTTTTCACGTCCGCATGCATCATTATAATGTGCATCCACCTCACCGCCGTAGACTCCGCCACCAGCACCACCACCACCACCACCAACACGTTTTGCGGTTCGTTCACAGCTTTCATCGTACCTTGTTGGGCACGTTGTTGTGGACGCCGTATTGGCTGTAGCTGTTGCCTCCGCAGACATAGCGGCGTCTTCAAGTTCTACTTGGTCTGCCCGTGCCCATGCCAACGCCTCATTTTTCACCTCATCGCCATTGCCATCACCATCATTAACAGTGGCGGCAAAGGCAGTCAGACAATCATCTTCGCACCTTTCGTCTTTCAACTGCACATTACTCGAGTAGGATAATTCATGCTCATTCGTTTGTTGGCCGCTGTTCGGCTTTCTTCGTGTATATTTTCGGCGTGTCGGTGTTGTTGGACTAACAATATTTAACGCTGGCTTGAAAATGATGTGTGTTGCCAATAGCGACTCTTGATCGACACTATTCTCACTACGGCCACTATCTAAAGCCTCTTCGAAATCCAATGTTGTTAAATCGCTGTTGCTTGGTACTTTTGTTGGTGTGGATTTTGTGAGCTCATCGCCCAGTAATGGGCGATTTGGTGGTATGGTTTCAGAGATTACAATTGAGCTAATGGTTTCGGTTGTTGTTGCTTTTTTTCTAGGTGAAGTTGGCAATGTCGCTGTTCTAGCTGCAGTTAATTTGGACTTTCTGTTGTTGTTGTTGTTATTGCTGCTGCTGCTGCTTGCAAGGTTATCCACATTATGCGCGCCCAACTCCGACCCCACCATCAGCAAATGCGCCGATTTGTTGTAGTTATCGTTAATTAAATCGTTGCCAATGTCCAACACCGGTGGCAGATTCACGCTCAACGCAGTCGTCTTGGTCGTCGTCTCCACTATTTCATCTGTTGTTTGTGTTTCTTGGTCTCGCCGTCTTGGGCAATTACTTGTATTTGGCTTCGATGGTGATTTCGACCGCGACGACGACGACGACGACTTTGGCTTACTTTGCGCTGGAGTTTGTTGTTCTTGCGTATGCTCATGTTGTTGTTGCTCCTCTGTTAGTTCCGCAGTCGCTCGCGCCAACAGTTCTTCATATTCCCAACTATTCGTTTTATTGAGTTGGGATCGCAATCTAATTTGCACCTTAAGGCATTTACGTCGAAACTTGTGGATAATATAAAATTGTGCGGTACATTTTGGACAGATACGTTGTGGCAGTCCATCATTGGATTTTATCTGTAAGCAGAAGAGGAAGAAGAGAAAAGAAAAGAAAAAAAAAAACATTATAATGGTTGCTTATTAATGTTCAGTTTGTTCAAAGGCGCGAATACATTTGGTTAATTTGGTTTGGAATTTTTTTTTTTTTTTTTTTTTTTGTTCCTGTTAGCTCAGTGGGTTGTACACAAATGATTTGCAGTTGATTACTTGGTTTTTGCTGATTCTTATTTGTGCTTTGGTTAGTTTGTTCTCATTCTCGTTTCGAAGGTGTTGAAAATTGCTAAATATTCGTATAATAAAAGAATACATGGCAACACCCAAATTGGTTGGTAGGTGATAAGGGGTAAAAGGGGTGTGTAAACAAATGACGTCGAAGGCTGGCTAGCTGGCTGATCAACACTACAACAAACATCACATGATTACCATGCGGCCCACGGCTGTTGCTTTGGCCTTCTACTTAAACCGAATTTGCCGCAATATTTCTGGAAACAATGATTTGCGCTGACCGCGATTTCCTTTGTTTTTTCTTTTCTTCTTCTCTCCTTTAGTTTATCGTTTTTTTTTTTATTATTATTTTACGTTTTACCTTTTACATTTTAATTTCTATATTTTTAATCTTTATTTTCAATTAATTTTTGCTTCATTTTCATGACTAGAAAAAGCAGTAGTTAAACGGTTTAATGCGGGTTTATGATAATGACTGGGCCATTTGCATGGCAGACGTTGAAAGAACTAAAACAGCTGCTGGCAATAAAATAGAGTCATGCGCGGAATTTATTTTCTGTTACATTTCCCCGAAAAGAACCTGAGCTTTTCGAAAATAGATTTGAAAAAGTTTCGAAAATAGATTTAGGGAAAGTTTTGAAAATTTTCAGAAATATTTGAAAAAATTTCTGCAGGTTAGAATTTTTTTTCAATTTTCGAAAATTTTGAAAAGTTTCCAAATCATTTTTTAGTGTCTTACTTAGACTTATTGGAACTTCAAATGTTTTTGACCACCGCATATTTTTGAAAAAGTTCAAACTTCGACAAAATCAATTGTTACTTCTCGAATAGCAATAGTTTTGAAAGAGGTATCGAAATTTCAAAAAACATATTGACTATGTTCGAATTTGAAATTTAAATCTTTTAAAAAAAATATATGTAGATATGTACATACATAGGTACTAATACAAAAAATTATGGGCATAGCGACACTATTTTTTATCAAATCGTGATTTTCGAAAAAGTTCGAATATCGACTTGGCATTTTTTCGAAATTTGTTATTTTGAAAAAAAGTTCGAATTTCGAAGTTGACCTTTTGAAACTACCTAATTGCTGATTGAAAATTTATTTTAAAAAAGGTTTGAATCAAAGGTAGGTTTTTTTTACCACAAAAACTTATAAAATCGTAAGTTCGAATACCGTCTAAAGCTCGAATTTCGAACTTTGTGACAAATAACTTGGTTTTCTAGAATATATAAAACTGCAAACATTTACTTAAACCGTAAATTCGAAGTTAATTTTCGGCAATAAGTACAATTTCGAAAAAAATCAATTGTCGAAAAATTTTCGAACTTACATTTTTTACCTCGTAAAACTGCAAAATTTACTTAAACTATAAATTCAAAGTTAATTTTCCACAATAAATATAATTTCGAAAAAAAAAATCAACGGTCGAAAAATTTTCGAACTCAAATTATTTACCTCGTAAATAAAAAAAGTTTTATAAAAACAACTAAGATGCGTGCTATTACGCAGCCTGTATCAATTGAAATGGAATTGTATGTTTCGAGCGCATAATTTACTCGATTCCATGTTATTTGTCAGCAACTGTCTACGTAGCTACAAATGACATCTGTCCATTCGTTATATAAATCACTGTAAGTATTTGCATACACAACAACAATAGTTCATGTGTTTTAGTTGTTCAACAAAATGTGACAACGAAATTGAAAACTAACTGGAAGCGTGTCAAATCAAACAGAACCAGAAGCTCTATACGGTCTAAAATGTATGTATGTACAAGTTTGAGACACAAAAGATTACATCGTGCTACCACGTACATCCTATATTATCGTGCAGAGTAACAAAAAAAAAAGCGAATGAAAAATAAAAAAATAATTTACCAAACAAATGTTGGAGACGATGACGGCAAACGAAAGGACAAACACAGCCATTGTAAGGTAGACTGCAATCAGTTACAGTAGTGCAAAAGGCAATGGCACTTTTTTGTTTTTTGTTGTTTATAAATTCAACATATAGTATAGTAAAGATAATAACGCCTTTGTATATTCTTTTGTTTTAAAAAAGATGAAAAGATTTGTTTGCTTGCTCTTTAGATGGAATTTCATATGAAGAGGCACAACCATGGGCTAGTCGAAATGCAAATGAAACCAAGCATGGAAAATTTATTCTCTGTAAGTTTTTAGTTTGAAATTTTAAAAGTACTTATTTAATGAAAAAATATTGTACGCTTTAAGAATTTAATTTATTGTACAATATTATGATAATTACGGTGACCATTTGTTTTACATATGCAAGGTCAGTTACTCGATATGTAAGCAGAGAGTAATTGCGCGCACGGTTACCACATGAACGGTTGTGAAAAATATTTTCAAAACTAGCTTTGATCTTGTCAAACTTGGCACCCTTGCACAATGAGTCCAGCACCCAGCATCATTTGCTAATGCAGTTGAAGATGATTTTTTTTTTAATTAAGAAGAATATTTTCATCACAGCTGACACTTTTAAGTCACCATTCGAGACGCGCTTTTTAACCATCTAATATGAAGAGAGCGACAGTAATCGAACTAGGCACCTGTTTATAAAAGAGTAAAGCACCAGAACAGCAAAGAATATGCTAAGGCTGTTCATGATCAATTGTTTTTTGCGCCTAAACTAATATTTCGCACCCAACTCGTTGAACACTACACTTCAAATGCAGCTTCGATCGCTGACACTGAAGATGGCGTGGGGCGAAAATCGCTTCAAATCCAAAAAATTTGTACCAACACCCAATAACTTTTTACCCAGCTAGAAAATTAAACCAAAATAAAACGAATTAGTGCTGATCATGCTAATCATCACCCAGCGTATTGTACGCATCTATACCGAACTTTACATTTACCAGCCTAAAGAAGATCTTCGTTAGTTTCAAATAAGCAACAAACTCTTCGTACTTTTCTCAAAGCTTCGACGAAACAAAAAAAAAAAAATTTACTAAATTGCCAATTACCTTATTTGAGCGCTCACACATGCCATTACTCAACTGAGAGATGATCTGCTCACATGCGTTCAAGCAAATGATCTTTAATGAACTACTTAAACGGGCACAACCCACTTAAAGTCGGCTAAGTAATGTGAATAATTGAATGAATAACAAATTTATAAGAATTAAATTGAATTGCGAGTTAATTGGATTTAAACGATATTCCATGAATTTGAAAAGCAACGAATGGTATACAAAAAAAAAAACAAATACAAAAAAAAATATTACGCACGAGCACTTGGAAGATTGTGCAAAAGTTGAACTATGTGTTGTTATAAGTCGCAGGTGGTACGTATTGAAATATGGCGATCAGTAAGGATGTGATCATAAGCACAGCTGGTTATACTTTTTAAATTACTATTTGTAACTTTGTTGAAACATCCTGTTATTTATATAGTTCTTAATATGTTAAAATATGTCTTTATTGTGCTCACATTTGTAATGGGATCAATTTAATTGCGCACGACAAGACATTTCACACAAAATCAACTTGAGCAAAGAAGTCCTTTTTCCCACACACTAACAAAGCAACTGAGACGCAGTTAAAGGCTAAGCACATCCGGCGTCTACTTATCGGTTTTAAGAACTAAATGTACCATATAAAAGTTGTGTGTTTGCGTGCGCTTGACCACCACCGATGTGCGGTGACGCAACGAATTAGTCATGCGTAAAATATTAGTAGTTTAACCATTTACGCATAACAAGAGACAGTTAAGATATTTCGATGCGCGTCAAGAATTATTTAACCCACCAAGCTGCTCTCAGGTTTATGAGCAATCAACTTTGAAGGTTGTGCACTTCATTTGATTTCCAGGTGCGACAAGGGTGCAACTAATGCAGCGTATCAAATCTTTTCTGACACATGCAAAATTTCATGTTTGATTGCAAAGTAAAGTAGTGGAAGCACTTTTGTTGATTTGGGTGCAGAAGAAGAAGAGGAAGATCATCACGCCAATAAAAGCAGTAAGTGGAGTACGATTTGTGTTCCCGCGTTGTCACCAATTGGCGCCACTTAGCGCAACAAAGAAATGACTGGCGTGCTATGTTGGAGGGACAAAATTGCTCAAGCGGTTAGAAGGAGAAGAAGTGGGTGAAGTACAAACAAGTCATAGTTTGGTTGCCTTTTTTACGCACAAATTTGTTTGATGTCGCACACAGTTCGTTTGTTGGGTGCTATTCTTACTTCGTTTTTTTTTTCTATAAAAAAGTGTCATTAAAAATTGTGAGCCGCATTCATGTACACTTTTTTTACATGAAACAAAAAAAGGTGGCGCTTGAAGGGTTAATACCAACGCACCAATTACTTTTAATGCGTTATCTCTTGAAAATCCATAATTTTTAATGTTATCAAAAGCCAAGAAGCACTAAAGACTTAAGATTTTAAATGCGACTTTTAATTGAACAAATAAAGTAAGATGGAAAAGAAGTTGATGCACCTTAAGTGCTAAGCACACAGCTGGGTATATATAAAGTTAAGGGTATAATCATGTTATTGATTGCTTTATGAGTTGTTAATTGGGCTGATCTTTTAACACCAACGATAAGCAAACGAAGCGCACACGTACATACATATACACAATGACAGACAGACAGCAACAACAACAACAATAATAGCTAAAACAACAACACAAAAGCACACACAACACAGCGAAGTGAAGCCGACAGGTAAGTCTGACAAGCAGTTTTGCGAGCAACAGGAAGGGAAAAGTAGTAAAAATTAAGTGGAATTGAAGTAAAACCAAAGATGGTGGTACGTTTGTAAGGCAGATAAGAAGCAGAAGAAGAAGAGGAAGCAGAAGAAGAGGAACAAGGGTAGAAAGTACAAAAAGAACACTAATGTTAAATATCAAATCAACCACCTGTTTATTATTCATAATATTGTATTCGTCAGTCAATTAGACGTTGTCAGTTTAGAGCAATTTTAACATGCAATTGACAACATTGTGTTGTTGGAACATGAGTGGCAAACAATTGTTGAGCGCTAATTTTTAACGGCGCCACAACGCGACCCCGCAGGCAACAACGTTAGCAGCTCGTATTGTTTGTTTGAATATTTTCACAAGTCGCACGTACGAGTAGGTACGAGCTTGAGCACATCCTATTTTTTTATGTTTAAAAGAAAATTAGTTTACTCAGTCACAAGGCACTTAGAGGTACTGCAATGCATTTCCCACAATGGCGTATACATATAATTATTATGGTATAAGAGGATGGATGATGTACCAATTGAAAACCACACAAGCAGATTAAGGTTTCCTTTTTTCCCCAGACACACTACAGAGCAACGTCAAGGAATAAGCTCGAGGTAAGTTGAACAAACAAAAAAGGATAAATAAATAAAAAAATTATAATAATAATAAAAATTTGGTAAAGAAAGCAAAGGAGGGTTAACAAATAAACAAAGATATTTGAGAATTTGAAGGGCGCTGTCTTAAGTAGATTAGAAGCTCAAGCAAAACAAAATGGCATGCGCGGTAAGGAAAAGAAAAAAATGGGAAAAACCCAAGCGACTTTGGTGCAGACTGCAGGGCATATGAAGGGAACACTACGAGTAATAAAACTGCACGCAGGAAAAGCACAAGCTAAGAAGTTAGGCACAACAGGGTGACACATGTTGATGGCTGTTTCAAGGCTACAAAAAATTTTGAGGAAAAGAGAGATGTTAAGGAACATAGTACCGGTACAATATTTGGTTCCCGTCGAGGATATCATTGGTGAAACAGCACTTGCGGAATCAGCGGAGACTCGGCGCACGCTCAAATCCATAGCACCTCATTATTTAAAGCACACTGTAGTATGTACTCAGTAAGGATTTTTTTTTTTTGGTTTAATAAAACCTGATTCATATCTTAGTAAGTTCAAGTTCCAGTAGAACAAAAATATCGTCGAGATATATTTTTGAAAATAGTACAAGTAAATCTTTGAGACTTAACTCTACAACCACTCTGAAACGCAAAAACGCCGCTCATGTAAGCAAAGTTCATCTAGCTTATGAAATGACTTTATAAACGACAACACATGAAACAGCGCTTTATTCGGGGGAAACGAGAGACACTCACCGAGCACTTTTCGAAACGTCACAAATACAATAACAACAATTTCACATAGAAACTCTTCTAAAAAATAACAAAAAAGTCATCAAAAATATTTATGGCACTCAGCACATTAACAGTACACACACACATACACGTTTGAGCTAAAAACAGAAATGCCAAACCCACTCGAGCATTACTAATGTGGATTATATAGGGGTTCATCTAATTGTTATTACTCAAGCGAACTAATGTGACATACATAATGATAATAAAGTTGTCAGATGTTGAATGAAGACAACAAAAACAATGAAGGGAATACAAGAAAAAAAAAAGAAAAGATAAAAAAAGAACAGTAAAAGAGTTGAACCACAAAACCGTGGCCACCTGTGCGGTAGATGCACTAAAAATATTGAAAAGTTGAAAACAAACACAAGCAAAGGTTATCAAAAACAAAAAAAAGGGGATACCATTTTGACAAATTTTCTAATTCCAAGCGACAACTCAAGTATTTAGAAGAAGAAGTCAGTTAGCTATTTGTGTTTTTTATTGACTTCCGCTCAGTGCTTAGGGTCAGTGTGCTAGATACAAACTGAGCTTGGCGGAATTCTGAAAAGCAATTCCCACGTTTTTTAGTTTTTATTTGACTTGAAGCGTAGTCAAATGCTACGGATGCTTGTTGACTTGAGACCAGACCTGTTAAATTTGATTAGTAATTAGTAATCAATTGATTAGACGGATTTTTTAATTGTTAATGATTATTTAAATTGGTTTTCGAGAAAAGGCAATTAGTAATTGATTACGATTGAAAACAATCAAAAAAAAATATCAAAAAAATTAAAAATAATCAAAAAAAAAATCAGAAATAAACATTACAAATTTATAGTAATTGATAATCAAGCATTAAATGGATTCTCAGGAAAATAATCAACCAAACCGGTAATCATTACGATTACTAATCGTTATTTAACAGGTCTGCTTGAGACACTTGGCACAACTTTTCAAAAATATTAGCGTCGAAATGACCTTTTATAAATCTTCAAAACTTCAACTGATTTCTCTCTTGATATATAACAGTTAAGGGAACCTCCTACAAAGAGTGCTGCAGTAAGTGTCTTGCGCTTACAACAACAAGTTAGATGATAACAAAAAATCTTGTAACATCTCGTCTGGGGACGCTATATGGCCACCGCTAGCACTTGGTGCCAGTGCAAAAGTACAATCAAGCTGCTGTTGAAAAGCAAATTATGTTCAAACTAATCAATTTATATCAACAAAAAAGATAAGCAAGAAGCACTTAAAATCTGAACATTTTAGGATATCTCATGTGAACGTACATAAATATGCGGAATGTCTGTACAATGAAAGCAACGGACTGAGTGACTGTTGCATTCCAAACAAACTACGCACCAAGAAATTGACACTTTAAAAAAAGGTTATTTCATTTTCACATATCACAATACACTAAGACAGACCTCCATAAGCTCTTACTATAAGCACGTGAAACGAGCGAGATAATTAACTATAAGCTGCATCAGCCATTGCAGCATCAGCGCTATCACTCGATTCCTTATTTGCTCACATAATTTTTTGTTGTGTAGCCACATTATTATCACAATCACATATCTAACAAATGAACCGTGTGGTAGGCATTCGACGGCGACAATTTTCAACATTTTATCCATTTCGACAGGTAAGCCAACCAAATATTATGCTCATGATGCTTCTTCTTCTACTACTACTACCACTGCTACAATTTGCTCATTTGTGTGGCATGCCACCTTTTGGCTCATCCCATTCTCATCCATACAATTTTAATTCCCAAAGAAAAACAGCGTGTTTACCTGGACGACCGCTAAATACTTTCATACATACATACATATTTATGCACTTTTAGTGTACTTATTTTATGCACTTTGCATGTTGTTGTTGTTGTTAATGTAATTTTTATTTTGTTTTTGTTTTTGTTTTTGTGTTTTTTCCTTTTTTTGGTGGGGATCACGAGTTGGGCAATTGTGACTGTCAATTAAACTCATACACTCAACACAAACAAACAAACAAAAAGTAAATGAACGGAAATGACAGTCATACCTTTTTGTCGCCCTCGTTCTCAACATGCTCTCTTCTCGTACTCGTTATGCTGTTGCTCTTTCCCCTTTTTTCAACATTTCACTCGCATTTAAGTACATTTGTAAGTATGCACCACAATCCATTTGCATAAATGACTAGCCGTTGGCAATGTTGAGTTTTGTGACACAACGCGTGGTGTATGTGCGGGTCTGTTTGTTTGTATGTATGTATTATACCCTTTATTAGCATTGCTAGGTTAAGGAGTTGCAATAGGATTTCCTCCTACTTTTGTAATAATAATAAAATATGTTGGCACTACATGGCAGTTATTTGAATAGTCTCTGAGGATTGGCAGGTCGAATAAGTTGGTGGCGGCAATAGCCTACAGAATTATTTGTTAATAAAAAAAAGAATGGTAAATTACTTTTCTAATCTCTACACTTATCAAGAGCACTATCATCATAACTATCACCACCACTGTCACTTACCCTATCAATATCTCTATTCTATCCCAATACTCATAACTAGGGCTGTGCCTTTATTCGATTAATCGAGTAAGTTGTTTAATCAAATTTTTAGATAATCGATTACTTGATTAATCCAAATTATGAGTAATCAAAACGAGCGTTACTCGAGTATTTTCAAAAATGGTTAATCAAAAACTGATTAATTTACTCATTTTTTTATGTGAAAGTTTGCCTTGAAATATAGCTGAAAATAAAAAAAAATTCAAAACCAAACATGTTTCAAAATATTAAAAAATTAAAACACCTAAACAAAAATTTTGAGGTGCTGTCCAATCGCGAATGAGCAAAATGTCGAAGATGCAACAAATGGTTGAAGTATTGAGGAACTTCTAAATTTGTGCCGTTTTAATATATGATTAATCATTTTATTCAAAAAACGATTAATCAAAAAGGCGATTAATCAACTAATTTTCTTTTTGACTAATCAAAATCTTGATTAATCGAGTAAACACTAATGATTAATCAAAAATCATATTAAATCGATTAATTGAGTAATCAAAATTATGAATAATAATAATCAAAATTTTGATTAATCAATTAATCGCACAGCCCTACTTATAACTATCTCTCACTATCCTTATCGCTATCCTTATCATTATCAAGCTCCCTATCCCTATACATTTCTATAGCTATCATCAAACCCATCATGATCACTATATTTCACTCACCATCCCTGAGCTGATTCTTACCATGCTGTGAGTGCCCTACCCTTGTTCCCTTGTCCACACCAGCTCCCGTTAGTTGTTAAAACATAAGTTCCCAGTGGCTTATGTCCAACTTTTATTATACATAGTATGTGTAAGATCAGGATCTTAGTGATCAAGTGATCTTGATTCTGATAAGTAGTTCCGGTGAAAATTATTTCATGGTCATCTTGTACTTTTTGCCTAGTACGTGGATCGCCCAAAATGTTGTGAAGAACACGCATCTATAAATTACATAAAACATAATAAAGATCTGTGTGGGGTATTCAAAAGAACAACTTATTCTTGTTATTATTGTGCACTCTTGAACACTTCAATTATTGTCAAGACACGCAAACACAGCAGGTATTCGATTATTAAGTCAATCCCGTGTTGTAGTTGTATTTAAAAATGTATGTTGGATAATGCGATCGAATGCATATATGCGGAGGGACTAATAAAAGTTCGTCGAGTCTGCTTTAATTTATTCAAGGGGGCATTTCTCCAACCGAAGGGAAAGTTCTTCCCTCTGCTGTTCCGTAGCTTGGTACTCGACTGATTTAATGCGGCCAACTTCTAGTACCAATATCCAGTTTTTATTCACGTTAGATGGCGCTGCTAGAAGATCTTGAAAACGGGGATAATGAAAAAGAGGGCGTGGCACCTCCCATACGAATGTATTTCTTTAAAGTCCATATCTCTGGAAGTATTTGAGTTAGACCACTGAAATTTGGTAATGGGTCAAATGAGATGAATCCCTAAAACCTGCATTTAAACGGGAGACAACAAAAAGGGAGGCGTGGTAGCTCCCATAAGAATGTATTCCTTTAAAGTCCATATCTCTGGAAGTATTTGAGTTAGACCACTGAAATTTGGTAAGGGGTTAAATGAGCTTATTCCCTAACACCTGCATGAAAACGGAGGATAACGAAAAAGAGGGCGTGGCACCTCCCATACGAATGTAATACCTTAAAGGCCATATCTCTGGAAGTATTTGAGTTAGACCACTGAAATTTGGTAAGGGGTTAAATGAGCTTATTCCCTAACACCTGCATGAAAACGGAGGATAACGAAAAAGAGGGCGTGGCACCTCCCTTACAACTGGAATTTTTCATAGTTCATATCTCTGGTATTATTTAGGTTATGTGGGGTGAAGATATATTTATGTAGTTGATTGAGTAGTAAAGTTCACATCATAAAAAAGTTAACGAACTTTCATTAGTCGCTGCTTATGCACCCAATGCAAGTAACGTATAAGAAGCTGCAGCATGGCATCATAGAGATTTGATACATTGATTGTTTTTTCGAATTGTTAGTAATTTTTTATTTTTTTTTCATTTTTCATTTTGGCTGGTTTTATTTTTAATTACAGGATAAAGGCAGCATTTAATGCAGCAATGCAACCAACCGAACCCGTTTTCCACTTTAAAAGTCATAAAATTCAATTGTAATGCACGAGTACAGCAGAAAAAACTGACTGAAAGATAAAGTGGTCAATGGGCCTGGACAGACATGTATGTATGTATGTATGTAGGTACATATGAAGATATTCACATTGGTACATGATATATAAAAAAAAATCGGTGTATAATTGTTTATCGGTACATTTATGTTGCGAGTAAGCTGTGGAATCCAACGATATAAACTTTCAGCGTGCGCGTTTGTAGCAAATGAAATTGAGCACTCAAAACGCTGTGACAGGCCATGCGGTTGGTCGAAGTAATAAGTGAAAGAGAGGGATATGAAAACAAACAAAAAAAATGATGAAAAACTGTAGTAAAAAATATAAAAAAAACATAAAAAAAATGCTCGAAAAAAAAAATATAAAAATTGGTCGTAAAAGGCGCACTAAAATTTCGAGGAAAAAAAATACATATTTTCAATGAGAAGCAAATAAATACAAACAAACAAAAAAATTGTCGGACATAAAAATTGCTTAAGCTTGCACGGGAAAAGCGAACAACAGCAACATAAAGCTGCTGCTTTTGTAATAAACGCGATTGCATAAAAGTCGGTAATGTTGCTGACAATATGGCTTGTTGTTGTTGTTGTTGTTATTATTATGTCTTATTTTTTTTTTTTTTGTTAATTTTGTTTAAGTCTATATTATGGCTATATTTTTCAGTCATGTCATGCTGCATTACACATCAATGAAGAAAAAAATGCGAAACAGCAGGAGAAAACAAAATGAAAAATAAATAAAAAAATATAAAATATGAAGAAAAAAAGTGCATGTTGTTCCTTTTCATTCTTCCTGTCATTTAGTTTTGAGAGCATTGATTGACACAGCGAAAAAAATATATAGATGACTGCACATAAAAAGTGGTATTTCAAAAGAATAACAACAAAAACTAAAAGAAATTAAAATAATTGTTGAAAGGAAAGAAAATGTTTTGTAAAGGCAAAAAAAGCTGTAAAGGTGCTTTCAACAACAAAATATGTATAAAATATAAAATAAATGTGAAATATTGGCTTACGATTTCAAAACTATTCGACACAACAGGGGGACAGTGGGGTGTGCTGAATGGAATTTTCGAAAAAAAAATAAATAAAAAATACTGGACTATGGGTGGCGGCGGGGACAAGAATCAAGAAGCATCAAAAAATTTAATTTAAGTCAGAGCAAAAAAAAAAAAAAAATCAGGTTGCACTTTGCACTCTGCGCTTTGCACCAGCTTTCACTAAACATATTTTTACAACTCATTTTCAAGTTTAAAGCTTGAGTTTAACAACTGAATTGTAGGCGCACTTTTCACGCGCACAAAAATAGCAAAAAAACAAAGCAGCAAAAAACACTGCGTGTGCCATGTGTGTGTGCCACATGCACCGCACACTTTGTTAATGTGCTGAAATCAACACAGCTTGTAAGAACCTATGCGGTCAATAAGAAGACTTTCAACACAGCTACATACATGTCAGTATATGCACCAGTGCTGAGTAGCACTGCACTCCACTCAACACACTTCGCTCACCAAGGCAACTATGTGTACTTTACAAATGGTTTTAGCTCCATAAGTTGCTGTGTAAATAATTTGTGCAGCTAAATCCCACAACAGTTTCCCACTGTGCACCACTACTCTGTGATTCCAGCGAATGCTGCATAGAGCAAACAAAGATGGTTTTCCATATTTACATTGTACGTTTACTGTTTGATCGTTTTTTCTTGTTTTCCTCTCTTTTTTTTATTGTGAACTTTTTCATGGTTTGGAGCCCTTCTTTATTCAATATATTTTTTTGTTGTTGTTTTGTTTCTCTTCTTCACCGGCTTTCACAAATATATTCTTAAATAAATATGCTGCTTTTGATGTTGTGGTACTTTGTGTTGCCTAAGTAAATATGCTTTCAACCGAGCAACAGATAATTGAGTTACTGCCGACAAATAGACAACAATAAAATGGATATTTTCAATACATACTTATTTACTTATATTTGGATACTATTCATATACATATACATAAATTTATATAGGTAAATATGTATTTAATTTTATTGTATTTGCATTGAGGCCTTTTTCTAAACAAATACTGTTTTTGAAGATTTAATGAAGCTGTCACAATGAAATTACAACAAACAATGCTGCTGCACGATTCACGTTTTGCAAATAAACAAAGGAATATGTTTCGTTATCGTTATTTATAATTAAATTCCCACCCTCAAAATTCCTAATAATATAAATCAAAGTTGTACAGCAAAATCAACATACAACAACGCCAAAACGTTGGAAATATCAATAAAAATTACAACAACAACATGCTTATTGGTAAAGTCAAAAGTGCGCACAGACCAGGCATCGTCAAAAGTAGAAATGAAATCGACATAAGAGTATTCATAAAATACTCTCATTGAATTACTACATGGAGTATTCAACAGCAAAGCGAGAGCGGGAGATGGTGGTCCATAAAGTAAGGGTACTACGAGATGGACTAGCTGATCCAATCACCGACCATCTGACATCGACATATAAATTGGATTAGGAAATCGTTAAAAGTATTTAAAATGTACTGAAGAACTCATCAAATGTATTTCAGAATAGTCAGATGTATTTCAGAGAGAGTCAGTTGTATTTCAGAAATCATAAAATATACTTCAGAATAGTCAATTGTAATTTAGAAATCGTTAAATGTATTTCAAATGTACTTCAGAATAGTCAGATGCACTTCAGAGAGAGTCAATTGTATTTCAGAAGTCATAAAATATATTTCAGAATAGTCAATTGTAATTCAGAAATCATTAAATGTATTTCAAATGTACTTCAGAATAGTCAGATGCACTTCAGAGAGAGTCAATTGTATTTCAGAAGTCATAAAATGTATTTCAGAATAGTCATATGTATTTTAAAACCAACTATTCTGAGGTAAATTTGATGGCCGCATGCAAAAATAAAAATCACACTCTCCAAATAAAATCTCAGTTCTCTCTCTCGCTCAGTGAAATATATGTTAAACATATATTATCATGATTACTAAATAATTGAATTAGTTTCCAACTCACTTCCACCTAATTTATTGGCGCCTTGAGGCAACTACATAGTAATTCCAGTAACAAGTGTGCCAAACTCTCTGCTGGAGGATATATATAAACCCACTCAAACATTTTATGATGAATGAGTTTTTATCTACAGGATCGCATATGTATGTTTGACACATAAATAAGTACTCATAAAAGCAGAAAAATGACACTTAAGTATGTGTACTCAGCTGCTTCAGTGGCTGCTAAATGACTTACGAAGTGGACAACGATGACAAAATTAAATAAGTGTAGAAACAAATAAAAGATGGCGAAAAAAAAGAAAGAAAAAAAAAATATTTTGAAAGAGTCAAATATAATGAAAACATCAACGGCTTAATCGTTTTTTTCTTCGTTTATTTACTTGTGACTTAAAAGTGCACTGGGGAATAATCACAAGGTAACAATGACGTTGCAATTGTGAGCGTTGGGTAACTCTCTCTTCGCTCTCTTCTAAATATATTGAGAACATGTTAATCATATTTATATACAGAGCTGGATAAAATCAATTACATTACAATTACATTCCTCAGTAATTGAAAAATGTAGAGTGAAAGTTTGCCTTGAAATAGCTGAAAATAAAAAAAATTAAAAACCAAACATGCTTTAAAATATTAAAAAATAAAAAAATTTCAGAAAATTTTGAGATGTCCGATGGGCAAAATGTCGAAAATGCAGCAAATGGTTGAAGTATCAAGGAACTTCTAAATTTGAGCCGCTTTAATATATAATTAATCATTTTATTCAAAAAAAGATTAATAGAAAAGGCGATTAATCAATTAATTTTCTTTTTGATTGATCAAAATCTTGATTAATCGAGTAAATACCCTTTTTGATTAATCAAAAATCATAATTAATCGATTAATTGAGTAATCGAAATTATGAATAATCAAAATTTTGATTAATCAATTAATCGCACAGCCCTATTCGATATCCACATTAGTAGTAAGTAGGAGATGCTACTCAAATTTCTTTTTATTTAAATATAATTTTACTTTTATTATTTAACGCTCTATAAAAAAAATCAATTGCTTCGTGTCAAAAGCAGCCAAAAGCCAATTGGAAGCAGTGAATAATCAAAGTAAAACACCAAAAAAAAAAAAAAACAAATTCAACTCCCACAAGCAAAGAAGAAAAAGTTAAGGTTAATTGCTGCCATAAATGCTGTTAACTGACAATATTATGAATGAATGAGTCTTGGTTGGGGGTAGCTAAAGGTTATTAATTTTATTTTTTGCTTACACATACAACTTTTTTTTCTTTTTTTTTACAGTTTCATATGGAGTTAGACTAGCTACAGACATTTACACACTTTTTTTCCCATGATGATGATGCTGATGCTGATGCTGATGCTTCGTGTGTGACGCTGCAAGTGCGAGTGTCTGTGCAAGTACGAGTGCCTGTGTGTGTTTGTCTGTGCTCTATAAACCCCCATGATTTATTATAGAGCAATCAAAAAATCACCTAATTTGTGTAAACATTCAGACAGACAAAGGGGCCAAGAGTTGTACAAACACATGTATTCTAAGCACATAACGTAACACACCACACCACAACACAGCACATAGCATCACAATGAAGTGGAAGTGCCAGAGTGCCAGTCGAATGATAATGCTGGTATCAAAGCAAAAAGTATCTACAATTGTTTGTAGGTTCATAGTGATACTTTGCTTTTGGTCTGAAGCCAACTATCGAATTACATACATATGTACATATGGACATATCATGACACGCCTCGTACATGGTACATGCCTCCTCTGTATGTGTAATAACAAAAAAAAAAAATAAAAAATCATATAAAAAATTCAAAAAGTAAATAAAACTTTTACTTTCCTTCTGGCATTATTTTGCTTCGGGTTGTACTTTTTTCAATTTTTTGCTTGTTTTTTTTTTTTTTTCTTTTTTTTTTGTAACTTTGAGTAGAGCAGCACTACTCACATACTACACTTAAGTATATGGGTAATCCCCCATTTATACGAGTGATTTGATGACACGTTGCTCTGAGTAATCCTTAGGTTTTATTGTGTCGGTATGCGTTTTTTTTTTGTTTTTTTATTGGTATTTGTTCTGGACACCTGTTGTTGGTAGTTTTGCTTGCATTTTTTTGTTTTTCTTTTTTCGTTTGTTGTGGTATATAATGATTTTTGTTGTTGTACGGTTTTGCACAAAATACTTTGCACTCTTTGTTGTTGTGGTGATTTGCTGTTATGGCTTCCTTATATATTTTACTTGCTTTTATATTGCTTTTGTAATGTGTTATTATGTGTTCTACTTTTCTGTCTACAAACATATACATATACATACTCGTACATATATGTACATATGTATATATATTTTTTTCTATTTCATTCAATTTTTTTTTTTATTTAATTTTGTTATCTTGTCTGCTTGGATTATTGCCAATATCTGGCATGTGAAAAAAAAAGAAAACAAATTGCTAATGTGTTACAAGTCTGCTGCTGGTCTGGTCATGTTAATGGCCACAAAAGCCAAAAAAAAAAAAAACAAAGAAGAAAAATGGCATTTTTTCTATTTAACTTTGCAGACACACATTTCCAGTAGAATAAATGGCATAACATATTTATAGCAAAGAGTTATAATTCACTTTGATTTTATGTTACTACTGGTCGTGCAGGCAGGCATAGCCGGCTTGTGGGTGGAGATTTTTTATTGGATTTATTTTTCAATTGAAACTTTGGTCTCGTTTTTTTTTGTCATTATTTCTTTGTTGGTCTTTAGTTAAGTATGCAATAAAATGTTGGGAAAAGTGAATCTCGTTTTCTCTTTCCATAGCAGTACAAAGGGTTTGTAGGTCAAGTTGACTTTTTTATGGCCTACTTTAAAATTAATTTATTAACCTTACGTGGTTTTAAGAAAATTAAACTAAAAAGTGTGAACTTAAGGGGAGTGTGTTGATATTTATGGTCATAAGCATAGACTGGCTAGGTTCTTGCGGTTTTAGGTATAATTTGAATACACAGTGGCCTTTTGAAGGAATACTACTGAGCCTGAGAGACCCTCACAAATCAAACACCAATTGTGAAAATATCATTACTAATATTAATTATCCCTAGTAGAAATATGCTTGATTAAAAAGCACGTAAAATACCTTTCATATGATACCCATATTGCCACATTTCATTATTATTAAAAAAAAATCAGATAAATGGCAACCTCAAAAAACATATTAAGTGGCCACACTTAGGTAAAAGAGCTTAGATAGTAGGAGTCAAGCATATTCTTCAGTTCATTTAAATTAAAGAACTCAATTACGCAATAAAAGCCAATGTAGCAAAAACAAAACATAATAGCATTAGGTGGCAACTCTAGAAGGTAACCCAATAATAATTAAAAACAAAATTATTGGTGTCAACCGCGTGCTAGATTTGAAGTAGAGTAACATAAGTAAAATAGCTTAGATTGTAGTAGATAAGAACGAATAGGAACGTTTAAAATTGCGTATGAAAAATATAAATAATAAGGTGGCAACTCTTCTGAAAAATATATTTTGTGAAATTCCAAATAAACTGTTTTACGCTTGATAAAAATATTGTTGTGTCATTAAATTAAAAAAAATGCGATAGGTGGTAACTCTGAACAAAAAAAAAACAGTATAAGAGGCAAAAAAAATATAATTAAAATGTAATAAGGTGGCAACCCTAATTAGTAATACTATTTTGATCCATTTGAAAAAAATCATATAAGTGGCAAGCCTGTAAAACTCTCCCCAGTGGCAACAGCTCGCTATAAAGTGGTCTGTGGTCTATCCACCTTTTTACTACCCAAACAAATAACTAGGTCAAAGTTCAATGAAACATAATATGCGTTGACACACCAATCCCAAAACGTAAATAATATCAAGATTTATGAGTCACATCAACTAATTTGCTTTTCTTGCAAAACGCACGCGACTGGGATTATGAAGGAGAGGCGCAGCAAAATGTTGAAGTGGCTTGCTAGCAGTGCATTAGGCAAAAACAAAGGTGGTTTGATGCCCAAACAAATAGGGTGTGCGTTTGGGTTGTTCTAGACTACGTAACCCAAATTTGATAACGGTGAACAAGTAGTACATATCATTTACATAACAAAGCAAACATACCAGTCAGAGAGCAAAATATGATGCAGTTGGTGGATGTGTTTTGGTATTTTTTTTTTTTTTTTTTGAACTGATGCGTTGGAAGCTGAGGGTAGGTCAGCACATTATATAGCACTTTAAGACGTGTTAGGGTGTTGAGGTGTGAAGTTTAATAAGAAATAAGCGTTATACCTCACTCATTACACGTAGACCTTCTTGAAAGCTCAACCACTTCCCTGTCCAATGAGTCATATGTGACTCACGAGTATATTGAAATAAGTTCATGCGTCACATGTGACTCATTTGTCTATACAACTTACAGAAAAAAAGGTCCTACATGCTCACATGTGACTCATTGAAAGTGGTAAACATGTTTTTTTTTTTGCTACGTTCATGAGTCACATTTGACTCACAAAATTCTTTATAAAAATTATATTTTATAATATACATATGTACCTATTAATCAGTTAAGTAATACAAAAAATTAGTGGACGTGAAGCATTCACAAAGCGCTTTGTATGGGGACAGGGAAGTTGTTAAGCAACCTTTTTGAAACTTACACGCCCAATGAAGTATTCAATGAGATCCAAAGGTGTCTGGTGTCCATCTAAATGTTCTGCCTTTGTAGGCAGTTCGCGTATTTTACAAAGTTGTTAGGAAGGTGATCAAGTAGATAATCATTTCGATTTCTTGACTTCAATATCAATGGGAGATGTCATATACAATTTCTTACTTGAGGAAATCATATTTACACACACCCCCCGCACTTAAATACACTTCGAAGTATGTTTATAGTCACCACGAATATCAAGCTAACAGCGTTGTGGTTAAACGTTTGTGTCTAAAAATAAACATTACGGGTTTACAAGTTTGTGGTCGTCGTAAACTAGTAAACTTTTAAATTTTCTTTAACTTATGAAGTGTTTATATGTACATACATACTTATTTGTCAGTTACTAATACACATGCAATCTTAAGTTAGAATTTCCTGTGAATGATAAACGGTTCAATAAACTGTAAACTTTCAAGTTTCTTTTTGACCACACACACACACACAACTTGTAGAATTTTCAAGAAACTTTTACAGCATTCAACAAATCTACATTTCTACATATCCATGAACTATTTATGAGAGAGATATTGAAACTATTCAAGTGACTTTGGCCAAGTTTGCCCAAGAGCGACAATACATATGTTCCATATGTACATAATTAGTTACATAAAATCAAAGACGAGAAATAAAATAAAATAAAATAAAAGTGTGAGCGAAGGAGGGAGAGCGTGCGGAAGCAAGGCACAAACGTAAGAAAATCAAATACGGTTTATTGACACTATTTCTGAATCTCAAGTTTCCACTTAACCAATTTCAAAGTCAAACCAGTTATTTGTAGAACAACCTGTTGAAGAAGTACGTAAGTTGCATTTAAATAAGGCACCTAAAAATGGTAACTTTTATAAGTGAGTATGTTTGTAAGTAAACTATTAAAGTAGCAAAAAAAAAAAAAAGAAGAAGAAATAAAAATAAAAAGAAGTAAGCAAGAAATTCACGTGCTACGTAAAGCGATAAACTGGTAGCTCAATAAAAATGGACTCACGAATTCAATTCTCTTATGTACAGGAATGTGTAGCTAATGCTTTATTATGTATGTATGTATGTATGTATGTAGGTGTGTCGAAATGTATGTACATTCAGTTGAGAGTGTGCTCAAATATTGGGAGCATATTTTATTTTGCTTCTTTTTTGGTTAAAGGATAATTCATCTAATTTATGACTTTGAGGAAAGCAGCAAAAAAAAAAAAAAGTGTTGATGTGGAAACCATAAAAGATAACCAAAACCATATTTCTGAATAAATACCTATGTAAGTATATAGCAAACGGTATTTGCTGTGCTACTGCAGTTGCCGTCGGCAAAAGCTGAAATAAGGAAAAGCGCTTGCCGACGGCATTGGAAGGATACACTCAGAAGTTAAGTAGATTGAGAAATGAGTTAGCTAGACTTTTTTTTTAATTTTATTTTTTTAAGTTTTTGTAGATTAGGGATTTTTTCGAATATGTTGTTTTTTTTTGTTTTAATATTATGTAGATTATTCTAATTTTAAATACATTAATTTTCATTAGCTCAATGTTGATATACATTTTAAGCTCTTTTGTAGACTTTTTGAAAAGTCTTTTTAGGTTAGTTTTTTTTTTTTTTTACAAATTTTTGAGTTTTGAACAATTTATCAAAGGTATTCTTGTAAACAGTTTCATCATTTACAAGCTGTTAAAACATAAGAAACATAAAAAGCTTTTTGTAGAGCTTTGCAGGTTTTTGTAAACATTTATTTTGAGAAGTTATTGGAGACTTTTTGGAAGTTTTTTGTAGAGTTTTTTTCAAGGTTTTGTAGACATTTATTTTGAGCGTATACTGATGTCATCAGTCAAAAGAAAAATTTCAGAATTTTTTTTGGTACTTTTTCGAAGGTTTTGATAGAGCTTTAAAAGTTTTTGTAGATTTATTTGTTTTTTTATATTTTTTAAATTTTTGGAGAAATTTCTTTTTTTCCTTATAGTTCTGTCATCATTCACACGTAAAATTTCAAAATTTCTTCGAGAGTTTTCGAAGTTTTTTTGTAGAGTTTTAAAAGATTTTGTAGACTTATTAATTTTTTACAATTTTTTAAAGATTTCGTGGACATCTATTTTGAGCGTTTGCTGCTGGCATCATTCAAAGAAAAATTTCAAAAATTATGGGAGACTTTTTCGAAATTTTTTTGTAGAGTTTTTTAAGTTTTTTTAGACTTAATCGTTTTTCATAGTTCTGTAGACATTTATTTTTCAAATTTGTTTCCATTTCTTCGATCGGTTAATCATACTTGCAGGATGAACTCAAACCTTCCACCCGACTTCGCGCCGTGCCCTCAATTGACTTAAAGCAATTATTTTTTATTTCTACTTTCTTTCTCATTATTCTCCAACAGCGAGCAATAAAATCAAAATTGCAGCCACGAGGCATGAAAGTTATTTTTAATTTATTTTGTTTTGTTTTTTTCTCACTGAGAAAAAATAATTACAACTTAACACGCATTAAAGCAGTACCGAAACAATTATTTCTATTTCAATTGTTTTTTTTTGTGTTTTTTTTTTTTTTGCGTTTCTTTTTTTTTTGGTTTCTTGTTTGTTTGCTTGAGAAACCAGACTAATTTAAAAATTCTAATTTTCTCACACTACTGCATTTTTTGCTTGGATTGTTTGGTTTTGTTTTGTTGTTTTAAGACAATCGTTAAAAAAGTCAATCAGTAATCGAAAGAGTAATTAACGATTGGCAGTTAAAAGCATAACCACCAATCTGTGCCGTGTTTGCATACATATGTACATACATAGGTATGTAAGTATGTGGTGGGAATACGCATTTCATGTTCTTCCACCTGACAGCCAACTTACTTAAGCCAAGCAAAGGTAGCTCACGCTCGTAATGAAGTCAGTGGCACAAGTAAACTGACGATAACAGCGATTAAGCCAATAAGATCATCAACGTTAAGTTGGTATTTTAGAAAGTCAATGCTTTTAAAACTTGATAAGCCATACAAAGAATTCGTTAAATACGAGAATCTCACGAAATGTTTGTAAGATAAACAAAATGCGTCGACATATTTACATACATATGTATGTATGTGTGTGTTTGTGTGTGTGCATTTGTGTCCAACCTAATTAATCGATAACCACTAAGCTATTATCTTAGTCGACATCAGCTTTTAGTGGATAACAATTGTTGGCATAGCTCTTATTGTATATACAGTTGTGTGCATTAAATTAGGTGCAACATAAATTCGCAGATATTTTTATGAAATTGTTAATTATTATAGGGTTAAACTAAAAGATAATAAAAAAAATTTATACGCCAACATTTTATGAAAACTTAAATATTTTTATTAAATATTAATTTATTTTTAGCTTTTCTTATTCTCAGCAGAAATGAATGAAAAATATGTTTAATTTTTTTTATTTGAAAAAAGTTTTTGAATTTCGAGAATTTTAAAAAATTAAAAAAAAATTCGCAAACTTGAGTTTTTGCCTTGAAAATTATCTTTTTTTTACATTTCGTGATCGTAACTATATTTATTACAATTCTTTTTTGGTATATGTATATATGTAGGTACTTTAAAAGTTTGAGTTTTTCATAGAAATTTTCTCAAATTTTTTTTTAATTAAAATTTTTTTTCTAATTTTTTTTTTAATTAAATTTTTTTTTTGTAAACTTTATACCTTTTTATGGTTTTTATTTTTTTCGAAATAAAACTTGGCTGCAAAAAACATTAATGATACAATTGGTAATATTATTAAATTTTTTTTTAATATACACATATTTTAAATTTGTTTACATAAAAACTTTTATTATTTAAAATTTTGTGTAATTATGGAAATCTTTCTTTTTTATTTTAAAACCTTTAAAAAATTTGCGAAACTTTTTTAAATATTTTATACTTTTTCACATTTTTCAAAAATTTTCGAGCTTTCTAAAAAATTTTATTATTTTATTTGTATTATAATTTCTGTTTCTTTGTCTGGAAAATTATTGAATGATGAAGATCTTTGAATTTGACGAAGAAATATTTTTTCTTTTATTTTAAATTTCATTTCATTTAATTTTGTTCTTAATTTGAAAAAATATTTCTTCTTTTATTTTTTCTTTAATTAAATTTTTTAATTTCTTTGTTTTTTTAAGTTCAAGAAATATTTTTTCTTGAATTAAATTTTTTAATTTCATTTCATTTAACTTTTTTTTTTTACTTTCAAAAAATATTTCATTTATTTTTTCTTAAATTAAATTTTTTAATTTCAAGAAATATTTCTTCTTTTATTTTTTCTTGAATTAAATTTTTTAATTTAATTTCATTTAATTTTTTTTTAATTTAAAAAAATATTTCTCTTATTTTTTCTTAAATTGAATTTTTTAGTTTCATTTCATAATCTTTTTTTTAATTTCAAAAAATATTTTTTCTTTTATTTTTTTGCAGATACCATTTTTTTTTATAAAATATTTATTTTCCATGGAGACATTATAACACTAAAAAAAAATTTTCAACTTTTGCTCCTATTTTTTTGCACACAACGGTATATGAGCAGATATGCATGCATGCAGTTGCAGACGGTAAACTTATATAGTTCACATTATGCTTAATTGAGTGAAACATTCCCTTGCGCGCGAACAAATAACGTGGGAATTAAACAATCGTTAATAAATACAAGTGTGAGTAAGTAAAAAAATATGTGTTTAAACTAAAAATATTTTATTTACTTATACACACACGCATGCAAATATGTATGTGTGTGTGTGTTGCAATTTTGTATGTCTAATTAACGCGCGCGTGATTCTTAAGTAATCGCCAAGAAAATTAATTATCAGCAACAAACAGACAGTTAGACAGCTAAACAAACAGACAGATAATTATTTAGGTTTTCGTTTTTACTTTTTTTAATTTTTTTTTTTTTTTTTGAGTATTTTTGACTGCCATAATTGTTTAAAGCAATTTTGTGTGATTTTTATTTTTGGTGTTTCAAAAAAAAAGAAAAAAAAATATTTACTGCCTTCAATTTTTGTTTGTTAAATTATTTTCTGCTCAATTGCCGACATCTTTTCTAAATGAACTCGACTTTGAACAAACGCGTTTATTACCTGCCAAAAACAAAAAAAAAAAAAAAACACAAAGCAGAAACGTAACGCTAAAAAAAATCCCATTAAAAACGCATTCATATTGCGTGCGAACAATATTTACTTTAGTTAATTTCTTGTTCGTGCAACGCGATTGCCTTTCTTATGTTTCTGAAGTATTTATGTATGCTTACATTTCACGCTATCATTTACTCTGTGTACCACAAGATTTTGTTTTGTTTTGTGTTTTTGGGGCGTTGAATTCCAGTGAAAATCACGCGTTATGGTCCATGTTGCACTCGCGCACATTTGTGTGTGCAGCAGCGCACTTGCGTGTGTGTGTGTGTGTGAGTGTGTGTCGCTGCGGTTTTTTGTGCAGAATAAATGTGTTTAGTTTTAAGGTACTGAAGAAATTACTGTCCGCCGAAACCTAAATCAAAAATTGCCGACGTGCCAGCCATAAAACTGACAGTGTGCATAGTCGTGGAGCAGCCGGACAGACGATAGAGTCACAAAGGAAAAAAAACAATTTTCTTTGCTGCGGTTTTTTCACAATTTTTTTTTCTTTTTTTTTTGAAGTGCGCGGGGTTTCATTAATCCGAAAAGCAAACATGCCACTACCATTTTTTCACCTTTTTGAGTTAATGTTTACCTTTTGATATATGACCGTCAATTTTTTTTGCTTTTTTTTTGGTCCATTGCTATGCCAACTCTTGGCTGCCTTTTAACATTATTTCTCAACTTGCTGTTCCTCTTTTTGTTTCATTTTTTTAATTATTTAATAATTTTTTTTTTTGTTAGTTTGTTTTGCGTCATATTTTCGACACGCTGCTACATACCTGCAAGGGATTTTGAGGTTATTTCATATTTATAGAAGTTAAACGGTCAGTGTTTGTAAGCTTAAAACAAATAATTGACTGAAAAAGGTGAGGAACATACGACAAAAAAGTGAAGAAAAAAACTAGCAAAAAAAAAACCAAAAAAATTAAAAAAGCTGACAGCTTATGAAAGATCTGCGTCTACAAAGGTAGAGATTTAATTTTCGTTGGTTGATATGAAAATTTGTGTGCGGCGTGTGTGTGTGGAGGCACTCCATCAGCGTTTACAGTTTGCCAAAAATTAAGTACGGTTGCGAATGGCGTAATGGTAACACGCAAAATTAATTGACATTAACCAGTAAGCCGATAAGATCAGGGTTGTCTGGCAAAAATATCTGCAAAAAAGCTGCTTTAAATGACATTAGCGCATAATCCCCCTGAGAATTATTTGACTTTTGACTAAATATCGAAGAAAAAACATTGCAAAGCAACAGTTTGAATAACATATTTCGATAGCAACTAAGGAATTGTATGTTGGACTAGAAGTTCGTGGACTTGACAGACAGTTTTAAGAAATATCTATTATAAACATTGCAAAATATTTTTAGAAAAATTTGTTTGCCATCACTGGCGGAAATATAACACTCCTTAGCGTTAAAATAGATCCTAAGCTTTAAGTTAAATATCTAACTAAACAGCAGTGAAAATCTTTTTAAATTCTATGCAGCGGTTTTTGAGTGATGTGCTCACAAACAAAAAGACAAACAGACAAAAATGTCAACGGGTCTTCTGACACGGTTCTAAGTGTGGCACTGCGCGCAGCCACATCAGCTTAACCGAACCCAGCACAGCAACAAAAATGAAAAGATAACTGATACTCTCCATCGCAAAAATAACTTCAAGTAGAGATCAGCTGTTTTTATAAAATTACAACACCAACACCAGCACTCTTACTGCACCTCTCAGCACAGAATGAAAAGGAATTGAGTGCATGCCTCGTGAGTCTCTTTCCCTTTATCATTTATCAGCGCAATGTGTTCCGATTTTAATCCCGAACAAACAACTCTTTGATATCTTTTAATTGGGTCGTCATTGTTTTTCACATAAGAAAAGCACAAGAAAAGGATACAGAAAACGCTTACTGGCTTTTGGGTAAAAAAAAAGGCAGACAAATATAACAGAAAAAGGTTTAAAAAATGTTTTAATAACTTGGGAAAATGCTACGTGGGAAAGAATTAAAAAAGGGTAGCCAAACAAAAACAAAATAAAAATTATTGAAATTCTTTAAATCGCTTATTTCCACAAATAAATCAGAGCGTTTGTGAAATCTGATTGATGGGCGAAACGCAATTGGCAACAACAATAAAATTTCGCTTATACTCGAAAATTGGTAAATACTTGGCGGTTTGGGTTCAAACCAAATTTTATTGGTTGTCTTTCTGGGCTGAGTTGCTTCATACCAAAACCAAAAAAAGCAGCTTAAATTTATGTGAATGCTGGAACACCAAATTAACTTGAAACAAATGCATACAGACTGTAGCTAATACCGACCACATGACATATGCGGGGACCATTAAACGTTAGCGGAAAAAATCCAGAAGCCATAAAACAAAACTTGAACAATAAACAAACAAAAAAAAAAACTTTATCTAAATCAATACTAAGTCCTTACATATTAAAAAAGTGACAGGAGCCCCCAAATGCAAGCATAACTAAACAAATACGTAACATATTTTTGTGGCAGTCAACGTAATAAACAACGGATTAAATGGACAACGACCAAACGTTAGTCAAAGTAAACAAAAAAAAACCAAACCAAAGAAATCAAACCAAATAGCAATTGTGGAATTTGAAGCAGAACAAATGACAAACCACGTAAGTAAATTAGAAAAAAAACTTAACAACCAAAAGAGAAACCCACAAAAAAGTTCCAATAAAAAAACGCAGCGCATACGAAGTAAGCATAAAAACAATTATAAAAACCAACAGCGGGCACATAGGTGATCGTCAATCAATCAACGCCATAAAGGCAATGGACGAATATAATCTCAGCAACTTATTAACAAAACCAAAAAAGAAAAAAAAGAGAAAGGCTGACTTGAAAAAACAGCAGACAGCGGTGACAACAGCGACTAAGCGACTAAAGACCAACGCACAAATCAATGAACTCTGAAAACAATTGAAACTTGTTTTTTAGCTGACGCTACGGCCAGTTTAGGATGACTAGTTGTACATACTTTTTAAGCCGAAATACTAAAGGTACAAAATAAAAAATGAAGCGAAAAAAATATGTCGCACTCATAGCGTATGATAGCAACTTTTTGTGAAAGAATTTACGAATCAATTTAATGGATACTGAAAGGTATAAACAATATGTTAAGCCTACGAGCAAACAGACAGAAAAAGTAAGCCGATGAAATGAACAACGGATTAGTAATACAAATACAAATATAAATAACACAAAGCATAAAAAAATAATAAGTAAAAGAAATAATAACAGAAAGAAATAAAGAAAGAAGAAATAAAAGTAAGCAAGAACAAAAAAAAGTAAGCAAGAACAAATAAAAAAAAGAAACCACAAATAACCGATTTAATAATTTCAAAATGCAAACAAAAAAAATAAAATCAATGAAAGAACTCAACAAAAGTATGAAAACACACACACAAAAAAGGGAAAAAGAAAAAATGTGGGGAAAAGCAACCACAAAGATTTACCGATTCTATGAATACATTGTAAAAGTCTAGAAAATCCACAAAGAATGCAGATAATTCGAGTACTCCAAAAAGAAAAAGAAAAATAAAAACCGATAAGATGTTGGTAGAAAATGTGAATTAGTAAAACGTACATATGTACATAGGGTAAATAAGAATCTTTTAAAATTACTACATATAAAGTAATGTCAAGTTTGAAATTACGCGCATGACTAAGAGAAGCACAGCGTTTGCCATTGGTTTATACGAGTTTGTGTAGATTTGTGAGATGCTAACTTACAACAAACTTTTATCGCCATACGGAGTCAATTGAGTGTATTTAATTTGTCTTTTGAGAAGCGACGTTTCGTAAAATACTCATCGTACTAACAAGACGATAGATAGCAAGTTGAAAGATATTCGACAAGACCAGACAAACAGCAAGTGAGTTGAGCAGTGAGTATCTGATTGCGTACGACAAAAGCACTTACCGCAATCATTCGTATTAATCGCTAGTCGCTAAAAGTCGTATAATAAAAAATAAAAAAAAAAACAAGAAAATTCGCGCATCAAAAAGGGTCGTTAAGAAATGTGTCAGTATGTGACATGAGCTAGAGCTGTAAGTATAGGAATGTTGTTTAAACTTTTCGCTTAGATTTAGATAACTCGTTGTGCTAGCTTGTTATTCTCGAGGCGGGTTTGAATTACGTAGTATATGTTAAAAGCTGATTTACTTAGTTCATTTAATTTTATATTTATGGAGTGTATTGAGCTTGAGACTAGTTAAGCGCGTTTCTTAAAGTAATTAAATATTGTAAGCTTTGTTGTAATTCTCAATTAGCTATTCAATCTACAAATGAAGTTGGTTGGATCCCTTTTTTTCAAAGCTATGTATGTACTTTCAAAACTTAAGGAAACCCAGACTTTTAGAGGATCCTTAAATACACACCACAACTTATATAAACTTAAATTGACTTCAGTTGAGGAATTGAAAGAATTATTCGATACATCGTTTTCCTCTAAAAGCATGAAAATTTGAAAAATAAGTACAAATCTACAGACCCACTAATCGCACAACAGAACACGTTTCAGGGTTCTGTTATCTTCGGTGTTTATTTGAAAGAAAAAAAAATATAGCTATGATTATTTCTTTCGTTTATTTCATTTGCATTGCATGCTATTATAATTCGCAAACAGCTAATGAAATATTCCAGAGATATAAAATAAGCTACTAGCACTCCATAAAGCTGGATCAAAATAAATCCATTTCCATTTCTATCCTTGGTCTTTGATATATTTTTCTGCCTCTTTTTTATGTTCCTGCCCTATACGCTCTCAAAATTGTTTTCTCCTTTCCTCTCTGCTTAATTTTTTTTATTTATATGCCTCTCTCGATCTGTGCTTTAAGTCCTCTTTCTACTCACTAACTCTTTCTCTGTCTCTCTTTTTCTTTTTTATCTCAGCAACATATGACATTGAGTTGTATAATTTCTTTCATTAATTTCCAGTTAATTAAAATTCTTAGCTAACTCATAAGCTACCGTATAGATCATCTAAAAGGGAAAGTATGAACTCATGACATATTTAAAAGTGTAGAACGTAGTAGAATCAATTGAAGCAAAACTTAATAGTAGTACATCCTTCTTTGATTTAATATATGTGAAGCTATGCTCTTGTGAGAGTAAGCCCTTTTCCTTCTCTTGTTTCTAAAACCTATACATCAATGCTTACTTCTTACATTTCTCTTCTTTTTTTTCCTCCAGAATCTATATCTTTCTTTCTCACAACCACTTCCCTTATTCATTCAAGATATTTGCTCTGTTTTTAATGCTTGCTGAACAGATTTGTCAAATCAAATTTAATCGATTCCCTTACGTACATTTTATATTCCTCCCAAAGCAAAAACCAATAAAAGGTTTGTCTTCACTTCCTTTGATTACAACAAACTGACCTTACTAATACCAAACAACACTTTAAATATTTTGGCGCATTTCCCAACTTAACTCTTCATCCTACTCAACTTGGCTGAACGGCAGAGTTCATTAAATATTCGATTACACGAAAAACATTTGCAACGTTCCTCTTAAACTGAAATGGACGTGATGAACGTATGCTACACAGAATACTCGCCACAACCCATTCAACAGTCAGTGGACTATGGAACGACGTATAACGGTAAACAACAAGGCAAGCATTTCAATTACATTAATGAATATTTAAAAATCTTCTTTTATCCCATTGTTGCTTGTAGGTATCAAGTAATTAAATGAGATTAAAAGCGTATAGAAAAAAAGTAGTTAAAGAACATAAAAAATCAGACATGGAATGAGGTCAGCAAGAACAAAAAACACAGTAATAAAGGTGGTGTAGAGGTGAAGAAGGAAACAAAAAAAATCAAATACGCATAAAAAGTGAAATAAAAAAATAAATAAAAGCCAATGAAGATGTTAACGTTTTCTTTGAAATCAACAAAAGAAAGAATAGAAAATAAAAAAACGTCAAAAAAATAAACTTAAAACGACCACAGTAACTGTAAACTGTTGTTTTTGGAAACTATGGCATGGGAACAAGAGATCAACGTTAAAAATCGTATAATTTTATTGGAGTTAACTAAGTTGTAAAATCCTAATAAAAATGCCAGACTAAAACTTAATCGTATCAAGCATTTCTTTAACGCCACGTTTTCAGCATGATGACGGTACAAACTCGTGCCAAGGCTTAAGACAGCTGAATAACAGTTTCAATTTCAATTTCAAACAAATTCTACTTTACGTAAATCCATTAGAGACAAGCAAAGCAACAATTTCATTACTGTTAAGGTGTTACATTACCGAAATTAAATGATGCAGAATGCTTGATGATTGAACGATTTGTACAAATAAAAAATTGCGATCAATGTGGTCGTGTTGTACCACCGAAGTGGCAGATGTTATAAATTTGATATGGTAGTTGAATAAAATAAAAAAAAAAAAACACTGAAGAAAGGATGAGTTCCAAAATACACTTGGTAGGTAAGTGCGCGACACTCAAGTGGGCTTAACACAAGTGTGTGTGTGTGTGTAGTGCTGAGTAAGCCGGTCGTATGGGTGCATAGGTAGGACACGCATCGAGACATTTATATTGGTGTGGCTAAATAAAATGAGCGTGGCGCTAAATCCACTTCCCTTTGCACTTCACCAACGTCATGGTGCTGGAGCACCACTTGTTGGTGTTGTTTTTGTTTTTGTTGTTTTGGAAGGGTGGTGTTTCTTACCACAGCCTTTGCCAGTTAAGTTTTGTAGGTACATAAGTAAATTTTTTTTTTTTTTTTTTGTAAACAGAATTTTGTACATTTGACTGCACCACAGCGTATCATGATATACACCAAGCAGACACTGCACGACTCACAACGCACCTCAACACACGACACTCAACTCTACACGCTGTGCGAAAAAGTCAAGTGTGTGTAATGTATGTCGTTAAGAGAGGAGAGAGAAAAAAAAAAACAAATCGGAAAAATAAAATCCCAAATCAAATCAAATAAATAAATAAGTTGAGAAGTGCTTGAAACAAGTGGAACGTTTGTCAGTTAGAGGGGAGCAATCAAATAGCGGGTAAGTAGTGGTGAGTTTTCAAGTGCACGCACAGGGTGACTGGGGTGACAACTGTTGTAAGGTGGCAAAGAGCAGCAAAGCGAGGAAAAAACCAGCTAACTTAGACTTAGATCTCAGGCTCAGAAGAGCGTTTGGCTTTGGAACTACAAGAGAATTAATAAATTAAAAGAGAGGCTTACCGGAAGCAAGAAACTTACCACGCGGTGACTGACAGCACTTCTAAAACCACTAAGCGAATAACTAGCAAAATATATATAACACTTTTTCGTCAGGGTAAAAAAATCTTAGCTTTATTGAAAAGATATTCTGCTATTCCTTGTCAATATTGGCTTAGCGACAAACCGGTGTAGGCAATGTGCCATCTTCAGTGTAAACATTGCAGCAGAGAGACAACTAAATAACAAATGGGAAGAGGAGCGAGATGGATATGAAGGTTAAAAGGTGTGTGGATAATGGAAGAAGTGGAAGAGAAATAGGAGAGTTGATATATTTTCAAACTGAAGGTCTGGCTACGAATTTGAGCGATGTGATTCGGTCTCAAATAAGAGCGCTGAGAGGAATACCCGGGAGTTCTTGTTCAAGTGAGAAGAGTAGGCCCGGAAGATATCCGCATCTATATATTTTTGCTTACACATCTTAGAAATATTTACTAAGCACTACAGAGCGATAAAGAGAGCAACGAATGGAATAGTCTTAATTTGGCTAAGCCTTTCAAGGAAAAAAATAGTACTTTTGGAGCAAAAGTAGGAGCAGCAACAAGTTGTATGGATTTCAGAGAGCAGCAATATTTATCAAACACGCTGTACAACACGAAAACAGATGCACACACCAAAGCAGTGACAGACAAAAAAAACAAAAAGAAGAAAAACCAAGAAGTGGCAACTAAACGTACATAGGCAAAGGAGGAAGAAGGGAAAATCAAAACAGCGTGATAAAGAGTGGAGCGAAACAAAAAGAACAGAAAAACAAATTACTTAATCATGGCTTACGCATTCGAAGATAACTCAATGTCACACAGTTAAACAGTAAACAAAAACAATAACAAAAACAACAACAACAACAGTAAGCACCACTTGAGCGCCAACTCAACGTATGGTCGAATCGTTCGTGAAGTATTGGCTTAGTAATGTCCAGTGCATTCTTGAGAAAAATCGTAAAACTTTTAACACACTGCACACTGTAAAGCACAGCACACAAGCAGCAGCAGCAGCAGCAGAAGCAGAGGAACACGAATAAGCATTTAAGTAGTATTTTTACTCCTGCTGATGCTATTTGACTTTTGCACTGGACTAGCTGTTTGTTGTTTTTTTTTTGTTTTTTTTTTCATTGCTTTTATGGCTATTACTTACATTAAAGTCTTGAAGAGCACGATTTATGTCTACATTAATATCCGACCACACATGTATAGATGCATGAGAATATGTATGTATGTATGTATGTATGATTGTATGATTGAATTGAAAGTTTGTGCGAGCAAAACTCAGCACGTTCAGGGTATTTGTGGCAAAACGCTTGAGAGCAACCCTCAGCAGGCACCCTTTTTTTTGTTTTTGATTTGTTTTTTTTTTTCTGAGTTCTGTTGTTGTTGGGTGGCACCACTGCACATAGCTGAGTATATTTGTAACGTAATTGCTGATTTATTGCTGCAATATACTCAACACATTTTTAAACACAATCACGCACAAACATGCATAGTGAGTCAGTGTTATTTTTTCCCCTATACAACACTTTCTCTTTCGTACTATATTGCAAACAATTAGCTAAACAGGGGTGTATTATTGTGGCGTAAATTTGTGCAATTTTTTCATTTCTAACTTTTTCACTTTGTGCTTTGTCATGTTCTCGGTGTGCTGGGTGCTGTTGTTGTTGTTGGTTTTTGGCAACAAAATGCCAAAGTGCCAGTTGAATATAAAAATCAAGTGCCTTCTAGCTACACACACATACATACATACATACAAATGTAAGTAAGCGTTAGCAGTCATAAATATTATTTATAATGAAGTTTGTTTTTGTTGTAGATGACATTGAGTGTGTGGAGTGTGCGGAACTGAGTGCTTATATGTGTTGTTGTGCTCTATGGCTGGCAAGATAGACGGAAGTAGCTAGCAAAAGCAGGCGTGCAAAGCAAATCTGGTGTGTACTTTGTGCAGGTCACGCGTCACCCATACATACATACATACAAAGATACTCAAGTGAAAAGTGAAATTTAATCTCGCAAAGGAATATGAATGTTTGTCGTGCCATTTTTGTTGTAGGTAATTGATAAATAAATAGTCATGAAGGCATTAGCAACATACTAAAGGGCGCATAAGGATGTTGTGTAGTTGATGTTCTATTGGGAGCTACACATTGGTTATAGAGTTCACACACAAAAATTCTTGTTTACTGCGCTGTGAAGTGTTGCGTAAAAATTGAAAGTTAAACTTTTTTGTAATATAATTTTCGTTAGTAATTTAATATGGCTATAAATCATAATTTGATAATCGTTTGTCATATTTGTTTCAATTATGTTATATCAAATGGGGGTCTGGAAAAATAAATAGAGTGTGTAAAAGGAATTTGAAAAAATTGATTTTTGTGGGCCGCAATATTTGGTCGATATTTTACTTTTTATTCCGCTTTCCCTTAAGGCGAGAGTTTTTGTTATCACGTTTTGTAACTACATATGTACGTCTGATGTGGAGTCATTTGTGTGTCGAGATCTCTAAACTCACGTTAAGAGTTATGGCCCCATATATATACATATATGTATGTATATATATATAGCAAGTTCCCTGTTGCAATGACCTTGATAGGTTGAAGTCTTAGCAGACTAAAAGCCCCTTAGTTACTCGATAGCTGTTGTTATAAACTAAAATGACCTCTCTTACCTCTTATTTGCTTTTACTTTTTAATATTTGATTTGCTTTGCTTTACTTTTATTTTATTTTATTTAATCTAAAATAAAATTTTTTTATTTATTGTTTTCTTTTTATTTTCTTATAACTTTTTTTATTTTTTTTTTAATTAATTTTATTTCATTTAATTTTTTTTCACTTTTTTTGTTACTTTATTTTAACTACATAATTTTTATTTCTTTTATTTTTTTTAATTTTATTGTATTTTCGTTTATTTTATTTAATTAAAAAAAAATATAAATTTTTATTTTTTATTTTTTGTTACTTTATTTTATATAATTTTTAATTTTATTTTATGTTATTTTAATATATAAATATAATTTTATATTTTATTTTATTTAGTTTTTTTTTTTATTTTTGTAATGTTTTATTTCATTTCTCTTCATTTTATTTTATTATTTATTTAATTTAATTTAATTTAATTTAATTTAATTTCATTTCATTTCATTTAATTTAATATAATTTAATTTAATTTAATTTAATTTAATTTAATTTAATTTAATTTAATTTAATTTAATTTAATTTAATTTGATTTAATTTAATTTAATTTAATTTAATTTAATTTAATTTAATTTAATTTAATTTAATTTAATTTAATTTAATTTAATTTAATTTAATTCAATTTCGTTTATTTCATTTTATTTTATTTTATTTTATTTTATTTTGTTTTATTTTATTTTATTTTATATTATTTTATTTTATTTTATTTTCTGTTATTTTATTTTATTTTATTTTGTTTTTATTTGTCAAGAAGAAAGTCATTCAAAATAATACGCGCTGCGTAGAATTTTAAATATAGCAAAAAGCTTTCAAAGACCTTCGTGGCATATTCCTCCTTCTATACCAATATTCAGCTTAAAAAAGCCAATGAAGTACTTAGTGAGACAACATTGAAGGTTCCCCCCTTTAATATTTCATACAATATTCTATGCTAATGTGAAAAGAGAAATTAAATTACATTTTTATCTCTAAAATTACTTTCACATTCACAAAAGCAGACGCGCGCTGAGTAACAATGAAAATAAATCACTAAAAGCGCGACGCGTTAGGTGAAAGGAGGCAATCAAAAACAACAACTCAAAACAAGAAAAAAAATGAAAAAAATGGAGGAATAATGAGAACAACAAATTATTACAGTGTCAAGAATTTTTCGCGGTCCATAATTACCGTTGACATGCAATGCGTACTTATGTATGCCATGCCGCATAAGTATTTGCGTGACTGAGTTTACAAGTACAATTCACAACAAAAACACTACGAGAGTGCGCGCTGCGCTATAAAAGAAAGTGAACAAGAGTGGCAACAACAAAAACAAATAACATTTCAATCATACAAAAGCAAAGCAACGATTCGTGAGCGAAATACAATGAAACATCAAACAAAATAAAAAAACAGAAAAAATTAAAAAAACAAAAAAATAATTATGCATAATCTCAACACAATCGTCGCCTACGGACAACATAAGCAAAAGAAGTAAAAAGCAAACGAAAAAAAAAAATTCAAAATTTAATAACAAATAAGTACAAGTACGTAAGTGCATACTTAAAATATTTATTTACCATGCATAATACATACAAAGAAGAACAATACAAAAGGAGCGTAATAACATGGCTTATACGCACTTCAACCAAATTGTAGTAGCCGAGGTACTTTTTAACTGATGGCCATATGTGTATATGTACATATGTATGTAACGGTAGTATGAAAAATAATTGGCACGTTTTAGGCCGAACTTATCCTTCAATTTGTTGCCTTTTCGTGTTAAACAAATAAATGGATCCAGTGCTCTATATGGGCTTCAAAGGCGCTGATTCATGACAGCCGATTCAGTCAAGGTCTGCACTTAAAACGGTTTGGGTGGTCTTGATAACTTGATATGTAAGGCATTTAAAGCTTCCACTAGTGCTTGGACGAACACGAAATCGAGCCCCCGAACCGAATCCTTTTTGACAACGAACTTTTCAAGGTAAAAATATTAAGGTTTGCATCAATACCGAGCCGAAACCGAATCCGAATCCCAATCCGAATATGAAAACCGAACTTTGAATGCAGGTTAGGGTTAGGGCAAGTTAGGGTGCCTACACTAAATTGCTGAGTAAAATCTACAACTTGGAAAATCGGTCCAAAAAAAATCATTAACACGGCAGTCGAGATAGTACCGGAACATACCGAATCCATGTCTTACGAAGGATTGTCCACATCGGTAACACTGCCTTGAGCCCAGAGAGATTGTATTTTTGGCACTACACCTTCTTTATAAACCGGTCCTCATAAAGGGTATGAACAGCTACTAAAACGCTATTGAGTGACTTTGCCATACCAGCTCCTAGAAAGCTGACAGTTTGAATAGCGTTGGACCATATTGAGTTTACTGATAAAGAAGTTTCTTGGTATAGCGGACAAAAACTATAATTGCTCGGGCGTGGGGATAGAAGTTCAATTTATTACAATATTCCGACCTAAGTTCAGTCAGATTGACTTCCGACTTACTGGAAATATTACTTTCTACTACAGCTAGGGGTTATAAGAAACCATTTTCGTCGATGTGAGCTCCGTTTCCAAGCGATTTAGTCTCTATCAAGGACAGTTCATATTGAGTTACCACCTCACTTTGACAGCTATATCTATCTCTTTCTTGTTCTTGTAGGCTACGCTCGACAGATACAAATGTTTTCCTGAGCCCTTGAAGTGCAAATAAAGATTGAAGGCTCGAATAAATCTTCATCTTCATCAGAACACCACAAAGCACGATCAGTACTCTAGCAAATATTTTCTGAGTGTGGGAAATTGGAATCTGCAGTTTAAAGAACTTTGCGACAAAGGCTAGAGAAGCACTAGCCATACCGTAGTGAGCTCTTTCTTCCTTTGCCGACTTTTCAATAGCCAAAAGTATCTATCCAGCGTTTTGAAGTGAAGGACCTTCCAGTCAGGTAGCTCTACCTCAAATATTTGTTCGGACTTTCTTCTAAGAACTGAGGAAGTTCATTCACATAAGCCCTTAGCCTAAAGATAAGCACGCGAATATACAAATTTGGTGGTGCTAAGTTGATCCCAAATTAAGTGCTTGAAAAGCGTACTGTTTCTAGGTACATTCCTTTTAAAAATTTAGCCCATTTCTTTATACAATAAATTTGTATTTAGGCCACCTTGTAAATAAATTTCAACAACCTTGCCGCATTTGAATTGTTTGCAACTCAAATTGCCGCCGGCACAAATAAATCGCACTCATTCAACTTCAGCTGTCTTCATTTCAGTTTGAAAGCTAAACAAAAGGTGGCAAAAACCACGCCTCCCCCATCCGTTTCAATCGATCTTATCGACATGATACATTTTTTATGAAAATGATACCGGCAAACACTGGAGCCTACAATAAATTACAACAACAACAACAAAAAATACCAAAAAAAAAAAAACAAAAAAAAAAAAAACAGTTTTGTAGTTGTTTATCCATCAAGTGACTATCACTTTTGTTGCTGTACGCTGCACATGCGTATAGTAGAGTGTCGGTGTTTGTTGTTGTGGTGTTTATGTGAGGAGCTTGCGTGTCGTTTAAGTATCTCCTTAGCTCTACTTGAATATTCATTCAGCAATGAAAATTGCCTGTAATCTTCAAACAATTGAACAAAAATTGCTGTTAAAGCTGTTTGACGTGTGTGTGATGATGCAAAAGTGAGTGATATGTGCTCATGTATGAGTAATATATGTATGTGCTGAATAGTGCTATTAGTGCTTTTGTATTACACTCATGATGCACGTTGTTGTTGTCATGTAAATATTATGGCATATTGTTTATTTGTATATCATGTCTTCATTGTTGTTGTTAGTTTTTTTTTGTATTTGTATGACACTACAAAAGTAAATGACTCTTTATTGAAGCGCTCTTATGCCAAAACACGCACACTTTTTCACGCTCAACGAGCGTTAGATGAATGAGCCGCTGAGTAGCCTAAATGGCTGTTTGATTTTCGATTACTTTTGCATTTTTTTTGTTGTTTTTTTTTTTTTGTTTTTGTTGTTCTATTAGCTCCTTAACGCCCCTGCTTGATTGATTGGAATCAATTGCTGGCGCTATTATAAATATGCACCCATTGTGACTTTTATGAAATATTTATAAAAAATAATTATTGAAGCAATCATTTAGTTGAATAGGTATTGCGCGCTGAGAATGATTACTAAATTGGCTTCGTTTACGAATATTAAATTTGACGAAAGCAAGCGAAATAAGGTGAAATTCATTAGGTGTTAGGTGATTGGCGTAAACGATTTCTTGTCACCTTAGAAACGTGAATAAATTTTGACAAGTGACACCTTCGTTTAAATCAAATTAAAAATTATTATGTAGGTCATGTATAGATTGAATTAATAATTTGATTGGTAGGAAATCAATTTGGCGTTTTAGTTTAGTAAAAATTATACATAACGATGACATCTAAAGAGAAAAAAATTTTTAGGTGAGGTGACTTGTGGAAATGTCAAGCATAAAAAGTTGAATTTCTTATTTTAAATAATTTTTTTTTTTCTAAAAATTATTTCCACATAGATTATGTTAATTACCATATATGTATATAGCAAAGCATTAATTGACTTAACATTCTTTGAATTTCTCTTTTTGACATACATATGTATTTAACACTTTGGCTGCCAGTGTGTCACACTATAAACTTTTATTATTATTATTCTTACCAAGAAAAATCTGTGGTTTCAACTACCTTCGAACACGAGAAAACCAGCAAAACCAAGCGTGGAGAGTGAAAAGCGGTATCCAGAAACTTACCTGAAATTAAAAATAAAAAAGAATTTTATTTTCTTTTCAATTTATTTTTTAAAACTTTTTTTAATTGAAAACTTCAGTTTTTAACTATTTTTTTTTTTTAAATTATGTTTTTATTTTTTATATTTGTTTTATTTTTATTTATATTTTTATTCTTTTTCTTCATTTTCATTGTATTTTTTTAATGACAATTTTTTTTTTTATTGAATTTTTAAATTTTTTTAAACATATTTTCAATATAAATTTAAAAAAAAATGTATTTTATTTTAACTTATTTTCTTTTTAACTAAAATGTTCATTTAAAATTGATTTTCTTTTCTTTTTTACTTTTTTAATTGAAAACTTGAGTTTTAAACTTTTTTGATTTGTTTTAAAACTGTTTTGTTTTAATTTTTTTATTTTTATATTTGTTTTATTTTTATTTTTTTTTTTGTTATTATTTTTTTTTCATTTTCATTGTTTTCAATTATATTTTTTTTGATTGAATTTTCCAATTTTTGTTAATACATATTTTACAATTTTATTTTATTTTAATTTATTTTCTTTTTAACTAGTTTTTTTTTTAATTCGAATATTTTTTTTTTCAATTTTTTTCTCTGTTTTTAATTTTTTTATTTGATTTCTTAAACTTTTTTAAATATAATTTAATTTTCATTTTTTTAGTATAATTTTGCAAATTTTATGAGTTTAAGACTAGTTCATAATAATTCTTAGTCAATTATTATTATTTCTAATTTTAAAGAAAAACTGACATTAGACAAAAATTGCAAAAATGTTTCTTAGTGCTACTCAGATATTCTGAATTGCTCGGGTAAACGTTTTCATTGAGGCGAAAAATCGTTATATCCGGCTTCAATACATTTCCATGACCACCCTTACTTTTTTATGGTCATACAATTATTTTAAATATTTTTTTCATATTTTTGTAGTTTTGACCCTGAAAACAACGCACATTATGGTACGTAAATTTTATATACACTTGCGTTCAAAAAATAGTACCGAAATTTAATATGGCTATGTCTGCAAAAGAATTTTATTTAGAAACAAGTCGATTGAGAAATTTAAAAAAATATGTAAATTCAATCAAAAAGTTTTTTAAATTTTTTCTACAAAAAAAAATCGACATTCTCAAAAATCAAATGTAACCTTGGCGTCTTCAAATTTGTTTCTCAAAATTTTTTACACCAAATTTTACATTTTTGTTTTTTTTTTTTAATTTTTGTGATTTATTGATTTAGTTAGTTACTGTGGGAAAAAAATTAAAATTATCAAACCCAAATAAGTGTATGATTACGATTAACCAACAATACCACTTTTAATATTTTTGCTCTTTTTTTGTGCGCCACTGTACAAACATAAGCATACATAACATAAAAACATCGTTGCATACATATGTATATTTTTTTTCTATAACACCTAATTATAAATCTCGTTTTATGATTACTACCTACCAAAACACTATGAACCTTCACTGAGGTCGATTGGACAAGGCAGGTAACATTAACCAAAATTGATTAACTATAAAAAGCAGCGAACAGAAATTGTAAAACCAAGTCAATTAAAATAAAAATTTATCATTAACGTACATAAAAAATTATTATTGAGTGAAAAAGTAAATGTTTATATAATAATTATTTACGCATGTTTTTGGTTTGTGGCTTTAATAAATACCAACTAAGGCCGCACAGTGTACGATTTTGATAGAAATGTGAGACAAATTTAAAAGAAAGAATAAGTGAATGTAAACTGGTAATGCTTTGAAGAAGTTTAAGTGGTAAAAAATATATTTTTTTATTGCAAAAAAGTAGGAGAAAAATATTATTTTCCCCAAAACTTTTCTGGAATTTTTTTTTTGCTGAGCCGACAATGGTTCGGGACTAAAATTTTTTTTTGTCTCCACTCCTGATCTTTAGCTTTCTCTATTTATCCAGTTTTCTCTCCACGTTTGCCTACTTCATTTTATCTTTCTCTTCATTCATGTTTCTGTTCCTGTTATTACACCTCATCCCATAACTATATCTGTTCCTTTTTATACCTTTTTCTATTAAATTTCTGTTTTCTTTTCTTTTCTTTTCTTTTCTTTTCTATTCTTTTCTTATCTTTTCTTTTCTTTTCTTTTCTTTTCTTTTCTTTTCTTTTCTCATCCCTTTCTTATTATTGATCTTTGCCTTTCTATCTATCTTTGTCTTTCTATTAAATTTCTGTTTTCTTTTATTTTCTTTTCGTTTCTTTTCTTTTCTTTTCTTTTCTTTCCTTTTCTTTTCTTTTCTTTTCTTTTCTTTTCTTTTCTTTTCTTTTCTTTTCTTTTCTTTTCTTTTCTTCTCTTCTCTTCTCTTCTCTTCTCTTCTCTTTTCTTTTCTTTTCTCTTCTTTTCTTTTCTTTTCTTTTCTTTTCTTTTCCTTTTCCTATTTCTGTTCTCTTTTCTCATCCCTTTCCTATTATTGATCTTTGCCTTTCTATCGGTACTCCTATCGTCATTCATGTTTCTCTTCCTCTTTCTATTTCTTTTCCTATCTCACTTGCCACTTTCATTTTATTTTTTATCCTTTTCTTATTTCTCTTCCTATTTCTATTCAAATTTCCTTTCTCTTTTCTCATCCCTGTAATATTTTTCTTTCCATCTTCCTGATTCGCTCCCGATCTTCCTATTAAATTTCATGCTCTAATCTATGCTTATATTTTTGTTCCAATTCATATTTCACTTTTTATTAAGATTTCTCTTTCCTCCTCTTCGTGTTTACTTTTTTCTTCGATTTTCTTCCCTTTCCCTTGTTCCATAACGAAAACTCTTCGCATTTCTATTTATATTCTCTGGCCTCCATATATGTATGTATGTATAAAGTTATTCAAGAAAATATGTTTGTTAATTTTGTTTTTTTTTATTTTATCCCCCATCACCTCAAAATCACCCACTGTATTTGAGCGTTTTTATAACAATCATAATCCGACAATCAAACGCATTCGAGTGTCATTCAACATAATTTATCATTAATTGGAAAAGTAAAGTTGCGTTCACGTCTGCTATGGCCATAAATTGTTTTTGTTGCGCCGCTTGTTGTGGTTATCTTGCTCATAGTTTATAATTATTTAATCACAGCGGTATGTTGATATGTAGGTTTTTTCTGTTGTTGTTGTTGCTGTTATTTTCGCTGACTATACGCTTTTGTGGTTTGAAATTTTTGATTTTGTTAATTTATTATTTTCATATAAGAGACTGGCTTGGATGTTTGAATAATTACAAAATGAAAATTATGCGCCCGAGCCGGTTCCGCAGAAAAGTAGACAAATAATGTTGTTGGTGGTAAATGAATTGGTAAGAGATTATAACTGGAAAAAAAGGGGAGCAAACATTGTTAAGTGTGCTTGGGGGGTTGGAGTGGCTAAATTACACGTAATGAACAACGAGTGTCAAGCATTATGAAATTATGGTTTTAAGGGAAACACTTGACGATGAAGATGTGGATGTATTGTTTGGGGTATGGAGGAATTGTTTGAGGTGTGGATGCATTGTTTGGGGTGTGCAGGCATTGTTTGTGTTGTGGTTGATGGAAATGTGGGTTATTTGAGTAGTTGAAATTATTTTTTGAAAGTCAAACTTCGGAGAGTATAAATTGAGTTCGCTAAAAACAGCTTAGTTCTCTGAAAGGACCATGGAAAATTTCACACGGAACTTAAACAGCTGCCGCCTTTGTCGGGGTTTGCTGAATTGACGGCAAGTGGTTAAGACCGTGGTCCACTTTCGGTTTATGATGTGGCTTTCAAAATTATTTTTCCTCGCAAAAGGCGGGGTCTACAAGTTTAATAATCACTCTCAACAACCTGCCACTCTCAGTCTCTCTCAAGTTTTAGAAACTACGGTTTGGGGGTGTCAAGAAATGGTGAAAGTTCGCCAGTTTGCACCAACTGGCACTAATTTTGCATCCACCATCGTGCCTTCATAACTTCAACATCCATTTACCTGCGCGTAACACTTAGCACTTATCCACGGCATCAAACACCTCTCCCCTGCTCCAATGTTTATCACTTTGTGGGCACCGAGTCAGCGATACTACTCCACCAGTCAAATTCAGCCTAACACCGGGGTGCACTTATCCATTCACAGGTGCTCCATCAGTCAGTTTCACTTTCACCCATTCCACCGGCTATTAGGCGCTGTACGACTGGGCATCTAGCTGTGAGAGTTGAGGATAGGTGTCCCCTCCATAGTTTAAGACATTTTTGTACGACCAGGGTCTCGAAGCCGGATTTTTTGGCGAAATTTTTTCTCTTTCACTATGGGTTGCACGTTTTCCCAAAATGGCCAAAGGAAGCATGCTTCTTTTCTAAAGCGGAGTAACCAGTTGTTTTTCCGGACCCACACCAACCTTATAGCGTACTCTTCCGCGATACGTAGCAAGTGAGAAATATTCTTCCGCTGCTTGGTTACATCCGTAGGTCTACAATTAGTCCCAGATAACAGATGCGAAAACAACAAATTCTAAAGCGCTGTACGTGGACTATTTACTTGATATTTCCTCGACTAGCAGCAGTCTTTCCCGTGTACTGGCCTCGGCTCTCTGAATGCTACTCTCGGGACTGAACTCAATTCTGATTTCGGTATGTTTCGCTGTGGACCGAACTCCAATCAAATTTCAATACGTTTCTCTTGTATCTTTTTATTTATTTTTGTATCTCTTCCTCTACCTCATTCCTTTGTTAATGCTGAAAGGGACACTTGATATTTCATTGTATTCGCACATAATAGGTGAGCCAATCTATATTTTGGATGTACGTGCCTTTATTTCTCGTTTAATAATGCTGATAACACAATGTAATTAGGCAGCTGTTTTTTCTATAATTAATAACAATTGTTAGATGAAATCTCAATACCATGTTGATGGCTGTAACTAATGAAACGCTAATAGAATGCTAATAAAAGAGAAAAGCGAAATGCGAAAAGAATGGAATTTCGGACAAAGAGTCTATACTTTATATATACAAAAATACACACATCTACATGTAGAAGTAATTTCACCGAAAAGCCGCATGAACTTAAGCTGGGGGCCAAAGCAGCAGCAGCAAACGGCAAACGGCAACTGAAGAGGCAGCCGCATGAGAAACATGGCAGCCGCAGCGTTGTTAATAGCGGCAATTATCACGCACCGACTACAAATTATTTATATATATCTAATAGATATGAAACAGTCGATAAAAGTTAATGTCAGGTTATGTCATGGCAGCTATGAAAGGTGTTTGAATGAATTATGAATTGGTTAGTGTGCCGAGAATGAGTCATGAAAAGCGGAACACAACAAACAAAAACAACACAAAAATCTATTTAAAAGCCTGCTGGGCTTTTGAGATATAAAACTAACATAGGGAAAAAGCGCACAAGTGCCGACGGTATAACGCAACGAAACATAATTTTTGACAGCAAACACAGCGGGCGCAGGTAAAACAAAATAAGAAAATGTTTAGTTCAGCAAAAAAAAGGTGCTGAAATAAGCGCTGCAAGGGTTAAGAGTGCCAAGATATATATTTATATAAGCATAGCCAATTTAGTAGGTACACAAACAAAAAAAATTTAATGAAAAAGGCAACAACAACCACAACGATGCGTAAGTGGAGCTGTTGAATTAACCTGCAACCAACAAAAAAAAAAAAAAACGGCGGTCGGCATGTAAGACGATCTTTTGTGTGTACGAAACGGGTAACCTATAATTACAAGCAAAAGTAACAAGAAACTAAATGCGTTTAAAGCAAACAAATATTTAGTACACGGATAGGTGTGAAAATGAGGTTAAAAGCGAAGCGAATTAAAAAAGAAGACTTCAAGTCAAGGAATTGAAATCTAAGATACAACAAAAGACGTTGTAGGTGTTAGCAATACCCTGCAGCACTGCAGACGCACCGAAACAGGTATGAGATGGACAGAGGTAGCGTAGAGTGGAGGAACAGAAAGAAAGAAACAGATGAAAATATTAGGGGCAAGCGAGCAGAGGTGAAGACAAATATGGAGTTGGCACATGCTTCAAGGCGCGAGCAGGAGTAGAGAGACCGGCGCGATATTACTACTACCCTGCAAAAAACCGAAATACTCCGTTCCATACTCCATAGAGTACTCCTTAAGGAGTATCGGAGTACTCCAACACTTATCCTCGCTCATATAAAAAAGGTGGTCCAATTTACATGGCGATGGCCGGTAATTGGATCACCTAATCCGACTCGGAGTACTCCATTTCTTTGCTTTTGAATACTCTATAGACCACCTACATGAGAGTACTCCCAAAATACTCATATTGGATTACTTTATGGAGTATTCAACAGCAAAGCGAGAGAGGGAGTAGGTGGTCCTCAAAAGGAACACCTACTCCCTCTCTCGCTTTACTGCAGAGTACTCTATAGAGTAATCTTTTGGCAGCATTTTCAAAGTACTCTCACGTAGGTATTCCATAGACTATTCAGCAGGGTACTCCGATATGGATTTGGTGATCCAATCACCGGACATGGGCTTATAAATTGGACCAAATTTTTGTATGAATGAGTATAAATGTTGGAGTACTCCCATACTCCAAAGTTTTTTACAGGGTAAGCTGCTTTACGCCTTTCAAACCAGACAAGATGTGGAGAAAATAGCTGACAAACTTCTAATCCTATTTATGGTTCTTGTCACGATGCCAACAGCGAGTTTAGAGTTAGAACAGGGCAGCTCGCAATGAGAAGTGTTTCCCTTCGATACCTGAAGTCGTCGCTAGAGAAAACGGAGGGTTCGACGGACATGGAAAAGAGAGGTGGAGGAATAATTGGGATCGTTGCGTGTTTCGATAAGCGTCTGTTATGACTTAAAGCGGAAGGCTGGGGTGTTTTAATAAACAACAAAGAAATAGTGATTAAAAAGAAGGCAGTCGAGCAGAGATGAAATGCAGCATTTTTTACGGTGAGATCACGCCCGCTTAATGAAGAAAGAACCAGCACTAAGTGAGATCATTAGTTCCCCCTATAAATACAGAAACACATTTTTTCAGAAATCTTTTTTTAGAAAGTCAAAATTCAGAAGTAAAAATGAAGCAAAATTTGATTTTTTTCTGCCGTCGCATTACTTTCTGAATGTTAAGATAGGACTTAATGGCTTTGAAATAAGTGAAAAATACGTTTCACGAAGCATTGGTTCATTTTTCTTTTGCTACTTTGCCAAAGAACCTTACACATTTGCTCTTTACAAATATTTATAGCAATTTGATTTTGAATTCTAAAGTAAAAAAAGAATTATCACCAAAGGGTTAATGCATAACTACTTGTGTTATAACGCTAAACATACCGGCAAAAAATTTTATTTTAGAATTAAAAAAAAAAATAAAGGCATTTAAGGGGTTAATACATGATCCAAATATGGGCCAATAATGTAAACATTTAATTTTAAAGTGTGCAGTAATAGATCTAACATAAAAAAAAAATTAAGAATTTTAATAAAATAGTTATGGTCGTCAATGGGTTAATGCGTGCATTTAAAACTTCAAATACTTACTATTGAAGTGTAGCGCAAATTATTTTTTCATATAAAAAATTATTAAGAAATTATAAAAATAAAAATTTAGGACACCAATGGGTTAAGGCATGGCGTTTAAAGCGTTAACACGCTTAAAATCATATACTTAAGCCTATGTCAAACTTTTTTGATGTGAAAAATTATGATTTCAGAGTTAAAAGAAAATTGAGGTCGTCAATGGGTTAACGTACATATGGCCGCTCATGGGTTATAATTTTAAATATTTACCAATTAAGTGTATCTTTTGGTTTCCGAAAAATGATTTCTGAAAAAATTGTATTTCTGAATTTTTTCTGTTTGAATTTATGGGGGGCACCGAGATCATTCACTCAGTGCGTGACACTCAGCAATCTCTTCGAACGTGGCTCTAGCGTAAGTCATGGATCACTTCAAACGAAAGAAATTAGAGCTAGACGAACAGCTGATGCCATTATCTAGCTCCATTTTAAACGCATGCATCGAATAACTGCAATCCTTTTGGGAAAAAATGGTAGCCTAACGAAACGAGTTATAAAAGGGATTGCGCGCACAAAAAACGGAACTTCCCAAATGCAATAAAATTCAAGTTTAAAGCAAAGGTTATGCGACTTAGACGCGCTAGTAGAAAAAAAAAAACTTTCCCAACGTATCCATCTATTGACACAACGTAGTGACGGAAAATATATAGATGGTAAATGTGTTAATTGGGAGTGTCAATAAAATTGCGTTACTTGGCCGCTAAATCTGCATAATACGAGTACGCCAGCTAGACGCTACTGTGACACATGAAATCCGTACAACAGCTGGATAAACAAATTCACACCAAACTTGCTTAATCTGAGCACAAAGGTGTTCCACCACTGACTGCTACCAATGGCTATGACAGCCGTTCATCCACTCGACAGGCAGACAGACAAAATAACCACCATTTACGGATGAATCGACAGATTTATGTATGTATGTGTGTGTACAAATGTATACAACCCGTTACGCTGTTGTCTCGTTTTGGTTGCTTGCACTTGTGTTACAGTGTTGCTACACGTGTTAGAAATGGTAAAATCGTTTACACACACACACAAATACGTATGTATGTATGTACACTTCTTGGAATGTGAGCCATCAAAGGAAGCGTAAAGTGTTAAATAACCGACTAACATGACCTTGTCAAGTATTTCAACTTTTAGCAAAAAAAAAACCAAAAAGGGAACACGGAAAATTGTATAATGGAAAAAGATTTATGTGGTAGAGCAGAATATGAGGCAATCAGCTGCTCATTGATGTTACGAAAATAGGGGTTGTTGTTGTAAATAACGTAAGGTCATTCAACTTTGAATGAACTTATCGAATTTGTTATGAATATTGGTCTTTAAAGTGCTTAAATATGGATTCAAGTAGCTGAAGCTCACTTTCGAACTATTTTTCATCGAATTTGTGCACAGATAGAGTTCCAGCCCTACTCTTCTGAAGCAACCTTCAACTTATTTATAGGGCACTTGGCGCTTATTCCAGTTTTATTCTCATATCATACTTTTTCATTCGCTGCCAACCCATCATTAACTCAACCAAATACATATACTCCAAACTATGCTTTTCCAAATACCACAAGTGAAGCACAAACAAAACACAAAAATTGTGGGCGTGACACCGCCTACTTTTACAAAACTTTGTAAATATTGAGTAAGGTATTTATATGTATATCCAAATATCATAATTTATACCGAATAAGTTCGGAGTTATGACGAATGGAAAGTTTTAATAGTCTGTGGGCGTGGCACTGCCCCCCTTTCCAAAACTATGTCTAGCCAATGCCGTACCTACCAAACTTCCGAACTTATTGTGTAAGTTTCACAGCGATCGTCTCCAAACTTTGGACTTTCAATAACAAAACACAAAAAATTTGGGCGTGGCACCGCCCACTTTTCAAACATTTTAAAAATTTTGAATAAAGCCACACAGCATCAAAATTATTTTAGACCAAATACTTGCAGAGTTATCTCAAATAAAAGTTTTTTATAGCCCGGGGCGTGGCACTGCCCTCTCTTCCAAAACTATGAATGTATATCTAGCCTTTGTCGTAGCTACCAAGCTTCGGAACCTATCGTGAAAGTTTTACAGAGATCATCTCTAAACTTTGGTCATTAATGAAGCACAAACAAAACACAAAAATGTGGGCGTGGCACCGCCTACTTTAAAATTTTTTTTAAATTTTGACTGAAGGGCACACATAGACAAAAATCATTTATTTAGAACAAATCCTTTCAGAGTTATCTCAAATTGAAGTTTTATATAGCCTAGGGGCGTGGCACCGCCCATTATTCAAACATTTTAAAAATCTTGACAAAAGGGCACACATATCCAAAAATCATTCATTTAGACCAAATACTTTCAGAGGTATCTCAAATTAAAGTTTTTTATAGCCAGGGGCGTGGCAAGGCCCATTTTTCCAAAAAAATATATATATCATATGGTTTAACCCGTGATCCCAATAAATATACTGGGGAAATTGTACACAAACTTAAAAGACGGATATGCATGTGAACCAGATTCAGGGTTAAAGCAGAGTTGCTTCGGGATTAAATCGTTCAATGGTCGTTGGATCAATTGCAGTTAAAGATCGTATAGATATTCCTAACTCTTTTATAGGGGAGATTCCTTCAGTTATCACTTTTGGAAAGGGTACAGAATGAGAAAAAAGTGTGCAGATGCTAGACCGTAGTTGTTGGAGTCTTTCAGGAGCGCGTAAACATTTAACTCGTCTTATTTCAATGTCCAACACTGTACACACTTGACTAAATTAACCATGACAACACCAGTAAGTTAGTTACTTTTCCGTGCCTAATTGTAATCCGGCGCGCCATGCTACGCCCATACAAAATACAAATTATAACAGTAAATTTTACTCACACTCATGCACACATCACACACACCCAACACACTCACCAACTCACTACCGTATGCAACCATTGCAAATACTCACACATTTCAATTAATTTTCTATATATCCTGCCCCTTTCTATAGTTGTTGCTGTGTTTCAATTTTAAAGCGCTCTCGTGCTTTGGCATTGTGTTTTTGTATTTTTTTTTTGTTTCTAATTTAATTTTGCCCTTTGTCCTTTACAACATGACCACGTCAATACATACATACAAACATACAAATAAATTGAATTCGAAAATAAATTTGTCATTGTCTCTTTCCGCATTTGTATTGCTTCTCAAAATCAAAAATGTAAATTTGAAATTACTCATCTCACATGATGAATTCAAGCAACAACATCATCATCATACGGTTGTGCGTTGCGATTCGTTCCATTTCTATTTCCATTTGTTCCATCATATAACAATTTCCACTTTTAAACTGATTTCAATGTGCGTATTATTATTCCCTTTGTTCAGCCTTAAAAATTGTATTCATTTCCTTGTTGTTTTTATCTTTAATCTTCTTGTCCCCATTGTCACTAAGTATTAAACAGTTATTCATCTTTTCAACTACCGTTTCAACGGTCTTGTTGTTTTTGTTTTACCTCACTTCATATTACGAAATGGGTGTTTTATGGTCCCACTGGGAGTCAAATGTGCGCTTTTGATTAAATTCAACAGCTAGAAAATGTTTGCCATTATACCGTGATTTCATGGTCATGGAAAGAGCGAAAGGCAAGAGAGCGACAGAGAGTGTGTGTGTGTATGTGCTATGAAATGAGAGGGTGCTGTGACAAATTGCACTGGGATTTAGGTATTTTTTGTTTGGTTTTTGTCGTTTTTTTTTCTTCATAACTTTGCGTTTTTGTTGAGAATTTTTCTACGTTTCCTAGTTTTTTCGCAGTCATGTTTTTTACGAAAGCATGCCGCTTTTTTAGATATTTGAGAGTAGCGGTGGGAGTGTAGCCGCTGCCTTTGAGTCGCCACCTGGCTATTATTCTTGCACTTCATTTAGGTTTTTTGAAGATATTAAACGCGTTTTCAGAAGCTAGCTTATTTTTTAGTTGGTTTTCCTGACGTAGTGTACATATGTATTTCGCTTCCCCTACTCTGTCTCTTTTCCTCTCCAGCCACCAGTGAAAAATTAACACTAAAACTAGACTGATTTCTCTAATTCGAATTTTATAATTCCATATTCCTGCCACACATTTATAGAGCTTTTTTTTCAAGTGAAATAATACTAAGAAATATGAGAGCACCTCATAATCCCGAAAAGACAATCCCGAAATTTTTTAAAAATCCCGAAACGACATAATCCCGATCATTTTTAAAAATATCAACACGACATAATCCAGACATAACAAAATCCCGACAAGGAAAAATTCCGACATAATAAAATCCTGAATTTTTCAAACAAAACAATTTAACAAAGTGTTTTAAGGCTCAGTATAACATATAGCAAAACTTTTCAAAACTAATTGAAAATAGAACATATGATTTAATAAAAAAAAGGTTTGGGATAGTTGTCGGGATTTTTAAAAATTGTCGATATTTGGTCGTGCTGGGACTTTAAATGGTCGGGATTTTGTCGTGTTGGGATTATGAATGATCGGGATTTGGTCATTTCGGGATTATGTGTTTCGGGATTTTGTGTGTCGGGATTTTGTTACACACCCGAGAAATATATTTGATTAAATTATAAAGTTATGAATTGCGAGAACACAATTTCTTAAGCAGAAGAACGTCTGATGGGTCTGTTAAACTGAAAAAAAAGAGTTCGTAGGCTCACTTGCGAAAATCACTTCTTAATAATGCTTCTTCTTTCTTTTTTATTTTTTCGAGAAGCTCCTTACTGCAACTTTTTTCAACGAATAAACAAAGTTTGTAGTTAAACTTGACTAGAGGTTTGGTATCATTCAGCCCACATGCAATCCACTTTTACGATTTTCAATTTTATAAAGAAACTCCTTCTTTAGTGCAACTGAAAATTAACAATTCCGTATTCAGGGAAATTGGAAAATTTGATTGTTATACCAATTTCAATGCTTACACACATACATACATATTCAATAAAAAGCGACAAAAGCGGAAATTAGTTCGCGGAAAGCGTTGCCGAAATTGTTGACGATGTCAAACGTTGATGTGTGGGTTGTAACAGCAACAACCCTGTCGGCTAGAGGGTTATTGGCAATGAAAGCCGCCAGCCTGGGGCTAAGTACGAGTATGTATGTATGTCTGGATGTATGTATGTATGTAGTGTTGCTATATACAATTCAATTAATTTGGCAAACAGAAAAATATAAACAAAAGCAATAACACTAAATTAAATTGCTATGGAGCATTGAAAACAGTAAAAGTCAGTGGCTTGATTAAACAACAACAACAAGAACAACAACAACAAAAAGAGCGCCCCATTTGTATAAGAATAACAAAAATTAAAAGCAATAATAGTTAAGCTAAACGATAGATCTATGTATGTGTGTATGTATGTACATAAATGTGTGTATGTAACTCACTCTCCCACCCCATAAAAACAATAAGCAACACTAACAACTTGTTTAACTAATTGACGCAAAGGCGCAAAAAAGCCAAAAACCAAAGATGAATGACCCTAAACAATAAATTGTAATAACAACTACAAGTAAATGTATTAGCAAAAACAGCAACAACAACATAAACAACAAATTGGTAAATCAGCGCAACAATGTTGCGGAAACACAAAATATAATGCATCAACGCCAACCCCAAAGCAACGCCACCACAAAACACAACGCGAAACATATGCGAGCGCGCAACATGTAGCATATCCTCAGGAGCAATGGTATATAACGGATAGCACATTACATGCGCTTTGTGTGCAGGTAACGGGAGAACAAAAACAAAAAAAAGCAACGAAAACGAGACTGCACAGTAAACAACAGCAAAAATGAGCAGCGTTTGAGTAAAAGCAAAAGCAAAAGCAAAAATAAATACAAAAACGCAACAACAAATCCAATTACGCCGAAAATATCAACAGCAGTAAGAACAAATAACAAAAATAAAAGCAAAAACAACAACTAGAACTACATATAAAATACGCCTATAGCTTTGCGCGCAACTTGTGTGATAAAATCAACAACAAATATAATAAAAACCATCAACAACAATAAAACAATTACAGCAAAATACAAAATTAAATAAAGAAAAAATATAAACGAGTATAGAGAGCAACAAATTTTCGAACATAATCATAGCAATAATAAAAACAAAAACAGCAGACAAGAGCGCAGCATTTGCAAATAGCAAAAATAGGCATACACTAATAACAACAACAACAAAAACATTATGGCATAATGACAGCGCGAGTTCGCGTTGAGAGCATGAATGAATAAATGAATACATAAATGGTTGTTGAAGGAAGAAGGGGTAGAAATTCAGCGTAGTGTAGTCAAAAATAGAAAGAAGAATAGCACAGAGGGTGATGTCGGTTGAGTAAAGTCGGTGATGCAAAAAATGATGATAACAATTTTACATTTTAAAGTGGAGGGAAAAAAGATTTTAATACCCCATTTGCTAAGCACAGCTGGATATAGTCGTATGTATGTATGTATGTAGTTATAGATATGCGAATGGCTAACGAGGGATGGGTATACCACAAATATTTATGGAATTTTAAGTGAATTTAATTTCACATAAACTTAGTGCTTAACTGGTTGAATAGGATTATGGCCAGGGTTCGGACTGCTGGATTAACATTACGCGCTAAATCTTAAAAAAATTACTCGTACGATTTATATAATCAAATTTTAAATTTTTCGAAACGTGGCGAGAATCGCTAACACTGCAAGAGTTACGAGTGTATGTACGTAAGGAACTCGCTGATTGCCTCGAGAACCAGTGCTTTCAAGTTTTAAGAAATTTGTTACGCCTAAGAGGTCCAATTCACCTAAGACTAAGACCAACGGACAGCTGCTGGCATACCACATAGTTGCGATTTACTTCACATTGCATAATCACCTTTGATTTCTTCAAAAATTAGTGCTGCCAAGTTTGACTCAATGTTTTCACTAAGCCAGTTTTCACGACTAATTTGGCTTTTTTGTTTTATTTACTGTTTGCATTTATTTGCTAGATAGTTTTCTAAAATATTTAAATTCAATACTAAAAATTAGTGCTGCCCAGTTTTAAAAAATTTATGCTATTTGGTAATTTGTATAACCTATTTAATAGTTATAATTTTTTTGTTTGTTGTTGCATTTCCTTTTTTGTTCGTGGCTTGCCTCAATATTAAGTTTATTATTCCAAGTTTATTATTAAGAATCAGTGCTGCCAAGTTAAATAAATTTCTTCAAATTGCACAATGGTACTGCTTATTTAATATTTTGTTTACTTGCTTTACTGTTTGCAATCACTTTCTAGATAGTTTTCCAAAATATTCAATATTAAAAATTAGTGCTGCCAACTTAATAAATTAAGAGTTTTGTTCTTTTTGGCAAATTTCTCAATTTATTTGGCAGCTCTTGCATTTTTTAAATTACTGCTTGCATTATTTTGGGTTTTTTTCTTTTTTTCTGATTGTTTGAAAAAGTTTATCAATATTCAATTAGTTCCGAGGCCGACCAAAAACGCAATTTCAATATTTCTCAATGACTGCATTCTGTGTAATAAAAGCAACAACAAATTGAAAAATGTGCAAACATTTACAGCTTAAAATGCAAATGCAACACAACACAAGTGCCCTAAAGCAACAACAATCACCAAATTAAAAAAAAGATCAACTCAAAACTTTAAATAAAATTCGCGGCATGCAATAACCGTGAAAAGTACTAACGGAACCAGGTGTAGAATATTGCAACGGTAATGATTTGAGCGATATCAACAACGAACATTGTTAAACAGCCGCAAGCATTACATGGAACAGAGAGCATATGTAACTGTCAAAAAAGAGAAGAAGAGAGTGCATCATGCCTAGTGAAGCATAGCAAGCAACACCCCTTTGAAAAAGCAATAACAAATATAATAAAATGAAATTAAAATAAAAAGTAACATACACAGCCAGATAGAGCGCCTAAAAGCACACATACATACATATGTACACATACGCATACACAGACAAAAGTTGAAAAGGACAATATGGCTGGCAATAAAATGGACAGAGAGCGCGGAAAGACTGAGTTTAAATAAAAAAAAAAAAAACCAAAAAAAACGCAGTCGCGTATTGCAAACAGCGAAGACAAGACAGGAAATACATAAAGTTGCAAAGTGAAGTGTGCCGATGTGTGTGGGGTGGTAACGAAGTGGACGAACGAGAGGATGTGGTGAAGTGTAGGCGAGCGAACGTTTGTGCGGAAATAAACAATACAAATAAATAACAAAGCGTTATACCTTCTAAAGAGGCGCGCGAATGTCGAGTACTCACGCAAAAAAAAGGGAAGGGGAATTAAAAGCGGAAACATGTAAACTGGCAGCAGTAGCAAAAATAATACAAACACAACAACAACAAAGCAAAAGGAAAGGAACAACAACAACGTAAAGCAGCGGTAGCAACATATGAGTGGTTGGTTGGTTGCATGTTGCTCTGCTTTTGTTATTGTTCAAGGATCAGCGCGATGGCAAAGCACGAGATAATGAAGCAAACCAAATGCAAACAATAGAAAAACATTTTTTAATAGGGAGCACCACTTGCGTATAACAGACGGATTTCAAGTTTTTTTTAACATACAAAAAACAATAAGATTAACAAAATCGAGATAGATATATGTATATGTAGAGGAGAGTTACGCTCGCTCATAGATACATATACATATATGTAGATAAGAGCGCATGCAGAACAATGATAAACGCAATTAAAAGACTTTAAACTAGCCTGCGCTGGAAGAATATCTAAAAGTCGCAGTGGGGTATAATAAAAGGTCGGTGAAATGATAGACAAATATTTGCAGCATTTTGAAAAAAAAAAAAAAATTATCGACTACAAATTAAAGACGTGAATTTGGTAAGAATGGGAGATAGTAAAATATTTCAGCATGTTTTTGCTGTTGTATTAATGGTAAGAGCACAACGAAAATGTATAGTAGCTCAGTAGAGTGGATTGTAAACAAATACCTAAATACATATTATAAAAAAATGCACCATTCGAGATGAACAATTACTTTTTCAAATAAAAAAATAGTGCCAACTGAAAACAATTTTTTATTTATTTTATTTCTAATTTAAATTTACATTTTCAAATAAAAAAATAGTTCCAACTGAAAACAATTTTTTTTTATTTATTTATATTATTTCTAATTTAAATTTACATTTTCAAATAAAAAAAAATATTTTCAACTGAAAACAATTTTTTTAAATTTATTTATTTTATTTCTAATTTAAATTTACATTTTCAAATAAAAAAATTGTTCCAACTGAAAACAATTTTATTTTTATTTACATATATATTTATTTCTAATTTGAATTTTTTGGTATTATTTTATCTTTTATCTTTTGTCATTTATCATTTTAACTTATTTCATTTTAATTTACTTCATTTTAGTTTAATTTATTTTATACAACTTTATTTACAATTTTTATTTGATTTAATTTTTTTTAAAACAATTTTTCTTACTTTTGAAAAAAAATTTGTCTGATTTAAAAAAAATTGTTTTTGGTATATTTTTTTAACTCAAGTTTGACTTATTTTATTCGAGATTATTATTTTTGTTTAATTTTCGGTTTGCGTTTTTCTTTCACTTTGTTTTTTCTTCTTTATTTGATTTCACTTTATTATTTTTTAATTCAATTGAATGTTATTTTAATTTATATTATTTTATTTCGTTTTGTTGAATTTCATTATATTTTATTTTATTTAAATTTTATTTAAGTTTATTTTTTTTTATTTAAAAATTTTGTTTTTTTTTGTTATGTTTTTTTAAAATATAGGTTTGACTTATTTTATTGAGTTTATTTTTATCTAATTTTACGTATTTTATTTATTTTCTGATTTGATTTTTTTTATTTCTTTATTTTATTTCAACTCTTTTTTATTATTTTATTTTACTTATTCTACTTTTTAAAATGTTTTTGTTTTTTATTTTACTTTTTTGTAATTCTAAATTTTTTTCTTATTTGTTTTTTTTTGTTGTATTTCACATTATTTAATTTTACTTAATTTTTGAAACAAGTTTTTTTCAGTTCATTCCCAAAATATATTTCAGTCTCCAACGGATATCGTCATCAGGAGATTAATCCATGTTGCACACAGCATCCGTTCGTTCGGCATGCTATTTTAAACATTTTTTAATTTTTTTATATTATCTTATATTGTTTTATTTAATTTACGTTTTCGTGTTTTTTTATATTTTAAAATGATTTATTTTACTTTAATTTAGTTAATATTCTTTTATTTATATTTTTGTATCTTATTTATTAATTAGATTATATTTTCAGAACTAGGTTTTTCTGAACTTGAGAAACAGTACCTTTTTCCTACAAGGAACCCTTCTCTTTGATTCTCCAACTGAAATGGTCTTGAGAAGCAATCTTTGAAATGTGAAAAGTACCTTAGTTCTCAAGTTTAGATCTAATGTGAAATCACAGATCAGTTAGTGATACAAAAAAGTCGAACAATTGTTATATTCTCCCTGTCCAAAAACTACATACGTACTCGTAATAGACAAACAATGCGAATAATGATCCCATATATGATATGAACATTCAAGGGCTTAATTAAAAAAGGATAATTCGCATTGTTTTTTAATTGACTTTGACATAGAGCACAATGCATTTGCTTTCCAGCTCCGAAGTAACAAATCCAACCGAATACATTCGAATGATAGAAACCAACCCACAAAGTGTCCTCTTAAAATACAAAAACCAGATTGTCAACGAAAAGAAAAGTTTGTTACAAAATTTTGCGAAATATGTCGTATACTTCAAATGATTGTATGAGGATTAAGTCGCAAACACTTATGCAATGGAAAGAAATGCAATACATAGCAGCAAAACAAATAAGTTATTTAAAAATTTAAATTAATTTAATTTAACAATGGAAACAACATTTGTGTAGAAGTTTTGTGTTTGTAAAACGCCTTGACAATTATTGGCTTCGGCTAGGCGAAGGCTGACGGTGGTTGTTTGGTCAATGTTTTTGCAGCTGCAATGACAAAAATCTACACTCAAAGAAAATGATGACATTATTTCCAAACTAAAGAAGAACATTACATTCATCTGCTACTGGTCCTTGTTCTCTTCCACACTCCACATTGGAAAACCTCAAATCATTTTTCTTGCGTTGTAATACTTTTGTATTCGTGGTGTTTTAAGAATTTGTTGCAAATGTTGTTTATCTTTTTTTTTTCGTTTTGTTTTGAACACGTGCTGTAAAAATTTAAATCTCAAATCATGCATATGAAAATATTTGTTTGACAGTTGAATAGGTGTTAAGATCCATGTAATTAGGATTACCAGTAGTGGTTGTAATCAATACGTAAACATGCATCAGGGTAGTTTCGTGTAAAGCTGGGTATTCGTATACGTGTTTTCATTTTTTTAAAATACTTGTAAATGCTGTTGTAGTTCCGAGGATTATAGCAGATTATATACAGGAGTAATTATTTAGAGCTTATGTATTTAATGAAAGCTTTGGCTTTTTTTTGGAAGATGGAAATTCCGCCGTTGTCATTGAAAACAGCTGAATGGGTTAGTTTGAAAAATTTAATCAACATAACTATGAGTTGTAATGTGTTACCAAAGCAGACAGAATAATACTGCGAACCTTTTTCTCTTTAATTCAGGTGTTACTTTCACTCAACTTCCTTCTCTTTTTTTCCTTTACTTTCACTTTCTTTTCTTTACCATTTCATTTCATTTTATTTTAGTTTATTTTAGTTTATTTTATTTTATTTTATCTTATTTTATCTTATTTTATTTTATTTTATTTCATTTCATTTCATTTCATTTCATTTCATTTCATTTCATTTAATTTAATTTAATTTAATTTAATTTAATTTAATTTAATTTAATTTAATTTAATTTAATTTAATTTAATTTAATTTAATTTAATTTAATTTAATTTAATTTAATTTAATTTAATTTAATTTAATTTAATTTCATTTCATTTCATTTCATTTTATTTTATTTTATTTTATTTTATTTTATTTTATTTTTATTTTTGTTTATTTTCTTTTATTTTATTTTATTTTATTTTATTTTATTTTATTTTATTTTATTTTATTTTATTTTATTTTATTTTATTTTATTTTATTTTATTTTATTTTATTTTATTTTATTTTATTTTATTTTATTTTATTTTATTTTATTTTATTTTATTTTATTTTATTTTATTTTATTTTATTTTATTTTATTTTATTTTATTTTATTTTATTTTATTTTATTTTATTTTATTTCATTTCATTTCATTTTATTTTATTTTATTTTATCTTATTTTATTTTATTTTATTTTATTTTATTTGACTTGATTTGATTTTATTTTACTTCATTGTAATTTATTTTACTCAGAATATACTTTTCTGGCTCTAAAAATTCTCTGCCACTTTTGCTTGTAATCACACTTCTTGACATAAAATTATACGAATTTATAGTCCTAATGTACGGTTCACTAAGTAAAAGAAACAAATACAACACGTCGCTGAATCCAAAAATTTATCAATAGAAAAACTACGCGCCAAGATAAACTAAAATAATCTTCAAACTTTCGTCATAAAGAAACCAACACATTTGCCCTTGTCATAACTGCATGGCTTCCATCCATTGTCACAGTATTTATCCTAATTATTATTATTTCTTAATACGCGCATAACTCCAACGAAAGCAAGAAACAGCCACACACCCACACACAGTAAAATGTTTCTAAGCCAAAGTTATGAGCGTTCAACTTCGAAACGAGAGTATGCGGCTAGTTACTTAAGAGATTACTCAGCTCCGGTTCATTGTCAAATGGAACGGACATACGAACGGGTGCATGAGTTCACAGTTCCTTTGTTCCTTTGAAATTAAGCAGTAAGTAAAGATTAGCTAAGGATATTAACACTAAGGCAACGGCGCGAAATGGTTTTAAGAGGGGGAGGTGGGATCTAGAAACAATACAAATGGCTCAAGAGTAGATGGAGATTGCTACATAGTTTGTAAGTGTTACATTGAGTTTTGGCAGTGGTTAGAGGAGTGGCTTGTTCGAAGTAAGTGGAATAATAAGCAGAAAGAGTAGTTGTGTTGAGATATAATAATCTGCGGTTAGTACAAGGGCGGCAAATGGAAATCAAGTCATCTTAATGAAGTGATTTAAAATCTTAAGGGATCACAGGCGTTAGCTAAAAAAAGACTCGATTTGTTGACCACTGGTGCAGCCTTTCACGAAGCCTTAAATTAGGCGGTGTCGTAACATTGAATGCTGACTTCCGCCGCTCATTCAAACAAAATTCTCAAGCCGTCGGCTGGCAGTTTACGCAGTAATGATGAAGTAACGTTGGAAAGTTGTGTTGCCGTCGCAAATAAAACGAAACACTGAAGATGGCAGAAAGCCGCAACATCATACAAATTCATCACATTTTCTTGTCTAGTCATCACCCTGTATAATTGAAAATCGATTACTTACGACTGCGGCTTTCATAATTTTTTTTAGTGAATGCTAAGAGGATTCTTTTCAATTTTTTTTTTGGAAAATAACATATTAAAACCCCTTAAACCCAAGTTTGGCAAGAAGACAAAAACAAAAAAAATCACAAACAAAATAACAATGCATCTGTTATTGTTTCGTTTCAATATTAGATTAAAGCAAAAAAAAAAAAAATATACATATTTACAGCTAAGCTGCGGATTAAAGCTCTCAAACTGCTGCTACTGCGTGTGAATGCCAAGACTTGAGGGATTTGAGAAATAATTTTCAAACATTTTCTTGCATCTCATGGGAATATGGTAAAACGAAAAATTTAAATTTAGGCCGCAGGTCATTTGTCGACGCCATGGCAAAAATGGCAAGCAGTAAAACCGCGAAATAAAACAACAACAACAACACAAGTTTGTAGTAGAAAAGCTAGCACACGAGGGTTGTATAGCAAAAAAATTTGCATAGCCAAAAATGGAAAATTTGCGAAACTCAAATTCGATGCACCAAATGTTTGCTTAGCAAATAAATGACGTGCGCGTCTTTGTAGGCGGATTGAAAATTAAGTATTTAAATAAATGAAAAATGAAAACAAAAAAATTTAAAAACACAGTTGGCATGTACGAAAAAGGGGCGTGTGTATGTCAGCTGAGGCTGAAGGGATTAAATGTAGCATTTGCAGGGGGTGGGTGGGGGAAAATAAATAAACTTTGATGAGATTATATTTAAACAATTGAAATTGGTTGTCGTAGAAAAGGAAAATATGCAAACAACAATTAAAGAATGCCAGCGGAAAATTAGCAATTGAAGAGGAGGACATTTTTTTTTTTTTGATACAAAACGTGGCGTGAAATCGATCACAGAAGAACGTTTTAGCGGAAATAATTTATTGACTTTGGATCGTACGTTTAGTTGGCTCTATCTGTCGTGGGAACGACTATGACCACCGCGCCGTTCAACGACACCACTTCAAGTAAGTTCAAGTTAATTGACTTCAACGAGTGTCGCTGCTAGCCTGGAACAACTCACAGTAAAATGCCGACGCCATTCTCTTTTGCTTAGAAATTGTTTATAACAAAGAGACGTACGGTCTGTAACGAGGTACAGCAGCTGTAAGAAAAGATACTCCAAGTGAGTTTTAGACCCAGTTAGGCTATGCTACCAGATCGCTGCTTAAGTGTACCCTACTCACTCGACAATAAAAGCGACCTACTAACCGCACCCAATCGACATTTTGTGTAAAGCCCATCGTCGACAAACTGATTGAAGCTTATCAATAAGTCTTAAACAGCTCATTCTACCACCGACAAAAATTCAGAGGTACAATTTTTCGGCAATTTGTTTCAGAAATCATTTTTCAGAAACCAAAATTCAGAAACACATTACCTCGTTATCTATCTACATTTTTATTTTTATAACGATATTATGAATGATTTTTTGGTTAGGTTTGAATGGGTTGTGCTACACTTAATTGGTAAATATTTAAAATGATATTCCATGAGCGGCCATACGTTAACCCATTGACGACCTCAATTTGCTTTTAACTCTGAAATCAAATTTTTACACATCAAAATAGTTTTAAGTTTAAGCGTTTTAACCCTTTAAACGTCATGCCTTAACCCATTGGTGACTTAAATTTTTATTTTTACAATTTCTAAATAAATTTTTTTGCTGTTATGTTTAGCGTTATAACACAAGTAATTATGCATTAACCCTTTGGTGACCAATTTTTTTGACAAAGTAGCCTATCTAAACATTCAGAAAGTGAAATTCACATCTAAAAATTCAGAAAGTAATGAGGCGGCAGGTAAAAATCAAATTTTGCGAAAAATTAAATTTTTTCTGAATTTCACTTTTTGAATTTTTACTTCTGAATTTAGACTTTCTGAAAAAAAAATTTAGAAAAAATGTGTTTCTGAATTTTTGTTTCGGTTGCAAAGAAATTGGGACTCAGATCTCAAACATAGTTGGAAGATGACTTGGTATTTCCTGATGGCTCTAGTTAGTGCCACATAACGCAGTACAATTAGTTTTAAGAACTATTTTCAAAGCAAACCTCGATATTTTCATTTTATTTTCATGACAATTGCTTCCACTTTCGAGAAGTTGAGATAGAGTGACTAGGCGGTTGAGAAAAAGCAGCTTAAGAACGCTTTATGGATGTAGTTGAGCGCCTGTCGGTGAAGCTTTGGATCAAATGTTTGTCTTGTTGCAAACCGAATCTCAGGTAGGCCTTTACTTAAACTTTTGCTTATACAAAATTGGCAAAGGCAAAAACAAAAAGGGCTTTAAATTACAATTAGAGTGCAGTTAGCTTTCGAAAGTGCAGGTCTCCTTTCGATAGTGGTCAGCAAACTCTCTAAATCTCAACTCCCTTAGCAAATGCTGTTTGGAACCCACCTCCATTGCCACCCCACTGCTTGGTAGAGCTTTTCCACCGCCTACTTAAAAATTTAAATCAAATATATGTATGTTTAGGTAATTTCAGTGAATTTCTCCCTTACGAATAACAAAAAGATACTTCAAAGAAAAATTTTCCCGAATTTAAATCCAAAAAAAAAAACCCTAAAACAAAAAGTATCAAAAACCATGAGATTTACGAAATTAGATTATGATTGATCGCTTTGATATGCGTTGTTATTGGTTGTCATTGCCACAAAAAAGCAAAACATTTCATTGCTTATTTATTTGTTGTTATGGAACACACACAAAAAAGTGCGCGCTCTAAGTACATGTCACATCATCTTCGTCTCCAGAGACTTCAATAAGGAAAATTTGTTTTTAGTGTAACATAACTGTCATGAATTGTAATTTGCGAACGCGCGCACATACTCAGCTACTCGTCACTATGCACAGCCAAGCATTGTTGTTGCTATACATTTGACGACCATGCCTCGTCAACGACGCATAACAATTCGTGCCATTATAAATTATTTCGTGTTGAAGAAACAAAAAGTATCCATAATAAAATAAACACAAACAACTCTTTCAATACATACATACAAACATACATATATATGGCAATTACAATTACAATAACAATCAAAATTACAATTACAGTTAGCAAACGCTCAATCGAACGTAACGAGAGCTTACGATTAACAACCGAATGAAAAGCCGTCAAAATAACGAGCAAATAATGCCGCCATGCCATGCCATACCAAATGGCAAATAATCAAGCAAAAAAGAAAACAGCAACAACAACAATAACAAACGTAACTGCATATAACATTCAAAAGCATAAAAATAACAATAAAAAAAGGATACAAAAGGAAATGAAAGCGTGAGAGCAGCCATGGAAAGGTGAAAAGATGGAGATAGGGTTGCTTGTGGTGTCATGACAAGTAAGACAGACGGACAGACAGACAGGAAAATTGCAGCCATTATACCAGCAAACTCCAAGCAACAACACGCCACTCGACACACATTCACAACCGCACTGAACAACTCAACAAATACTCAAAATTCAAATGCACTCACACGCACTCTCTCATCCAAACGCTGCTTAACACTCGTCGCTGCTCCACACCAACGCCGTACTAGAGCTGCACTCAATACTCACAACATTTGTCTTCGCATTACGCGCCGCTCACTTTACTCTCCGCTCTATAACTGATATACTCATTTAATGCGACTGGAAATTTTGGAAATTTGAGCGCGTAAACAACAAATTAAAGTCGCAGAATCCTGTCGAAATTCACAGGGATGCCCGCGGCTAACTAATTTGTTTGTTGGTGGAGCATTGAGTGTATAGCAACAAAATCCGGAGCATTATACCTTCAACGCAGAGAGCAGCATAAATCACTGTTTTGGATGCTTACAATTGAGTGGAGACAAGCAGCAAGTTCAGTGTTTGTGTTAAGTTGCTTGGGGAATCGTCAGGAAAAGTTGCCGTGAACTAGATATGCACGCAAGTACTCAACTCATTTTGCATTCATGCTCGCGCTTTTGTCAGGGAATACGTTGATGGCGCTGTGTGCGGATATGAAGACTGAGGAGGAGGTGCAGGAGGAGTTGGAGGAGGATGTTGTGGCAGGCAGACAAACAAAAAAGCATGAATGGCAAAGTTAATGGCTTTGTTTTGGTTGGTTGATTCGTTTGGCGTACGGAGCTCATTGGATGGACTAGTGGCAATACTTGGTGGAATGTTGGCAGCAACACACATACAACACATACATACATATATATTTAACATAAACATATGTTTTGCTTGTGCAAACACTTACACAGCCATTGTGTGTGTTGGGTGCTTTTGTTGTTGCTTGAGTGGCTTTGGCCGTGGCATGTTGTTGTAGTTGCCCATGCTAATGTTGCAGGTAAATTTGCAAGTTTTATTTGTTATTTTATTGTGTTTGTTTGTTGCTCGATTCACGGTTGGCTGTTTGATTCAGCTCGGGAGTCGGAAAGTTTTCGTTTGTTGTTTTTGCTTTTGAGAGTTGTATGCTTTGTTGCTACATATGTATGTATATCGGCGAAACAGCGATGGTGGAAAATATGCGGGCCAAAAGCTATTGTTGTATTTGTTATCGCATTTGTTGTTGTTGTTGCAAGTGGTTCTATTGTTACGATGGGCGTTGCTAAGGCAAAAACTTGTGCAAGCATGCATGTGTTGGTGTATTGGTGTATATGTATAAGTATGTGCGGGGGTGTTTTCTGTATGTGTTTGTGTGTATGGGCCGGCACTTTAATTTAATTGCTGCTAACGACACCAATGGCGGCGGTCATGGCGTTGCGCGCGAAATAGCAAATGCCAGGAGTTAAGCATAAAAGCGCGCGCGTTTACCGAGTACACCAATACACACGCACGCATAGTTACATGGAAAAGCTACAATGCGCCATTAATAAAAATTTATCTCTGCTACATATGCATATATATACATATGTAGATATGTATGTACATATGTATACATTTGAATTGAAATGTCGACAGCTGAGTAGTAGACAGATAGGCGGCGGCACGTGACAAATTAAATAACTTAACAAAAACAGCATGTAAGATAATACAACAACAACATGCACAAAACAACACGAACAAGACTGACGACACTAAAGATAAAACATTGTAAAAGGCGTTAACTGCTTACGAACAAGGTTGCCATATAACATTTGTAAGTGAGTATAAATTTTTTTTATAAAAATCGGCCTATTTTTTTATAAAAATTAAGCCACCTGAGCTCTAATTATTTCTTTCGTTTCTTTCATTTGTAATTCGCAACTAGTTTATGAAATATTCTACACATATATGGGACAAATAAAATAAGCTCAAGCTTAAATAGAGCCAAATAAATTAAAAAATTAAATAAATATCTCTAAAATGGGAATTCATGCTATGGAGTTGCTGTTTGCTGTAAGAACTGAGGAATGCTTTGGCACTCGCTTGATGTATCCAGTTGGTTGGTGAGCTTCAACAGCTCTGCGGTTCATTAGCGCTAACAAAACTAAAGCTCCTTATCGCCAAGAAAAAGTGCTCAGCTCACCCAACCTACACAAAACGTACTTTTTTTTATTTATACCAAAGAACACCAAAGTGGCAACCCTATTAGCGACCCTACGCCATGGAAAGTGCGTCCGACAGTCGCCCAGTCGCCAACAGCGGGTGGTATGTATATCTTGCTGTAATCGTTGTCTTTATGCATGCGTGAATATAAGCACAGAAGCATAAACCATAAACCTCTACCTCCCATTGTAAGTAAGTAAGTATGCATGATTGTTGACTTGTGGTATATTATTATTTAATGTTTGTTGTTATTATTGTTGTGACATTTACGCGCGATATGCAAGTAAGCTTTGAAATTGGGGGTTTTGGCGCTACAAATTGACTGTCATCAAAATGCGGTTTGACAGATTTAATAATTACATACGAGTATGTAGATCAATTTGGCTGAACCCAGAGGTCTTGTTAGCGAGAGTTGTGAAAAAAAGTAAAAACCGCAAACCGTGATTACAGTTACGATTGAGTGCATTTCCGCAGATTAAAGGCTAAATTGCGCCATGGAAGGGTTTACCAATGTTGGACTTGCAATAATTGCGCTGAGTTCATTCGGTGTTAATAACATTGGAGAGAGATAGAGATAAAATTAATGAATTTAAGCGTTGAGCTCTAACAAAGTGCGTTACACACACACACAGCGAAAGGATGCGGATGCGGTCAATGCAGCACTCCTCGGTGCAGGGGCCACAGAGCAAGGTGAAAGAGTTTAAGGAGATGGCGGAAAATGTCAGTCGTTCCCAACCTCCACATTTGATCCACTATTAAGCTCAGCGCTTTAATAGCTGTTTGGAAGGCTCAGCAAATATAGAACGCCCTAACAGTGGTAGCACTATATAGCACCCATGCGTTGCATCAATGTTTGCCGCGACTTTCGCTTTGCTCAATTTTGCACTTCAGCAGCTACACCCGAAAATATTGATAAAGTATACTTAATTGGCGGTGTTTTTAAGTTCTCAGCACCGGAAGTTATTAGGTGGTGCTCTCTATGTTCCTCTCTGCTTAAGCCACCTAAGCAATTTCTTTCGTTTATTTAATTTGCGCACTCTTTTTTATAATTCGCAACCAGCTTATGAAATATGCTGAAGATATAGTTTATTGCTGCATAACCCAGATGGGGTTTTTCACAACGAAATTGAGGAAGCCAATTCCATGCAATGACTCAGAGCCAACAGTGCTCGCCCCCAATTAGAACAAATAATTTAAATAAAAATAAATTAATAATAATTTAATAAAGGTCGTCTCTATTAACCCGTGCTCTGCACACCGCCGACCTACTCTTTAAAACAAATAAAATAATAAAAAATCTTAATAAAAATAAAAAAAAATACTACTCGCCCCCTCAAAGCTTAGACACTCTCTTTCTATAGCACAGATTTAGAGGGAGATGGCGAAAGAAATTAAAATAGAGAAAGAGGTTTGAGCATGAGTAAGCGAAATAGATGATAGGATCTAGGGAAAAATTTGCTGACAGAAGAGGTAGAGAAAGTCACAACGACATACGAGCAGGAAAGATGGTACAATTTTTCGGGTGCACAATTTCGAGGCACAAATCGTTAACCGTTTTTCATGTTATAAATTAAAGTGAACTCTTTCTCTTGCCACTTTGAAGTTCAAAGCGTTTACGAACGAAGCTTTAGTAATTGTCAAAAGAATAATGAAGCTTGTGCTATGGAGCACTTCACTCAACTATAGCACAAGTGACGCATCTATTTTTGTGAATGTTGACCAGCTTCGGAGAACAAAAAAAAAATCTGAATCACTTACATTTAATGTGTAGACAATTAATGTTAAAAGCGTCATGCGCAAATTTCGTGGAACGGCTGATTGCGCAAACAGAGCAACGAGATAACACATGGAATTCCTAAAAACAAGCGTTGAGGTTAGAGAGCAAAATAATTGCATCAAACAAACAGTGATGCACTACAGTGACAACTAGCAATAAAAGCGTACAATTTTCAAGCTAAATATAAAATTGGTGCACATCAAGCACATGTTTCAACACTAACACTACACATGTGCAACTAACGCGTGCAACACTGATTTAACCCTGAAAGTTGTTGTTGATGATGAAAAAGCACGTGCTACACCAGTCAATTAAAGTTGTTCTTGTTGTTGTTTTGTTCATTTTTGGTGGTTGCGGTTAAACTTATCAGCGCACCTACAACGCATCCAACATACTCGTACGCACATTATTCATCACATATGCACAACTTGTAGTAAGTGTGTGTGTGTGAGTGTAACACATGTGCTACTACTCACCACAAAGGATTTAACTTATCGCACTTTTTATCAGCAAATATGTATGTAAATTACATTTATACCGCAAAAACACAAAAAGTAAGCTGCTTAACAACAAACAACGATCTTGATGCCACTCAACCGCAGAATAATCACGTGCTTCACGGTGCTGCCCACGCACAAAACGCACATGTTAATGGCTCGCCTACATATATGAATGTATGGGGAGATATGTCATGCACACAAGTGTCAAAATCTGTTCATATGACAATTTGCGGAAAAGAAAAGACAAAAACAAGAAGAAAAAAAGAAAAAAGTTGTTTTTGATGTTTGTGAAATGTTTGGTTTTGAAGTTGAAGTTGAGAGCGATAATCAGTGGTGACATGCGATGAGCAGTTGGGGAAGGGTTGCTTTTGTTTTTTTTTTTTTTTTGATAGATTTTTTTGTTGTTTCTACTCTCTGTCATATAAAACAATAAATTTCCATATTTGAATAGCAAAAAAAAAAAATGCAACATTCTAAATCATTTTTAACACAAAAATGCCAACAATAAACACGATTATATAACTTTATGGTAAGTGCATTCAACTCAGCGTATTATTGAACGTGAGCAGCATGGTGAAAAAAAAGCGTAAACAAAGCTCAGCAACTAAACATAGCAATAACAACACAACACAAACTTGAACCAAAGAGGAAGCACACTTGCTTGCATTGAACAACACAAACCAGTTAGTGGGGCTCGTCCGCTTTTTATGCATACATTTTATTTTTTTATTTTTTAAGATTTTTCATATTTTTTTAGCTCAAAGCAATTTATTCAAACATTTGTTAGGCTTGTTTTTTATTTGCGTTAAAGATGCTTAGCAGCAGCTTTGCATTATGCAAGTTTAAGTGACAGCAAAAATTAAATAAAAAGTGTTTTTCTGCAAAAGCAGCAGACATTTATGGATGTGATGAGTTAATAGTGCAGTAGCAAAAAGTAGGTCAATTTATAGTTTCTACAACAAACAACTTAATGGAATGCAACAGCCGTCGTGTGTCCATTTTAGAAGCACGTCATTCTAATTGAACAAACGTTAAAGACTTAACCCAATATGCTAGTTGAGGCACTCCGATTTTATAGGTCAGATGCAACAAGTGCACTGCACCCATAGAGCTACTCAACAGACACTGAGTTTGTAAAACGCAGAGCTAGAAATTTGAGTACCAGTACCAAATCAAACAAAGGTAAACGCCAGCAGTAATAGTGCGTAATGAAGAAAGGAGTATTATATTATCGCTTAGCGGTGCAGTGCATCTAACCATCTCTTAGTTACTTAAAAGCAGCAAAATATTGAAAATAATTCAAGAAATACTTTCGCTATAAAGTCTTCACACCCACTGTCCCCATAAAGCACCATCCTGCAACAATTAAACAACACCACCCAGTAGCACCAACAGTGCTCCGCACCTTCTCGAGCACATCAACTAGTATGAGAAGTTGCTTAGACTGTGACTCAGCTAGCAGATTTGGACCTATTCTTGAAATAAGGCAGATTTGAGGAAGGAGTATGATATTACCGCTTATCGGTGCAGTGCATCTAACCATCTCTTAGTTACTTAAAAGCAGAAAAATGTTGAAAATAATTCAAGAAATACTTTTGCTATGAAGTCCTCATGTTCTCTGTTCCCATCAAGACCTATCCTGCAGGAATTTACATATGTACATACAAACTTGAACTAAGGTAGCACCAACGCTGCCCTGCACCTATGCGAGCACTTTAACTAGTTAGTATGAGCGCTGATAAACTGAGATGTTACTAAAACTGCCACTCAGCTAACTTAGTTCTCTCCATTTATGTGACAAAACATTGTAGACAAGGTCAAATGCATACACTTCTGCCTTGGAAAAGTCAAAGTTTCCCAACTAAGGGAAAAAAATCGTTTCAGCTTAATGCACCCATTTGTAAGCACAACAGCATTTCTAAGTACCATAGAAATTACTGCATTGAACAGCGATTATCATCTATGATTACTATGCAGTAGCGCACACTTCAGAATCGATTATACACGTGTGCCAATAAAACAAAAAGCACGTCAAAAATGCTTGTCACTCATGCATCATCTGGCGCGAGCGGGGGTTGATGATGACAGCACCCATTCACACGCTTAGCTTATTGAGCGCGATTGAATGATGAACCGAAATGGCCGATCAGCAGCAAGCAAGTGGCCATATGTTCGCGTACACGACTGAGAACAATTGCGAGCGTAAGCTAGGGGCGAGGGCTTGTCAACTAACGAAAAAAAGCACACACAAGATGGATAACTTGAGCGCGTAATAATTGAATGGAAAAAATTAAAACTAGATGATTTTTCACTATCATTTAAAGGTAACGGAATAAGTATAAATTGAGTTATCATCGTTTAGTTCATCGTGTTTAGTTCAGTGGTCGGCAAAAACAGTGCGATCACGAAGTAGGTTGATACCGAATTGCTTAATACGTTAGATGCACTGAGCAAAGGCGCGCTTTGTGTTTATTGATTGATAGGTGCAATACCAACAACAAATACACATTTTTTTGAGAAACACACTCCTTATGCCGATCACTGATTTAGTGCTTAATTGCATCTAACTAATTATGATCGCGCTTTCACGCTTTCTGCTGTGGTACGAGTGCAATAAAAAAAATTAAAAAAATTAGCACCTCTCAGCACAAAGCAAGTTTATTTAAATAATTTGAATATGTGCTTTTTTTTCTCAATTTTAGCACTTAACACTAACACAAAATGACGTCTGTTTACGCATAGCTCGCTGTCTATGTTATTCAATTGTGTCATCAAAGTTACTAAGCAAATTTGAATTTTTCGATATTTTTGAAAATTAGCGCGCATAAAAACAATGACAAATAAATTAAATAAAAATACACAAAAATTTAAAAGATATGCGTAAAAAATTAAAAATCCATATAAAAGTTCAAATATTATACAAATTCAAATATTTATGTATTTGTTGTATCCGTCAAATGATGGTTACTTAGCTCAAAACGAAAGACAGCGTTTACGCTAAAAACTTGTTTTTTTGTTGTTCGTATTTCTGCAACTTATCTTTAGCACACTACTGTAGTTATTTATAAAAAAATATTCATATTCACTTTATAATAACAAATTTAAAATACATTTTTCAAAGTTTTTTATTGTGCTTATGACTCAAGCTTAAACGTCAATAATTTGACTACAATTATGCATATTAATGGCCCATTTTTGTAGGTCAAAACTTGAATCATTCTTCTTTCAATGACCTTCAGAAAGTAGCAGCCGTTATTAGGCATTATTATTATAACTAGTCAACTTTATCTATTGGCGTTTTATAATATTTTCTACTAAAAAATTAAATGATGAAGGCCTATTAGATTGCCTTCATTTTGAACTAGTAAACCCGGCCGAGCTACGCTGCGTCTCAGCACTTTACATCTAAAACATTCTAACTGTCACACCAAATAAATTATAGAGCTTAATTAATTGAATCGTTACTCATTGTCACCTTTTCTTTCGATAACCATATTGTACTCAATACATTTTGCGTCAACTTGGTACACATGTGTATATATCTCCAAAACTCTGCCGAGTTATCGAATTAAGTCATATCTTAAATTTGAATTTAGACGTCTAGTAATGCAACCGTGAAATTGTCATTCAATTTCATAAAACGGTTTTTGTGTGATGCGCGTTCAAACATACAGACGAACAGACAAAAATTCTAGAAACTGTAAATTTTTTTATATGTAGCGATCAGTTATGCTCATCTAGTAACTCAGCTGACAACAAATTCACCAAAGCGCTCAATAGCACACGAAAACTACACACACACACAGACGCCGACAGCTGTCGTGTTAGCAGAAGAGCCAATTGACTGCAATCAAAATAATAGTTTGATCGCTTAAATATCATTGATTTATGGCAAGTTTTTGGGTCGAGTCATTTGTTCTATTTGTTTTGCATCTTTTTTTTTTTGCTATGGTTGTCATTTCACACAGTTTTCTTAAGTTAACTGAACATCTCAGTTTTAAATTCTCCCTTTTAGGTTCTATAACAATGTTTGCAAAAAAAGAAATAAAGAAATTCAATGGTTACTTAACGTCATTGACAAGCATATCCTTCGAAATCATTATGAATGACTTTTACGCTCCGTATTGTTCTTTTGTATGCAAGTACGAGTGGTGGTTGTTGTTTCAAAAATGATTTTAACAAAAACTATAAATTTGTGTAGAAAGAAACTTATCAGCTGCCTTTTTATTAATGATCGCACTGAGTAGGACACAAGAAAGCCTTAAAAAAAAAATCACTGAAGAATTCGTTTGTGAAGTGGTTGTTACAGTTTTTGGAGTTGCTAGTTGAAGGTCAAATTGTTAGATGGAAATGAGTGCTTGGCATATTAGACATTGAAACATAGACCTAAAAACTATTAAACTTCAAGAAACGCTACTTGAACCCTGGCATAACAACCATGAAATTCGTTGCGTAAACTTTAGTTGCGTAGTGCTTATCAAAACTTGTTAAGTGCTACTTTTTTGTGGTGCTTCATATGTTGTGTAACGTAGCGTGCTCAGCGCCTCCACACTGAATCCGTTTAGACAGATCAATATATTTTATAATCGAGTGCGCGCAAACCGTTTATATATCTAATAACTATACAATACTCTTACCAGTGTTGATATTCGTGACACCTCTCAATACACTTTCACTGCACAAGTGCAAGACACACGTTCTAATAAATGAAGAAATCAAATCCATGAAAACTGAAACTTACCTGAAATAGAAAGAAAAGAAAATAATTGTATATTAAAGTTGATTGGTTCGGAAAAGTTAAATTATTGCATAAATTTTTAGAGTTTGTAAATTTTTTTTTTACTCCGAAGATGGCACAATACGTAAACCGGGTGGTCTAGAAAATAAATGTGACAAGGGAATATGGAGGGACATTATAATATCAAGGGTCTAAGAGTCAAATAGTATCTCTCAAATATAAGCAATAACATTCCAACCGCAGCGAATATATACGATACCTCAGTTGTTAGATTCCGCTCTAGGGAAGAGAACACAAGTGATTAACAGCCAAGCTAAGCTTCTCAACTCAAATTTTTCTTCATACTTTCATTTTTATCATCTTTTTCCTTGTAAATTTAAGTTATGATGCGCTTAGAACTTCTTTGCAAGCAAAAAATAAAATTTCTTCATTGCACCACCCTAATCAACACACAACTGCACATCTACACAAATCCACTTAAAAACCGTACGAAAATTTAAAAATATATATGTATATTTTAAACATGAATGGTTTTTATTTCCAAGAACCCCTTCCCCCCTACCAGGAGTAAGATCATTTCTATTGTTGCACCGTCACTCACATATGTAGATACTTGTGCATACAATTAGACACGCACACAGGAGATGTGCAGGGAAAACTTGAGTTCTTTTGTTTTACAATTTTGTGCAAACTCCAGAAATGCTAAAAATACACAATATGTTCCACACATGCGAAATATAATACAAACAAACAGACTATAAATATGTTAGAGCTGTGTAAAGCAGCATAGCGTTGATGCAGCGTGGCGCAGGCAACACCAAAATATGCACAGCACAGCACAACAAAGGAACTCTTAGTAATTTTGAGGTAGATCAGCTGTCAAAGGTTGTTCTCTCAACGTGATCTAAACTGCAGGATAAAGAGGGCATGGTCGGTCTTTTTGTGTTAGGTAGAAGCGTCTTTCTAGCGAATTTTGATGCATAACACCCGATGCTTTTGATTGTTTAAGCTGGTCGTGGTGCCAAACAAGAACTGTGCGTTCTATCGATCATCACGTTGCCATTTTGAGCTCACAAAATTTACGACATAACCCAGGCGCTAATCCACATATGGTTAAGTGCAGTTTTGTGATTATTTTTAATTACTAAATTTCAAGGATGCATGCTCGTCAAGAGCGAATCCTGGCGCGCGGAAAAAGGTCGAGTAAATTATTTCAAGAAATGTTTATTTTCTTTTCTATAATTAAATTTGAAAAATTCGAAGGCTGTCTAAAAGATCCACCGTATTTCAAAATCTTTTTAAAGTAATAGTGTGTTCCAAGAATTTTTTGTATCATAGTGATGGTAGAGCCTGCTTCTTCAATCATGCAAGAACAAGTTTACCAAAGCAAATTTTGACTGCAAAACAATGAAATTTTCTTTTTCCAAATACAATAAAATTTTATTGCATCGATTTATTTTATTGATTGTTCAATTTGACAATAAGAAACTCAAGACATTAGGGCTAATGTTGGTGTTGCGCGCCTCTGCCCTTCAACACGCTAACACCGTCTATGTATCACTTACAAACATACATACATATCTACATCTGTTTAGAGTTTGTCACACTTGTGTGTGGGGGTGTATAAAATTTTTAAATTATTATCAAACGGCGTCACATTTGTTTCCTTATACGCCTAAATGTATATTTTTCATATTTATTTTATTGCTAAAATTTCATTGTGTGTTGTTGATTTTGACTTGCAATTTTTTTTGTCTTACTCTCCCTCTTCCTCTCTGTTTGATTAATTGTATTCAATTTATTTTTGTTTTCCGTTTGTTGTTTGTGAATTTTTGATTTCGTCAACCTTCCCATTAATGTTTGCATTGTGCATTTGAAGGCCACACACACACACACGCACACAGCAGCGAAATCAAATCAAATGTGTTTGTGTATGTGTGTGTGTGTCTCAAGCACTTTGACGTGAGTTCGCTTGCTATTCGCATTGTCGAGTGTTTGGCCCAAGCACTTGCACCACCCTCCCGCATACACATCAAAACACCAATTGAACTTTCATTCAATTATTTCACATTCACTTACTCCCTCTCAACCGACATCTTCCTGTGTCGTCGTCACCGGCGTCATTGCCTTTGTGCAAATATTGGCGTATTTCTTGCTCAAACGCATTCAAATTCAATTGACATATAACGTTAATTATACATTTTCACATTTGTTTGTTTGTTTGTGGGTATGTTTCTTTTTCTTTGTTTGTTTTTGTGTGTTTTTGTCATTTAACCGCTACATCATAAATTGATTTTTACGATTTTGACTGTTTGTTTTTCTCTAAATTTTTCGTATTTTACTCCGCCCTAAATCTTCATTTAGGAATCTAGTTTGTTAATCAAATTTGATTGGACGACGTAGCCGGAAATCACGCTGTGTCGCATTAATTAGAAACATTTTATCGTACTAGTTTTCTGTAGCAGCTTTAGCGTTACTATTGTTGTTGTTGTTATTAGCAGCATTTTTAGTATTCGTGGTTTTTTGTTGTTGTTGTTTTGCTGTGAGTGGATTTAGTGCGGAATTCGCGCACATAAAACGCACTCGCAAGCAATTAAGTGCAATCAAGAGAAGCACACTTAGCTCTCTTGTTACGTTTTTTTTTTGTTTTTTGGTTGGAAATAGTTTTGTCATAGATAAATGCAAAACATTTGCATGCACAGTGGGCTTAAATTTATTTATTTAATAGTAGCACAACAGACCTTGTCCTGCCGCAATATCTCCCCTTGTCATCTCTCATTTCTCATTGCCTTACTTTCTTTCTCCTAATTTTTTTCACTTCCCATTTTTTCTTTACCTTTTAATCTTCCTATTTCCACACGATTTCGCTTTACCTTGCCCTTAGTATTTCTAGTATCTACATCTTGTTTCCTGCCTTTTCCTCTTGATCCCATCAAACTCTTCATATCCATCTTAATATCTCTATCCCTCTCCTTTAACCCATAGCTATTAACATCCGCTCACAGATAATCTAGTAAAACACATCACTAAAAAGATCTGTCGTGTTCCGGAAGTGTACCGACTGTCGAAGACTGGACTATCCGTAACAACCTCGAATCAAAATTGAGGCACAGAAAGTCAAAAATAAGTTTTAAAAGCTTGAACTTAAGTGTTCTCAGTATAAGAGACATATTACAGGACAGAATTAACTGGACTCCGTAACGATAAAAAATCATATCTGACCAAAGACAGTCGATAGAGCAGAGTTGCCTGAAATCAAATTGTTTAAAAAAAAACTCCCAACCTCAGCTCAGTGTATATTTAAAGAGCATGCTTGAAGAAGTTCTCAAACATTTTTCAATATTTGATTTCACAAAAATTTCAACATCGAATTTCTTCCTCCAATTTATGTAGTGCAAATATTTACGCACTCGCACACTGTCCACACTTAAGTGCATATGTTCATAATTGCTCGCAGGTCAATGGTAAATAAGAATAAAATGCAATTATCGAGAAAATGCATTAACATTTAACTGTCTCTGCGACAATTGTTCGTATGAGTGAGATTTGAGAGCGCAGACGGTTGCTGTTCCTATCTGATGTTTTTAGAGATTTCGCCTTACATATGGTGAAGTGTATGCGCCCATTTTAATTAGTGTTGATTAAAGTTAATGCTAAATGAGCGGATATGTGCTCAATTTTAGAAAATTACAATAACAAAATATTTAGCGCAAATGATTAATAAAATTTGACCAGAATCGGGAGAGAGTACACGTCAATTCGAAGAGCTGAGCCATTTCATCGGATGTAGTTGGTTGTACACTGCACCCTGTGTAGTGCAAGCGAACTGAGGGAGTGCACCGAGGAACTAGGCCACAGATGGAGCGAATTTGGAAGAGAAGTTTGGCATAGAATTTCACTATTGGCAGATTCATATAAGCGGCGAGTGTAAGTTGTGTGATCATTGTAGTGTCATCCAAGTGGCGGTTGTTGCAAGCGAGAATGCGTTAGATGGAATACCGGGTAGTGCTACTAGGATTAGATAATTTAACATTTACTAAACAGCTAAGCTAACATTTAAAGTTTTGAGCTTAACAAATGTTGTTCATTACCTATCTATTCTGTCTATTAGGATGGTTCATGTAAGTGGGGAGTCTGGTCCCAACCGCACTTCGGAACACAAAGTCATATTTTTCTGGAACTGTGGATAAAAGATATGCGCGAAATTTCACAAAACCATTTTTAACCTCACCCCCCCCTTCTCCCTCCAAAATCTCGGATCCATTGTTATTTCAAAATAATTTCTCTGAGACTTCAAAACAATAGATATCTTCAAATCGTCTGGCCACAACCACAGCAAATTCAAACTCAACGCTATTCGTGTTTTTTTTTTCGCACTATACGCCATTAACTGTATTTAAAAATAACTACAAATAACAGTAGTACAATACAAAATAAAAAGATATCGATAAAAAAAAAACATTCACTCACAAACACCAGCAAACTTCAAAGGCAAAGCAAAATAAATAGATTTCAAAACAAAATTAATTCCCAGAAAAATATTTGTATAACTGAACTGTGCAGGTCAAAGACCAAAACAAGTAACCTGTAATAAAATGCAAATACATAAATATAAAAGCAGAGAGAGAAAACGAAAATTGAATTGAATAGAATAGATAAAGAAAAAAATTAGTAAATACAAGAAAACCTGTTCAAAACGCATTTATGTATGGCTATTAATGGGCAGGCAAAACCATTAAAGATGGTATCAATGATATGGCGCTTTGGGTACCGATTTTCCAACCTTCTATTCAGACGATTTCGTACTTTTTTTTTTTGTATTTTGCTTTACGGTGAGAAAGATATTTATATGGCCAAATAAGCATAGAAGTGGTGGCTTAATATTGGGGTTACTTTTTGGTTTTGTTATTGTTATTGTTTGTTGTTTGTTTTTTTGTATTTTCACCATAAAATTTTTGAAGGATTTATAAGCCATAAGAAAATGAAGAAGAAAAAAAACGGGACAGTAGCTAAAGATATAAATCTTGTTGATTGAATAAGTTAATTCAGACGAGTGAAGTACTTGGTGGTGGTAAGTAAAAGAAGAAGAAGTACATAAAGGAAAACGAAGGTAGAAAAAAATTGATTGAAAAGCAAACAAACTGGAGTGAACGTGTCGGAAAAAATTATGAGCGTATTCTAAAAAGGAAATGAAGCCGCAGGAATGTCGTGAAGTATTTACCTGCTGGTTATTATTATTATTACTTATCTGCTATATTATTATTATTGTTGTTGTTGCACTCTACTACTTATTATTTGCTAGTATTTTAGAGACGCCTGTCTGGTTTTGTTGCTTACGTTGTCAAGGGATTTTGATTTGTTAGTAATTATTTGTTGTAAATCCGCTTACAAAACGTGCATGAACGGTTGGCCTGGGTGGATGAGTTCTATTATTATTTGAGTGCTAGATAAGCCTATTTCATGACATAGCGCTGCTGCTAAGCTTATCAGCAACATTTTCCAAAGGATAGTATGTCCTACTTTACTAATGCATTTATGAGCGTTAACGATAATACACGCTGTATAGCAAAACAATAACAAAGCAGGTGGCGGCGCATAATGCCTGGAGGTTAAAGATTAAGTTAGCGAAGAGATGAAGGAAAAAGCAAGCATTAGCGGACTGGCATGAAAATCGCGTTTAGAGAAAGCTTTAATGCGTATTTACAAAAGAAATGGCTTTAAATATATGTATGTAGTAGATGTTCAGCAAGTGTAAATATGAATCATAAGCACAGGGGCGTATACCCGCCGGCGGCAATGGCTGGTAGCCTAGTTTCGAAAGGAAAACGGTGAGGGTAATGAATAACGTTAGACTTCTAACAGCTTGGTTGTTTTGTTTTTGTTGAATTTGGTAGTGAATTGTTATGCTTCAGTATTTGTTGTAGCTAGGATTTTTTTTCGGAGGTGATAATTTTATTGTTTTAAATTTTATTTTAACCAATTTTTTTTTTATTCTATTTTTTATCGAAAAAATAAATGTTTGCACTGTCTACAGTTTTGAGGTTAGAAACTAGGTTTTCATGCCAGTGATGCCAAGTCACAAATTTTTTTGCTAACGAAATCTGACTTAATATTTTTTAGGTTTTTTCCCAAAATTGTTTTAGGCAAATTTCTGAAATTTTATGAAACAGTGATGCCAAGTCACAAATTTTTTGCTAACAAAATTTCACTTAATTTCTTGCTGCTTTCTATTTCAAATTTTTTAGGAAAAAATAGGCCGATTTTTGAAATTTTATGAAACATTTGAGGTTAGAAACCCGGTTTGCATGCCAGTGATACCAAGTCACAAATTTTTTTTCGAAAGAGATCTAACTTAAGTTTTTGTTGCTCTATATTCCAAATCTTTTTAGGCAAATAAAAATAGGCCGATTACGGGAAATTTTATGAACCATTTGAGGTCCGAAACTAGGTTTGCATGCCAGTGATGCCAAGTCACAGAAATTTCCATCGAAATCTCCTTTATTATACATTTTACTTTATATGTATTTTGTTGCTTTCAATTTCAAATATTTTTCATGCAAATAAAAATAGCATCGAAGTGCTGCATAAAAATAGGCCGATTTCCGAAATTTTATGAAACATTTCAACATTAATGCTCACCACTACTTAAGTAAATAGCATAATAAAACTATTTTCAGTTTCGTAATAAACAAAAATGTCATGCTGAGCGTCAAGCTACGGAAAACAAGCGAAAATGCCGATAAGCAAAAAAAATGAAAATTCATAAGGAAGAAACTCTAGGGCGCCAGGAGCTTCACCTTACATACAGCCAAATGTTTATTTTTATTTTTAATGCATTTTTTATGTTTGTAGTTAGGTATGTGTGTTTGTATAAATGTACTTTTGTCTGCTTCTGTTGACTGTTGTATTTTTGTTTTTAGTTTTTTTGTGTTTTTAGTTTTTTTTTTACGGAGCAATTACATAGATATATGTATGTATGTAGGTATTTAACTAAATGGCTAAACGCTTTATCGGGTTTTTTGTAGATATATATAATGTATATAGTGTGAATCTATTTTTATATGTTAATGCGATGTAATGTGAAATTCTTTGAAATCGAAAGCAGAACGGCCGCTGTGTACAGCGGTTGGGAAAAAAATAGGAACAAGCTCACTTATTTAGAATTTGAAAAAAAGTTAGTGAAAAAATATCAAAAAAAAAATTTTATTTGAGGTTTGAAAAAGACTTAAAATTTAAAATAATTCTTTGCAAAAAAATGTATTATCTTAAATTTTTGAAAAAAAAACATTAAAAATTTTTAATTACTGCTTATTTGATAAAAATGAAGTGAAAGGAAAATATTTTTAAAAAATAAATAATAATAAAAACATATTTGTCAAAATTTAAATTAAATCAAATAAAAATGCTTACCGAATATTCAAAAAAAAAAAAACATAAAAAATAAATATTAAATTTTTTAAAAAAAAAAATTCTATTTTTAATTTTGAAAAACAGACTAAAATTTTGAACTATTCATTGTTAAAATTTTTGTTTTCTCAACACTAAAAAAATTTTTTAATCAACGTGTTCTTGATAAACAAAATATTGAATTTTGTAAAGTTTGACAGTTAAATTCTAAGTAGCTTTTTTTGTAAATACTCAAAAATACCAAAAAAAATTTATTCGTGGATTTCAAAAAAATAAAAAAAATTTTTTTGAGTTTGAAAAAAATTAATTTTGAGTTTAAAAAAAATAAATTTTGAGCTTAAAAAAATTTATTTTGAAATAGATATACATTTTTAAAAAAATTATTTCTCAAGTTTGGAATTTTTTTTGTACTTAATGATGGCTGAATGAAGGCTGAAATTTTTCATCTTTGCAAATTGGAACCTTTTTTTGTGAAGGTAAAGCTTTTTCAAAGGCTAATGCAGCAACTCTTGTAATTTTTGTAAAAATTTTGTGAAAAAACAAATGAAAGTTTTGTTAGGTTAAGAAGCAGTTAAAATGTTTTAAAAATATTGCGGAAAAACTCAAAAAGAAATTAAATTTTTAAAAATCTAATGAAAAAATTTAAAAACATTACAATTGGGAAAAAATTTTAAATTTAGAATTAATATTTTTTTTCTATGAAATTTTTAAGTTAAACCGCAACCTGAAAACAAAAATCAATTCAAAAAAATATTAAATTTGACATTTGGACTGTTTTGTGAAGTAAAACGTTTTTTCAAGAGGTACGTAGACAAGTTTTTTAAATCCCCGTTTCTTAAATGAAATGCAGAATTTGAAAATTTAAAATTAAAAACAATTTTTTTTAACAAATTAAAATTTTGTCAAGCTTCAGTTTCTCTTGTGAAGGAAAGACATAAATATTTACACTAAAAAGAGTAAAAAAAATTTTTTTGTAAATATTAATTTTTTTTTAGTTTAGAAAAAACATTTTTTGTAGTTAGCCATTTCCCATACATTTTTAAATTTTTTTTTTAAATAACGCGTCTCTTTCTTTGTTTTTAATTTTTTATGTTTCTATTTTCTTGCGCACAGCTGTTTGTGTAGAAACTTTGAAGAGAAGTGCCACAAAAGTGAGGCAAGAAAATTAGAACAAACATGCTTCCTACTGAACTTGCTAGCAACTACACATACACACACACATATATGTATATGTAGGTATGTACTTTAATGCCTTACAAATATATTTTGTGCACCCCAGCAATAACAAATTTGTAGTTATTGTTGCGCATTGCATGTTGTGCACGCCGAGACAATGCATTGCAGTACGTACATACATACATACATACATACATATATCCTAGGACAAGCTGCACAGGCATGCTGCCCCATTTCTTACTCCCAATGAACGTGCTATTGTTGTAGTTGTATGGACTTTTTTTTTTATTTACAACGTGTACCTACATTTTTTTAATTTTTTTTTTTTTTTTCAAATCAAAACCTTGTCTCGCCTTGGGGTGCCAGTTTTATTTACAGCCATTGCTTTTAATGTTGTTTATATACACATATGTACATATATACACACACAATCATGCAATCTCATACAACATATGTATGTATACATATATACATATGTATATATGTATATACATATATATTTATAACTTTCAGACAATGATTGGATTTATAGCTTTATCTCTTCGGCGCGTCTATTGCTTTAACTAAAACCCTACAATTTGTATTAATGTGCGGCTGTGTGTGTGTGTGTAGCTGTGTAAAATTGTTTTTGTTTATTTTATTTGTAAAGAGCAGCCATTGAACGCATCCGTGACAAAGTTTTACATTGCTACTCTTACTCGACTTATCTGTCGCGTTTCATTTCCATGTTCAATTACAAATATGTCGAGTACGAGTCGAGTGTATTGACTTCAATTTAGAATTCGAGTTATAATCCCAGCTGAATGTTGTCGTTTTCTTAGAAAATGATGAAATATTCCTCCAATTACTTGCACTTCCGGCATGCGTTTCCCTTCTTGCTCATATCAGCTTGGGGGTTTTTTTGTTGAGGAAGTAGTTTTCGAAAGATTTCTCAATATGCTTATTGTTATTGTTTTTGCCTTTTCATATTAGAATTCACAGGATGTCAAACAATTTTAATTAAATTCATATTTGTTTCGCCATCTTTTTTTTTTTTGGCAAGCTTAGTTTGGTTAGGAAACACTTTCAACTTTCCATCAGGTTTTGTGACACCTGAAGTTGAGTACATCTGAAGCTGGTGAGGAATGGAACTATTGTTGAGGTAATACAGTGCGTCCGGTCCACTGCTATTTACAATCATCATACTGTTCTGGAGGATATTCATCTAAGTCCTTGTACCGCTTTCTCCCTACAAGTTCATTTGAAGATTTCATCTACACCTCCATATCCCTCAACCTGAAACGTGCTAGTAAACTGTTCCAGTAGCGTGTTGGTGCCAACAGTGTGCTGCTCTCTCCACTTTAATGATGCCCCATATAATTTTGTCCTTTCACTCCATTTTAAATATCGTTTGAAACCTGTTGGCCTTCCAAATATTGCGGACTTGAATCACTTCAACATCTTCCAGAGCATTCGCTGTGTTTACAAGAGGTGCGAGTGGAAGTGGGTGCTACCCGAGTTGAAGCGCACATCACCTCCACCGCTTGTTGCTGTTGTTTGTGACGATGTTGTAACGATCCACAGCCGGCCCTAGGCATCCAACATGTCCAAGCCTTGATTATGAACTGCTCGAGTGCACTCGAGTTGCACACGCTCCAATGTTAGATGCATATCCTAGTGCACATCTAGAGTGCGATCTTGTCACTACACTCACTAGGTGAAAAGACGCGAACACCCTGTAAAACTTTGAGCTACTCTATTAAAACAAAGTGTGTCGCATTGCAGTCATTTGCATCTAATCAAACATTAAATAGAACTAAAGCGTATAATTACTTCCCCGAAAAAGTACTTCCACTCCCACTCCCCCCCCCCCAAATCAAATACTAAATTATAACATTAAAAGCGAGTTTGCTGCATGCTGACAAGCTAAACAAATTATATACAAACGTCTGCCATGATAAGTATCAGTAAACGCTCCCCCTTTTTGTCTAACGAAAGACGTCCCCCTAACTGCGTTAAAGTTTCTTTCGTCTTAATTGAAGCATATGAACCAAATAACCTTAAGCGTATAAAACGTGATTTTTTGATAGACAATTTTCTTCGTCGATGCCTCTGAAGATGCGTTGGAGAAACAGCAGCAGCATACATACTCACTCATAATGTCTTCTAAGTCGTGCGCCAAACCGCCCAAAATTCCGCGCTGCTTCACATAAATAAATGCCAATAAATTCGAGTTGAATACACAAATGAGAAAAGGGAACGTTGAACAAATGTTTGTGAAGCAAAAAAAAAAAAACAAAAAAATGCAAATAAAAAGGTAAACAAATACAACGACTACAACAACTTTTGGCGCTTTAGTACATTACGTAGAGTTCGTTCAAACATATAAACTCAAACTTTACAGGGCGCTAAGCGTACTCTGGGTGTGTTCTTTTAACCACCTGCACCAAAACATAAATTAACAGTTTAATGTAACTGTGTAGAGCCAAAGTAGCGTAGTAAACGAACACAAAAGTACGCGTTTGGGCAATTTCGTGTTCCCACGCACTGCTTAAGGAACACACCAACTATGAACATTTTAATACTTGAAAATTAATAGACCGGAATTGTTAAGAAAAATGCGATAACGAGTGCATGTAACGCACATACACACTTACATAGCTAACGCGTACAGTGGGAACACACACACACATGCACACAACACAGTGTGCCCAACGAACGCATAAGGGATGGCGAGTCGGAAATATTGAAATGAGATTATTAAGCAGTGATATAATGGAATCACAGAGTATGTATGCTGCACACGACCCCCTCAATGATTTAGATTTCCAAAAAATCAACAACAAAAATCAAGATGATGACAACACACACACACACACGTATGTAGATGCATGCATGACTAATAAACATGACAACTATTGAGGTACAATGGTAAAGGGTGGGTTTATGGGTTGGCTCAGTTTTACATCACCAGACGTTATTTGTAACGCTTTAGGATTAAACAATGTTGCAAAACAATAACAACTTACTTTAGAAATTCAATGTTGAGTTAGCAAAACAACAAAAAAAAAATATGAATTTTATTACATAAATCTGGTTGCTAGCGGAGAGAGTGCTGCAATTGAAGGGAAGAGGCTGCCTTTTTTCAAGGGTGGGAGGAAACGCTTATAAAAAAAAAAGAAACAAGAGTCTATGGTATGCTGCAACTTCAGATTTTATTAAGTTAGGTTAGGTCTGTTTTGGGTTGTGGCACTGGTGAGAACTTGGAACGTTGTTGGGTTCAATTGAGTTGGTTTACTACGTTTGCACTAAAGATATGAATTAAAACATCATCAAGTTCATTTTTATAGCCTTGGTAAACGCTGAAGATCTCTTTAAGCTTAATTAAGAAAAGTTATCTAGTTGCTGCTAGACCAAATAAGTAAATGTTTGATATAACCTAATAGGTTTTGAGCTTCTATCCTCTGTGCTTCCCTTTTTTTCAGCATCTACGCATTTTATGCGAACTCCAAAGCTTTTTCAGGCAGAAATACTCTAAGATGGCTGCCGACCACACGACTCCTTCTTGAAAGAATTTATCATGTTTTTTATTCTTCTTCAACAACTCCCTACAGATGTAGAACTCAGCTCAAGCTAGAACTACCATCATTAAAAAGTGTGGTGGATTTAATACACCCTTACTATCTCCAACACATACATCGTATCTAACCTTCTCTTTCGACACTTCGACAGAGATAGCAGCAGTTACTAAGAGACCACCTTTATATATTCTTAAAATATTACTTGACTTCTAAGGTTCACATTTCACTACAACTCATCACAAATTATTGCGACTCGTCTTTGGACTATTTATGGAACTTTGTTACATCAGAACAAGGCTTGTTCTAACGCTTTACTTGTATATGTTGGAGCTCCTTTACATTGAATTCTAGTGGTGACTTGATTTGCTCGGTGTTAAAATCGTGCCGAGCAGCCTTAAACATTTCTAGTATAGGTCACTGAACTTGAGAGAACCTGTTCTCAATTTATAAGAACGTTTATGACCAAAGCTTCTTACATGTATCAATTACAAAAATTTCATAAAATCCACAATGGCACACCCTTTTTTGTAATATACAACAAAGGGTAAAGAAGGCAAGCCAAAATAAAATTGAAAAAAAATACCGCATCATGTAAAGATTAAAATTAAATATTCATAAATTATACACAGCATCTCAACCCAACATACAACAACACCGCACATGAGCTAAAATGAACAATAACAATTACAGTAGTTATACAAATAAATTGAGTAAAGCATAAGACACAAAGTTCATGACGGTCGAGGCTATCACAGCACACCACACCACACCAGACTAATGTCAAAAACAAAAACACAAAAATTGAAATTTGAAGTGGAAGTGGAAGCAGTGTGGCAACATATAATAACGCTATAACAACAGCAATAACAACAAAAACAACAACCGCAATAAAAATACAAATTCAACAACATTTAATGGCACACAAAAATCCATAAGACTACATACTTCAATCGGACGGGGTTAGTTGGATTAACGATTTAATACGATAGGAAAACAAAACGAAAAAACAATAAAAAGCGACATAAAAGCGAAATATTAAAAGAAACATTATGATGATGCACAGCTTTAAAGCACAAAAAAAAAAAAAAAAAATTTCTGCAAACTCGTAAAGCGTTAAAAAATGATACATTTTAGCCATAGGATTCATCACATTCACTTCCTACAACATCACTAGGAAACCAAAATGTTGTAAAGTGAGATCGCCAGATAATAATTAAATGAATTCTGCTTAAAGGCGCCATTCCACAAGCCGAATGTCGCGTCATGAAAATTTCCAAATGTAGTGTGGTGAAACAAAATTCGCCAACTCCAAAGCGCTATAAAAAGTACAATCGAATATTAATGAAGCTTTACTTAAGAGATGGGGGGAGAAAAATAGCGGCGCTAAATACGGATAGGCAAACAGTTTCCGCTAGGATTTGATGAACAAATGAGCGTAAAATTGCTAAACCATTGTGAGAGCAATGTAGAACGTACCAAAAATATATTAACAATAGATAACAACAAAAACATTTTTTCTTTTTTTTTTGGATACATTTGCGACAAAAATTTATACAATACGTGATAATTTATAACTACTTTGGTACGTCCTATTAGCAATAATTTATTATTATTGTGAAAGCGCATTGTATAACAAATAAATGTTTTTTTTTTGCACAAATCAAAGAAGGAAGCGAAAGCAACATTAACAGCTTCTTTGCAGCGCTTTAATGTTATTTACATTGACATTATTTTGTTTCTTTATGTTTTATTGATTTTTGTGCGTATTCTTAGATGAGGTAATCCGAAACAGTTTCAATATACATATGTACGTCATCTTTGTTGTTCGGAAAGTTTTTTGGCGCCACTTAGGTGCTTAGAACACTTCCATCTCTTACCAATTTCGAGCAACTGCGATATGTTGTATTATATTTTAGTACAAATTAAATCAATTTGGGAGCAATAGTTTAAATTAATGCTGGTCTCTGTTTATTTCACTTTGTTTCATTTTATTTTATTTGATTGTATTTTATTTTATTTTGTTTTATTTTATTTTATTTTATTTTATTTTATTTTATTCTATTTTATTTTATTTTATTTTATTTTATTTTATTTTATTTTATTTTATTTTATTTCTTTTTATTTCATTTTATTTATTTCACTTATCCCACAAAGCAACTCATCGTGCACTCACACGATCTGTTTCCCGATCACGTAAACATGCAATGACATCAAAGCAAGCAAGCATGTTCACACACACATTGTCTGCATAGTATGAATACTTATTTTTGGATTGGGTTTCAGGAAAGTTAAGATCCAGCAATACATATAAAATTTTGCATTTCATTCTCAAGTTTTGCTTAAAAACTAGGCCACTTTTATTTATTCGAAATTCTTTAACTGTAATTTTCTTGCATATGAAAAAGCTCAAAGTTCGTAATGCCGACCAATCATTTAAAATTATGTCATAAATTTCACAATTTACCCAACTTTTAACTTATTTATTGGGTTGAAATTGTTTTCTTATTCTTTTTCTATGTGTATAAAAAAGTTTTATCGATACTTTGAAAGGATTACTCAATTCAAAATATTCCCACTTTAGCGTCGTTTACAATGGTATTTTTGAAAAAAAAAAAAAAATGAAAAAAAATACTTGATAAAGCAATTTTCGCAACTTTGCCATATCTGCAGGCAATCTACCTTGCAGGTAGGTTGGTGCTTCATAAATATTATACAAACATACTTGTGAGATGAGTGTAAACCATGTCGGAATTGTTAGTACATTTATTGGTGTTAAATTTTGTTCACAAAGAAACAAACTCTAGGGTGATGTATTTAAAGAAATATAACTACAAATCAATAAACAAAACTACTTATTCTATAATAGCACTGCAACTTGGCAGCACTTAATCAAGACTAAATAAATGCTAGTGCTGCTAAATTTATGATAGTTTAACTTTGGATAACTTGGATATATTGGTGTGGAAGTAGGGGAAGAAGAATAGGGAATCTTTGAAGAGAGTGCAATACAAAGACAAAGTATGCTGGGTGTCAGTGGCATGTCGTGCCAATGACTTGAGGATCTTATTGCGGCTTTATACCTTTGGAACGGCATGACTAGCGAAGGTGAGGCCATTGTCAAGCGTGACACCTACGATCTTCGGGCTAATTATGTAAAACGCAACGCGTCTGAAATAAGTCACTTATTATTCTTTCAAGAAAAATTCTTATTATCTATATAATGGTATTCATTTCCTTCTCTGGCTTTCATAATCTGACACAATCAGCCCTTAAATATTAAGAACTAAATTTCCACAGTTAATTCCAACTAATTTAAATTCCATAACGTACCTACTCGCTTTAGCCTTACAAATAGTTAACTTACTGTTAATTCAATTTGCATACATAAACTTTCCTACAGGGTATGTATGGTAGATTTCGCTTTCTCTTAGTGATCAACATACACTGACATTCAAGTATTAACTCATCAAGAAGTTAAACTTTTTCAGCTGTTCTGCTTTATTTGCCTTATTTACGATTTTAGCTCTGTCACTCACTCACTCACAACGACCGACGACAATCTCTATCTTATCAGTTTTGGAGTTTATAAACACATAAAATGGTAGATTATAAAAAAAGCTAATAAAATAACAAACTGATATCAATGTTTATTATGGGTTGTTTATATGTCAACGCTGTTTACGGGTCATATATGTATAGTATATATGCATACATAGTATACATATATTCATCTGATGTCTTATTCCACGCCTAAATACATACATACGCAGCCTATACAACACAGCAAATGCCCGTTATCGCATTAAGTAAATTCAGTTTTTATTTATTTAAATTTATGAAGTGTTGAAAAATGAAAACTTAATGTGTATATAAAAATAGTTTGCAGAAATTAGTGATCAAATGTGCTTTATTTGGACTTATTGGATATTGATTTGGTATCAGCAGAACAAAAATATAATATCAAATTGCAGTATGAGTAATTTATTATAGTATGTTTATAAGATATAGTTGACTGTTGTTAAATAGATTAGGCGATTGTGCTTGTTATACTTGATTTATGAGTGTTCATAGTAATCGCAAGTCAGTTGAATAGGAATGGATTTTGAAAGAATACTGCGTGTTGCTGCCAATGAAGCACGTCATAGGTCGAAAAAATAAATAAAAAAAGTTAAAAGAGGGCAGACGGACAGACATGGCAAATCGGCATGGCCCTGATCATTTCGGTATACTTAATGGTGGGTCTATCTCTTCTTCTTCTCATGCTTTATTATAGATTTAAAAAAAAAAAAATAATAATAATTTAAAAAAAACTTTTTTTTTTGCAAAATTTAAAAAAGTTAAAACCAAAATATTAAAAAAATTAAAAAAAAGAAACAGAAATAAATAATTTACCAGAAACAATACAAAAAAAATTTTTATTCAAAATATCAATAAGCTAAAAATCTGAAGTTAGCAAAAAGAAAAAAAAATACCAAGCAAAAAAAATTTTTATTCGAAATTAAAAAAAATTAAAACCAAAATATTAAAAATCTTAACTTAGCAAAAAACAAAACAAAAAAGTAAATAAATAGAATACAAAAAAAATTTTACTCAACATTTAAAAAAAATGAAGCAAAAACCAAAAAAAAACACCAAAAAATATATTTAATTGAAAAAAAAATTACAAAAAAAACAATTTTTTTACTCAAAATTTAAAAAAATTAAAATCAAAATATTAAAAATTAAAAAATATTAAAAAAAAATATTGCGAAAAAAAAATTTAAGAGATACAAAGTTTTACAAAATTAAAACCAAAAAAATGAAAAATCTAAAGTTAGCAATTTGTAAGCTATTTCGATAAGATTTTGAATTATGGCCACTTTTGATAGCATTTCATATATGTACATATGTATATGTATGAAAGTTATAAAAAAATGCCTGATCTTCATGGTACAGGATGAAATAATTCTTTCTGCCATGGAACACCTTCAAAGTGCCCCATCGATTTGAAAAAAAAGTAGTAATGTAGCTATATCTCGGTTAATTTTCTCTCAGTACCCCGTACACCCAGTGCTCACCACACAACAATGTGCTTGGCAACAATGTCTGCACGCTTACCACCACCATGGTAATTTTAGCGTGTTTACTTTTGCTCAATAGCACTTACCACTCACTGCACATGTGCAAAAGTAGTAATCTTAATTGAGTTTGTTTCGAAATGGACTTCATTAAGCTTTAGCAACATTAAAAAAAAGCCTTTAAAAAGCCGAGTGGTAGCCAAGGTGGCAGTTGGCAGGCGCAATAGATTATCTATTACAGAAATTTTTATTGCAATCCAACCAAATGCAAAAGTAATATTCAAAATTCTATTATAAATGCCCGGCATGTGATGCAGGTTAAGTGCATGAGTCTTAACCATATATGTACATATGTACATATGTATGTATGTATGTACACAAGTAGCTACACAGGAGGTAAGCACTTAAAAATGAAATACTAAATTTACGTATTTTATGACCTTAATTAGACGTGCACGGAATGACGAAATCATATTTGCATAAATGAATATGTATGAGTAAACAAATACATGTACAAATGGCAGGCAGCTTATGTATGCATAGGGATAAAACAAATAAGAAATAAGAAATAGAAATGAATTAATTAATCTTTCTTAATCTCCCCATCCCCCACAAATACATACATAGCTGAAAGTCGAAGGAATAAATATTTGTTGATTGACGAAATAATTGGTGGTAAAATAAAACACTGCAACTGGATAAGTAAGCTAAATTAAAAAGAAACAAACAACACAAAAAATATTATACGTATGAAAGAGTGAAATGATATACTCAGGTGTGAGTCCCACATTACTGCCAACTATACAACTAAGGCAAAAAGAAGTATATATTTATCGATAAGTAGGACCAAGCTGATGCGCAGTCAATCAAAATAATTTAAAAAAAAATTTATTTTAATTCAAGAAAATCAGTTTGAAAAATGCACCAACACAAATCCCAGACACCTACATAGCTGTTGTTGCGTGAGCAGAAATGTCGTGTGATCGGCTCTCACTGTGGGTGCGCAGAGTTGGTAGTGGACCAATGCAAAACAAGTACTCACACCATAGCGCCACTGTTGTTTGAGACTCAACTTGTTGTGCAGAGCTGGGTAAAATCTATTACATTACAATTACAATGACATTAATCAGTAATTGAAAAATGTAATCAATTACTTTGCTTCACAGAAAAGAAATTAATTACATGTCAATTCCTCAAAAAAAAATTACCGAAAGTAATGTTCTTTTTTTGAGGTTCAATTACAAGGAATTGAAAAAAAATTACTTTGTGGAATTGTAATTTCAAAAGTAATGGGCTTTGAAAGGAATTGAAAATGTAATTGAAAAATGTTCAAGGAAGCCATGATGTGTGTGAACCAGAAGCAAAGCAACAAATTTTTTACGTGCCTAAACCTTAATTCGTTTTTCAATTACTTTTTTCAATTCCTATGAGTAATTTGTAATTTGTTTTTCCATTCCGTGTAATGTAATTGAAAATTTTTTAAAGACATTTTTAATTCCTTTTAAAGTCCATTACTTTTGACTGTTGTTATTGCATTGATCAATTGTTACGTTTAGCATTGTCGACGGCGCTCCTGAGTGCGCGAAGAGTTTAATGGTCTCTTGGAGGACCAAATTTATCTATACTCGTAGCACCTGTAGGGCTAGCACCTAAGGGCATGGAATTAATTCGTATCACTCTCCAAAACCATGGATATTTTTTTTTGGGGTTTGGAATTTTTTCACACCAAAGCGCAACTGGTTATAAAACATACAAAGCAGCTACATACATATGTATGTATGTAAATAAAAACTCTAGCACATGGTTGAGTAGGTGGATTTAGTTTACGCACTCGCAGGGCGAAAAGTCGAAAGCAATTAAATGAAAATTTATAATAATGAATAGTAAGTTATGTTTAGATATTTGTTTATCTAACAGGCGGGTGTTTTTTTTTTTTTAAATGCCTTTCATAAACAACAATTTGGCAGTAATAGATACGGTGCGCCAGTGTGCAGCCAGATACATGTGTGTGTATGTATGAATTCACTATTGTAAGTCAGCCAGTCAGTCAGTCAGTCAGTCAAGTAGTCAGTTAGTGAGGCAGTGAGTCAAGTAGGTACTTGAAATATGTACAAATACGAAATGAAAGTCATGCTATGCTGTGCTGCTGCTGCTAAGCGCTTAAATCCAAATGTTATTAAAGATGAGTTTGGTTATGTGTAGATGAGTGTGTGTATGTGTGTCAGTCGCTAGATGAGTGTTATGTTTGGGGGGCGTCGTCTGGTTACATTTGGGTGGCTGGCTATTTGAACTAAGCCAGAAGCAACAAGCACGTGGCTCTTGAGTAGGTGTGGTTGCATGTGCGGCACTTTTGTGTATTTGTTTGTGTTGTGTCGTCGGTGGTGCTGGTGTGTGCGTGTAGATGGCGTCTGTTTTGTCTTTGTTAAGTGCTTTGTTTGTTTGATTGTTTGCTTATTTGGGTATGTCTACTTACTCATCTAAGCGTCTGTCATTCATTCCAGTTATCTGTGAAGTCTATGAAGATATGTATACATACATACATGCTTACAGTCTTGGCGAAAAGTATTAGGCACTACAATGCAATGCTGAAAAAATAGGAAAATTTCACGCGAGATTTCTAAACTAGTAAAGAGTGCATAATACAAGTGCTAAGTAAGAACTCTCAGCCTGAAATTGCTAAACTGGGTGCTGTACAATCCCATAAAGCCTAACACTTTTGGATTCCACTGTATAATAAATATGTAAATATGTAACATTCATAATTATGTATTTGGCGATTTGTGGCTTGTTCTACACATACACACATACATACATATGCAAAAGCAGATCTAGTCTGGGTTGATAGATATAAGCCACCGCTAAATGTTTTTTCCGCTTTATCAGTACGCTTAGAATATAAACGTTTTTACTTTTTTGAAATATCCCAAAACACCACCATTCGTATACGTAAATACATATGTATAAATAAATACAGTTAGTTAAATAAAGATAAATGTTTAAAGAGCAGAAAAAGAAAAAAAATGTATACAAATACTGTGGGCAATGTGCGTGCAAGCAGGCAAATATTTGCTAGAACATCTGCCGTGAGCAAGGGTGAAAGAGCAACATTTTTTATTTGCAGCTTTGTTATAAAACTTTATTACTTTAAGCGAATTATGGTTATGATATGATGCATTTAATGCTGTCAATTAGCATTTTTATTGTGGGCTTACGATATGATTCATTTAGAATCAGCATGGTTTATTACGAAAATAAAATAAAAATTAGATGCAAAAAAATTTGGGTGCAAGGAAATGTGGAGCAAAGAAATTTGGGTGCGAAGAAATGTGAGTGCATAAAAATTTGTGTGCGAAAAAAATTGTGTGCAAAAAATTGTGGGTGCATAAAGTTTTAGGGTGCACAAAATTGTGAGTGCATAAAGTTTCGCTGCAAAAAATTTGGGTGCAAGGAAATGTGGATGCAAAGAAATTTGGGTGCGAAAAAAATTGGGTGCAAAAAATTGTGGGTGCATAAAGTTTCGCTGCAAAAAAATTAGGGTGCACAAAATTGTGGGTGCAAAAAAATGTGGGTGCATAAAGTTTCGCTGCAAAAAATTTGGGGGCAAAGAAAAGTGGGTGCAAAGAAATTCGAGTGCAAAAAAATTTATTTGTAAAAAAAATGTAGGTGAAAAGAAATTCGGGTGGGTGCAAAGAAATTTGGGTGCCAAAAATTTCGATGCACTTTTACTCAGCACCTTTTTTAAAAACTTTGTTTGCCATCCATAGTGGAACGTAAAAGATGAGCTACTGTGTGAGAGTGTGCTTTCCAAAAACTAGCAAAAGTATTTCCAGTGGAGATGCACCACACTCAACATTTTCGTACGCAAAAGCTTGACTTTGACATTTTCGAATCCACATGCAAATATTCGCAGCAGCCCTAGTCACCTTGTTTGTTGAGCGTACTTATAGTCTACAACTGCGACAGTTGCCTGAAATGTTAGGTTACATTTTATGTATTTACTTTAACTACCAAACTACGTAGTTTTTATAACACTTGGTTTCGTTGCGGTTAATCTCCACACTTCCCTTAGCCCGCACTTTTTCAAAGTTAGTCTCTGCCTAGTAGCTGACAAAATTGTTTTATTTACACTTGTTGCTCGCTTGGTCTGCGTGGTCGCACAAATGTACATACATATGTATGTATGTATGTATGTTATGTAGTACATACTGAGTACCTCAACTGGCGGGTTGGAGAACAAGATTTTCGTGACGTCAACGACAAATAAACGATGAAACTGATAAATAAATAATAGAATATGTAAATGTTAAATTTATACTTTTGTTTAACGTTAAATGATTTCGATTAAAATTTCATTATAAAACTAAATAAAAAAGCAGCGAACAAAAAATGCGAATGTAACTGAACCAAATATACCCAGTTGTGCTGCTCAAAAGAAAAGTACGGTTGCGCTGAAATTCCATCTACAGCTATACCAAAATGACGGCTAAACAATTTTGCTTACTTCAAAAGCTTCAAATAACAAACTTGAGTTAGAATTTTATGTTTTCGATAAGAAAGAACGAACAATTGCACTGCAAATGAGCACAATGCCTACACCGGTTTGTCGAGCAACCAAATTTGATCCGAGTGGACAGAAATTCGTCGCAATTTACAACAACACTTAGTAACTAGTGTTATAATGAATTAAACTTTAAAAAAAATTTGGGTATAGTTGTAAATAAAAGACTTATTAAAATGCATGAAAATAGTACGAGCACCGCACTATTTTAAAGCAAACATTTTTAACAAACTGCTAAAACTAGCAACCCGTTTAGCGCGTTATAACAAACTTCGTGAAGAGAAATCACGCTGAAGATGGCATGGAGCTGAATAGCGTTCATCTGTGACCCGGATACGGCAAGAGGTGACGGCGAAGCGTTACTATATAGATGAACTCTGCACACTATAATTTTTATTAGGGCTGTGCGATTAATTGATTATCAAAATTTTGATTATTCATAATTTCGTTTACTCAATTAATCGACTAATTATGATTTTTGATTAATCAAAAAGAGTGTTTACTCGATTAATCAAGATTTTGATTAGTCAAAAAGAAAGTTCAATTGATTAATCGCTTTTTTGATTAATCGTTTCTTGAATAAAATGATAAATCATACATATGTATATTAAAACGGCACAAATTTAGAAGTTCCTTGAATATTTTGAAGCTGTTTGGTTTTTAATATTTTTTTGTTTCCAGCTATTTTAAGGCAAACTTTCACACAAAAAAATTAGTAAATTAATCAGTTTTTGATTAACCATTTTTGAAAATACTGATGAAGTAATCGATTAACTGAAAATTTAATTAAACAACTTAGTCGATTAATCGAATAAAGGCACAGCCACAATTTTTTTTTCGTAATTTTCTTTATGTTTATAAAAAAAAGTGGGCATGGTTATTATGCGATTTTACAAAATTTTATATAGCGAAATGTCTGGTGTGTTAAGAAACCCATATGTCTGTTGCTATATCTCAAACTTTGCATAAGTTATTTTATGCTGAAGAACTGCTAGGCGGGCATGCCTCAATATATATTAAAGTATATATTTACTTATATATGTACATATGTACGTTTATGTCATTACAATCAACCCTTAGGCAACAAAACGTTAATTTAAACTGTGCGCTAAACACAACTGAGTATAAACACAACCTAAACTCATGTACCCATATTTGTTATATACATACATATATTTAGAATTGTGTGAGAGAAGGGGTTAGGAAGAATGCCAAGGCTGCATGAGGACAAACGGAAATTGGAGCATTTCGTGTGCTATGTGCACGAGGTTCGTAAACATGTTTGTGTAGATTTGTGTTGGTCCATGTTAAATAGGGAGATTAATACTGTCACAGTAGGCACATAGATAGATATGTATGTTAATAGGTTCTCTTACCATAGTATGTACATATGTATGTATGTATGTATATATGTAGGTTATTTATAGACAAACTAAGCATGGCAGATACGGCATATTGCAACCACGTGGTTTGCATGCGCTTACATAACTAGCTATTGCCATTCGGTGAAAGTGAAACACATCGTACTTAGCATAATGGAAAGTAAAATTATGTATGTACATATGTATGTATGGGTTGTGAGATAATTTACAACAAAGCGGCAAACACTTTGTATTTCTATCTTCAGGATTTCCTAATCGATGCTTTAGTTTAAATATTGGAGGGATGAGGTGGTGATAAAACACCTTACGGAACAGGCTAAACAAAAACAATTAAACTACCGAGTTCTACCTATCTTATCGTTCAAATAAACGAGCGCCAAAAAAGCCACTCAGTTTCAAACACAAATTAAAGTGACTCTCTTTGCAGGTACCAACACGTTAGATGCAAACAAACTTGCAATGAGGCAGAGAAGAACAGAAACAAACACTGAAGATGACCCAGAACCAAGGTTATGACCGCAACCAGGTTATAAGGACACACTGAAGATGGGCACAGAACCACAATCGGGTTGTAAGGAACACTGAAGATGGGCACAGAGCCACAACCAGATTATAAGGAACACTGAAGATGGGCACAGAACCACAATCGGGTTGTAAGGAAGGCTGAAGATGGCCCAGAACCGCAACCAGGTTATAAGGACACACTGAAGATGGGCACAGAACCACAATCGGGTTGTAAGGAACACTGAAGATGGCACAGAACCGCAACCGGGTTATCATGAACACTGAAGATGGGCACAGAACCACAATCGGGTTGTAAGGAACACTGAAGATGGCATTGAGCCGCAACCGGGTTATCTCCAAACCCAATTTGAGAACGCTGACTTAGAATCGTTCCAATATAGCAAGATCAAAGATTACTGATGAAATTTTGAGTATGGGAGTAAGGCACGAGTATAAGGCCCTATCCTCCTCTCTTATCAAATGAAGTCTACGAGCAAGGAGTTACCAACCAACGAATCTCCACGTCCAACGAAATATTTGAAAATGGGAAGAGGCACACATTTTTGCACTCTAAAAAGCAATCGAGTAGTTATCAAGATTAAAATGTTTACAAGTGTAATTCAATAATATAAAAATTACAAAATTTTTCCAATTTAAATGTAATCGCGAACCAAACGTGTTGAACTGTCAGGGTTTAGGCAGTGCACTGATAAGTATATACATACATGTGTATGTGTGAATGTATGTATTTCCATGAATGAAAAAAAATTTATACATAAACATACATACATACAAACATACATACATACATACATACATACAATTTGATTTAATATATTTCACGCGTTGTTGTTGACTTGTTGACGTGTAGCAAGAGGGAGGAAAAAAACAACAAAAACAAAATATGTGGCGTAAGAAAAAACAACCACGAACAAAATAATAAATAAATTTACAAAAAAAAATGTATTTAGGAATATTAAATTATTTATTGTAACTTGATTAGTCTGTCGGCTACGAAATCACAATTTGACGTTTAATAAATTATTGCATATGTACAGTGGTGTGCATATAAATAGAGCACATGTTAAAAACAATTTTTTTTTAAGATTTTAGTTAATTTTAATAGAACTTATAAATAGACAGGCTTAAGGGGATTTTTTTATTTTTAATTTTATTTCAAAAACCTTTAAAGCGTACTTGTCTAGCAAGTCTGATTATCTGATTGAAAATTATTTATGTAAATTTCAACTAAATTTCTCTGCACTTTGAACCTTATTCTTATAACAAAAAAACCTAGCAGAGCACACATACACACTCAAAGTAGTACGCTATATCATCTATCCACCCTACTCATTGCAAAAAATACAACAGGGCTATTTATGCGCACACCACTGTACATGCTCGCTTTAAAATTGTACGTAACACGATGAGGCGAAACGGAAATTTACAATACGTTGAAGGGGAAATTTTTTTTTTTTGTATTTTTTTTTTTTTTTGTATTGAGCTTCGAACAAATAATCAGACTTGCTGTATGCGAGCAATGACAATGTTTTTTGTGTGTTGCTGGTGACTGATAAGTTTTATTTATTGACGTATTTAATACAATGTATTTCTTTGATTATAATAATGTATGTGAGAATAAAGAAAGCGAATAGAGAAAGCAAATTATCATTTTGTTTTATCAAAGAATGGTTAAAGCAACGTATAATGGGGAAACAGCAAACCAACAACACGAGCGTGAGCAATACGCGAACTTTCGACTTTTAATTCGGCAAAAGAAATGTGAATAATACTTTCGCGAATGGACAGTAGAGGGAAGGGAAGTCGTCGGTAGTTTTCAATTGACTTCAGCTACCTCCCGAACATTGTTCCTTTGGACTACAATGTCGGTCTTGATCTTATACCATCGAGGTATTTATAAAAACAAATAAAAAACATTCTAAAAATAGCTGCCTGCCATCATCTAATCTGCTTCAGCTAGCTAAGTAAATGCAAGAAAATAACAAAATATTTCATTTGTGACCATATATTACATCCAATTATTTATGGCAATAATGCAAACAATTTCAAAATTCTTAAATTCGTCATACACTATCTATTTAAAGCAAATACATTTCCCACTTTTAATGAGAAAAAAAAAATTTTATGCAAAAACAAGCAAGAATTTCTTTTCAAAAAGAGGAAAGCAAAAATTTAAATAAGTAATGTTATTGGTACGAAAATTTAATATTGTCATCAAGCAAAACTAATGTGCATACAGTAGCGTGCGAGATATTGGTAGTCCTATGCTGTGATCAATTGTGCCGAACGCTGCTCTAAATTATACGAAAGAATGAAGATTGTTTACCTATAGGCCAAGAAAAGTTGTGTTATTGACTAAAGGGAAAATACTTAGGTGGTATTTGAGTTGACCTTTGACCCAATTTGTATACGAACAATTAGAAAATTGTGAAGGATTAGCGAAAAGAATTAGCATAGATATATACCACGCCCGCTGCATTTGAACTGCTACTACAGGCAGGCATATCAATAAAAAATTCTAAAAAAGGGTTGCCACCTAATCCTAGTATATTATTTTTTTGCATACCAAAAAACAATTTAACATATTTTTATAAAGTTTTGCAGATTTATCGGTTACAATCCATGCCCTCTTAATTAAACGTGTTGCCATTTATGCTACTTTTAAAAGGTTGCCACCTATTTTATAATTACAAATTTATGTGTGGCCATGTGAACCACCGATCCTACTAATTTCATTCTTAAGTGCTTTTCTTAATTAAAAAGTCACGAAAAAATATATTTATATACCAAAAATATTCGAGAAATTCTACTATCTTAAATTCCCCTCATATTCAATTAAATTTTTGGCATTAGAATGACCTCATTATCGAAAATTAATTAAAATGGCATACAAATACATACATACAATATGTAAATGTGTTAATAAAAAATAATGTTTTTTCTACTTAAGAAACAGAAAAATCATGTTTGACCACACACGGAACTATTAAATTTAGCAAAAAAAAAAAAAAACAAAGAGAGAGAAAAGGCACGTCAACAACAACCAAATAGGAAAAAAAAAATATTAAACGCCAATATTTTTTGTTGTTACTGCTCATACGCTGTGTGTGTGTGCTTTTACATTTTTGAACATGACACAAGTGTCAACAGAAATCGTTTAAATTATTCCGTAATCTTTTTAGCCAATAAAAAACAAAAAAAAACATTAAACATTCGAAACGTGATCTGTATTTAAGGTATCATATTGAACTAGTAACTAGGCGACTGATTTTTTTTTGCTTTGTATTATTAATGCGTTTAAATACCAGATTTTGTATGAATTTTTCTATAATGTGCTACCCAACAAACACTGAAGAAATGATGACGGAAACTTTTTCCAACTTGAGAATCCAACATTTTTTTTTTAATAAAAAGCAAATAAACTCAAGATTTTTAAGAGCGAAAAACAGCCATTGACATTAGCGCTCAAGCGTAAATGTTTATTGGGTAAATTAATATATGTATGTATGTATAGCCATCGGCTTATTTACTAATATTACTCTTAACCAATAGCAGGTTGAGTTATAATTTTATTAGCATCTACTAAGTTTAGCTAAGTTGTTCAGCTTTGGCGTTCATTGACTTGAGCGTTGCTTTTTTTGGTATTTTTCTTTTCTTTTTTTTTTCAATTTACTATTTTTGTATTTATGCAAATTAACAAATAATGTTATGTTGTGAATAAATGAAATACGCAAAGGTGGCTATTACTTGGTGGATGATCAAATATTTTGTACTTGTCGTTATAAAATGTTGAATAAATTATATGATAATTAAATTGAAAAAAAAAAAAAAAATTAAAAAAAAAAAATTTTTAAAAATTCAATTAAAAAAAAAACAACATTCAAATGAAACAGGAAAGCAGGTGAACACGTACCAAACCTGCAAACTTTTACGTTCCTAGCTTTTTAACTGCAGAGTTATAGGCCAAAACTCATTTATCGATACAATCGATTGTAAGGGAGCTATGTATATGTTATATTACTCCGATCTTGCTGGACTTAACCTTCCTCATTGTTTCCATTTACCTTTAGTTAAGCACTTTGACGTAGCGTGATAACGTCATAAAACTGAATTTCGTATTTTCTTGAATTTTTGTCAGTTTGTCTAAATGTTTGTACGCGCATCACTCGGGAACCCCTAGGTATTTTTGCAGCTAGTTTTCACTAATGTGCTCTTAGTTATGTTACTTGAAGTTTCGCACTACTTTTAGAGCAAGGAAATCTATTGTTCCAGCTAAAACTGTACTCAAACAAATTTTTTTTTATATAATACAATTATAAAGGCGGCCTCTGTCTAAACATAGTAAAATGTAAGCATTCAAGCGTGTGAACTTCATTAGCTCAATAGCAGATAAATCAAAAATGCTTAGGCTAGGTAGAATAGTACAAATTCTTTGAATATCTAATGCTCTATCTCTTTGTATGTATGTTTGTGCGCATCACTAAATAACTACTGCAATGAATTGCTTGTTTTTGCCTTGCATAGACTGCTGGTGGTCTAGCTTGAAATATTGGACAGCTTATTAATTTGTTATTAAAATTAAGTCAACTTGAAGTTTCGCACTACTTTTAGAGCAAGGAAATCTATTGTTCCAGCTAAAACTGTACTCAAACAAATTTTTTTTTTTTTTTTTTATAAAGGCGGCCTCTGTCTAAACATAGTAAAATGTAAGCATTCAAGCGTGTGAACTTCATTAGCTCAATAGCAGATAAATCAAAAATGCTTAGGCTAGGTAGAATAGTACAAATTCTTTGAATATCTAATGCTCTATCTCTTTGTATGTATGTTTGTGCGCATCACTAAATAACTACTGCAATGAATTGCTTGTTTTTGCCTTGCATAGACTGCTGGTGGTCTAGCTTGAAATATTGGACAGCTTATTAATTTGTTATTAAAATTAAGTCAACTCTATAAAGCAATTTTTAAACATGTTGACATATTTTTTTTTTTTTAATTTTTTTATTTTTATTTTTTTTTTCATTGTTAATCTGTTATAAGCTTACTCTCATTTCTTTTTTTTTGAAATACGCTAGCAATTGTGTTCACGACATTGCCACTTGACATGCACCGCGGGCATACAGTGATTTGCATAATCAAATATTTCATGATTAAAAAAATTGAAAATAAAATAACAACAAAACACCTGTTTGCGCTTGCATTCGCTTTTTTAAACGTATGTAAATTGTATAAACACAAATGAATATTTAAAACTAATGAATGAGATGTAAATGATATGATATACATATCTACAAATGTGCACAAAATGTATGCTAAATGATAAACAAATTATAAACAAATTCAAACAAATATTATATGAAAAAAAAATAAAAAAAAGAAGCTCACATTTAATTAACGAATTAGTAGCGCAATTAATTGTTTCCCATTGGCACAGTTAATTAAATAATTATAGTAATTGTCATTATGTAAATATAATTAAATGAATTTTTGTTAAACAAAATTATGATTAAGTTGGCAATAGTTTATACACAAAACTCGCATACCCACGACTCTGACTTTCGAATCACTTCAGCTTAAGTTTTTTTTTTTTGTTTTTCAGACTCACCTGTAAAGAAAAGAGGGGAGAAAATATATAAAATTAGTATATAATTAAAATTAATGTTGAGAAAATATTGGAAAATTTATTTATGACCTTAATGAATACATCTCAACTATTTATAAAATTACAAAAACAAATTTATTGTTAGAGCAAAGCAGCAAAACCGCTGCGCCGATTTATTCCAATCAAGTTTGAGTTTAACTAATTTGTGTCACTGGAGGATATATTTTTCAAAAGTTATGTCAATAACAAATATGCTTAATTAAGCTAAAAAATTGAACAATAATGCCATGCATTTCTAAAACCCGTTGCTCTCTCTTTGGGCTCAACTAGCGACACGCTGAAGATGACAGAGATACATAGGTATGTACGTACACAAGGAGCAGCAAGAGAGTTAGGAGAGAGCAAGAGAGCTAGGAGAGAGTGAGAGCGAAAAGGGTGGATGAGACAGAGAGCTGGAAAAAGAAAGAAAGACGGAAAAGGTGATTGGGAAGGGAGCAAGTAAAGAAAGGGGGAATAAATAGAGAAAGGGGAATAGAAAGAAAAAACTGTGAGAAGGAGAAGGCGAATGGGAAAGGACTAAGTAGGAAAAAGAGGGAAAAACAGAAAGAAGAATAGTTATAATAATAGAAAAAGCTGCGCACCTCTTTTACGTCACACAAAGTTACGATGAATCAGTAAACTCACGCACTTCAATGGCAGGCGAAGAGCTTGAGACGCGATGCTTAAAGGGCTTGAACCTGGAATTTCGGGCTATAAGATACTCAAACAAAGTAAATGAGTTCAATAAGAGAGTGACTGACTGTATCTGCGAAGAATAGAGTTTTGAGAGTCACAGTTTTTTATAAAATTGCGAGGACATAGTTCCTGTAAAGTTATGACTTTTTAGCTGCCGAAGTGATGTTTTGGACCGCCTCTCCGTCGATACACCCCCTGGACTGTGTTTAAAAACTCGCCAACTGTCATATTTATTTAAAAATGCATTAGCCAAGTGAACGTTCTTGTAAACTCTTTCAAAGCTCAAACCAGAAGTAACCACACTGAATTTTGCAACACAAATTACTTTAGCACTGCACAAGCGAAACACTCATCTACTCAACAATGGAAGTGGAGTCAGTAGCTAAGTTTCATAAAAGGCATGACAATTAACAACACTTCTTAAAGCTTTAGTTAACCTTGAACAGAAATCAATCAAAATGCTTGAAAAACCAATAATACGCCAAGGAATTGTAGTAAAATAAGTAATTAATGAATTTACTACAAAACCACACAAAAGGCCAGCAAGGATGAAGCTGCGCTTGTTTGAGTTTTGGCTTTTGTTCAAATTTTGTATTCTTTTTTTTTTTTTTTTTTGATTTTTCAAAATAACTCTTAACCCAAGTCATAAATCATGCTGAAGCATAACTAAAAAATATATCTTATTTTTTTTTGTTTTCAAAGTAAATTTGTTTATGTTGTGCAAAGAAGTAGAAAATTAAAAATAAAAATAAGTAAATGTGAAGTATTTTTAAGGGTCAACGCTTGTAGCCATTGTAACTACTGTAAATTTTTGCTCCAGCTGAACTTCACGTTCATTGTACTTAAATCTTAAAGGATGCACAGCAAGTTAATAGGGTTTTATGAGTACTTAAATAAGTACAAGTATGTTTGCTGTGCAAGTCAGGCGCTCAGCATTGTGCGATCGTACAAACGTACAAACATGCGAAAAGCGAAAAAAGACGTGCCAAGAAAAATATTTCAATTAAAAAGCAATAACCACAACAGACAATTTTTGTTTTTGTACGTTTCAAATTGCTTATGGCTAGTACTTTCTTGCCAGTGTGGCTGCTTGGGATGCATGCATGATTGCGTTAACAGTGGTGTGGAGAAAAATTCAAATAGTAAAAATTAATTTAAAATTATAATAAAATTTAACAAAACAAAAAAAAATTTAACAGAACTTGAAATAAAATTTAAACTGTATATTTTTAGCAAACTTTACAAAAAAATTTAAAACAAACAAATCTACACAACTTTTTTTTTGTTTTTTTTTTTTAAAAATTTTTTTTGATTGTTTTACCGGATTTGGGTTAATTTGAAATAAAAACAATTAAATTAAAATAAATTTTTTTTTCTATAAATTTTTTGTTCTAATTCATTTTTATAATTTTTTTTTAATTATTTTTTTATTTAATTTAATTTACTTAGCTTACTCTCTTACTCTTACTCTTTTTTTTGTGATATTTTTTTTAACATTTTTTTGTATAAGTTAATATTTTTTTCTAATTTCTTTTTTTAAGTTTTTTTTTATAATTTTTTTTTTACATTTTTTTTTTTAATATTATTTACTTAACTTTATTTCGTAATTTTTTCTTGCTTACAAATTTTGGATAAATACTTAAGGACGATTTTTAAAATTTTTGTATTAACTTTTATTTATAATTTCTTTTTTATTATTTTTTTTTCTATTTTTATTTACTTAACTTTTTTTCCGATTTGTTTTTAGCTTATCTTTTTTTGTGATATTTTTTTTAACATTCTTTTTTATTATTGAGATTTTACACAAACAACAAGCTTGTGTTTCTGGTCTTTATATTTGAAGTATCCTGGTTCGGTACGAGCTATAGACCTATTAATAATTTTTTCTGCAGCGAAAAATTATTGTTGTTTTTTATAAATAAAATTTTTTTTCTAATTTCTTTTATTACTTCTTTTTATAATTTTTTTTATTTTATCTACTTAACTTTATTTTCTAATTTTTTCTTGCTTATCTTTTTTACATATTTCGGATAAATACTTTAGGAAGGATTTTAAAATGTTTTTTATAATTTTTTTTTGTTTTTTTTACAAATAAATTTTTTTTTTTTTTAATTTTATTTACTTAACTTTATTTTGTAATTTTTTTTGCTTATCTTTTTTTTGTAAATTTTTTTAAACAAATTTTCACTTACTTTCTTTTCCTTTTTTCTTAAAATTTTTTTTTCATAAATTTCATTTAAATTTTTTGTAAAAGCTTTTTTTAATTTGTTTTTCAAATTTAAAAAAAAAAAAATTAATTTTTTTTATTTTATTTACTTAAACAAATTTTCGATAAATTCCTTGGGAACAATTTTTATTTCCCTTTTAAAAAAAAGCATACTAATTTTCATGAAATATGTATTTTGAAAAAAGTTAACTTTTAAAATTTGTCATCCCAGTTTGGGATGCTTCGATTGATTTAGTTTTCTTTGTTAAAATCTGCTTTGCAAAATTGAAATTTTTTAGATATATTTTTTTTTTTTTTTAGTTTTTAAAATTTATTTTTATTTCAAAGAAGGAATAACTTGAACTTGAGCTTAAAAATTTAAAACAATATATATATATGTATATTTTTTTTTTTTTTTTTCATTTCAAAGAATTTTTATTTGCTCATTTCTGTGCCGCCATTTTTCTGCTCTTAATTTTTTTTTATGGACATTTTTTTAAATTTCTATTATCTTTTTTATAAGCGCAAAAATTTAAAATATTTTCCTGTTTAGTTCCTAAATAAATTTAATAAATTTAATAATTTTTTTTTTCTTTCGTTTTTGCTTTTTGTTTTAATTTCAAAACAATTATTTTACATTTTAACAAGTGACATGACTACATGACTTTCTCCAAAAAAAATTTCATACTTCTGTGTAAAAAAAAAACACATTATCTTAACATTTCCTCACGCTACTAATTTTCAACACACAACTGTTATATGCCTACCTGTTACCTGCACAGTAGTTGTACAGTAGTAAATATGTTTACTTGTAGCAACACGGTGGCAAAATCGCCAAGTTCGACAAGGTATTTGTGGTGGCCTATTGTTAATGTGCATGTGTGTGTGTGTTTGTATACTCGCGGCTTTGGCCAACAGAATATGGTAAGAAAAAAGCAAATATTTTAATTATAATAAAATGAAATGCTACTTGAAAGGAGCAATAATTTGTTAAGCTTTAAGGGCATTTCGAGTTTTCAGTTTTTGTGTTGAAAAAATATTTTTTATGGTCAAGTTTTTTGTTTTTGTTGTGTGCATTTGTTTGTGTTTTTGCGGCAAACATTCAAGTTCCATAGAAAATCAAGCAATTTAACGAAGAAATAATGAGTTAAGCATGGAGGAGGAATTACGCTACGGAAAACGTTAAGAATTGGCAGCGAAAATGCGGAGATTTGAGTTAAAAAAAAAAACTCAAAAACGGACACAGATGTTGTGATGTGGTGGTAAAGTTAGAAAATACGCAACGACAATTCATTTGTGTTTATTTGTTTGCAAACGAAGTGTAATTAAGCACTGCAACCTTACAAATTAGATTAAAAGTAGGTAATCGAGGCAGAAGACGATTTTTTATTATCAAAATTAGTAATTCATGATAATGACCTGCTGGGGGATTTTACATAATTCTGGCGGATTTTTTAGACGCAACCTTTTTTGCAGTTAGCATAACTGACTCGCGGATATCCATTTGGGGTTTATTCATAATTCCCCTTTTCCTCCTTTCGTATATTATTAATCGTCTATCATATATCTATCACTCTTGCAGACATTTAAAGGGAACTAGAAATCACCCAGTGTTTGAAATCAACCAAAAAAGGTTAATTTTATTTTAGTTACTTGCTCTTTCTTTTAATCGCCTCCTCTCAAATCTTTTCTTTTAATATATTTTGATTTTGTTTGCTTTACTCTTTTGACTACAGCCTCATTTTTAATAAATTTTATTTCTTTCTACGTCATTGTTTCCTGTTCCTGGTTTCTTGCTGATACTTTCCTTCACTTATATTTATCTTTCCTTGTGATTTCTTTTCTTATCCTTCTTTACTTAATTCTATTTTATTTACATCATTTGAGTTCAAATATAAAAATAATTTATAAATCAAGTAAAACAAAATAATCTAATATAGTTCAATTTAATTTCATTTCATTTCATTTCATTTTATTTTATTTTATTTTATTTTATTTTATTTTATTTTTTTTTTTTTATTTATTTATTTTTTTTTTCATTTTATTTTATATTTTTTATCTTTCACAGACTTTACGGCATACAATATCTAGCTGCTCCAACCATAGCTTCTCAGCTGCGCATATATCCGCAATAGATGCATAATGGATAAATAAAATAATAGCTGGTCAAATCACTCACTCATTATGAAATCACTTGGTCAGTTTGCACGCTTTGCTAACATTCTCTCACCAACATTTAACATTTGTAAAAAATGAAAAATCAAATCACAAATGCATGGGGCAACCTTTTACATTGTAAAAAAAATGTTTGCCACTTCATACAATGTTTTCCAAAAGCAAACAAACAATGAGAAGAAGAAGCAATAGTACAAAAAAAAGAAATTTTAACACAAAGTATGTTTGTTTGTAAAAGGTGAGTCAGTAAAGTTAATGAATTGCTGCTTTGCATGTGGTCGAATGTGAATAGTGCGAGAACAATAGGGAATACTAAATCATAAAAAAGAAAATGGAAAACCAAAAAAAAAACAATACATCAATAAAACACAAAGAGATGGATATGAAATTAAATAATACAAGAGATAAGTGGAAGGATAAATGCAGATGTGTGTGCATATTTTTTCAAAGTCAAGTACTAGAAGCAAACGAAAAAAAAACAACAACAACAAGAAAAAAAGGCGGCAATACATGAGCACCAACCACGGCATGCCACCAGCCCCTACACTTTACTAATTTACACATTTTATTACGGTTAATTGCGGGACCAACTGGCAAGCATATGTTAGATACACGAATTGTATTCATAAATATTATAGGGATGCGACGAAGGTGGGTTTACGGAAAGACAATGTAGAAGTAATTTTGAGATATAAAAAAAATGGAAGAGGAGTATACAGCATGGAGAAGTTTAAAAAGATGGAAGAACAGCCGATTTTCAAGCAATTTCAGAGGTTTGGAATGTGTACTGCATTGCCTACGCGGAAGTTCCGACCTTTCGGAAACATAGGGAGTTGAGGATGAGGAAGTCTAAAAAGATAATTAACTGGAAGCACCGGCAACTTTTGAGAAATTAAAGGAGGTATGCATGATTTTGGATGTTACTGCATTACCGACCCGGAAGATCCGACTTTTCGGAATATTGATGAGTTGGAAGAGGCATAGGTACACATTATAGAGAAGTCGAAGAGCAGATTTTTTGAACAATTTATGGGGTTTTGAATGTTTACTACCTTACCGACCCGAAAGTTCCGAACTTTCGGAATCTTAGGGAGTTGAGGGTGGGGTAGTATAAAAAGATAACAACTTTTGGGCATGCTTTTTTGAAGTTTGCTACATTACCGACCCGGAAGTTCAGACTTTTGGTCATGATTATTGGAAGTTTACTACATTACCGACCCAGCAGTTCCGACTTTTAGGAATATTACTGAGTTGGAAGAGGCGTAGGTACACAGCATTGACAGCAATTTAAGGACTTATGCATGGTTTTGAATGTTTACTACATTACCGACACGAAACCGAAAATATGACTTTTTGCATTCTCAATCGAATATTCGCAACATCCCCACTTTAGTCAGCAGTATCAGCCTTAAAGTAGATAGTATCTTTTTAAGAATCAGAGGAAACATAAAAATAGCATATCTTTGATGTATGATGATCAAGTAGAATAACAATTAAATAATTAAAAAAAAAAAAGTAGGCCAACCGCAGTGTTGGGAGCTATGAACTCGAAAGTACTTTAATGCTTAATGTACATATTTACTTAAATAGTCATTATTTGATTGTTTTGCTTCCGTCGTAGTAACCCGAAACTACAACTCAAGTGTTGGCAACACAGTGGGAGGTGAATGAATGAAACAATAGATTTCATTTTAACGCAACAAGGCAAAGTGAGCGAAGGAAGAAAAATAATATTTTTAAAGTATAAAAAAAAGTTATAGCCAGAGATGAAATATTTTCTATCTATACTCATCCATGCTTCTGCATCATCCAAGATGAAGGTACTTTAGAATGTGTTCCAAATTCGTCGAGATAGAACGTTACTTTTGATGTTTTCTCTTAAAAATTACACTCGGAGTTTTCTCAAGTAAATTTTCTGGAACATTTATGGACCTTTCTGATATGCCGAACTCGTGTAAAAACATGTATACGTTGCACGAAGATACGCCTCCCATCGACATAAGAGATATCACCAAGAGCACAATGATCACGCAACACATTACTCGCACCGAGTCGTTAGATGCATTCGTCAGATCGCTGCCTATGAACCACGTTCGTACAAAAAAGGCTGCCAACAATCAGCTGAAACTAAAGCAACAAATCCTTATCGCTTACACTTCCCAAACTTTCGGGAATTATTACAACAAAAGCAGAGACAAGTGCTATCAACTGTTGGTGCGAGTAGCTAAATGTAACCTCATTTCGACCCATGGGTGCCTACAACTATGTACAGTTGCAATTCCCGTTTTGGCATTACAGCTCGTGTTGTATTTCATACCAATTTTGTTGAGAAGAAAGTTCTTTCACCTGCCGCCTTACTTCCAAACCAATCTTGCTTAATTACAGAAATCCGGCAGCACTAACACACTTTGAGCAGGTTTTCTAAGAAAAACGCGTGCGGAGGTGTCAAGCGGTCAATAACTTTATACAGCACATAATACTAGATTTACTTATTTGGTTAACATAATATCACATTGTTATTTCATCAAGAAGACAATAAAAAAAAAAACAAAAAAAAAAAAAAACAATAAGAATGAATAGCGCTTTAATTGTGCCGTACGATGTGAACGAGTTGTAGTAATGAAAAATGGAGTATTGAAGTGTGTTGTGCATATAAATAGTTGGAATTACTAACGGTACATTTTGTGTATGTCTCTCTACGCACCAACAAGTTGTGTAAGTCGCAATTGACGGCGAAATATGAAGAACGCAAACAATAAACTGGTTTCCTGGCAAATGCAATTGAGCATAGTAGCCAAGACTAGATTTTTACCGTAAGTCAATATTTGTCACTTGTCACGCATCTACGTGCATATATATATAGACATATTGGTTTAACAGTAATAATGCTTTCATATAAAATTTGTGAGCTGTGCTTCAAGACCCAAATATGTTACAACCAGCCGGAAGCAATGCATCAACCAAATGGTATGTGTGTTAATTGTCAAAACGTGAAATAGGTTACATCAGCTGTAACCCATTTAGAGTTTGAAAAGGCATTTTAGTTAATGTAGCATTTGAAGGCATAAGACGGGTTGTGATGGGAACGACTTGTTTGACTTCTTAAACCTTTGGATTGAAGACTTTAATGATCTTTCAGGATCGGCATACCTGATTGGAGCTATATTTTAACAAACTGTGGCCTATGTGCGAACCAGGAAACATCAGTCCATGCAGCTTCTTCAACATGTGCGGCACTCTTCGTGTCGTCCCACAAAACAGTATTCAGTTTGGCACGCAATTGTGTAGAGCAGTATTTCTTCTTTTGAGAGCATACAAGTTATGAGGCACTTCGCTATATCATTGCGGTCGCATTTGTTTTAATTTGAGGTTAATTTCTGTTTAGGTGTGTGGGTAGGAGAATCGAATGTGCTTTGGTTCAGGTAATTATTACTCATAACTTCAGTAACGCTTGGGTGATTTCTTTGTTCTCATTGAAACTTTACTTCAACTCAATTTGCTAATTTGCCTTCGAAAAGAAATATCAATCAGCAGTGCTTCCATTAAACAAATCAGGAGAATAAGGGTGAGATGTTTTAAAAATATTACGCTAAAATATCCAGTTGGGCATAGTATTCGACTGTCTTTAAATAACTACCATATATGTATTGTTTCAGAATCTGTTTGGTTGTTCCTTGCGTTGCAAGCTCATCAATCATAAAATTGCCTTTGAAAATGTTATGATCCTGCATGCAGTTGAGTTAGAACGCTTCTAAAGTACGAACTGAACTATTTTCTGCTACTTGACTTAACTACAGTTGAGCTCAAAGTCCTTAGGTTGTTGCTTGTCTACCTCCCCCCCACAGATATCACTTCCTTAGAAGCTGGTTCTATTGATGTTCTCCTGAGTTTTATAAAAACTCTCGGCTACTTTATTGTTTTGCTTCCAAACTAATTGTGGAACTGCAATAGTTTCTTTATAAAACTTGTAAAGAAGTGTCAGTTCATCTGTACGAAAAGTTTAACTCTTCGAACTCAGGCTAACATATTTCAATATTAATGTGTATACTCAGTGAACAGTTGCATTATCTCCATTTCCTCGTTATTTTTTCCTCTGATAACCAATTATATAGTTGCTTTATCAATGCTTTCAATACTGAGCCATTATATTTTGAATGTGATTAAATTTTTGCATACTTTGCAAGTTCTTACGTTGTTGATTTCTACCCTCATTCATTAATTTATTGTGTTGATTATTTTTATTATTTTCGTTAGCTCGATCTCTTATTTCATTATATGTTTGTGCATAAATTGCTTACTTTGTTGTTGTCTTTAGTTTTTGTTTTTGTATTTTTTTGTTGTTGTTTTATTTTTTCAGACATATCATTTTTATTCCTCTACTTGTTGCTTATACATCATACATTGTATAAAATTTTTGTTATTTGAGTAGATAAGAAAAATTCGCCTAATATTTATGTAAACTAAAGCTTCCAACAACAAAAATACTGTATACGGAATATATTGTGTATATAATGCTCGTAAAGCACGCTAACATTGTTTCATGCTAGTTCCTGTAGTTGAGCCAGCTAATATTTGTGATTCTAGAAAATGTAATTTGAGGTTATATAGAAATAACATACTCAGTAAAGTAAACAAATAAAGATCGCATAGTTAAATATTTTCACAGGGCTCAGCACTTTCGTATCTTAATCGCTATCATGGCAGTTGTTGTCGTCTGTGTCGTTCTAAAACAGTGGTGCACTGTGATAGAACGCTCATTCAAAGCGAAGCTCTCTCAGCTGTCGCTGTGAAGACGTTCGTTTTGAACATAATCTTTAACTGAATTTAGTTAGAGAAAATCATGGCTCATAAAGTAGTTCTAAACATACCTATGTAAATTGAGAGAGCGCGATTTTGTTTCAAGTGGTTCCATCATGTGTTGAGAAAGCCTTTGAGTCAGCCGCTTCAAAACGCGCTCCTCGGACTCGTGAATTCGTGTAAAAATTCTTCACAGCTCAGCACCTTCACACACTCGATTTGTAAATAAAATACTTGTAAATTTACTCAGCTCCATAAATCTCCTATGCACACAACTGGTTTTTATATGTGGCCGCAAATCAAGTACCTACAATTTTCCAACCACTTGCCTTTCTTATCTTTCGTTTTCTTTAAATAAATATTGCACATGCGTACATACATATGTATATCTCTGTTTTATTGTGTGTATAAATAAAAAAATTTTATGACTTCACACCTTAATTTACTTTTATTTCTATTTAACTATAAACAAAGTGCAAGCCTTATATTGCCCATCTTAATATCTGCCCCTTACATCATAAATTGTTTTCATGTTCTACCTGTTAAAAAGGGAATCTTTTGGTTGTTCTTAGCAAAATACCACCGAATTTGTTTGCTTAACTCAACACAATCTATAAATGCGTTTTGCTTACTTTTGAATTTTTTCTTTATTTAATTTTTTTTTTTTTTAATGTCTCGTGTTCTCCTCCGCTAGCACTTTGAATGTTTTTTGAGCCCTCTTTCCCACTGTTTTTATTTGATTTGACGCAATTTTCACACATGATAAGAGCTGCAGATTGCTGAGTCGCACAGTGGTGTCAAATGATAGAAAAGTGCCAAAAAAGAGTAGTGTTGTGCCAGACATTGGTTGAGTTGGCGCTGGAACTCTAAACACCGCAAAGGTTGACCACAGCTAGTTAAAACCCGCGGCAAGATATGACTGAGGTAAGAGGTAAGTAGAATGCCCAATCGGACGATTCAAGGTGTTAATCTCATTGCCTACATCCGTAAAAGCAGCCCTGATTAGTAATTAGTATAGACGGATTACTAATTAGCTAATTAATCAAGGATTTTTTAATTGGTAATGATTATTTCAAATGGTTTTCGAGAAAGGGCGATTAAAAAAATCAATTAGTTTAAAATTTTCAATTCAATTAAAATTAATCAAAAAATAAATCCAAAATAATCAAAAACAGTTTTCAATTAAACTAAAATAATCAAACAAAACCAAAAATAATCAAAAACAGTTTTCAATAAATTTCAAAATAATCAAAAAAACCAAAAATAATCAAAACTAATCAAAAACAGTTTCCAATTTAATTAAAAATAATCAGAAACTAAAAATAATCAAAACTAATCAAAAACATTTTTCAATTAAATTAAAAATAATCAAAAATAATCGGAACTAATCAACAAAAGTTTTCAATTAAATTAAAAATAATCAAAAATAATCGGAACTAATCAACAAATGTGTCAATTAAATTAAAAATAATCAAAAATAATCACAGAGTTCATTTAAATTAAAAATAATCATAAAAATTGAAAATAGTCAAAACTAATCAAAAACAGTTTTCAATTAAATTATTAATAATCAAAACTAATCAAAAACAGTTTTGAATTAAACTAAAATTAATCAAAAAACTAATCAAAAACTTATCAATTTAAATTTAATCCAAAAAAAAACCAAAAATAATCAAAACTAATCAAAAGTTTTATTTTTAAAATTTTCCTACAACTTTAGTCAATTTTTAACCACTGTTCAAACGAACGTATGTAGGTAAGAACGCGAAGAACGCACGATATATTCATGGCCAAGCGCAAGCGCGTTCAATTGATTTATGACGGCGTTGCAGCGAGACGAAATTGATATTTGCTTAAAACTAACACAGGCACACACACCCAGCGTTACATAACACATTTGTTTACATAACATATTTATTTACAGAATTTTCCCTTTTTTATGGATTTTTCTCAAAAATGGCGCATGGTTTGTAATTACATGGTTTGAGTGACTACTTTTTTATTTGAAGTTGAAGTGAGGTGATTTTTTTTTATTTTATTTAATTTTTTTTTATTATTTTTTTAATTGAAAATTTTTCAAATATTAGTTAATACAATTTCAGCTTTGTTAATGCTTTTGTCAATTTGCGTTGTCTTGGCAAGCAAATAATCAAAGAACACATTTGCACTTCTCTTCTTCTCATCCGGTTTGTATTTATTTGCTTAAGAAAAAGTCAATGGGAAAGCAATATGACACGATATCGCACGTTTTATCGTATACATGTGTGATTTTTTTTTTTTTTTTGGGAAAGGCAAACAAAAGCTTCATTTTTCAAATAGTTCTATTGTACGAGTAAATAAAGATTCAAACATAACTATGGCTCTCCCTTTCATTTCGTTTGATATTTTATAATACGCGCTTATAATAGAACTTGCGATATCATGTAGTTAATGATGACAATCGATACCGATACTTTTTACAGTATTTTTAAGTGCTGATTTGTAAGGCAGCCCGACACTTTGCGCCACTCACATATACTTACACGCTTCTGTTATAACAAACAAATTCGCATAGCAACGCTCACTTACTAGCTCTAACTGAAAGGAGAAACGATAAAAAGTGACTCATTGAGTCACTTTGCGTTCTACATAATACTACGAAAGATGTATGCAGCGCTACGATCATAATATACGGAGTTTTGGGTGACTGCAGACTTCGATCGTGAGAGGGAGAATGAGAGGGGTAGCGGAAGGGGAATGACAAGGCAAGAAGAAAGAGAAGACGAAGAATAGGAAAAAAAAGAGTGAGGAAGCTGAAAAGGATGGGAATAAAAGGTGAGATAAGAATTATGGAGAGATGGGGAAAACGAGGAAGACGAACAGGTGAAGATAAGAAGCCAGAGAAAGAAGGATAGCGGAAGAGGAATGACAAGGCAAGGAGAAAGTGAAGAAGAAAAATATGGAAAAGAGTGAGGAATTTAAAGATAATGGGAAGAAAAGGTGAGTTAAGAATTATGGAGATACGAGGATAAAGGAGGAAGACGAACAGATGAAGATAAAAAGCCAACGAAAGAGAAAGCGTGAGATGAGAAAGAAAGACATGACTCATATACTCGGTTCGGACAGGGTCTACTGCGTCTGTTGGTCTCCACTAGTAGAGAACAATAGAGAACCAAAACTTTCAAACAAAATAGATAGTTCTGTGATAGCATTCTAATTTCAATTGCTACTCGTAAAAGCATTCTAAAGCGCTTTGAATTTGACAACAGTTTTCTTTAGTTCTCATTAAATTTTCCTTTCCTCTCATTAATTTTTCACAATTTTTTTCTTGCCTCGAAAATTATTATTATAAAATTGCGCTAGTTATCTAATGAGTCAACAAACAAATTTCACAGACGTTGGAGACTATTTTTGCTGGGTGTGTATTTTATTTTTAGACAAATTTAAAATAGAGCATGAAAAATTTACGTCACGCCTTCTACAGTATGCTTGTTTACCTTTTACAATTTGTTTCGTTTAGAATACAGAAAAATTCATAAATATATTAACACACAAAAATTGCTACATATTTAGCCTCAATTCTTCAAACAATTATAAATAGAAATTACACATGCGATGTTAAGGGCAAACTAAGTGCAAAGTAGAGTGGGGTGTGGGCGCGCTAATTTTGAGTATTGACACAGTAGCACAGATACGAGTGTCGGGGGCACTGAGGTGACACAAGAAAATTTTTTTTTTTTTTTTAACACACCTTTTTGTTGATGCTTAGTGTTGAGCGTGTATGAATTAAGTACACAAGCGCAAAATAGCCCAACTACTAAGATGGGCAGAAGATGTTTTGGAAGAAGCAAGATTAAAAGGATGAGAATCAACTAGGTTTCAAAAATTGGCAAACATCGTAAATATGTTTGCTTTACATGTCGATTTGATTAAACAAGCACAGTGTGCGCCGCATCAACTCAACCACCAACTTGGTGCGGTGTTACAAAGTGCTCCGTATGCTCTTCATCAACCACCCACTTGGTGCAGTGTTACAATGTGCTCCGTGTGCTTTGCATCAACCTTGTTCACTTGCTCTTGTGCTCCATTTATTGGCGCTTGTGTTTGCTGCATTTGTGATGCATCGAAGTGTGCGCCCGTATGTGCGCCACACTTTTGCACATTAACACAACACTGTGCGGTGTTACTCAACGCTAATGCAAATGTATAACACATAGCAATATATAGCAGACATTGTATTTGTAGGTTTGTGTCGCAAAAATATATGGCACATTTAGCTCGTAAACACCAAGTGCTTGGCAGCGACACCCGCGCACACAGCAATCAACAGTGCAGCTCTTTCTAATATCACATACCTAAGTTTTATATTTTTTGGTCACTTTTATTAATGTTTATTTTCATTATTTTGCTAAAACAAACAAAATGCATATTTGTCATAAATATGAAATATCATACATGTGCATATACATATATATATATAAAATACACACACGCACACACATATACAAAAAAAATATATAAATATGCCGCTACACGTCTCTTGACCGTAAATATGGTCGTGACAATATATGTATAGTAGATATCTGCATTTTTATTACGTTAAGTAAACATACTCAACTAAGTACATAACAACAACAACAATAAATGATAAATTCAACCCTTTCACCAAATGGGCACAACATATAATATTTATAAAGGTCCAGTCTCTAGTGTGTGTACACAATTTTTTTTTTTTTTTTTTGTCACTGGCTTAGTTAAGGGTCTGTTGTTGTCTGCACCAAAAAGCGTAACTAGTTTCTAACCAAACATATGTACAGCTGTGTTCACTAAAATAGTAGTGAAATTAAATTGGGTTTCGTTCAAAGAAATAAGTAGAAAATCCAATTTTAATAATTTTCATTTAAAATATAGCAGGAAAGTTAATTATATTTAAAAGGTTGTTCATCAATTTGTTGCCCGAATTTTTAGAAAATATTTGAATATGCAGTTGTGTAGACCAATCAATTTTAGTATAACATTGTGTAAATTAGAATACGCCCAAAAATTTCTCTGAATTTTCAGCATTTTTTTCGTGAAGGGTGTTGAGTGATTTCTACCATAAAACGCTAGATGAAAAATTACTTGACAAAAAAAATTCTCAAAATTCAGCGAAAATTTTGAGGTACTTCCAACTTGCACATGCATTCACTCAAATTGATTGGTCTACAAAACTGCGAACTCAAAAAGTTTCTAAATACTCTGCAAAAAAAATATTGAAATTTTGGTGTAAATTTTTAAAAATTTAATCAACTTTCCTGAACATTATGAAATTTTTAAATTTTTTTTGTATGTGGTTTCTATTATGGAATTTGTTATATTTTAAATGAAAATTATTAAAAATACAGCTTCTTTTTATTTCGGCGAACCATATACAATTTAATTTCACTACTATTATAATGAACACAACTGTACATATGTATATACTCACATACTGTTCTGTAAATACGATTATGGCATTGTACTTTCATTTTGTGACACTTTTGTTTGTCCAACACACAAAAAAGGGGCATAGAACTGATATGCATACAAAAAAAAAAAATCAAAGTCATTTTAATTTTTTGTTTGACCGTCACCAAAATCTACGTTCGTTTTCTTTTATTTTTATAGCCATTACGTGCTTGTCCATCAACCCATCATACGGGTTTTCCAGCTATTTATACATAACATTCATTCATCTAGTCCAATTGCCGACCGTACAAAGTAGGCAGCTGAGTCTATTTCACTACTTCATACTTTGCCACTAAAAATGATTTCGCTTTCATGTGAACAGGGTGCTAGCTGAAGATGGCTACAAGCAGAAAGTGAATCACAGTCAACAGAACATCGTCAGACTAACTCCTCGTAGAACCTAAGACAAAGACAAAGTGACGTTGCTGAATACAAAAAATTTTTCCGTTTTATATATTTTTAAAGGTTTAATGGCACGAGTGAGAAGTCAATGAATGAAGAGAAAAATATGATTTCAAATGATGAGATCCGTCTTGAAATGATCATGACATAGGACACTTAGAGCTGCACCTCAGCACACTTTCCGGCATAATCTATTTGGGAAAAGTTCTACCACCGCACCGTGACTATAAAATGCGAACAGAATAACAACTTCCCTGAGCAATGAGTCATATGTGACTCTAAAAGTGTATTGAAATAAGTTCATGAGTCACATGTGACTCATTTGTTTATACAACTTTCGGAAGAAGGTCCTATATGCTCACATGTGACTTATTAAAAGTGTTAAACATGGTTTTTTTTTTTGCTACGTTCATGAGTCACATTTGACTCACAAAATTATTTATAAAAATAATATTTTATAATATATGTTCCTATTACTCAGTTAATCAATAATATTAATTAATACAAAAAACTAGTGGACGTGGGGCATTCACAGAGCGCTTTGTATGGGGACAGGGAAGTTGTTAAAATTGACTAAATACTTTTAAAACAACAAAATTTTCAAGAAACAATTTCTTGTTATTCTTTTAAAAACTGTTGATTAATCTCTTCAAAAATGTGCTCTGAAGATGGCACATCAACGCAAAGTGTTTGGCGCTATAACAAAACTGTCAGAGAAAGATCTAAAAAGGTACCAAAATATTTCAGAAATTTAATTTGTTTCAAATCAAACTTCATCATTAGACACCCTGTATTTGTAATAGTTTGAGATGACAGTTGTCCGGTGCGAGTATGTGCGCACACATAAAGTATATCTAAGTGAGAGTGTTTCAATGTGACCCAGAGTTATTTTGTGGCAAAATTGTTACGCTCAACATAGCCATACATACATCTATGTATATGTATATGTATGTATGTGTAGTATATTGCCATTCCATTATCCATTTTATGGCAGCCAACGTATTTGGCATGCCAACTAATCGTCGCTTTCGTTTGCATAACAAAAGCTTTTACTTCCCGCTACCGTTCCAACTGTCGGGTTATGCTTGGAAATGCTCTTTCATGTCTGTTCCACTGAGACCATTGAAAATTTTGAAAGTGCACATTTCACTTTTTTGGACGAATTTTCATTTGCGTATTTTCTTGATTTTTAATTTTATTGTTTCTTTTATGTTTAGTTAATTATTGTTGTAATGTATCATCAAAGTTTTATGACGCCTGCAGTCAGGCCCGTGCGCACGGGGGGGGTTTTGGGGGTTAAAACCCCCCCCATGGCCAAATCTAAGTTGCAATGATTTTGCAAAAGTTTTCAAAATACAGTTTATAAATCTTGTATTGAATCTTGACTAATAATTTTTGGCAAAATTAGTTAAAATAATTTTACGGAAGAAGAAATTGGTGAAAGTTTCAAAGAATAAGGTTGGCCAATACATAAGTCCGGCACTTTGAATTGCACTTGGAGCTTAACGAAATTACAAAGTTGTGTAGCGTATGGGCATTTTTTTTTTAATTTTACTGATGGAAACAGTGAGCAGTTTCAATTAACAGAGCGAATGAACTGCAAGGCTCAATTATATGAAAGATTTCGAGTGTTTTCTGACCCTTTTTGTTGTAGGCGTAAAGAGAATAGTGAGAAAATGAACGTTGGAGAGCAGATGAGCGACAACGTTAAATTATTTGAATGTTTCCAAACATTTTCTGAGGTTTTTTTTTTATTTTACCTAACAGAATATAAAGATCGCATTTTTCATGGACGTTTATCAATAGTCTGGCTTTGGTTTGTTAATCGTCGATATCTAAAACTGCTCAGCTACAGAGAAAACCTCACCAGCTAAGTAAGGTAGATAAAAAATAGATGACACAATTAATAAATAATTAGTTGACAGCGAATAGTTATTGTAAAGAATAAAGATAAGAATCAAAGGATATGAAAGCAAACTGTTGCTATGTATTTAGGATAGAAAGAATTGACTTTTTTATGCTGCATAGTGAGTCTGAAATATCAAACGTAAAAGAATGAGAGTTATAATCTTGACACTAACAACGAAAAGGCTGATTTAATTCAAAATTAGTTCGGCACTCTTTCAAGATAAGTGGTTTAAAATGTCTTGATGGACGAGAAGGTACATTGAAGTTCACTTCGCTCAAAAGAAACGGGCTTACGATTGAACCATTTAGTAATTTAATCATGAAGACAATTCCAAGCATTTCCCTCCGACTAGAAAGGCTGTGAAGATTAATTAGTTTTAAGCGACTCGTATACGATGGCAAATTATACAAGGGATCCCAGTGCAGATCTCTTAAGGCAAATATTAAAAATTGTTTTTGAACTGATTCTAAGCGATCCACTTGGACCTGGTAACGTGGGTTCCAAATTATAGAACCGCATTCAAGTATCAGTCTAACTAATGTAGTAAAGTAGTTACATAAATTCTTTAGACCATCGTTTAACAAATGCTAGAACGCCTCTAGCTTTATTGACTGTTACGTTAATGTGGCAGTTAAAACTGAGTTTTTAGTCCATAGTAACCCCAAGGTCAACAACATCATACATTTGCTCAAGATTATAATTTTGTATTGTATAGGAAGCCGGATTTGAAATTCCTCTCGAAAAACGCATGTATTTACATTTCTTTAGATTAAGCGGCATATAATTTAAATCGCACCAAGTAACTAGTGTATTTAGATCTGACTAAAGCTTCTTCGAATGACATAAAAAGCTTTACATCGTCGGCATACATTAAAATTTTCGAAAATTATATTACTGTAGAAATATCAGTTATAAACACCAAGAACAGAATCGGGCCAAGATGCCTTCCTTGAGGAACTCCTGAGGAGACATAAATAACATCGGATTCACAATTTTTAAACACTACTTTTGTGCTCTGTCGCTAAGGCAAGAAGAGATCTAGCGATTGAGACCCGGCTGGAAACCCAACTGATCCAGTTTATGAATAAGTAAGTGAAGAGTGACACACTTTATCGAAAGCTTTACTGAAATCAAAGTAAATTCAAGTAAGTTTGTAACGGTGGACTTTCCCTTACATAACCCGTGTTGACTTGACAGTCGGAAATCAAGGTAGAGATAGGATTCGTAAGCTGATTCGTAACAATAGCTTCACACACTTTTGGGATGGCAGAAAGCTCTGCTATGCCGCGATAGTTCTCTATAGAAGCCTTTCTTCCGCTTTTATGAAGCTTTAGAAGAAACGACTCTTTCCATGCTTTTGGAAAAACGCCAAACTTTAGCCAAACAAAGCATGTAGGAATCCTATCAGGACCGCATTTAAAAGATTCCTTCAAGATTTTCAGATAAATAAGAACATCATTGGCGCATATAGTTGGACAATTAATTAAATTGTTCCCATGTAGCTCATAGGGATAATTTAGAAAGTCAGAATTGGTGACGGCAGAATAGTTAGAAGTGAAAAATTGCGTAAAGAAATTATGACCCAAAAGAAATAAAAAATACACCAAATAAGCTTCAGAAAAACACCAATAAAAGGCTGCGAAAATAGTCCAAAAACTCTCAGAATGGAGGATTAAAAGGCTCCGAAAAAGGTTCAGAAAAGCACCAATAAAAGGCTCCGCAGTTCATTTAAAAATAGTCAAAAAACGCTTCAAATTCATCGAAATCGGACTTATTTCGGACTCTTTTTTATGACTCCGTTGGAGTTCCCGCGTAGAGCGATTTTTCGCTCCATTTGGGCTCCGAAAGAAGCTCATTTTGGAGAGTAAAGCTTTGAGAAATGAGCGTTTTATGGCTCCGAAAGGAGTATTTTTTTGAACTTTTAGTTAGCTGGGATATGCCATCATATCACCAATTCTCTATCAAATACAGAAAAATCTGTACAACCAAAAAAATTTTCTTGGGTATAGTTTTAGGTATCAGAGTATGCAGTTTCATAAAAGTTAAAGAACATTTAAATTTATGATGTATGTGTCTAGGTATCTGTTTCAGCAAATATGTTTATCTTAGTGAAAAATGTATGTGAATGCAAATCTAAATTAAAACCCCCCCCAAGGCCAATTCCTGCGCACGGCCCTGCCTGCAGTAATTATTTGCTGTTTATTTTTTATTTTTTTTTTATTTAGTAGATATTTGTTTTATCATGCTTTTGTCTCGTTTGCTTTGTATTGTTTTGTTTGAAATTTTGATTAATTTCTTCTTTTTGTTTGAGATATATCATACTATGCTATGAACGGCATTGAGGGCGTTTCTTTTTTATAGTTGTATAGTTGTAGAGTTTGTTGTTGTGAGCGTTGGAGAGGCATTGTCCTTTGGATGCGCTTTGTACATTTCAATAGCTGTCTAATTAGGCGATATCACTTTTTTTTTCCAAAATGCAAAAGATTGAAATGCACTACAAAAAACTAATTTAGTGCTGGTCTAAGGCAGGCATGTTTGAGGTACTGGGGATTGAGGCCACTTGGGAACAGCTATACAACGGAACACGGAACACGAATCAAGGTTTACTGCGCTAGTCTTGTTACTGCAAGTTAGCTGAGCTAGCTGCTTTCTATACCTGATACAAGTTGCATCCTACAAAAAACAGTTAGATGAAAACCTTTAAAAAAAAAGCTGGTTACTAGGTAAACTGTGTTGGGTCCGCTCTAATTGATAATAAGTAACCTCATAGATACTGATAAAACCATTAATTGCTTTGGATATTTCAAAGTTTTTTTTTTATGTGTGTAGATATGACCCTTAAATACAAACAATAGCATAGTGAAAGGAATTCATTATTGATTTTCATTCAAGTTACTACAGACAACACGTAAACATTTTCAAACATTTAATGAAAGAAGTTAATTACAAACGATTGGAAGGTGAACAAATAATAATTGCGGTAATGAGGTCACTTCGTGTAATATAATTCAAATAAAGATCAAAGTAAATTAACGCATGCATATCAAAGCCAATTACAATTATTTAAGTTATGCCTTAGCAACAGTTGCGTTCAAAATTTTAGTAGCGCTTAACGCCAAGCTTTACACATAGTAAAATTATAATATACATGAAGAAAATTATTGAAGCAAAATGCATACGTGCGTTTGTTCGAGTAAACGGCAGCAGAACTATCAATTTGTAAAATTTGTGTCTGTTTGTATTTTAGTTTGCGCGCGCATCACTCACAAACCGCTGAAGAGAATTGAATGAAATTCTCGGCAATTTGTTCCAGAACGTGCAAGTTACAGTTTAACAGGCATATAAAACAAATAAGTACACAGTAGTGGCAGTAAAAGTTGGCTCGAAATATTTGTATGCATTTAGTGAGTTTGAATTAGATCGCAGTAGTTAGGTACATAAAAGATTTTATATAAAAACTCATTTGGTTAGCCTTAAAAGCAACAAAAAAATGTTGTGAATTTTTAATACTGCAAATTTTTTTAGCACTACTACATTTTCACACGCAACTGTAGTTATGTAATTGTGAGTGAAAGAGGCGACATAAACAATATCAATTAAACAAAAGCAGTAAATGTGAAACTAAACAAGGTGTTAACCTCGTAAAAGCCTAAACCAATTACCTTTTCAAACACGCCATCACACACAAATGTCAATCTAGATTAGCACACAATTTACCACATCATCGCGCATAAGTCAATACAAAAAAAAATGTATTTCATAACAAATAAAATAGAAAATAATATGTACACTAATTAAATGTGAACAAAAGATTTGAGTTATGAGGTTATTGGGTCAGAAGTATAAGTTTCAGGTCTTAACTAGCTGCTCTTTTGTTGGATTAGGTCTAAAGCTTTTGAGCTAGTTTAGTTAGGAGACGAGCACATGAGCGCTTTAGCACCCAGAAGCGCACTTTCATTAAACCGTTAGTCGGATCGATTGCATGTAGACCAAAAAGACACGATGGCTGATAAATATTGAAGCATTTTTAGTTATCTCTAGACGAATTTGGCTATCAGGAGAATATGTTTTGGCATTGTGCCATCTTCAGTGCAGTTACGACGATATTTTGTATTGAATTTCGATTATTAACTTTTTTTTAATTTTCCTTATTTACTTTTTAATTAAAATTTTTTTTTTAATTAATTTTTTTGTTTGTATTATTTTTCTTTTTCAGAAATAACATACCCAGTTAAATTTTTTTTATTTAAAAAAAATTTGTCTTACCTTGTTTAACTTTTTTTAATTTTTTTATTTTTCAAAAACATTTTGTTTTTTAATTTTTTCAAAATTGTTTTTTAATTTTTTTTTCATTGAATTTAATTTAAATAAATTCTTACTATGTTTGATATTTTTAAATTAAAAAAAAATATTTAATTCTGCATTTTGTTTTTTAATTTTTTCAAAATTTTTTTTTAATTTTCCTTTTTTAATCTCTTTTTATTTTTCTTTTCTGAATTTTTTTTCTTGTTTAAATTTTTTAATTTTATTTGTTTAAATAAAAATTCTTTAAAAAAAAAATTTATTATTTTTTTCCTGTTTCGTTAAAATTTTTTAAATTCTTTTTCTTGTATTGATTAAATTTTTTAATTTTTCAAGAAAATATTTTTAAAATTCTGGAAAAAATTTTTTTTTTAATATTTTTGTAATTCAGATTTTTTGATGCATAGTTCTCCTTTCAACATTTTAATTTTTATAAATTAAATAATTTTAGTTTTATTGCTTATTTTTGTCTTATATTTGATAGAGTGTTTACCTCGAATAAAGTTTATTTGAATTTCGTTTTTTGTCCATTTTTGTAGGCTTTATAATTTTTTTTTTAATTTCATCAAAACAATGCATTAACATTGCACACAAAATTTATTGGATAATAAAATTATTCATTAAATGCAATTAAATTGCACAGTGCAATACCAAATAGTTTTGCAATGGAAAAGAGAATGGAAAACTATGTAAACAACGACGGTCAATAACAACGTTAGTACGTAGAGCGCATATCAAGCGCAATGACACGATTTTATAAGGCACGACAATGTGGAAAATATGACGTATGACAACATAGCACACTTACAGTCTAATGGAATGGAATGCGTCGTCGCGCGTATTATCTAATTGTAACATTACAAAAAGCTAATAACACAAATTGCCGCACATATGACTAGTTAGTGGATTAACGATGTGTGTGCCACATGTATAATTAGACACATATGTACATACACCTCCGCTCATGACAGTGGGTACACTAAGCTGTTCGTTATTTACATTTTTTTTGCAAATTGTAAGTTCGCCGGGCGGAATATGATGCGTTATGCTGTAAAAATAAGCTGTGCAAAATTTCACTCGAATTGGATAACTCTTAGAACTGGCGCGTTGCATTTGAAAATTTTAAAAACCATATGCACTCAGGTTGCAGCAGATCATATAAAAAACTTGATAGCCGTAAACTTGGTTCACATTTATCACGTGAAAAAACTTGCAGATTACGATTCTAAAGACAAAAATTTAAAAAAAGCCATAGGTTTTGAGATTTCGCGAAGTTATCGTTTCTAACAAAGTGAGAAAACGCCATTTTCGTATTGTTCAAAAAATCTCCAGTTCTACATATCCGATGAAAAAACTTGTTTCATCTTATTAAAGATCTTTCATTGCCGTAACAACCTACCATATAAATCTTTCCAATTAGATTATGAGTTTAAGAGTTATTTGCAAATGCATTTCAGAAATCAGACACATTTTCCATCAGCTTCGTCATTAACATTAAATAACACTTAGAAGCACTAACCTGTTTGCATTTTTTTTGATGTAGTATTGGAGATGGATCTATTACAAATAATATATGTTCAAACCATTTGCAAATCGGTTAACAAATATAAAAGTTATAGCAAGTTTATCAAGTGTTATTTTTTCATTCGGTATATCGATACTGTATTTTCAAAAATAATCGAAAAACTTGTTTGAATTCTTCAACTGAATTTTAACTAAACTTTCAAATAAATTTTTCGATTGGATCTGAAAATACAGTATCGATATACCGAATAAAAAAATAACACTTGATAAACTTAAATGAAAATTATTAAAAATACAGCTTCTTTTTATTTCGGCGAACCATATACAATTTAATTTCACTACTATTATAATGAACACAACTGTACATATGTATATACTCACATACTGTTCTGTAAATACGATTATGGCATTGTACTTTCATTTTGTGACACTTTTGTTTGTCCAACACACAAAAAAGGGGCATAGAACTGATATGCATACAAAAAAAAAAAATCAAAGTCATTTTAATTTTTTGTTTGACCGTCACCAAAATCTACGTTCGTTTTCTTTTATTTTTATAGCCATTACGTGCTTGTCCATCAACCCATCATACGGGTTTTCCAGCTATTTATACATAACATTCATTCATCTAGTCCAATTGCCGACCGTACAAAGTAGGCAGCTGAGTCTATTTCACTACTTCATACTTTGCCACTAAAAATGATTTCGCTTTCATGTGAACAGGGTGCTAGCTGAAGATGGCTACAAGCAGAAAGTGAATCACAGTCAACAGAACATCGTCAGACTAACTCCTCGTAGAACCTAAGACAAAGACAAAGTGACGTTGCTGAATACAAAAAATTTTTCCGTTTTATATATTTTTAAAGGTTTAATGGCACGAGTGAGAAGTCAATGAATGAAGAGAAAAATATGATTTCAAATGATGAGATCCGTCTTGAAATGATCATGACATAGGACACTTAGAGCTGCACCTCAGCACACTTTCCGGCATAATCTATTTGGGAAAAGTTCTACCACCGCACCGTGACTATAAAATGCGAACAGAATAACAACTTCCCTGAGCAATGAGTCATATGTGACTCTAAAAGTGTATTGAAATAAGTTCATGAGTCACATGTGACTCATTTGTTTATACAACTTTCGGAAGAAGGTCCTATATGCTCACATGTGACTTATTAAAAGTGTTAAACATGGTTTTTTTTTTTGCTACGTTCATGAGTCACATTTGACTCACAAAATTATTTATAAAAATAATATTTTATAATATATGTTCCTATTACTCAGTTAATCAATAATATTAATTAATACAAAAAACTAGTGGACGTGGGGCATTCACAGAGCGCTTTGTATGGGGACAGGGAAGTTGTTAAAATTGACTAAATACTTTTAAAACAACAAAATTTTCAAGAAACAATTTCTTGTTATTCTTTTAAAAACTGTTGATTAATCTCTTCAAAAATGTGCTCTGAAGATGGCACATCAACGCAAAGTGTTTGGCGCTATAACAAAACTGTCAGAGAAAGATCTAAAAAGGTACCAAAATATTTCAGAAATTTAATTTGTTTCAAATCAAACTTCATCATTAGACACCCTGTATTTGTAATAGTTTGAGATGACAGTTGTCCGGTGCGAGTATGTGCGCACATATAAAGTATATCTAAGTGAGAGTGTTTCAATGTGACCCAGAGTTATTTTGTGGCAAAATTGTTACGCTCAACATAGCCATACATACATCTATGTATATGTATATGTATGTATGTGTAGTATATTGCCATTCCATTATCCATTTTATGGCAGCCAACGTATTTGGCATGCCAACTAATCGTCGCTTTCGTTTGCATAACAAAAGCTTTTACTTCCCGCTACCGTTCCAACTGTCGGGTTATGCTTGGAAATGCTCTTTCATGTCTGTTCCACTGAGACCATTGAAAATTTTGAAAGTGCACATTTCACTTTTTTGGACGAATTTTCATTTGCGTATTTTCTTGATTTTTAATTTTATTGTTTCTTTTATGTTTAGTTAATTATTGTTGTAATGTATCATCAAAGTTTTATGACGCCTGCAGTAATTATTTGCTGTTTATTTTTTATTTTTTTTTTATTTAGTAGATATTTGTTTTATCATGCTTTTGTCTCGTTTGCTTTGTATTGTTTTGTTTGAAATTTTGATTAATTTCTTCTTTTTGTTTGAGATATATCATACTATGCTATGAACGGCATTGAGGGCGTTTCTTTTTTATAGTTGTATAGTTGTAGAGTTTGTTGTTGTGAGCGTTGGAGAGGCATTGTCCTTTGGATGCGCTTTGTACATTTCAATAGCTGTCTAATTAGGCGATATCACTTTTTTTTTCCAAAATGCAAAAGATTGAAATGCACTACAAAAAACTAATTTAGTGCTGGTCTAAGGCAGGCATGTTTGAGGTACTGGGGATTGAGGCCACTTGGGAACAGCTATACAACGGAACACGGAACACGAATCAAGGTTTACTGCGCTAGTCTTGTTACTGCAAGTTAGCTGAGCTAGCTGCTTTCTATACCTGATACAAGTTGCATCCTACAAAAAACAGTTAGATGAAAACCTTTAAAAAAAAAGCTGGTTACTAGGTAAACTGTGTTGGGTCCGCTCTAATTGATAATAAGTAACCTCATAGATACTGATAAAACCATTAATTGCTTTGGATATTTCAAAGTTTTTTTTTTATGTGTGTAGATATGACCCTTAAATACAAACAATAGCATAGTGAAAGGAATTCATTATTGATTTTCATTCAAGTTACTACAGACAACACGTAAACATTTTCAAACATTTAATGAAAGAAGTTAATTACAAACGATTGGAAGGTGAACAAATAATAATTGCGGTAATGAGGTCACTTCGTGTAATATAATTCAAATAAAGATCAAAGTAAATTAACGCATGCATATCAAAGCCAATTACAATTATTTAAGTTATGCCTTAGCAACAGTTGCGTTCAAAATTTTAGTAGCGCTTAACGCCAAGCTTTACACATAGTAAAATTATAATATACATGAAGAAAATTATTGAAGCAAAATGCATACGTGCGTTTGTTCGAGTAAACGGCAGCAGAACTATCAATTTGTAAAATTTGTGTCTGTTTGTATTTTAGTTTGCGCGCGCATCACTCACAAACCGCTGAAGAGAATTGAATGAAATTCTCGGCAATTTGTTCCAGAACGTGCAAGTTACAGTTTAACAGGCATATAAAACAAATAAGTACACAGTAGTGGCAGTAAAAGTTGGCTCGAAATATTTGTATGCATTTAGTGAGTTTGAATTAGATCGCAGTAGTTAGGTACATAAAAGATTTTATATAAAAACTCATTTGGTTAGCCTTAAAAGCAACAAAAAAATGTTGTGAATTTTTAATACTGCAAATTTTTTTAGCACTACTACATTTTCACACGCAACTGTAGTTATGTAATTGTGAGTGAAAGAGGCGACATAAACAATATCAATTAAACAAAAGCAGTAAATGTGAAACTAAACAAGGTGTTAACCTCGTAAAAGCCTAAACCAATTACCTTTTCAAACACGCCATCACACACAAATGTCAATCTAGATTAGCACACAATTTACCACATCATCGCGCATAAGTCAATACAAAAAAAAATGTATTTCATAACAAATAAAATAGAAAATAATATGTACACTAATTAAATGTGAACAAAAGATTTGAGTTATGAGGTTATTGGGTCAGAAGTATAAGTTTCAGGTCTTAACTAGCTGCTCTTTTGTTGGATTAGGTCTAAAGCTTTTGAGCTAGTTTAGTTAGGAGACGAGCACATGAGCGCTTTAGCACCCAGAAGCGCACTTTCATTAAACCGTTAGTCGGATCGATTGCATGTAGACCAAAAAGACACGATGGCTGATAAATATTGAAGCATTTTTAGTTATCTCTAGACGAATTTGGCTATCAGGAGAATATGTTTTGGCATTGTGCCATCTTCAGTGCAGTTACGACGATATTTTGTATTGAATTTCGATTATTAACTTTTTTTTAATTTTCCTTATTTACTTTTTAATTAAAATTTTTTTTTTAATTAATTTTTTTGTTTGTATTATTTTTCTTTTTCAGAAATAACATACCCAGTTAAATTTTTTTTATTTAAAAAAAATTTGTCTTACCTTGTTTAACTTTTTTTAATTTTTTTATTTTTCAAAAACATTTTGTTTTTTAATTTTTTCAAAATTGTTTTTTAATTTTTTTTTCATTGAATTTAATTTAAATAAATTCTTACTATGTTTGATATTTTTAAATTAAAAAAAAATATTTAATTCTGCATTTTGTTTTTTAATTTTTTCAAAATTTTTTTTTAATTTTCCTTTTTTAATCTCTTTTTATTTTTCTTTTCTGAATTTTTTTTCTTGTTTAAATTTTTTAATTTTATTTGTTTAAATAAAAATTCTTTAAAAAAAAAATTTATTATTTTTTTCCTGTTTCGTTAAAATTTTTTAAATTCTTTTTCTTGTATTGATTAAATTTTTTAATTTTTCAAGAAAATATTTTTAAAATTCTGGAAAAAATTTTTTTTTTAATATTTTTGTAATTCAGATTTTTTGATGCATAGTTCTCCTTTCAACATTTTAATTTTTATAAATTAAATAATTTTAGTTTTATTGCTTATTTTTGTCTTATATTTGATAGAGTGTTTACCTCGAATAAAGTTTATTTGAATTTCGTTTTTTGTCCATTTTTGTAGGCTTTATAATTTTTTTTTTAATTTCATCAAAACAATGCATTAACATTGCACACAAAATTTATTGGATAATAAAATTATTCATTAAATGCAATTAAATTGCACAGTGCAATACCAAATAGTTTTGCAATGGAAAAGAGAATGGAAAACTATGTAAACAACGACGGTCAATAACAACGTTAGTACGTAGAGCGCATATCAAGCGCAATGACACGATTTTATAAGGCACGACAATGTGGAAAATATGACGTATGACAACATAGCACACTTACAGTCTAATGGAATGGAATGCGTCGTCGCGCGTATTATCTAATTGTAACATTACAAAAAGCTAATAACACAAATTGCCGCACATATGACTAGTTAGTGGATTAACGATGTGTGTGCCACATGTATAATTAGACACATATGTACATACACCTCCGCTCATGACAGTGGGTACACTAAGCTGTTCGTTATTTACATTTTTTTTGCAAATTGTAAGTTCGCCAGGCGGAATATGATGCGTTATGCTGTAAAAATAAGCTGTGCAAAATTTCACTCGAATTGGATAACTCTTAGAACTGGCGCGTTGCATTTGAAAATTTTAAAAACCATATGCACTCAGGTTGCAGCAGATCATATAAAAAACTTGATAGCCGTAAACTTGGTTCACATTTATCACGTGAAAAAACTTGCAGATTACGATTCTAAAGACAAAAATTTAAAAAAAGCCATAGGTTTTGAGATTTCGCGAAGTTATCGTTTCTAACAAAGTGAGAAAACGCCATTTTCGTATTGTTCAAAAAATCTCCAGTTCTACATATCCGATGAAAAAACTTGTTTCATCTTATTAAAGATCTTTCATTGCCGTAACAACCTACCATATAAATCTTTCCAATTGGATTATGAGTTTAAGAGTTATTTGCAAATGAATTTCAGAAATCAGACACATTTTTCATCAGCTTCGTCATTAACATTAAATAACACTTAGAAGCACTAACCTGTTTGCATTTTTTTTGATGTAGTATTGGAGATGGATCTATTACAAATAATATATGTTCAAACCATTTGCAAATCGGTTAACAAATATAAAAGTTATAGCAAGTTTATCAAGTGTTATTTTTTCATTCGGTATATCGATACTGTATTTTCAAAAATAATCGAAAAACTTGTTTGAATTCTTCAACTGAATTTTAACTAAACTTTCAAATAAATTTTTCGATTGGATCTGAAAATACAGTATCGATATACCGAATAAAAAAATAACACTTGATAAACTTGCTATAACTTTTATATTTGTTAACCGATTTGCAAATGGTTTGAACATATATTATTTGTAATAGATCCATCTCCAATACTACATCAAAAAAAATGCAAACAGGTTAGTGCTTCTAAGTGTTATTTAATGTTAATGACGAAGCTGATGGAAAATGTGTCTGATTTCTGAAATGCATTTGCAAATAACTCTTAAACTCATAATCCAATTGGAAAGATTTATATGGTAGGTTGTTACGGCAATGAAAGATCTTTAATAAGATGAAACAAGTTTTTTCATCGGATATGTAGAACTGGAGATTTTTTGAACAATACGAAAATGGCGTTTTCTCACTTTGTTAGAAACGATAACTTCGCGAAATCTCAAAACCTATGGCTTTTTTTAAATTTTTGTCTTTAGAATCGTAATCTGCAAGTTTTTTCACGTGATAAATGTGAACCAAGTTTACGGCTATCAAGTTTTTTATATGATCTGCTGCAACCTGAGTGCATATGGTTTTTAAAATTTTCAAATGCAACGCGCCAGTTCTAAGAGTTATCCAATTCGAGTGAAATTTTGCACAGCTTATTTTTACAGCATAACGCATCATATTCCGCCTGGCGAAAAAAAATTTTTTTCTTAACGAACAGCTTAGGGTACACTCTCTAGACAAAAAAAAACAACGGATGTAAGTAATGAGATAGTTTCTTGAAGGGCGCACTCAACTTAAACTAAAAGCTTTAAAGTGAGCAATTTTTGAGCTGCCTTTCTCTTTGAGTTTGGTAAAGTGATAGTGCAGGTAAGAAGACGTCAAAATCTTTTTAAAGGATAAAATTAAATGCAAATTCATAAGATTTAAAAACAGTAGTTTGAAAAAGTTTAAAGTTGAGAATCTCTCACTGAGAGTCGCAGTACCTGAGAACACTACGAAGATATAACGAAGGTTAACGAAATGGTTAGAGGGTCTTATGAATTCAAAGAGTCTTATGAGAGCTGAGAAAAATTGATATATGAGGATCTCTCACTGAGAGTCAGAGTACCTGAGAACAGTGCGAAGATACAACGAAGGTTAATGAAATGGTTAGAGTCTTATGAGAGCTGAGAAAAATCGATGTATGAGGATCTCTCACTGAGAGTAAGAGAACCTGAAAAAATTGCGAAGATACAATGAAGGTTAATGAAATGGTTCGAGAGGCGAAAATAATGTGAATAAGAAACTTTAAAGCAAAGTGCAGAGAAGGAAGAGAAATACAAGTAGGAATAGGTGGTACAAAAAAGGGGTAAGGAAAGAGGGAGGGAGAAGAAAAGGAAGGGAAAGAATATGAGAAGGGGAAATTGAGGGAGGAAAATTAGGAGGAACAAGAATAGGGTATCTGAATTGGAGGTGTAGATGAAAACGAAGCGATTGATGAGTGCAGAAGGATTAAAGGGGACGAGAAGGAGCATAAGAGGGAAGAAATAACAAGTATTGCGGATCACTTAGGGTAATATGTTCAGCTGATGGCCTCGAGCTAGTGCTGTAATTTTGTATATTTATATACTTTAAATAAACATATATGTATATGTATTTATATAGGGGAATATGGCTATGACCAAAATAGGCAAAGTAAAAGGAAGAGGTAAAGAAGAATAAAAGAACAAGAAGCGAGAGATAGACAAACTGAACTGAACTGACCGATGGAGCTTAGTTATTGAAATGTAGGTAAGTAAATTTGCAATAATTTGCATTTCTATTATCTTGCACACGACTGTATAAAACGAGTATGTGCATAAATCCCGACATTTGTGAAATATTTTTCAAATTAAGTGATTAAAAAAGTACAAATAAGCAAACGTAAAATGCAGCAAAATCACAAAAGCTGGATTTAATTTGAAATCAAAAAAAAAATATAAAAATTAAGAAAATAAACAATAACAACACAAAAGGAATAAACATTTTCAAGTATTAGCGCACATACTAAATACATACAAACAGTAAATATTAGATTGACAAAGCGGTAGCCAAATTAGAGCATATACTACTAAACGAAGAACTAAATAAATATGAGATAAAAATTAAAATAAAATAAGTGAAAAAAAAAAACAAAATTGTATGAAGAAAAAATTTTAAATGTTTTTGTTGATATTATTGCAGTGAAAAACAAAAAAAATGTATAACTAGTTATGAAAAAAAATAAATAATTATAAGTTAGAAGATTAGATAAGATTTGAGAAGGCTAAGTGGGTTTTACTACAGCGAACATACATACATACATAAATATTTGTTTACACGTCTTTAAGTGTGGCGGGGCTGGCAAACGACACTGACTGGTTTGCACATTTTTATCTAACAACGTGTCTGTCCGAACGAGGTTGAGCGTGTGCTATATGTGTTTTATAACTTGTATGCTGCCATATCTCTGTAGGTGACTGCGTTATTTACGACAAAACATGTGTCCATATTAAAGGTCCAGTTCAGCTTAACTTGTCATAATTTTTAAAAAATTTTCATGAGCGCGCTAAAAGCAATGAAAACATCAACGGAAATATTTATTTTGGAAAAATTTATAACTTGACTTGCGGTAGCTGTTGACTGACTTTATAACTTAATAAACGCTTTGGGTGTGAATAAATTAATTTCATATACATATATTTGCTCATTATCGAAATGATTATTTAGTTTACTATCGAAATGAGGTTTAGGGTAGTGAGTGGATTACGGACGGGCTTGAAGTGAACTCGTTTGTATTGTGTACTCAGAGCTTGAAGTTTTCGTTTCGTAATTTCTCTACGAATTTAGCAGTGAGGAGTAGTCGGTTATTAAGTCACCATTATTGACTCTGGAAGAATTTTAAGCGAATCAATCCTGCCATATTAAACCTCCGATGAGTGAGAGGGTCCCTAGGGACCTTTTTGCCTTTTCAAACTGAAATTACTCCTACTTCGGCCACTACAACCCCCCCTCAAAGTTACTCTGTATTCCAAGAGTATTTTGTTGCGCATCTTTTGGAAAAACATAAATAACACGCGGACGTGTGAATAGGTCCGTATGGACCTTGTACTGAATTTCACTAATAAATGCATGTAAAAAAAAAAATTTTAAAAATATTAAAAATTATTTTTGTATGTAGAATTTAGTTATAAACAATAAAAAAAAAATAAAATTTAAAAATTTATATGAAAAAAATATGATTTACAAAAAAAGGTTAGTAACTGTCACTCATCGGAGAATTAAGGGTCTTAAGCTCCCCACACACACAAAAATATCTACACACATACATATCTACACAAATTATGAAAAATGTAAATAAAAAATAGATTTTTTCAACTAATTTCCGTAGTTATCATTATCGGCCAAATCATATTATTTAACAAATCAGCTGCAAGTAATTTGCATATTTCTCTCCACACGTTAAACAAACATTCATTAATAACTGGTTCATACTGTCATATATAAAAATTTATACATTTGCAAAGTGTTGTTGCATGACTTGTACATACTCGAACGCACATTCATTTGCTAATTTCTAGCTTAACTTGTTTTCAATTAAAAATTCCACTGTTGCGCACAAAACATTTTTTTTTCTTTGTTCGGTTTGAAATTTGTACTATTTTTATAATTCAGCTACAAATGGGCTACTATGTCTGGTATCTATGTACATTATTACAATAACAAATGAAAAGAATAAAAACAAAAAAAAATCTACATATTTTCCGTAAAGGTAAACAAAAATAATTCGAAATAGCTTTTAACTGAAGCAGTTTTGTTTACGCGTCTGAGGACATAAATTTTTGAACCAGTTTGCGCGGTAACAACTGCGTTGAGAGGAAACAAGATTGTGTTCGTATAAGACAAACATACAGTAGCGCGCAGACAAAAAAGGTACCTTTTTGCACATAATAGGAGGGTAGTAATTTTCTCTACCAGTTAGTTAACTCTTTGAGATCTTCGCTTAGCAACTATTACGTCGTGTATGCTTGGCCCCATAGCATACAATAAAAATCGCTCTTGGAAACAAGATGGCGGATGAGTTGACTACGCCTTCATCGTGTCTAAATGTATCACAAACGAAGAAAGCAGCCCCTAGCACTTATCAGTGTCCCTACTTCTCAGCAATTTCAGTCCTGTAGACTATCTATTGTCCCATTTTATTCCCGAATCACTGTACATAAATTACGCCGCATGTAACGTGTTGCAATCAATTCGTAGACTTAAAAATTAAAACGGTAATCACATTTTTTATAATTTTTTATTTTTCTGTATCTTTCAAGTATGCTTTCAAGTCATGCAATTTTAATGGTTTGTCTTGTATGCTACAACAATTTAATAGACTCACATTGAGTTAACTTTGCGATACCTCTGAAAGTGTAATATGTAATTATTGCCATTTTGGTTTCGAGTAACCACATCTCAACTTAATGGAAGTCATTAGCACTTGCAACCAATAATTACAACTATACTAATCGGTTGGATAAAACATATAACTGATCAAAAATCAATATGAATTAGCTAATCGAATAACAACTACCTAATGGTTAGCTTACTAATTGTTGTAATATGGTATGTGACGAGACCTTTATTTCCAGTTCGCTGGGTGGTTTTTGAAATATTTTACCTGAAAATAATATTAGCTGGTGCTGGCGGAAACGAGCTTAATTGGATTATTTTGATTAGCGGATGTCCTACCTACTTTTAGTTTATCACACATTAATTAAAGATGCATTTTGTTATTTCATTTCATTCAATTTTATTTTATTTTATTTTATGGCATTTTCTTTTATTTTATTTTATTTTATTTTATTTTATTTTATTCTATTTTATTTTATTTTATTTTATGGCATTTTCTTTTATTTTATTTTCTTTTATTTCATTTCATTTCATTTCATTTCATTTCATTTCATTTTATTTTATTTTATTTTATTTTATTTTATTTTATTTTATTTTATTTTATTTTATTTTATGGCATTTTCTTTTATTTTATTTTATTTTATTTTATTTTATGTTATTTTATTTTATATTATTTTATTTTATTTTATTTTATTTTATTTTATTTTATTTTATTTTATTTTATTTTATTTTATTTTATTTTATTTTATTTTATTTTATTTTATTTTATTTTATTTTATTTTATTTTATTTTATGGCATTTTCTTTTATTTTATTTTCTTTTATTTCATTTCATTTCATTTCATTTCATTTTATTTTATTTTATTTCATTTCATTTCATTTTATTTTATTTTATTTTATTTTATTTTATGGCATTTTCTTTTATTTTATTTTACTTTATTTTATTTATTTTATTTTATTTTATTTTATTTTATTTTATTTTATTTTATCGTTTCTCTTCAGTTCCTTTTGTTTAGCTTCCTGCCTGTGCTTGTCGCTGCGAAAAACATCGACTTGCTATCCTTCTGGACAAAAAAAAACGAAGGAAAGGACCATAAAAAAAGCGGCTTAACTTTTGCTTTCAACAACTCGACTGAAGCATTCAACAGTATATCGCCGACCTTGTACTAATTTAGCATGCCAAAGCTTTATCAGCAGGTGTCTAAAAAATATCTTAAGACATTGACAGACATATTATTTTATGAAGTATTGATTTAAATTATGTTGAACGCTGATTATGTCAGCAACGAAAACAGAAATGTCTTAACTTTGGCGTCTTAAAATTCCACAGAAAGAGAAGGAGCGCAAAAAATTACTTGAACTTTTTTATATATACTTTTCTTTTATTTATTTATTTTTGCACATTTCCGAAGCCAAGCCAATTATGTGTGCAATTTGGGTAAAGCAAAAGTTTTGCAAAAAAATTCTTTATCGTACCAATTATCAGTACTTACACAGAATTTCCGTAACGATAAGAACTCTATCAAAAAGTATATTTAACACATGAAAGAAAGAAAGGGAGAAAGCAAAAAAAAAAAATTGTTTGAAAGTTATTTTACGCTTAACCAACTTGCAATAAGACAAACTTCTTGTTTTAAAAGCGATTTTCATTCCGGTGCTCAAAATGTATTTAATCGCATTCTAGGAAATCAATTTTCAACAACTTTTGAATGCAAATTAAGAGTGTAAGAGTGTTGGTGTTGTTTTGGTACGACAGCTCAAAAATTTTGTGCAAGACATTGAATAATTTTTTATTCTTTTTTTTTTTTTTTTTGTAGGCTAACAATTTGAAGAAAAACGCCAGCAGTGAAGCAGTGTGGCAAATACAAATCGAAGGAAATACTCTGATACTTAGCTGATTCAAGCGTTAATGCATGCAGTAAAGTAGGCAGAGTAAAGTCCAGAAAAAAAAGTATTTAGATAATGGCAAACATTACAGCAACGATCAATCAAGCAGCGCGCGGCATGGAAAGCTAACAGCGCTACAAGTAGTAAGACGAAAAGCTCAGGAGAGTTTTTTTTTTTTTTTTTTTTTTTGCCTTGGCCGTCTATGTAGTAGCAAAACGCAAAATAATGAAAGCATTTGTATGCTCTGTATGAAGCAAGGCGGCGGCACCAAGCACATTATTATTATTGTCTACTTATGTGACTCATCTTAAATGTATTCAATCATACAACAACAACAGCTTGTCGGTCGACGTGTTAAACGTCATTAATTACATAGACATGCATTTTACATGTGTACCATACATATACATATATATATATGTATATGAGTTGATTGCACAAAGCCAGAACATTAGTCGCCTAGTCGCTTAGCAAAGGGGAGAATAGATGATGCGTCAAAATGGGCATGGCAGTTGGATGTAATGAAAAGGATTTGTTGTATGATTTAAAGGATAATTAAGAAGACTTATTGTTACAAAACCAACATTTCTTTAAAATCAAAAGCAAACAGGGAATTTGATACAAATGGGTAGCTAGGTAACGATAACAACGAACAATCGATTATATGGGCGCTATATGTAAGGTAGGTCCGATCTGTCTGATAATCACTACATATGTATATCACATACATATATACTAAGTACCGAACCTGCAAAATTTTACGTTCCTAACTTTTAAACTGCAAGACTTTTAGGTCAAAACAAATTTATCGAAATAATCGATTGTATGGGAGCTTTATGTTCTATTGGTCCGATCTTGTTGGTTCCGACAAATGACTAAAAATGGCTGCCCCATACCAAATTTCAGCGAGATGGCCCCGGTGGGTCCAACTCTTCTTCTTCTCACACTTACAAACATCGGAACTATTTTATGTTTATGAAAGGTATACAAAAAAAAAAAAATATTTTTGGCAAAAACTTTGTCATCATTATTGGCGTCAAAAATAGGAACTAAAAAAAAATTGAAAAAAAACAAAAACAAAATGTGAACATGCGTCAGCAAACAAAAAAGAAAGTAAACGTTTAAAGAAAAAATTGGATTGTCGCGCCTGTAGACAGTTCAATTGCTTTTATAGGCATGCAAACATATTTCACGTACTTAGCCAAGGTATGTGTGGCATGGCAATTGGAATTGTCTTCAAAAGCAAGAAAACAAAAAAAACTCGCGTGCAGATAACGAAAAATTTAAACAGCTGGTACGTGCTTGGACAACAAATGTGCCAAATCAATGATACGTCAAAAAAGTGGGGTTAGAGAAAGCGTCTAAAGGAAATAAAAATAAATAATAGTTTGAAATGGATAGAGCTTTGTGTCTGTACCCAATTCTTGGTATATAAAAACTTAAATCGATTTTGGTTTGAAATTGATATGGTAGAGAAATTACACGAAATTCTAATGGTGATGGTGGTGATGATTGTAATTGTAGCTTTGCTTTGTGACAGGCGCCGCTGTTTGAAATGTTCAAATAAAATTCTCAATAAAATCCACTACTGTGGGAACTTGCGAGTGTTTGCCGAAGATTTGGAAGTGCACGAGCATACAGCCTATGAAAAGTGCTGAAGAAAAACAAAGGCGGCTTTTGGCAATTGAACAGCTTCATGCGCTTCTAACCCCTGCTTAAAATACCACATAAAGAGAACAGCTAGACCTTTGGTAAGGCGAAGTTCTAGTACCGGCCCGCAGCTGAGAATCTTGCAGTGGTTTTCATCATAATTCTAATGACTATAATTGGAAACACCAAGGGAGGTCGAGTCATTCTCCCTACCATTTCTTTCAATCCTAAACATCCTAAGCAAGCCAGAGAAGAGAGAGCTTACGACGTGGTTTTTAAGGTCCCTGATATCGATTTTATCATATTTTTTAATCTATATCAAGTGGAAGAAATTGCACCATAGGTACTACATAGGCTTGTTTAAAACTTGAAAGTAGACAAAATAGTCAAACTTGAAGAACCCACCTTGTATTCGTTAGTAACGTTCGCTGTTGCTTAAGTCACTTTAGCATTATTAAGTTGTATCTTTTTGAACTTACCTGCAAATAAAAGAAAACAAAATATAATTAGTTATGCATTCAAAACAAAAAAAAAAATAAAAAAATATTAAATCAAAAAGTAAAAGCAATAATAAGATGCGAATGTCGATAATATACAACGTCTGCTTTAGAATAATATAAAACATGATACAAATAGAGATAAAATAAAGTCTACTTAAGCAGATCAATCTATGCTAATTTAAATGTATAAAGCTTTGAAGTGCTGGCAAAAACAAAAACAAAAAACATTTAAATTGCACCGTTAATGTGTAGCCAAATTAACTCCCCAAGGGAATATGTGTGTGTAACTCAACCATGCAGTAAATAATGTATAATTAGCTTGTAAAGTAGTATGATAACTCTTTTTATATTAAGACAGAATACGTGAAGGTACAGGGTGTATGTTCATTTGAAAGCTAAAACAAATATTACCCCCCTTATAATGAACTAAGAGCAAACAAATAAGAAGTTTTAATAAATTATTGCGTTCATCACATTGTTTTCCAAAGAGCAAACAATACTTCATTGCCTTCCAAGTTAGTTGAAGAAATTGTAACATTTATAGAATTATTTGTTTGTCTGTCTGCATATTTGTACGCGCATCAAACGAAAATGGAAGTATAGAACTGAATGAAATATACGCCGTTGCATTTCTAGCTGTTCAACTTAGAGTTTAGTATCAATTTTATAATATTTTATTACCGTTATATACAGTGGTGGCTTTATAAGTTGGCACAAAATATTTTTAAACGTTAGCTGTTTAAGCGTCAGAAGCATTGATTATTTCTTGCATTTATTTCATTTGCACTGCATGCCATTGTAATTCGCAAACAGCTTATGCAATATATCAAAGATATAGTTTATGTTTTGTGATTCGAAATCGGATGTTTTCACAGCAAAAATATCCAAGCCAATCGGAACGAAATTTGAAACAAGTACTGTATATCTTTCAAGGATGGTCATAGGCTAAAAAATATTTTGATATATATAGTGGGCGTGGCACCTGCCATACGAATGGTATATTTCATAGTCCATAGCTCTTGAAGTATTTGAGTTAGACCACTGAAATTTGGTTAGAGGTTATATGAGATTAATTGCTAACGCCTGCATGAAAACGGGGGATAACGAAAAAATGGGCGTGGCACCTCCTATACAAATGATATATTTCATAGTCCATAACTCTGGAAGTATTTAGGTTAGACCACTTTTGGTGAGGAGTTCTATAAGGTTAGAAAATGTCAAACTCTTCATCTGTCATCTACATCACTTCGCGACCTATAGACAACTTTTAACCACCCCTACATGTACTCGTAGTATATTCATTTATGGCGCATCCAAGGCAAACAAAAAACATTTTCAAGTGAATTAGAGCTTAAATTACTGCGTAGTAGTTTTAAATTAATTTTATAAATTTGCCATAAAAGCAAAACAATTTGTAACAGCTATAATAAGCCACAATTAATTAACTACAAAAGTTTCTCATAACAACAACAACAATTAATATAACGCGAACAGTTAAAAGTTCGAGAAGTAAGTAAGTAGAAATATGTAGGTATTCAAGAAAAACAAAACCGTGGCAAGTGCGTGATGAAGCAATTTTCACAGACAACACACACACACACATAGACATTCATAACCGAGTTGAGTGCACAGACCAATTTGTAAAGCGTATTGTATTAAATTTTAATAAGCTAATAGGGCGGCAAGGTTAATGCCGCAACACAAAGGCGACTCTCACTTTGGCACATTTGTAAAAGACAGAAGAAAATACCCTTTCACTTGACGCATTTGTAATTCACGCCCTTGTTCATAAATTATCTTAAAAGAAAATAATAATAATAACAATAACTCAAAATGCTGCTGGAATATTGACTGAAAAATGCGTACACTTTTGAGGGCGTAAAAAACTTGAAAAGAAAAATCATGCTTATGTAAGTTCGCGTACGTGCACGAGATTTAAGCAAAGATAGATTTTTTATTTTTCGATTTTTCGATTTTTTTTTTTTATTTAGCGGAAATAATGATGATGACGGTAGCTGCGCCAAGAACACACCTTCGAACAAAATTCAATGAACACACCCTGTCTGTGTGTCTGTCTGTTTGCCTATCGATGGGTTGTAGAATATTTGTTCAATGCCGTTACACGAATTTGTTATTGTTGTAATTGTTATTGTAAAATAGACGTGGCAAGAAAGTTTACAGATTTATGTACATTAAGAAAGCATTAACGTCAAGCGCGACAAAATGCGAAATAACGTAAAATAGATTTGAAAGGGGGTGGCGGGAGCGATGGCAGACGAAAAACAATATTAATTTACACACTCACTTTGTCTACTTGTGTGATATCAAAAGACGTAAGGCGAGCAAGAAACAAAAAAAATGAAAATATTACAAAAATTTATTTAATATTCGTTACACATGCCAAACAAATAATGGAACCGAAAATGCTAAAGGGTAAGCGCGTATAGAAACCTCGAGCGAGTCATTAAATTCTTCGCGCATCATTCAACACTCAACGTCAAATATGCACACACACACATGCACCAACACATGCAACAAACCAAGAACAGACACAGCCAACCACCCACCTTATCAGCAGTAGGCCAGCTATAGAGTCTTCACAGTCCACAAGTACTACAAAATTTTTTGCGGTGACTTTTAATGTTTGCATTTTTAAGGGTTGAAGAACAATGGTTTGGTTTAGTATGGCGTGGCGTATATTTTTTTCTTTATTCTATTTTTCAAAATATATTTATATATGTATGCTCTTTGTGTGGCACTCAAAAAACTCTCCCCCGAGTCACGTTTTTCGCATACTTGAGTAGAAAAAGTTTTTTTTTTTTTTTTGTATTTTCTTCGCGTTACGGTTTTATAAAATTTATTGGTATCCAAAAGCGAAAGAAAAGAAAAGTTATTAAGTACAACAAAAAAAAAAAGAAAGGAAACAATAAAAAATGCAGAGACATAAAAAAGAGAACAGCAAAATAAATAAGTATCGAAGTGGTAAGATATTGGTAGAGGCACTCAAAGTATCGGGGTTAACACTTGATTAACCGCTACTGCATGCGACAACAACAAGCACGCCACACAACAATGGCAAATGGTAACTAGAATTGTTGGTAAAAAGGAAAGAAGGTCGTGTGTCTGTAATTGCATATAAAATGAGGTAATATATGGGCTGTGTTTTGTGGTTTTCACCTAACAATGGATACAGCAAAATTTATCGAAATCAACAAAGCAACTTAAGTTTTTTTTTAAGATGTTCTTAAACTTCAAAACTCTTTAGGGAACAGAATATCAATTATCGCCGCCGCACAGGTATGTACATACATATACTCTCGAGCCTGATAAAATTAAATTGTTGTGAGGCACTGTGCAGCGACTAAAAATAAAATAAAATAAAATAAAATAAAATAAAATAAAATAAAATAAAATAAAATAAAATAAAATAAAATAAAATAAAATAAAATAAAATAAAATAAAATAAAATAAAATAAAATAAAATAAAATAAAATAAAATAAAATAAAATAAAATAAAATAAAATAAAATAAAATAAAGTAAAATAACATAAAATAAAATAAAATAAAATAAAATAAAGAAAAAATTCAATAAAATAAAATAAAATAAAATAAAATAAGATAAAATAAAATAAAATAAAATAAAATAAAATAAAATAAAATAAAATAAAATAAAATAAAATAAAATAAAATAAAGTAAAATAAAATAAAATAAAATTAAAAAAATTAAATAAAATAAAATAAAATAAAATAAAATAAAATAAAATAAAATACAATACAATAAAATAAAGTAAAATAATGAAATGAAATTAAATAGAATTAAATGAAATGAAATAAAATAAAATAAAATAAAATTAAAAAAAATTTTAAAAAATAAAATAAAATAAAATAAAATAAAGTAAAATAAAATAATATAAGATAAAATAAAAATAAAATAAAGTAAAATAACATAAAATAAAATAAAATAAAATAAAATAAAATAAAATAAACTAAAATAAAATAAAATAAAATAAAATAAAATAAAATAAAATAAAATAAAACAATATAAAACAAAATACAATAAAATAAAATAAAATAAAATGAAATTTGATTTTAATATTAAATGGTAAAGAAAGTAAGCGAAGAAAAAGGAATAGCAAAAACAACTAAAGAACGAATAACAAAAGCTAAAATTAAAATTATGCTGGCCGCTTTTGTGGTCGAATTTCACCATGGACTGAACTCTAGTCTTTCTCATTTTGGAACAAATACGCTGTTTCGGATTTAGAATAATTTTTTTTTCTTGTGATTGTACGCAACATATTATTAGCATTTTCGCAAGCACATTGGAACAACGGAAACCATCGAAGTATGTATGTCGAATATGTATGTATTCAGCTAACAAGGCTAAGCGCATCTCAGCCGCGAACCATAGAACACAGCCAGCATTGAAAAAGGCAAAACATGAACATAAAGCAAACACAAAAACAATTTCAAACAATAAGCTAGCATTTTGAAAAACTGGTCAAAGACATGAATAATTCCAGCCAATGCCGCAGCATAGGCCTAAACACAAAAAGCCATAGAATAAAAGGAAGGTCTAAAGAATCAAGCACATTGTACTACACTTTTAACAGAGAGAGAGAGAGAGAGGGTGAAGTGGCAAAGCAAATGGCCTTTTGTGGCGCGCAGCAATGACATTACACAATAAAATGCACAGACACATAATAAAAGGAATTGTAAAATGGAAAAGTAATAAAGAAGCAAAAGAAAGAAAATCATAATAGAAAAAATTAAATAAGAATTGTGAATAACAATGAGAACAAATCGGCACCATTAATATGTGAGACTTAAAAAATAATAATAAAAATAAAAATAAAACGACGACGAACAGACAAAAAAACAAACAAAACGCGTAAAGATGATATAACAAAAAAAGAAGGCAAGTCAACGAATCGACACAGGAAGTAACACGAAAAAAAGTCATTTACTTAAGGAATTCAAATGAAGTGGCAGCAAGACGCATTACATATAAGCACGTCTCTATACTATTGAGTAAAAATATAGCACACAATAACAACAACGAACACAAAACGGTATGCCACTAAAAGTAAATATGAAATGAAAAAATGACACACAAATGGGTGTGGGAGTGGGTGGGACACAAGCAAACATAACAACACACATACCGAAAGAAGAAAAGAAAAATAAATGAAGCGACGCTAAGTGTTGAGCAAAGAAAAGGAAAATTTCTAACTATAAAATTGAAAAGAAGAAACAAAAAAAAAAAAAAAACAATCGAAAAGTACAAAAATGCTAGAACTTGAATAAATCATAGCAATCAGTGCATACAATGGCACACAAACAAGCTGTGACGCAAGTGACCCAAAAAAAGGCGCAAATAAAAAAGGTATTAAAAGGCATGGGGAATTTTATTAAAAAAAAAAAAACGAACGAAAAAAATACGATATTGAGAATGCGCGCATATGTGAGCGAAACTCCAATTTAAATACATTCATACATACATATGTACATGCACACGCATGTGTCAAACGCGCTTAAGCAAATGCAAAAAACAAAAAACAAATAAATATATTAAAAAAAAAATAAAAAAATTTAAAAAAATTTAACAAAAAAAAAAATAAAAAAATGAAAAAAAATAAAACAAATGTGAGTCAGAAACAACACTATCGACATCAACAACAACAACAACAATTTCGCCACCGTTCGGTCATTGAGTATTCAAGCACATACTCGAACGCTCGTTGGCCTCTTGTCAACATCAGAGCAGCAGCAGCAGCGCAGCAGTTGGCCGGCCGTTGGTGCTGCTAATGTTGTTGTTGTTGTTGCTGCTGCTTTGTGTGCTCAATCGATCAATATCAATGTGATGTTGTCAACAACCTGCGCCGTAGAAACGACAAGACAAGCAACAACAAAAATATACGACGAGCGTGCAATGTCTTTATGTACATTGAATTCATTAGCAACTTGGCGTAAATACTTGGCGGCGCAACACACGATGCGGGGCACACCGTAGCACAATCAATGTGCGCACACCACTAAGGTGAAGTGGCGCAATGCAGCGTAAATAAATAAACTTTTGATATAAATCTGAGACGTACATACATATATAGCGGTAAAAGGAATTATTGCCAAATTGTGTATGAACAAACAAATTTTGCAAAAATAGGAATGGAATTGAAATTAAATGTAAATATGTATAAGAAATGCTAAATAAAGTGCAATACAAATAGAAAAAAAGAAATTTTATTAATTTAGTAGGTACGACAAGTGGCTGCAAGTGTAGCGTAGATATAATTTGAATTTTAATTTTCACTAGGGCAGTGCCTTTATTCGATTAATCGAGTAAGTTGATTAATCAAATTTTCAGTTATTCGATTACTTGATTAATCAAAATTATGAGTAATCAAAACGAGCGTTACTCGAGTATTTTCAAAAATGGTTAATCAAAAACTGATAAATTAACAATTTTTTATTAATTAATTGAGTAATCGAAATTATGACTAATCAATTGATTAATCAATTAATCGCACAGCCCTAGTTTTCACAATAGCAAAAATTGGTTTTTTATAAGCGCTAGGATTTTTCAAATTTAATTCTGTGCTGTTTCTTTCCTTTGCGGGTATTTTCGCTCCTTTTTCCTCCTTCTTGTTTCTGTTTTCGTATTGGCAGTAAAAGCGCTCAACGTGCACTCACACGATCTACGAATTTTTTTTTTTTACGTATGCCAAAGCAGCTTGATCATATATTTATCTATGGGCTTAACAGGTTGAAACTTTTTTATCGGAAGCATTTATTTATTAAATTATTGTAGCTCAATCTTAACTTGTTTGTTGGGACTTATATACACTGCGAAGTTTTTTACATACAATTTAAATCCTAGTTCTTCCAGTGTTCAAAACTGACTATGATTACAACCATCTGAAAGATTTACGCAAAGTTCTTCAAAACAAAATGGCTGTTGATTCACGTTAAGTTTAAACAAAGAAGAATCGTAGTCTCAAAGGAGCTTACGCTGCTTCCTCCACTGAGTGCCTTATCTTGGTAACACCCTTATATATGTAAATGTTCAGGAAAGTAAAATACTACAAAGTTCCAGTCAAATCAAAAGAATTTAGAAGAATAAAGCGCATGCCAAAAATGTCCATTAACCTTAACAATAAGCTGGAGCTGCTTTTAATCAAATATAATCACAAAAAAAGAAGCGCTTAAAAAAAACAAAATATTCACTTAAAAATAATGAATCACTAAAAACAACAGTTATAAACTGTCAAATCACTGCGAACGTTGAGTGCTCACGAGTCAATCTTTCATTTGGAATGATTTATGTGGCTATTTGCATATTGTATTTAAATATAAAAAACAAAAAAAAAACTAAAGTCAACAACTTCAAGCGGCAACAAACTGTTGAGCCACAAAGCAAGGACAGCCTGAGGCACAACAAAGAGATATATTTAACGCTGGATGCTGAACACAATTTAGAGAGAAAAAAAGGCACACACACACAGATACAAAGCAAACTTTGCATTTTGTGCTGCTAAGGCGAAGGGAGCGAAACTGTCAAAAGTGCACTGTTCATATTGACTTCTAAAATTAAAGCAGCGAAATATATTGCGCTTAGAGCTGCAAACAAGAATTATGACATATTTATATATGTACATAGCTTTTACGCAAACAACCGTTGCGCGAACAAAAGTGCCAATAAAAAATAGTCATAACAGCTGTCAGACTTTGCCACTGCGAATAGCAATATGGGCACTAATATGGATATTGTTGATGGTAGGGTACGGCTATAAAAATTATGAAGGTGATGACAATGTGTGGGTGCAGTATTTTGGCTATAAAAGCTAACGCGCGAGTAGAAAAGAAAAATAAAAGTGATAATATATGTGAGACATATGGAAGGTAATCAAAAAGAAAACGTAGGTATATAAAAAAAACGAATATAAAATGTAGAAGATAAAAATTTAGCGATAAGCATAAAGCATAAGCAAACGTACAGGAAAGAAGGAAAATGAATGCAGCCATATTAAATATTGAAGATTGATAAAACGAAGAGCAAAAATCGTTTATGAGAGAATGCGCAAGTTGAAACAATGTGCGCCGCTTTACGGTCAAACTATACAACTAAGGTATAAACAATTAGATACGAAACGTTAGATCTGCTCAAGCTGCAGTGCTTTCAATTAAAAAAAATTAAAAAACATTTACTATAAACCCGAAAAGTTAGTTAAAAAATGGCACCACTACAAATGTCTGTCAAACATGCATACACACTATAGCGCCATTGTTGTTATTGTATTGATCGCTGCCACGTGGAGTTGCTTTGTTGAAAACATTAAGCAAGCAGTATGAAACAAGAACAACAAATTTTAAAATTAATTGATTATACAAATAGATAAAAAAAAAACAACTAACAATGCTTGAAAACTAAAATTAAGTTATGAGATAAAAAAACGCTAAGATCAACGATTTTATACACAAACAAATGCAGCCTAATCGAGACCGTTATAAGCGCTTATAAATTTTACAATTGTGTACTGTTAAATTATTTTTCGATTGTTTTGGCGAATGAGTGCAGGGTCAGCGTGAGAAATACTTTGTACATTCGTTATTGTTTAAAAATTTTACGTGAACGTTTAAAATTATTGCGTCTTCACAACTACAATAAGTTCAATAAACTATAAAATGGAGCATAGGCAATAAAACATACGTACATATAAACTTAGCAATAGCATTAAAAAAAAAAAAAATTAGGTTAGCCAAGGTTGTGTGCGTATTTATTTTTTTGTGTGTTTTTATTTTTTAAACAATTTACGTGGGACTTATTTAATTTTATTGCCGCTTTATTACAGATGTTTTCTTACATAAATATATTTCCAAAAGTTTTCGTTATGCTTGATGAAATTCGTAGTTTGATTGGTTAGCGTATGCCCACTAATCATTCGAACTCACATAAGTTTGAGGTGAAGTATGAGAAGAGGAAGTAATACAATTTTTAAAATTGCTGTATTATTACGGTTTTTCCAAATAAGTCATAGCTAAATCCAAGTCTTGACAGTACATAGGGCTGTTTGTCAATGTGAAAGGAAGCGCCTCTTAAAATAAACACTTTAAGCAGAATCGCATTATGAGACTGTTTGCCTTTTTCATGGGAAACCTAACCACAACTCAGCTACTCACACACCAGCTTATTTCATATCATTTTTGTATTATTGTTTTAATTTGGTTTAGACTTGTGCTTTCTGAGGTATTAGCGTGGGATTGGTCTCCTCACTTTCACTTTATGAAAAAAAAAACGATTTGGCTTTGCAAAAGATAAACTATATCTTTAGAATATTACATAAACTAGTTGCGAATTACAAAATCATAAAATAAACGAAGGAAATGCTAACAGCTGTTGCGCTTAAACCAAAATTTTTTAAACAACTTTACTCTGAGAATCTTTACTACTTATTTACCTACTTATTTCACGCACAGCTTTGCTTTCCCGTAAACTATGCTAAAAGATTAATGTTAAATACATACCAAAGGTATTAAATAGAAAGTACGAGCTACAAAACCATAACACCACATTATCTAAATTCTTTTGTGCATTCATGCCATGAGCTTAAATTAATGAGGCTTGTATGTCAACGTCTTATCAAGGTAATTAACTAGTAATTAATGTAGCCGCAAGCCGAATTAAATAAAATCCATAGAACAATATATAAAAATTTCAAATGTGTTGCTGCAATCGCGCCGATTGTTGCAATAGTAGTAGCAATAAAAGTAGCTGGACAAAAATTTCGGTCTATATAAAATGTCGCCTAGTTAGAAGTAAAGAAGTCACAAAAGTTGTAATCGAAGTATTTGTGCAGCTCATAAATAACTAATTGATGAGCTGGATAAATGCCCATTGTCAATGGGGGTGAATAACAATATATGTGGCATGCTATGAATATCAACGAACTTCTCCACGCTATACTAAAATTGGCAATAAATATTTGCGATTTCGATTACTGACCAAACGTGTTGTTGTAATAAATATTTATCGTATGTACTTTACTGTATAATTTAATAGTAAGAGTTAGCTTTATATACATATATACCCTATCTGTGGTAATAAAATAAAGTAGGTAAGAGTATAATTCTATATAGCCTACAGCTAGATTTGACAAGAGTAGATTTAGTCGATTGACACCCTAAATATTATTTGAAGAGTTTTCGTATGCCATTTGCACTGTACAATAATCCAATAGCATGTAATATAATTTGGTCAATAATTTCCAACAGGCACTTAACGAGCATAACAAATATACTGTTATGTACGAGTATGTATGTATGTGTGTGTGTAAGTACGTGCGTATCCCTGCAAAAAACCGAAATACTCCGTTCCATACTCCATAGAGTACTCCTTAAGGAGTATCGGAGTACTCCAACACTTATCCTCGCTCATATAAAAAAGGTGGTCCAATTTACATGGCGATGGCCGGTAATTGGATCACCTAATCCGACTCGGAGTACTCCATTTCTTTGATTTTGAATACTCTATAGACCACCTACATGAGAGTACTCCCAAAATACTCCTATTGGATTACTCTATGGAGTATTCAACAGCAAAGCGAGAGAGGGAGTAGGTGGTCCTCAAAAAGAACACCTACTCCCTCTCTCGCTTTACTGCAGAGTACTCTATAGAGTAATCTTTAGGCAGCATTTTCAAAGTACTCTCACATAGCTGTTCCATAGACTATTCAGCAGGGTGCTCCGATATGGATTAGGTGATCCAATCACCGGACATGGGCTTATAAATTGGACCACCTTTTTGTATGAATGAGGATAAATGTTGGAGTACTCCCATACTCCAACGTTTTTTACAGGGATACACACATAAACAGTCGCTCATAGGCGAACGAGGATGACAAACTTGTTTGATGGCGCAAAGGTTAGTGATGTGCAACACTTTGCAACCCTAACTTAGTTGACATCGTGAACCCCAAAAATCTTTTGGAGCACAGATTCGTTAGATGAGTTGACACGTAGGTTGTATGCGGTCAAAGAAATCGCTCCATGACAGTCGATCTAGTACCAGGAGACGAGTGCACGCATCGGCAACGCTCTTCTAAACCTTTGGTGTGACTTTGAGTGGCACCAAAGTGCGAGTAAGGAGGTTAAAATGAGCCCGAGGTAGGTAAAAATGTTGTAAAAGGTGACTAAAATCCAAACAGACCCTAATGGCAGCGTCATCTCGGTTATGTAAAGAGAGCAAAGAGATACACTGAAGCCGGCTGACGCACCGTGGTACCAGTCATTTGAGCTTGAGTTTGTCAACCTTTACATATTAAAATGTCTCTTGGAAGTGGCCAGAAGAGCCGAGCTTATATCTAAACAAGTAAGTAAGCACTTCTTTCTCCAGCACAGACCACCCTCTACTCTACAGCGGAACCTCACGAACTTACTTCGCTTTTTCTCTCAGATATACCTCAGTGACGTGGGTACTGTGTAGTGAGTCTAGTTCGTGTCTCGAATATCTTAATCAGATTGCTTTCTTCGGATGCAGTACTCCTCACCTAAAGGTATTTGCGCGCTATATAATAGCCATCCGACGGTCACCTTTCTTGCTATTAATTCAGCCTGTAAGTTGATGCTATGGCTCACCGGAGTTAGACTTAAGGAGAGCGAAGATCTTCTTAGTCACAACTGTCCACGCTTCCATCAGCTTCAAAGAATTCTTAAACGAATCCACCGTTCCATTACAACGTTAGCTGACTGTTGGCACAAACACAATAGATACATACTCGTACAATACGTTAAGTGGGCGTTGCAGACTACATATGCGCTAAATAGGTAGTATTACACATCAGTAATGACTGAAGAAAAAAAACACTGTTCTTCATACATACAAACATACATACATTTCAGCACTGACATTGATGATAATAATAATATTGTATATTGGTGATGAGATGACGACCCTTGGGGATGGTGTGATGGTGATGCTGATGGCTGATGGCTGTTGTGTTGTTGAAGGTAGCGAAAAAAAAAGTTGCGACTCTGATTGAGTATTGATGGTGCGAAAGAAGGGCGGACAGCCATACCAACTGATGGATAGATAGATAAAAACAGCGCACATAGCTACACTAATGACATGAGATGTGTGTTTGCAACAACGTATATGTCAACAACAGCGAACATACATAGCTAAATACCCACCTTGGGCAACTTACACGTACTGGGTACTCGTTCTATTAATTCAAGCCATACAATACAAATATTGAAATGAACCGACCAAAAGAAAAAATCGCTTTGTAAATACTGGTCCAGTGACATTAGGAATTATATGTTTGTTGCAACAAAAGAGAGACGACATCGTTGGTTGGGTGTGTGCGGTGGTGGCAGAAATATTGAAAGCTTTGTAATGACAAGCGTTAATGATAAAACATACATCCATAAATTGAGCTGAGAATGATGATGGACAATTGCGTTTGTTATGAAGTGAACAAGCGATTTTTCATATGTAAATAAGTTACGCATAAGCGGACAGTTTGAGTGAGCGTTCAGTGACTTTGCGCATTAAAAATTTGTTGTTTTAACAATAGCATGATTTCAACTATAAAGCGCAAATGAGAGGCCTCCACCAATTGCCACTGTAAGCCAGGCTAGCTCATTTCATTCAACGAAAGTTGGTTGAGAAGGTATCATGATGAAGTGGAGGGAGGCCACGGCTGCTTCAAGAATTGATTGAGAATTCATTAGCGCTCATTGCACTCGTTTTTCAAACTGAAAGACAAACCTTGGATTGCGAAACGCAAACCTAAACTTCGGACTCTATCAACATTGACTTCGCTATACGCTGATACTAACTCTACAAGCAGTAAATTCAATGTAAAAAGCAAAAACACTGCTGGTTCCATTCGTTATACCTCGGACTGTTATGGGACCACAAGCGATTCTTAGCTTATTCGTAGTACTCTGACAAATGTGCTACAATAACTTGCTCCAGTATCTATTATTATTATAATAAATTTACGTCAAATGTCAGGCAGTCGGTCCAATGTAAGAAGCAAAATCGCTGCTGGTTCCATTCGTTATACCTCGGACTGTTATGGGACCACAAGCGATTCTTAGCTTATTCGTGGTTCTCTGACAATGTGATACCACTACTATCCCCAGTATTTGCGCTATTTTAATAAATTTGCGTCAAATCTCGCATACAACGCATTGGGACGTGGGTCAAAGCAACAACAAACTCTCTACCACACCAACAACTTCAACTTTCTTCAAACTATACATTAATTATTTACACGCCACGAATAAAGAGTGGCAACCAGAAAACCCTTCAGCAACATTTGTCAACTTTAATATCATGCACCAGACGGCCGGGGTCCACAACGCACAGCATAAACAATACCACAGTTTGTCATACGATGGGGTTAGTTAACGGCGCGCATCTACTCAGGAAGACAAGACGCGTTACATTTCTGATTAGTCTGTAGTTGTTGCGGTCAAGAAAGGCGACAACTGTACAAGTAGTACGTTTGTATATACGTACGCCCCCCAAGCATTGGCTGCGTAACTTTATAAAAAGCCATCAACAACAGCATCAGCTCAGTGGTTGGCAAAATGACAGAAGATGCTGAACACAAAAGAGAGTATACAACAACAAATTTTCGCATATCATATGAATAGTAACACGTTTCAGCGATTACGCGTTTGTCGTCTGTTGGTCAGTTGGTTATGTCAATTTATTGCCTGACTGAGCGACGTGTGTCACTTGCTTTGTAACATACAAGTGTAAGTATATACTCGTACTTACATACGAGTACATTGTGATTGACTAGTTGGGAGTTTGGAAGGTAGATCTGTTATATTTTGCGCGCGTGTGGGCGCGAGCTATCAATGCCGTACCAACGACAGGCGACTTAAACATGTCAACAACCAAGTTAAACAGGAGGGAGTTTTTGATGTGAGTTGGCAAGTTGTTAAAAAAAGGAAAAAGAAAAAGTCATACATATAAAAAAGTGAAGGCACAAAGCGACAAACAATAGCTTAAGTCGAAGTCACACACATAGGTACATAGCTACAAACCTAAAATCACACACTGAGCTCTCATAACAATAAGTCAATAACGAGCTCTGTTGAACGACATGAGCTACCACGCATCAAGAATAAGAGTATAAAAATTGAAACGACTGTCACCTTCCGGTTCGGCTGTACGCTGGCACAGCACAATAGGAATTTGACAAATCTTCCGGACAAATGGCAATATTATAAAGCAGACGCGCATTAACGTCCACAACATACACAACAACGTCTCGTTACACACTCGCGCGTCATCGTCTTTGTCAACGCCAACAGCGTCGGCGCCGCTAGCGTATTAACGCGGTTGTCAAGCACAGAAGAGACGACGACGACGACGACGACGACTTGTTAGTAAATTGCCTGGCAAAGCGGAAAAATGTGCGAAAATATTGAATACGTTGTTGTAGCTATGCACATTTGTTGTAATCGTATACACACATAAAGAGCAGCTGAGAGGTGTGAGAATTTTAAGCGGAAATACTTGCGATTTTGTGATACACATACTTAAAGCTCACTGCTGGTGACAATAATGGCGGCGGCGACGACGACGACGGTGCTGATGGTGATGGTGGCGAAGGTGGTGATGTTGTTGGTGTTGGTATTCCCGTTGGTGGTTTGAGGAATGTTGTTGAGTATTTAAAATATGCTTACATGCGTTTGGGTGGAAAACGAGGCGACAAATGCAATTATGTACGTGTCAAAGCGAAGCAAAGGAAAAAACAAAAAAAAAAAAACACACGAAACGAGTGAACAAACAACGCAAGAAATCACAAGTGTTTAGAGCAAAGAAGAATGTTAAGTATGATGGTAGAAGGGCATGTGAATAGTGTGCGCAGCATATGACCACGAAAAACCCAAGATTTCAAAAGAATATAACCGATGAACCGTGCTTTGTGGTGGGGGCAAGCAAGGAGTAGCAAGAGATTAGCGCAGAATAAATTAAATCAAATAAAAAAAGAACGTACATGGATATACCCTGTACGAAAGAAAAGAAATTTTAGGATTTTTGGTGTACAAAATTGTATGTTGCTGTTGTTGTAGCTCTATATGTACTAACATATTTATCACGACTAATAATAAAGATGTAAACCGATATATGGATGATAGCATACAAATCAACAGCTTTTTAAATTTGTCTGTCTATGTGTTTGTTCGCGCATCACACAAAAACTGTGCAATGAATTGCAATGCAACTTACAACATTGTATTACTAGACGTCCAACTTCAAATTTTGGTTATTATTTACTTCGATAACTCAACTGGTTTTGGAGTTATCGGTCAAAAAGTGGAGCAGTAAGACTCCAAATATGTTTATACAATATGGGTATCAAACGAAAGGTGCTACTGAGTGCTAAAATAAGTGATGTTATGAAGTGTCATATCTCAACTGGTTTCGGATATAGGTATATAGATTAATTGAAATGCAAGTTATGTATTAATAAAAAAAATTAAAAAAATTAAAAAAAAAAATTTAAATAATAATTTTAGATGACATTATCTTCAAATCTGAAAGTAAAATTCAGGCCCATCAGAACTTGAGATGAGCCTAAAAAAACAATAATTTTAGATAACATTATCTTCAAATAATAAAGTAAAATTCTGGTCCATCAGAACTTAAGATGAGCTTTAGATACCTTAAAAAAACATCGGAACGTCATCATCTTCATGAGTGGTATTAGCACGATAAAAAAAAATCTCTAACAATACACCAACGAACAAACGAGAAAGCAATAAAACCACAAAACAAATGTGACCAAAGATACGCGCGCGTTGATGGAAAGTGGCATTCGAACCAATTCACGCTCCAAAAGCGTACGCGCACATGTTTATCCAGCTCTCCAGAGTATGGTTATTTAAAAGCAAGGACAATATGCAAGCAAGCGCGCATTGCCTTGAGGGTCAAGGGGTGGAATGGGCCATTCAATCTTCTACTTATACATACATACATACATATGTACATCTTTCTTCTTCGCATTCGTGAAAACTTTTCGCTTTTCTTTTTTTGACACTTTCTATTATATTGGGAAAAAAGCGCTGCCGGACGATACTACAACGAAATCTACACTTGGTGGCAATTGACGGTTCGTAGCACTGAAATGATAGCAGAAAGGACGAAGATATGTACGTTTGTTTGTTTGTTTTTTTTTTTTTTTTTTTGTTGTTTGAATAGAGCTGGAGTGAAGTTTGCGCAATTATAAGTGGTAATGCCTCTACTGCTTCTGGCAACAAAAGTTTCTTTCGTTCATTTCACGATGGTCATGCCATCTAGCCAGCTAAAGCGAGTAATCCGTGTGGTCTCTAACTTATGCGCGTAACGCGTATTACACATTGTTCAGATACATATGTACATACATACATGCATACATACATACGTTCATACAAATCAGTTGCACGGACACACACGGAACACCATGATGATGAACTTTTTGTTTATGGGGTTTAGGAAAACGTGTGTATGTAAGTATGTATGTATAGAAGCAGCATAAAGTGCTTCTAGTAGGCGGAAAGTGTATATGAAAGGGGAGCGTGGCTAGCGACGTACAATATTTTATTAGCGTAACGGCTGCCAGAAGAGTGTATGCAATTTAACTATGGATAATTCAAATAAAAAAAAAATAAAAAAATAGAATGGAATGACATAAGCCAATTTTTTATACACATAAAATGTAACGGTTATTGTTTGCAGCGTTGAAAATGGACAAATGTAGTTAGTGTGGGGGAGAAAGAGAGGGAGAACGAATGAATGCAAGAAGGCAAGAGGCAATTGGGTAGTGGTATAGACCGTGAGCAAAAAGTTTTGATTTATAAAGTTTGCCTAGATGAATTACTAATGAAGTGTAGGACATTAAAATGAAATTAAAAAGAAACACAAGTAAAACAACAATTGTTTCAGAAAAAAGGTAAAAAAAAGGGAAAGCGTACGTGATGTAATAACTGGCTAGTTGTTTTAGGAAATCGTACTCATTTGGTGAGGGAACGCTCATGCATGATGCGAGAGTGACTTTAACAAAAGAAAAGGAAAAAAGAAAACAAATAAAAAAAATAAATAAATACAAAATAAAACAAAACAAATTAAAATAAAAAACACACAAATTAAAATAAAAAAAACACAAATTAAAATAAAAAACAAAAACAAATTAAAATAAAAAAAAATTTAAAATAAAAAAAATAAATTAAAACCAAACAAATCAAAACAAATAAATTTCAAAAATTTTTTTTTTTTTTTTTTTAAATAAAAAATAAAAGATAAGTTAAAAAAATAAAAATAAACAAAAAAAGACTGTAAAAGTCACAACCAATGTATGAATTGATAGGATTACGCAAAAAACAACAAAAATAAAAGAAAAGAAAAAAAACAAAAACAACTAAATAAATTAAAAAATTAAAAAGGAAACAAAAAATAAAAAACAAACGAAAAAATTATAGAAGTCACAACAAATGCATGAATAGATATGATTGCGTAACCCACCTTGCTTTTTTCGATTGACAAAAAAAAAATTAAAAAGAAAACAATAAAAAAATTTAAAATTAAAAATAAGAAAAAAAAAAAAAAAAGAAAAAACAATGTAAGTCACAACAAATGTGTGAATTGATATGATTACGCAACCCACATTGCTTTTTTCGAGTGACTTTAACAAAAAAAAAATATAAAAAAAACCAAAAAAAAATATTAAAATAAAACACATTAACAAAAAAAATTAAAAGAAAAAAAATTTAAGAAAAAATCAAAAAAAAATAATCAAAAAAATGTGGAAGCCACAACAGTTGGCATGCTTACGCAACCAAACATACGTTTTTTGCATGATTTATTTGCCAAGCTGGGGGTATTACAAACAGCGTTTGCTATTCCACTTCAAAATAAATAAAATTTAATTATACAAAAACAACTAGCAGACAGCGATTGTTTTGGCTGAATAAACTCACTAGCTTCCTTTTCTGTCTCGATTTTTCTTACTCTCTCTCTACTTAGCTTCGTCTACTGCTTCCTCTCTCCGTTACTTACGTCTACGTCTTGATTTTGCTCTATCACTTTTTTTGCCCATCCACTTCTCTTTTTAATTTTTTTTAACAAGCTTTTTCCCTTCGTTCTTCTTTCCTTCTCCCTTTCAGGCTAATTCATCTCATTTCTTCCCGTTCCCAGCAAAAGATAGTTCAAAACCGAGAGAAAAATTATTTTTTTTACAATAGAACTCGTATGTAGTTCTCTCAGCGAAAATCAGGCTAGAGAGCATTTAACTAGTAAAATTTTAGTTAAAAGTTTACCCTAGAGGCCATTCAGAATTTCACATTAGAATTTGTTTAAGTTTACTAACTTTTTGCTCGATATCGAGAACCAAGCCATCTTTTCGTAGGGAATGCTATACATAATCCTCCAGTTTCTCAAACCATTTTCTAACCCTCAACCTGAGAGTCATACATTACAATGCGCGTCGACATGCTGTGGATGCTGGGAGGAAGAGATGACTGATGAGTCTTGCGCTCTTATCAACTAAGCGTTCGACGATTGTTTGGTGTTTTTGCTTGGGTAATTAGTTTGCCTTAGTAATTTTTGTATAGAATTTTGACGCTGCTAAAACTTCAACTCAACCCACAATCAATAACTAATCAGACAGCGCAATTATAGCTGGACTACTTCAAAGCAGCACAACAACATTACAGCAGGTTCACACACATAACAATGGGGCACATAGAAATCCCAAAAGGGAATACAACAAAACAACACGAGTCCTCACACAAGAGACACTAATGACTTTAAGCAATAAAATACTTTCCTTTTTTTTGGCTTTTTTTTCTGTTTTTTTTTTTTGTGGTGAAAGTGGTTTTCAAAGCCGTGACCTCCACCTCTTGCAACAATGTGCGCTTCCAAAGGTATAAGAAAACACAACAAATACTTTACAAACAAAAAAAAAAAATTAAGTAATCACGTTTCCGTCAACAACCACAAGCGTGCGATATTGACCGCAAAGCAATAAAAAAAAAAAAACAAAAATAAAAAAAATCTATAGCAAACAATAAGTGTAGTTGGTAAAAAAAGTATAGCAAAAAGTAATTTATAACCTAGCCTTTGTTGTAAAGCCCACTGCCAATAAGTGCAATTGAATTGAAAAAAAAATACAAAAATATATATTGCCATATCAATTTTTAATCAATCAGCAACCTGATGCTTCTTAACACAAACACGTTGCCACAAATGTTCAAAAACCATTTAGTACACCGGCGTTCGGTGATAAAATTCAATTGCTTTTATTTGTTATTGTTGTTGTGGTGGTTTTTGTTTTTTTTTACTGCTCGCTTTTAATTTCTTGCATCTTGCATAGAAAACTCTACACTACCAGACACTATGGCACCACCAGAAATAACGGCCTTTGTTAGCTACCAACAACACTATTTACCTCATACTCCAACATGTTCGTTATAAATCTTGCAAAAACACTTATATATGCTTGCGTTACGAGCACGAGTTGTTACTGTTTTTACATATACATATATAATTTCCTAGTATATGTGTAATAGTAACTGTACTTCCGTAGCACACAAACACACTAAGCCCAATCCAACCCAACCGGACCGACGACCACACAGCTAAATCATAAATCAATTGACGTTACGCAAGTTAAAAACAAAAACAAAAAACAACAAAAAAAATAGAGAAAATTGTTTTTATCCAACTAATCTTTTTTTTTACAATCCTTATTTGTTATGCGCGCTACAAATGGCACCAATAAAATGTGTGCAAAGTCTTAAAGTGAATGCACATAGCTTGTTGTTGGTTTTTTTAGTAATTTTTTTTTTTGCTAGGTTCGGTTTGTTTCATTTTTTATTTTTTTTTGGCTGCTCAATTTTACAACTTTTACTTGCAGCCAACTGCTGTTTTATTTTTTCGGGTTTGGTATTTCTTTTCCAATTTTTTTATTTTCTTTTATTTTTTTTTTATATTTTCTTTGTCCTTCCTGCTTTATTACATTTTAGTATTTTATACTGATTGATTTCCTTTACGATCAATTGAATGTTCGTTTACAACAGCTTGAGTAGTTACTTCTCAATGATATGATATGGTATGTATGTATGTGTTTGTAGTGAGTACTAACCAGTCAGTAACTTTTATTGGCTACCATATCTATTAGAGCATAAGTAGAACGTAATTTTATGGTATCTCAGTGTTTGCAGCCATCAACGCCAAGTTTGTTTAAAGTGTTTAAATTCTCATTCGTTTAACCATTTATATGGGCGTTTGGGGTTTTTTTTTTTTTTGTTGGCACGCTTTGCCCTTTCCTGCACACATACACATTCGTCGCTTTTACTTTTGGGCGTTTGGTTGGTTTTGATTTGTTTGGTTGTTTGGAGTGTTTTGGGGTGTTGGGTCTTATTTTCTCAAATTCGTTATGCTTTCCCTTTAGCTTAAGTTGCGTGCATAAGCCACAGGTATAATATTGCTATTCCCAAAGCAGTTGTTACAAAATTGTGTCAAAATTACTTTTGTAACGTTTCTAATCTGACAACGGGGAATGATTGCTAAAATGTAAAAACAAAAAAAAAGTGTGGGGAGAGTGTGGCTTAAGAGAGCAGGACTGGAGTGAGTTGGGTTAATTTTTGTTAGCTCATTGTGGTTAGATACGTTTGTTTGTTTGCTTGTTTTTTTTTGTGAACATTATCATCAATGACATTTGGCTAGTCATATGTGTGTGCTTAGGGATCACCATCTGCTGCTCACTTTTCTTAAAACATTACAAACTGCTTAACTTCCTTCAATGGGCGTTTCTTCTTAACAAAAACTGTGATAAAACTATCGATTCAAGTTGTCTGAAGAAAGTTTGCGTTTTGTGTTTTTCATTTCCACTAAAACTTTTCCAGCAAAATGTCAAGATACTTATCTTTTACATAGCTTAAATAGTTGAATCATTCTAAAATTGAGATAAGCTATTGTCATTAACAAGATAGCGCACAATGAAACGCACCGAATAACTTCAAACAAGCTGATTGACAAACCCCGCTTTCTGCCATAGAAACAGACATACATAAGTACAAGCGTGGTCCAAATGGTGTGAGGTTTCTGGTTCAGTTGCTATTTTTGATTGGTGTCAGCTAACGAATGTGTTAAACAAATATGACAATCCGGAGAGCTAGCAATTCCCCATTTAAGTAGCCCCATCATGTATTCGTGTCACGTTTTTCTTTAAAAATATTTTCAGATAACTTTTGATTATGCTAAATCACAATTTCGTTTAGTTTAAAACAAAGCAAAACAATGAACATGATCATGCAAGCAAATAGATTTTATCACACATTTTTTATATGTATGTATATAGCACTAATGAGCTTTGGTGATGAGCTCTACATGCAATTTGCAGTCGACAATTGAAGTTTATTAGTGAAGCTAGTGAAATTTAGTTGAAGTGTCATTATGCCAAGGGAAATAATGTCATTGACATTAATGGGCTTTTTAAAATTCAACGCAACACATGTCAGTGACATTGATTCTGCTTTGTTAACCAATTAGTATGTGAATTAACGTCAGTGACATTAATTCCCTTTGCAAAGAAATGCGAATTAATGTCAAAAGCGCTAAACATCATAAATTAAATTTGATATTTTTCATAAAAACGAATTAATTAAAAAATTACTATGAGAATTAACGTCATTGACATTTTTTCCCAAAAATGTGAATTAAAGTCAGTGACATTAATTCCATTGACATTATGTCACGCAACTGAAATTCACATTTGTATACAAACGAATTAATGTCAAAGTATTAAGAGAATTAAAGTCATTGACATTAATTCCCTTTGCAAAAAAATGCGAATTAATATCAATGATATTTCTTTCATTGGCATTATGACACGTCACTGAAATTTACATTTGTTTACCAACTGCAAAGTTCTTTGGTAAAGTTTTTCTATATGCCGCTGAGCCTTTGATCGTCTAACTTACTTTGTGAAAGCTCCAATTTCTACTTGAAAAACTAAAACAAGGTCTTTAGCGCATTTCATAAACCCACTGCGAATTACAAGAGCATGAAAGACGAATGAAAAATAACCGCAAGTTGTCTTGATTGAACAGAGACTGCTTACACAAGGTCATGAAGCACTGAAACTGCTTTGAAAGCTCTCCCGTGATAGTGGTTACAGAACGAAATTACTTCGGTACATTACACGCAGACTTTATAAGACACCCTGTAAGTTGAGCTCGTTAAAATTATCCATCTGCGACAACTCGACATTTTTTCTTGGAACTAATCAAAGCAGAATCAGATTTAAGTAAACTTATCAATAAACTGCTAACTTCACGGACATGTGCTGCCTGCATTCTTACACGAGTCCGAGCCGAAAACAATGCAAAGAACTGTCCACATATGGCCGCAATCTATCACTCTGGCAGTGGTCCTCTACCAATGCTATAGGCAGGATAAGTAGCATATATTTTTATCTTTGACATAAACATTGCCTTGCTTATTTACAATTTTAAAACCTTTTGACTTCGAACAATTCAAACTTTATGCGCGCTACAAATACATTACGTCGTGTACGTGGCGGACAAGTCAAACAACTGACAGCTGAATAGACTGTTGTGTGCCTTTTGTAACGAGTATGTAGAACTGTACGATTCAAAAGGAGATGACAAAAGTCGATTTGTTCAAACTTTTGACATATGAAAGAGGTGGAGACGATGACGTACTGTAGCGGCACAAGAGCGCATTAGCTGGTACAAAGTGACAGCCTTAAAACCAAATTAATAGCGAAGATACTACCCAGTGACTGGACTGCATTGTGTCGTGCAGACTACTCACTAACTAGTAGGGCTGTGCGATTAATTGATTAATCAAATTTTTGAATAAACATAATTTCGATTACTCTATTAATCGATTAGCAATGATTTTTCATTAATCAAAAAGGGTGTTTACTCGATTAATAAAGATTTTGATTAATTAAAAAGAAAATTAATTGATTAATCGTTAATCGCGAAAATTTTCTTGAATTTTTTTTGTTAATATTTTGAAGCATGTTTGGTTTTAAATTTTTTCTATTTTCAGCTATTTCAGGGCAAACTTTCACATAAAAAAATTAGTAAATTAATCAATTTTTGATTACCCATTTTTGTAAATACTCGTGTAATGCTCGTTTTGATTACTCATAATTTTGATTAATCAAGTAATCGAAGAACTGAAAATTTCATTAATCAACTTACACGATTAATCGAATAAAGGCATAGCCCTACTAACTAGTATTTGAGTGCCTCATTATGGGTATGTAGGTATGTGTGTGTGTGTGCAAACATTTGTTGGCTGGCACGTAAGCAGGAAGTATCATTCATTGCTTCATAATTTGTCATGAATTTGTTGTTGTTGTGTGCTTTTTTTTACCTTACAATTTCGCAATCAATGCGCAATTACAGGAAACAATTTTCTCACAACAACAACAACAAATGCGTATTAAATCCCTATATTAAATTTGAGTTTATTTTATGAATCAAAAAAAAGCCCATTGAACGCACTCCACCACTGGTGTTTGCTCTTCAGGCTTAAAGCTTGTCCCATTTGTAGTATTTATTTGTAGCTAACGCCTACTTTGCACATGCATACCTCCTGACCTTTTAAATCCTATTACATCCAAAACAGACGACCGACAGGCGGGCATTGCGAGAGTTCTAGGGAGCTATGCAACAAAAGCAACCCTTCAAATTAATAAGCGTAAAACTTAAAATAAAATACTAAAATGAAAATTTAATAACAATAAAAATAAGCAGTCGGATTATCGATTTAAAATTTTTATAAATTTTTTTTTTTTTTTTTTTAAACAAATTTGAGAAAATATAGATATATCTTCAAACAACTGCGCTGCTGCTAGGACTCTGTTGGCGTCTAGCTGTTGTTGTTATCTGGTACTGCGTGTGGCCGTTGCTTCTTCTTTCTTATTTTATATGTATTCGCTTATCTGTAGCAAGGTGGTCTACGCATGCAACTCGAGCACACATTCAATGTATGAAGAGTTTGAGTGGCAGACGTAGTGACACGCGTACAATACTATCGTCAGTGATATTGATGCTTCAGCTGCTGCTGCTGTGGCTCTGGCTCCTGTTTAATAAAGGGCACGCGCCCAATGGACAGTATGTACGAATATACATATGTATAGTGGTATGTAAACTTATTACCGAAAATAAAGCATTTCTGAGAAATGAAATGTGGAGCGTACACACAAAAGCAAATACAATCAAATAATCAGAATAATAATAGTATGATAAATTTCGCAGGTCATATGATTAAGACACGATAGCGCTTGTCTGCAAGTTTAATATGTTCAAAAATGCAGCGCAAACGTAATCTGATATATGACGAACAAAAGGCAGAAGTTTGATTTAATACAAGTTAGTGAAATAATGACAAAGATAAAACGTCGTGAGAGAGAGAGAGGAGCGATGAGGTGTGGAGGTATCGGGCAAAATAGAATATTTATATGCTATATGAAATATGAAGTAGCAGTGCTGCCAGCTTGTACATTTCCAACTTCTTATATAAAAATGCACGAGTTGAGTAATTTGGGCCCTTTTTAAGGCTAAACTATGAATCTAGGGTATAAACCATACAATAAAATAATTTAATGCAACATCATTGCCAGAACAATTTGTATTTTTATTGTGTTATGGAACAATAGATCGTGTGCATGCACGTAGAGTTGCGTTTTTTTGGAACAACAAATATAAGAAGATGAAATAAAGTAGCTAAAAACAGTACAATTAATTGGCAAAGAGAATAAGAATAAAATAAAGAGGAGGAAAGAGAAAGAAAATAAGAATTATATAAAGCAAAGGAAAGTGTGAGAAAGGTAATTAAAGGAAAGAAACAGCAAATAATGGAAAGGAAAGGAAAGGATATTGCTGTAGCTATTCAAAAATTTATAAGCCGTAGTAGTGCGAGCGAAATAGTGAAAGTTGTGGCCATTTGAAACTTGATTTTTTCTAAACTTGAATAACTCGTAAACGTGCGTGTGGGATACAGCAAAGTCGACACTTTTTAAAATTGATAGTTCATACAACAAGAACAACAACACTTAACATTTCCAGTGTACACTTCTGGTTCCGGTGTAGGCCAAGTGCAGGGAATTGTGTTCTTTTTTTTAGTAGAGTTTTTAATGTTAGTTATAATTTGTACATTAATTGTTTAAAGTACTGAGTTCCAATTATAATTTTGATTTGTAATGCTATTGCAATGCATTTGTAATACATTACTCTAGGGCTGTTTCTTTATTCGATTAATCGAGTAAGTTGATTAATCAAATTTTCAGTTAATCGATTACTTGATTAATCAAAATTATGAGTAATCCAAACGAGCGTTACTCGAGCATTTTTAAAAATAGTTAATCGAAAACTGATTAATTTACACATTTTCTTATGTGAAAGCTGAAAATAAAAAAAATTAAAAACTAAACATGCTTCAAAATATTTAAAAATAAAAAAATTCAAGAAAATTTTGAGATGTTGTCCGATTGCGAATAGGCAAAATGCTGAAGATGCAACAAATGGTTGAAGTATCAAGGAACTTCTAAACTTGTGCCGTTTTAATATATGTATGTATGATTAATCATTTTATTCAAAAAACGATTAATCAAAAAAGCGATTAATCAATTAATTTTCTTTTTAATTAATCAAAATCTTGATTAATCGAGTAAACACAGTTTTTGATTAAACCAAAATCATAATTAATCGATTAATTTAGTAATCGAATGTATGATTAATAAAATTTTTAAATTATCAATTTATCGCACAGCCTTCCATTAATCTCATTACAATTTCAACATAACCTACAATTTGTATGCAGGTGCGCTTAAAAAGGTTTCGTTTCCATATTTCAAGTGGCAACACTACTGACAACACAAATAATACAAATGTATGTATGTATGTACGTACGCCATATTTATTGCAAACTTCAGCAGAAATAATGTAATCCTAGAACGTGGAAAGGCACCGCCGCGCACTAGCTGCTGCCAAGGTTGGTTTGCCGGCTGGTTGGTTAGCTGACTGCTCGCTTGGATTCAAGTGTCTGCGGCTGGGAGTTTAATAAATCGCAAATCCGCAGAAATGTCAATATTTGACAGCACACAAATAAAAACAACAAACCATACACATAAAGCAAATAGTGCGAGAAAATTTAAAATTTTTGCTGTTTTATTTTCTTCTTTGCAATGCAAATAAATTTAATTGCAAGCAGCTTGGTTTGGTTTTATCGCTTTGTTATTGCTTTTGTTTGGTATTTAATTTTTTTTTTTGTTTTTTTTTTTGTTTAGCTTAAAAAGGCTAACAATAGGACAACAATCGAGGTATCACTCGGGCTGGCATGAGAAAAATGGGTGACTTGCATGCAATAAGCAGAAATCAAAAAAAAAAAGAAGAAAAAAAATAAATTTACTAAGACATGTTGTCTAAACCATGCGAACAATTGTATGTAAGTACAACAACAAGCACATATTTTTGCTCGCAAAACATACATCACTTGTGTGACATAACCTAAATTCTTGGACAATTTAGCAGCGTATAAGAGTTGTTGCTTGCATTTACAGAATGTCCAAGTGTATTATATAAATAAATGAATGCGTTCATCCAAGCGTTGTTGCTTTTTTTTTGTTGTGATTGTCATTGCTGTTTCTTCTTTTGTTGATCTGCTTGCTGTGTGTACATTGAGATGCTCAACAACTTTAATTGCATGAGAAGTAACAGCCAACAACACAAAGCCAACAAACAACTAGACAGCGTAATACTTTACAAACCATAAAGTGGTGTACGTCAAGCATTTCGGTTGACCAGCGTTCGCTGATTTGGCGGGGACACATGATTGCTAGCCAGGGGTGCTACTGCGCGCTGCCCCCTTCCTTAGCTTGCAGCATGTCGGCAATAAGCGGCAGCCCACGGCGTGCAGGTGCAGCCACAATCATTCAATGAATTTGCGTTGCACACAAGTATTTGTCTAGAGAGGAACGTTAGCCAAGACGTAAAAGCGAATTAGCTCACGGCAAACGAAATGATATCCAAAAGCGGAATATTTACTTTGTGCGCAGCGTTGGTACAGTGGGTTGCTGTGGCGAAAAGCAGGAAAATTAACCGATAGGACAAGCAGAAAATTATTTTTTTGGATTTGATTGACTCTCAAGACAAAGCGTCGGCTTCTTTCATTGGCGCTTAACCGGATAGCTAAACTCTAATCGACTGCTCAATATGATTGTCGATGGGAGCACCTAATGGACCGAAGCTTCTTTGGTTTTACGCAGCGTTGAATAGCTTGCAGGTAGGCAATGCGGGAAGGACCAAAAAACTTCCGGAGAACTCTCTTTGCTTGAATACCCTAGGACCATTTCTCGTCTGAGTCGTAAATTGGCATTCATTTTATCCAGAACTCGCACGTTATTTGACCAACGTATAGCGATCAGTCACACAGTCTAGTGTGTGGCAGAGTTATAAAAAAAAAATACAAACGTTTAGTCCATTTATTGTTTGCTTCGCGCCAATGCTCGTTGGCTCTGGCTGACATTGCGGTGGGAACAACCAACATGCAATCAAATTTGAGAGCTAATGAAAACAAAATATGTTTGTAGAAGCAGCAACTAAAAAAAGTCGATTGCCCTAAGTCAACTGCGTAGCACCAACCGCCAACCGCAACAAGCGCAAGCGTAAAAAAAAATAATAAAAATAAACAACAAAAAAGCCGAAAACGAGTGGCAGCCACAAGCAAAGTACCCACAGCAAATAAGCTTCATCGTGAGTACTACTAAATAAAAATGTGCATGCGGCTAAGTGCCTCACCAACAACCAACACCAACCTCCGCACCACGCGCGCTAGCTAACAGCCTTGCACTCTACTGCGTATGGCCCGCAGCTACTCCACGCTACACATACATACAAACGTGTATCATCCTGCCGACGTTGCCGTTTCGTTTCAATTTATGGTATGTACACACTTCCTACTAAATGTAATGAGTTTGCGTAGCGCTGCAAAAGCCACGAAAAGCTGACTAAATTACTCAACAACAAAATAAGCGAGTAGCTAGCAAAGTCAAGCAGTCAACCAGTCACAACCAAGCAACCAACCAACCATTCAAACAATTGTTACCCCTGCCCATTGCGCTGGTTATGTCGCTAGCTGGCGGCAATGCACGCGCTGCTCTCCGTTTGCCGCACACAAAAATTGCCAGATTCACGCGTTTTTATGCGCTGAAGTGAATGCGGATTTTTTTGTTTTTATTTTTCTTCTTCTTTTTTTTCTACGAAATTCCTTTAAACACATACAACGCTGTAACCGCAGCATGCAACCAACTGTCCTGACCGAACAATCACTCGTCTATACCGACCCCAAGCAATCCTCCACCCCCCGTTAGTGCCATCGCTGCAATGTGTTTATTGCACCCTGCGCACCTACAGAGCATCCTCCGCACTCATACAACGGCCAGCCAGGTTAGCTTGCTTTAGCTTTGTTTTTTTTGTTGTTGTTTTTGTCGGCGTGTTAAACGCGTTACTGCTTGTGAGCACGTAATATTTGCTAAAGAGTGGTGGTAAGTGAGCTGCGTTTTTTTGTTGTTTTTTTTTTTTGCTGCGCGCCGCTCTTGTGGATTGTTATAACAAAGCGTAGCTGTGGCTTTGTTGTGTGTACGCGTGTTGTTGTTGTAGCTGTTGTGGCAAGCTGCGTGGTTAGCTGTTGTTAGATGAAACAAATGTTGATATAAACGAGACAATGAGGCGAATGTGATGTGATGATGCGTTGAATGTGGTTGTTGACCAACACCGATTCGTTATGCACGGTGTATCAGTAAAGTTTGACGTGGTGGATTTTAATTTTTTTTTTTTTTTTGTGAGGAATGTCGCGTAAAATATGCTAAAGGAATTTTGAGAAGAAATGTCTGAGAAAAACAAGTGCATTTGCGACAAGAGATTTACTGGAATGCGTGATAATCACAGCGATTGTGGTGAGGAGCTGCATTGATTATTGGTAGACAAACTAATTGGTGGATTAATTATGAGAATTGCAAACTCGTTTTGCAGTCGAAGGCAATGTGGAAATGCTATTCATTTCAATGTTGTCGGCTTTGATTTAATACTTTGATACGAGCGTATCTTTTTCAAGGCCATGTTTTGTTAGTTAGTTGATACGAGCTTCAACAGCGACACCATTGACTTCGTTTCGCATAAAAAGTGATGGCTGATGAATCATCAAACAAAATAAATATGCCAGCAATATAGCACACAGCGCCCAGGTGGCATAAGCTTGAAGGAAAAGGAGTGTGAAAGAGAGAACAGGTCGAAGAGGCGGCTCAAGAGAGTAGGCAAGTTCACTTTGGTCTAACCCTATTGAAGCAGCTAGGTTCCTGTTTATGGTCAAGTAGGACCGTTTGATTTCACTCACAATTAGGGCTGTGCGACTAATTGATTAATCAAAATTTTGATTACTCATAATCGATTAATTATGATTTTTGATTAATCAAAAAGAGTGTTTACTCGATTAATCAAGATTTTGATTAATCAAAAAGAAAATAAATCGATTAATCACTTTCACATAAGAAAATGAATAAATTAATCAGTTTTTGATTAACCATTTTTGAAAATACTCGAGTAATACTCATTTTGATTACTCATAATTTTGATTAATCAAGTAATCGATTAACTGAAAATTTGATTAATCAACTTACACGATTAATCGAATAAAGGTACAGCCCTACTAACAATGCTAGCTAAGAAAAGTGACGACTAGGCGGTGCGATGATCTATTTGCCGTTTGAGAGTAGACATCGTGTTTACGCACGTTTTCCGAATAATAAAATGAAAACAACAGCAAGCCAAGCAGTGCCGCGGCAGAGGCACAGTTACAGGCGGCGACACTTAACTTTGCAGCCCTACCGAGCCCACAGATGCTAAACTCTAAAAAATTAAAGCCTTTCAAAAGCTTAGGAAACATGAGACCCTAAGCTTTAGCCAAAATATTACTACATCTTCCTTCTTACGTTCAAAAGTAGTGTGAGATTCAGGTGGCTGAAAGAGTGTGTGGGACAATAAGCCTTATTCGCAAACAAATAGAACTTTGATGGGGAGCAAATGGAAGGTAACAGAGTAATAGTAAGAGGAAGAAGCATTAAACGTATGCAATTATTTTAGAAGACAACCAACAGCGCAAAACAAATTGTAACAAACTGATGAAAGAATTGAATGACGATAACGTTTTAAACAAAACTTATTTTTAAAAGAAATTCCAAACACCCAAAAAATGCTTCCACAACAAAACAAAAGCAACAAAGAAACTCACATTTTTCAACAAAATCAAATCAAATTTCAGTTAAATACCTTCATTACGTTGACAGACCGTAAAGTGCCGAGGACGTCACACTGTGCGAATTCGTGCCACATAAAAAGCAGGGAACAGCAACAAATATTTAGTAGTAATGTGCGCTGATGAGGGATGGGTGCAGGAGGAACGACCGGGGAGCGGTTGATTTTTTAGTTGTGAACTTTTTTTTTTTTGAAGCACAGCATGAATTAAAAATGAAGAAGAGCAAATAAAAAAAAACAAGGAAAGTAAAAAAAAACGACTGCTGCTGCTGCGAGCGATGCGATCAGATCATGCAATTTCAATTTGTTTTTAAAAGCATTGATATCGCCAAGCAAAATTGTGCGCCCATTGAGTGAGAGTGAAGGCTACGTAATATAAATGTAATGCAATATAGCAAGCAAAGTTGGGGAAAAAAAGAAACAAAAAAAATTTAAATGAAGGTTACAAAAGGAATTAAAAAAACAAAAGTTGAAAGCAAAGAAGTTGTTGGGTGCGCGCAAATTGGCTGGCAAATAAAAATGCGCGCGGGAGCAGGCGTTGAATTAAGAGCGCTTAAGTGATAGAGAGCAAGAAATGTATTTAATTAGAATTTTTGGTACGCTCTTTTCTTCAAGAAAATAAAGAAAAATATTGAAAGCAGGAAAAAAACGAAAAATCAACAACAAACGTCAATGATAATAGCTAACCAACAAAATCAATGGATATAAATGAGTTTGCAAAATAAATATGTCGACAAAAGATCGTTTAGAAAATCAAAATAAACCGACAACAAATATGTTGGCAATCAAGCGTAACGAAACAAAATTGACGCGCAACCGCAGTGCAAAAAAAAATATAAAAAAAATAAAAACAGCAATGAGTAAATAACAAAGACGTTAATAAAACAAAAATAAAAAAAAAAACCAAAAAAAAATATAAAAACGCTCAGTTTGCTCGCAGAAAAACTACTCCATTAAAAGCATGTTGATAAAGGATGCTATGCGGTACAACAACAACAACAAACATAATAACCTACTGCACGTACACGAATGCACATTAAGTTGCACACACACACACACACACACACACAAACAATGCGATCATCAAGCAAAAGCTACATTAAATTATAAGCGATGTTTTAACCGATAAACCGCTGGCGAATTCCCAAACTCAAAAAATACGCGCTGTGCACCAGCTAGAAATGAAGTAGAAGGTGCTGAGGTGTTGTTGTTTTAACAAGATCTCTCTCGTCGATGTTGATGCTCACGTTATCGACGAGGCGGCGTACAGGCAGGCGGTTATTATTAAGCACAATAGTTGGTGTTGATTTTTGTTGTTTTTGGTTTTTGATTTTTTTTTGTTTTTGTTCATCCCATTATACCAATTCGCAACGCATTTATGAATTTACTTACGTACAAACGAGCATTAAACACAAACATATTTATCTTGCTGTTGTTGTTGTTGCTGGCGATTTAATGCAATATGAAAGGTGAAAAACCAACAACACGCGAGCAAAAACGCGTATAAATCAGCGCAGCAACAACAATAAAAAACAAAAAAAAACAACAACAACAATAAAATGATCATAAATACAGTGCAGGTAGGTTTGTATGTGCATATGTTTGTAGATATGCAATAAGAGCACTCACTGACAGCCTGCTTGAAGTAAACTAAACACAGAAACAAGCGTAGAATTAAACAAGCACAACAACAATAACGTAAATACAAACAAACAACAACGACAAAGTCAATATATCAGTAAGCCAGTTAAACCAAAAAAAAGAAGGGCAACGTGTGGTGGTCAGTGGGAAGCTAACAACGACGAGCGGAGTCTTGCGCTGTGCGTGTGGTAAGAGCCTTAGAGCAAGGCTTACAAATGTACAGTGTGACTTAGTTGAAGCTTTACACTCCTTGAAGGCTTTTTGGGGTGTTTTAGCTATTACTATTATTATATTTCATAGAAAGACGATCATATTCCATGTAACGTCCTATCTCCGATCTTTTTTTTAATAATACCAGGAGTGTTCCAGCACGGCCTATCTAGGAATAAGTTTCTAAAGCCCTTTAAATCAATGAAAATCAAAATATTTTTAGCTATCCTATCTCCGTGTTCCATCACCGTATATCTAGGAATAAGTTTCTAAAGCCCTTTAAATCAACGGAATTCAAAATACATATGTTTAGCTATCCTATCTCCAATCTTTTTTCAGAACACAAGGGGTGTTCCAGCACGGTCTATCTAGGAATAAGTTTCTTAAGCCCTTTAAATCACTGAAAATCAAAATATTTTTAGTTATGCTATTGCGATCTTTTTTAAGAAAACATGGGGTGTTCCAGCACGGCCTATCTAGGAATAAATTTCTAAAGTCTCTTAAGTCTCGAATGATATGTACTACATGGTGTTGGTCTCGGGCCACTTCGCTCTTTTTGTTGCTCAAGGATTACACCTTTTCCAAGTGAGTGTTTTGCAGATATCCTTAAATGTGTTAGAGAATAGTCAATTGCATTTCAGAAGTCGGAAATTGTACTTCAGAAGCTGTAAAATGTACTTCAGAATAATCAGAAACCATGAGTTCTGAACTACAATTGATTGTTGCTGAAATACAATTGACTATTCTGAAATGCACTTGACAGCTTCTGCGAGCGTCCTTCGTTCACTCCCAGTGCACGGAAATTTACTTTGATGGAAATTGAGTTGTCTAAAGACTCTATTGTTTTTGAATTATATACGTCACTGCCCCAATCTCTGAGTCTCTTTTGTCAATTTCTAAAAACAGCTGAGTGCGAATTTCCGGGATTGCGGCGCAAAGAATCCACTGTGCGATGGTCTCCTTCATGATCGAAATGAACAACAAACAGATTACTTGCCAGCCTCATTGACAACAGCAACAACAACAACAACAACAGCAAAGTGAGTGATATATAATAACAATAACATTTTGGTAAATGAAGCAGCCACAACAACCACAACAAACACTATAATAATGACTCCTACTTAGTCAGTCAATCTACAGCACGTTTTAAAGAGGTAAAAACAAAATAAAAAATTAAGAAGAATGGGCGGAGACAGCAGCGGCAATGGCAATAACTGAAAGAAGACTAGTGCCGACAAGTATGCCCATGGCAATGTCGGCAACAAAAACCGACAACCAAAACCAACCTACATATGGGCCAACGCATTGATGCTAAAATGTAAGCATTAGTGGGGGGCTAAAAGCGGAATTAAATTAAAGAACAGAGAATGCGCTTGCGCGCAATCATGCAACAACAAGCCACGACTAAATCTGGTAGTTAAGAAAATATGTTCATATCTACATATTTAGTATAACAAAATGCAGTGCATAAATATGTTTGAATGTATGTATATAAATAAGTATAGTTTGGGGGCAGTGTAGTTAAATACTTTTTTCTGCTTGTTTGTATGTGCGCCTTTTCTTGGTACCCAAATATTAAATTAACAAATTTATTTCATTCGTTAGGCCACAGTAAAATTTCACACCTTAGCAGCAGCGGTATGGTAGGCTGTTAAGCAACAACAACAACAACAACAATTGCGGCATGCATACAACAACAACGCAAAAAAATATACAACAGACTGACCGACAAAAAGGATGCCGAAAGCAATCAACGCTTTAGAGTAAATAAGTAGTGAGTAACAGCACCAATACTAAAATATCTGAAATTAGTAGACGAAATTGTGCAGTAAGAAACAATTTTAATTTTTTTTTTTTTTTTTTTTTTGAAGTTTAAAACAATACCAAGAATCATGAAATATGTATGCTTTGTGGTTATGAAAAGGCAAGCGCGTACATTTGTATAACGCAAAGTCAGCGAAAGGAAGCGCAACAGCCACAGAAGCTGTTGAAGTATTAGTAAAGAAAAAAAAAAATTTAATTTGCTGCTGAGTATACACCAATTACTCAAACTTTAGATTGACGTTTCAAATTTATTAATTGGGCACGATTAGAATTTTGTATTGAGTAGGATTTGAATATTTGCTGGCAGCTAGAATTGTATGCAGAGTTGAAATGCCAAGCCGTCTGGTATGAAATTTAGGCTTTTTAAATGATTCTAAATTCTTTTTCGACCTAAAAGTATTAGAGGCAGCACTTATGAAAGACTAGGAGTAGATGAGAGGGAGCAAAATTAACTAGTTTGTGGAAGTTACAGCTAAAATATCGTTTGCAAAGACTATTATATTTCATGTAACGGTCTATCTCCGATCTTTTTTTAAGAACACAAGGGGTGTTCCAGCACGGCCTATCTAGGAATAAATTTCTAAAGCACTTTAAATCAACGAAACTCAAAATATTTTAAGCTATCCTATCTCTGATCCTTTTTTTAAGAACACAAGGGGTGTTCCAGCACGGCCTATCTAGGAATAAATTTCTAAAGTCACTTTAAATCAACGAAACTCAAAATATTTTAAGCTATCCTATCTCTGATCCTTTTTTTAAGAACACAAGGGGTGTTCCAGCACGGCCTATCTAGGAATAAATTTCTAAAGTCACTTTAAATCACTGAAAATCAAAATGGTTTAAGCTATCCTCTCTCCGATCTTTTTTTTAAGAACACAAGGGGTGTTCCAGCACGGCCTATCTAGGAATAAGTTTCTAAAGCACTTTAAATCAACGAAACTCAAAATATTTTAAGCTATCCTATCTCTGATCCTTTTTTTAAATATTGCAAGGAGTGTTCTAGCATGGCCTATCTAGGAATAAGTTTCTAAAGTCACTTAACTCAACAAAAATCTAATTTTTTCAGCTGAGATAGGGCTTTTTGGAAACAAATGCTAAGATAAGGCATTCGCTCATAGCACGTTCTTCAAACAAAATTTGAAATTGAGTGATCTTGAGTATAAAAACTGTCTCCCCTTTTACGAGCAAACTGCTTAGCTGCTATTTGTACTATTCGCGTAATATCGAAACATTTAACGTCGAAGCGCGGTGAAATAAGAAGCCAAAAAATAGGAAAAGGATGAGGAAGAGTAAGCGAAAGGCGAAGGTAAAGGTATAAGCAACATCTATCAGCGAAGGTAGTAAGAGGAAAGGGAGAAGTGAAGGAAGAGAAATAGTGCAAAGGAATATGAAAAGAGAGATGCGAAGGTGAGATAGTAAAATGGTTCAAGCAAAACCAACGTCTTTAGCGAGTCTGCTAGTACTATGTAAATATATTTGTACAACAGTGTGATATGCAGGTAATCCAAAGAGTTGATGTGTGGGACATTGTAGCATTACGCGCGGTGTGTGTTTATTTTTACTAGCCACAACTACGCTACTCGTACTACACTTAATTGTACCTAAATGTATCTACGAGTATTGGTTTTTGCTACCTAAGTTTTGTTTTTGTTTTCCATGCTATTACTGCAGTTGCGCTATGTTATCGTTTTTATTGCTATTTTGTAGGTAATAAAAATTTGAGCACAAGTGATTCATACGCCGACAAGAAGAACAACAACAACAACAGCAACACAACCAAAGCTAGAAAATCAACGTACCCAACTGACAACCATACAAAATGAAGCTACTGAAGTAGATAATGGAGCAAAGAAGAAGGATGAAGCAACGCACTAAATGCCATTAGTAGCAATAAAAACATAAATCTTATTATTAGAAGGAACTAATCGTATATACAATACATACATACATACATACATACATACACACGTATGTATGCTATGGTAGACCCTTTTTATGTACGCTCATTAAGCTTATTCAGTCATTCAACAACTCAACGCTGTAGGCATTTAGCAGCAAAGAATCAAATATTTGTTTAGCGGCATACGAGCGCAGTCATACCAAAAGAAAAAAAAAAAAAAAATTAAGCGATCAATTAGTCGTCAGAACAAAATCCATTCCCATTTATGTTAAGCTGAAGATTAACAAATATGTATGTTTTTACGCTGGAGTATGAGTATTCGCATGTGAAAATTAAAGGTAAGAAGTTATTACTGTTGGAGGGGGGGACATCATGTACTGAAATAGTTGAACAGATTTCACAAATGGGAGCGCAGATATGTATAAACCAATAATTTATGTGCTCTGGAAAAAAAATAAAGCTTTAGTTCTTCTACTTGCTGCGGATAATGTTTTGTGAACCGTCGTGTGTGGTCTCTGTGACAGGATCTTTCACGAAGCTAGCTACGAAATGTAGGTTAATACAAGGCTTTGATGTGATATGGATATTTTTAATCACGTGTTTGAACAGAGCAAGTTAGGTGTTTCGAGAATAAGTGACTCAACGTGTTGCGTTTTACATAATAAGCTCGTAATTTTTTTTGATTGGTCAATGGAAGTTTCTTATGCATTTTTCGAATAAAGATGCTGGGAGTAGCAGCTCGAGTATGCATAAATAAAATCACGTAATTAAAATATATCCTAAGTGAGAATGTCCAATTTTGCGTATAACGTAATATGCGAAGTTTTTTTTTAAGCTAAGGAAGTTTCCTAATTTCCTATTAAAGTATACAAATAAATTTTCCCCTCCATGCTTTCACTATGTCCAAGAGTCCGGCCAAGTATAAAGCACACAGTTAAAAAAAAAAAGATATGGCAACACTGCACCAAATAATCATGAACAATATCATTCAACTTAATGGAGTCATGTTCACAATTGTATATGATAAGACATCAAACATGTTTCTTTTAATGGAAATCAAGCACACACAAAAAAGGGGTAAGACGAATGCCAAAGAGGCTCATTAAAGTTGAACATACGCGTACAAGTCAAGCCACACAAAGTTCAATTGACCAACTGACACTGAATGTGAGAAATATGGAACAATTTATACAAAAAAAAAACAACATTAAAAGCGTATAAAAGCAAAGAAATGAATAATGATCAGAGATTCGAAATTGACAGACTTGATTTGTTAATATTTTCTCATAATTTCTGCTTTACTTTGGTGCTGAGAGAGACATTGTGGGTGGCATTAAATTATGCGAGCTGAAAGGTTTTTTACGACTATACCACAAGAATTTCCAAAAGTGAAAGAAAAAAACAAAAATTAAGCAACTGTAAAACCCGAATACTCGTATATATGTATGTATAACCGTAGCAGAGTTTGTGGCACGTGAAAAAAGTTCAAACTTGATTGCTCATCATTTGTTAAGCAAACAAAAAAAGAAAAATATATAAATATTGTATTGTGTAGCGATAAAGATGACCCTACTCGTTGTCGTTGTGCATTTTAAGGTTATGTGGTTTGAACTTTTCATCGACAAGGGTGGCAACGTACACATACCAAATCATTAAGAAGACTAATTGCGCTTAAGTCAATAAATTACAAGTCTGTTTATGTGGTGCAGATAAATGAACGATTTGTTACACCTTCCAAAACATCACCTACTTATGAACGCCATTAATTGGATGAATTATATGTACTGAGGTGGGAATGTAGCGAGGGTTTTGCGTATTAAGAGAAACACACGCACACAAGCGTAGACTTGTAAATGACTTTATTTTACGCTTAATTTTGATTGAATAATAGACAAATGATTATTGGTTAAGATCAAAGGATTTTGTATACCTCTCATCAACATAAAATGGTAACTATTATACTTTGGCACGATGTTAGTAAGTATGAGAAGAAAAAGTGATAGACCCAACTACCATTATGTATAGCGAGATGAGCAGGGCGATAAGTGGAATCGATTTAGCTATGTCCGTCAATAGAGATATTTCGATGAAATTTTGCAAGCGGACGCCATTTTGTATTATATTAATCATTTGTCGAAACCAGCAAGATCGGAACAATAGAACACATAGCTCCCATACAACCAATAGTTCCGATAAATTTGTTTTGCCCTAAAAGTCTTGCAGTTTAAAAGCTAGGAACGTAAAATTTTGCATGTTTGGTACTTGATATATATGTAATGTCAGCAGTGAAAATCACCCAGATCGGACTAACGTAACATATAGCTCCCATGTAATCGATAGTTCCGATAAACGGGTTTAGGGCTATAGCTCTTGCAATTAAAAAGCTAGGAACGCAAAATTTTGCTTGTTTGGTATATATTATATGCGTAAAGTGTGTGGTGAAAATCACAGAGATCGGACCTATATAACATATAACTCTCATACTATCGATAGTTTCGATAAATGTGATTGGGATCGGACACTTAAACAAATTATGCGTATTTATGGAAGGTATAAAGCCTTCTGCCGAAGACAGCCCTTTCCTAACTTGTTTTTTGTTTTTGCATTTAAGAAAGTGAAAAAATTGTAGTGTCCCCCTGATACTAACATAGAGAAGAGGAGAAAACAGATTACATCACTCAACTAAAGCTTAAGGCTGAAAACGAAGTCTTGTTTCATTTGTTTCTGATTACAATGATTTTTTTTTAAATATATTGAAATCAGTTTAAAAAACTAGATTAGTATAGCATTAGAGACTGATAAGGAAAGCTTGGGAAATACAGAAACTTAATACAAACATTACACTTTCATTACAACTTTCACCTCTCCTTGATAATGAAATCGCTCATATTGTAGACAGTTTTTCTAATCTCTGCTTTTTGATTGTTGCTGTTTATAAGGTAAGAATATAAGTTTTTATGGCACGATTTACCGTCATCCCTTATGAATTTTGGTTTGGAGACGAACCAGTTTCGGCGTTGTGCTATCATCAGTGTGCTACTTCGTTCTTTCTTTTTCTAATCACTTTCTTATTTTATATCGTTTCCAAAGCCGCGAAAAAATATTTAAAACTAAAGAGACAACAACAAACTGTAATAACATTTTTCCATACGTTTCGAAACTGAAAAGACAACTCCTAAGCAAGTATTGCTTTTGTTGTAGCCAACAAATGTATACAAATTAGCTGCACACTACTACTATGACCTAATATACTCGTATATGTAAAAATAAACAATTGAAAATAATAGAAATTCGACTCACCCATAGCTGCCAAATTTGCATCTCTTGCAAAATATTCTCCATATTATCGCTAGCTTGTCCCTGTGTATCACTATTGCTATTCGCATTAGCGAGACGTGGAGTAGCGGCAGTGGTAATGCTGTCATCTCTTGTGGATTTTTTTACGCGCGCCATACTGGAATTTGATGCATGCCGTGCACTAGAGCCAGCCTCACCGGTTTTACCACCACCATTATTAATGGCGGAAAGAACTGGGTCATTGATTTCTGGACAGTTAGGAGCAGCACCAGCATCAGCATTGGAACTAGTTGTTGCTGCAGCTGCTGCCGTAATAGATGCCACAATATTACGATAACAACTTTTTGGTGTATTCGCTGTTGTTGACTTGCAATCATTTTTTGTCGAAATATTTGTTTTTGTTGCATCTTTACTTTGTGACATTAGCGTTGCAGTGTCAGTAGCATTGGGACAGGTTTTGTTGTCTATTGTTGTTAAACATTCTGCAACTTCAGCTGGATTTGTATCAACAATTTGATTCTCTAGGTCTGGAATTTTTTTTGTTTCTTCGGCATTGGAGTTGCCACCCTGTTGAACTGTATGCTGTGCTCTATCTTCCACTTCATATAAGCTGTCGCCTATCTTCTGCCCATTGGGGAAGAGATCATAGAGCGTGACATTGGGCTTGCCACAACAACGACACAATTTCATTTCATTATATTGGTAATTATCGCTTTCCGCTTTCAATATTACTTGTGACTTGCGCGTAGTTTCGTTTGTGTTGTTATCAGTAACGTTTGATTTGTTGTCTACGCTATTGGTGCTGTTGTGAGCTGGGTGTGAGACGTCGTCAGCCTTTACAATGTCTGCATGATCCGTATCAAAAGCTTTGGATCCAACGTTTGCAGCGTCACTTTTCTGATCGTTATTTTTGCATTCGTCCACTGAGTTTGACAAATTTATCATTTGTACATCGTTGGCCTCAGTATTTTTAATGTTTGTATTTGTTATTGTCTCATTATGTGTTGTTTTTGTTTCTGTTGCTACTGGTTTTTCGCTTGCGATAGCAGTTTCGTCTGCAATTTCAGTTTCACAGTTTGTTGTTTCAGTATTGTTCATGGCTCTCGTTTTTATTGTTGGCCTGCTTGTTGTTTTTGTTGTTAATATGAATGTTGAAGCTGCTGCTTTATGTTCACGCTGATCTTGCTGTTGTTGTTGTAGCTGCCCTCCGATATTGACGACAGTTTGTACATTATTGTCGCTGGCATGGAATTCATCGATGGCATCATTAGCAAGCGTTCTTTTTTTTATGTTCGTCGTTATCTTTACTGATTTTGTTATTTGAGTACTCAAACTATCAGTGTGAGTTGGTTTGTCTGGAGTAGTCGTTGTTGTGGCTCCCTCAGCTAAAATCGTTGCATTGGGTGCGCCTTCAACGCTGTTCATCTCGTCGGTTTCAACCGATCGTCTTATAAATGCACTCAGTACAAGTATAATATTTCACTTGGTTTCAATTCTTATACTTTATATATATTTAATGCTGTTCGCACAGTGTTTTCTACGGCCTCATTTAACCTATACACATCACAAAAACATTATTTTGATTTGTTGTTGTTCAAATGTATTTATATCTAGTAAACTGTCTTGTTATTCACTTCTTTTAATTTTTAAATTTATTTTTGGTTTATTCAAAATTGTTTATTTATTGCTCCACAAAGGTTGTTGACTATCGCAATCTCTAGCCTACAATTTTGTAAGCAGCAAAAGCGCAAAACAATTTAATTTCATCAATAAATTGTTGCTATTATTTCACACTCACTTTTGTATTTATTTCGTTTTGTTTCTTTTTCTTATTTTTTCAACGATTCATGAAAATATTTGTATTTTTAGTCATACATATGTGGTATGTATTACATAGATTCAAGTTCATTTTTATAGTTTTTGAGATTTCTTTATTTCTTAATTTTCATTTTCACTTATACACAACACAATATATTCAAGGTGCACCACCTCATATGTAGACTATGTAGCTTTTTTTTTTTTGTTTCTTTCAATCTGAAAAATAAAAATATGTTTTATTAATGAGTGGCTTGAACGTGAATAAACATATATGTATATAGTAGCTGGCTGATGGCGTTGTTTGCACGCGATCACCCTATTACTAAGGTCATTATTATAGTTATAAACTGTTTTCATACACTTTAAATGCGGCCTAAATTATTTTATTGCACTCTCGAAAATATTCCATTAAACAAACATATTTAGGTACAATAATAATAATTTGGCGCGTGGAGGTTAAGGTTGTGCTTCTATCGAAATGTGTGCTGGAACCTATGTGTTTGTTGCATGGCTACTCTGAAAGGCATATGACAAGATACATACATTTTCACTTTTAAACTTATAAAATACACATTAAAACTTGTAAAATAATCCCACCAAAAATAGAAAAAAAATAAAAAAATTTTATAAATATTTTTTCTTATACTTTATTCAAATGATATATTTTATATTAATTAGCTTTTAAAATAAAATAAGTTCTTATTTCTAATCATAGTTTGTGTCTAAGCTTTAACTAGAGAAGGCGAGTAGTTTTTTTTTAAATTATTTTTTTTTTTATATTTTATTTTATTATTTGGCTCAGGTTCTGACGACCGTGTTGCGCAAATGTTAAAAACATTTTGTTCTTGAGAGAACGGGAGGTGCGGAACACCTGTGACACCCTGTATGTATTATTTGGTGGCAAGCAATGTTTGGCTCTGAGGCATGGCGCGTGATTGGAAGCCAATCATTCTCGTTATGAAAAACCATACTTTGGCTTTCAAAAACATAAACCATATCTTCGAAATATTTTATAAGCTAATTGCGAATTACAATAGCATGCAATGCAAATAAAATAAACGAATGAAATAACCGTAGCTTATGTCGTTTAAACAGTTTGAATGCTGTAATTTCAACAAAGTGTAAGTAGATTGAGGAAGTGGCACGTCTGCCAAAGCCTCACATAAACTGAAAACGTCCCAAAAGTTTCTTTGGCCAAAAACAAAAGCTCCATCAAGAACCAGGCTCCACGTTAAATTGTAACTCTGTCCTCTTGGCAAAATGTAGAAGCTTTCCAGGTTCCGTCCAACTTGCTGTTTCGATAGCTAATAGTTCAGGAGCTTCTAATACTCTTAATCTATGGAGCGCAGAAGAGGAGCAGGAAACAGGCTCAACCCTCTCCTCCTGCAGTTCGCACTAGCTGCATCTATTGCTACCGACGGGACCTACATAGTTCATATGCATGCGATGTCGAAAGGTAGGGCTCATCATGAGCTTGCAGTCCCCATTTTCAGGGAGAATAGTAGTTTAGTTGAAATCATTTCATATGCTTTACACATGCTCTTGGAGACTTTGCATCCTCCGGCTTAACTCCACTCCTTCTTTTCCTGTTCAATCTTTACAACTCTTTCCTGTGTTTGAACGCTCCCAAACTTCTGCCGTATACTCGTCTAGGGCCTCATATTCTTGGCCAAGAATCTACATTTAGTCATCTCCGACGTTCCATAGCCGCAAGTTTCAAAGTTACACATCTTTCAATGAACAAATATTGGGAAAGATAGTTTTATAATCGTGAGACATTGTTTCGCTAAGGTTAATGGTATTCAGAGTTGTAAATTCCTTGTTTAGCTGAGTGCCAATAAACCAGAGCTTTGATGGCTGTTCAGATCACAAAGGTTAGTGTTCACTCTTGAAACCATGGCGAACTCTTTTCAAGACATCCAAATCATAAAAGATAGCATAGCGAAAAAAAGTATTCGTTTGTCGGCTCAGCTCTTCTACAAATCTAGATTCCCCTATTTTAGTATACACCGATGTGCAATACAAACAGCCACATAAATACGAAGAAAAAGGTAACTACAATGCGGTCACATGGGACTCCTGTACACACAAAAATCGATAAATTGAATTGGATGCGACAACAGGTAAGGCAAGACGAAGATAAGTTCTCGTTCGATTAAGTGATGTTGGCGACAAATCCTACATTGTTTTCTGCCTTTTTATTTTATTTGTTGTACAGCAAATGTGCGTTCACCGTGGTGTTACAATGAAGAATAGCGCTGCGTCTCTTTTTTTTTTGCTTTGTACTGCTGTTACATGGAAAAGAGTGAAAGTATTGTAATTTGTAGATAATAGTTGAGTGTATTGTTCCAGTGTTCAATAGATTATGAACACTTAGTGCAATTTTTCATGCTTTGCCTTACAATCTTCACACCTTTTGCAATTGTCATATAAGTAATTTTGATGTAGAGTTTTGTTTTTGCTTTCGTACAATTGTTGGTAAAAAAAAATTATTTCGAGAATACTTCAAGCGTACTACTTTTGTTGCTGCTAAGTAGCTATTGTGTTTGGTGACTCTAGATAGCACAAGCATAGTAACAAACGTGGAAGGTTCCGTTAAGCAATCTTTTTTTCTTCTTTTTTGTGTTGTGAATTTTCAGTAACTTCATAAATATCTTCATAATTTTGGCTGATATCATATACGCTGCCCCGACTTAAATTTTTCGGTTATCTCTACGTGCAGCTGCCATTTCTTTAATTAACTGTTCATAAGCTCATTACCGCTGGACGATTTTTTAGTGGAGTAAAAAAGCCGTAAAAACTTAAATGCGAAACGCTAATTTAGAAAATTCCGCGGCTATTTGATACGTCACACAAAACTTGCTACGCCTAGTTTCCTGTGTTCATTTTCCCAGCTGTTGATAGATGCGCTTAAAGTACTGATTATGATTATGCATGAGGCTACCACGTTAAGAGCGCTTAAATTTTCTTTTGACTTTTCCGAACTGGTCGCATCTTTTATTGCTTGTTATAAATAATAAGTTTAAAATATTTAAATGGAAGACTTTTTTTTTAGCCCATAATATACTTTTATAGCTTTATTTGCTGTGGTGTCTACTAGTGTTACTCCTAAGCAGCTTAGCGTTGTGTGGTAAGTGATTTCACATTAAATAATATTTCCATCTAATTCTCAGCGAGATTCCATTTCAATTTTAATAACCAGTATTACAGTAGACGGTTTCATTGTAGATTGTCTGTCTTCTATTACTTTAGACCATCAGCATAACTACCACAATAAGCTGCCAAAGACTATGTAATGCAACTATTTCCGAATGCCGTCAGTGTTTTGAGTGGGAAACGTTTGAAATCTCGATAATCAATTCCACCTTTTGCCATCTTGGTTGCTTTCCTTGTTTTATTTCCTTGCGTGCCTTGAACGTAGTGACTTGAATGCATGCTCCTGATAATGGAAATGTACTGGAAGAGCGCTCACAGATGATAAGTAATCATGTCAACACGCGCACACTGATATTACATGAACTCACAGTGATTCCAATGTACTAATTATATATACTTCGTCTGTTATTATCCGCTTCGGCCTCCTGAGAGATGATACCATTCACGAGTTGTGGACAATAATCTTAAGACATTACAGCTTTACTGGGAAGACAGTATGTAATGATGTGAGCCCCTTATTCCAAGATAGACCGGACACGAGAGTAGGGAACGAGCGTATCCGCGCTTATTCTAGAAAATCTAAATTTTTTTTTAATTTTCACAGGCAATAGGAGACTTTAAAAAGAGTTTCCAACTCCAGCGGCCTTCATCCTAGGTTTAATATAATTTTTTTTTTTTTTTTTTTGGAACAATATTTCTAAGACTCACATATTTAAGTTTTCTTACACGCTAACTTATCACAGATACCTTAGCAGCTAAAGCCGACATTTATATCACTTTTTAATATTCATAACTATATCGCTTACAATTCCTCATCACGATTGCTAAGTATGATTATTTCAAGTCCTTATATATTAATGAGTAAGAATAAGCTACACAAAAATCAACAATTTTTATATCAGTTTATTTGCAATTGTATGTACATATATATTTAAAATTATTCTTAATACTTAACTGATAACGATTCCTCTAACAAATTGTTTTTATTTTTTATTTTTAAATATTTACTGTATCACACCGACGGAATATCTATCCAACTGATGCATACGATTATTTCGTGAATACTAAAATGTGTATACATTAAAAGTAGCTACGAAAAAGACTATGACAACGACAATAATGACTTCGACGACGACGACGGCGGCGGCGACTACGACGACAATTTCTTCTAAAATACACCGTGTGCTTACCCGCAAATATGTACATATTTTAACCCGTTCAAATGGACTTTTGGTGGACGGTGGCGAAGAAATTACGAAGGATAAAATCGAAATCGTGCAAAATGTTAGATGAGAAGCTGTGACAGCGCCAGAAATGGCCAGCAGAAAGGGGGGAGGAGGCGCTAGCAATAGAAATCGAGGTAGCAGCAGCAGCAGAATCAGGCAAAAGCAGCAAAGCAATAGCGCAAGGCAATCTAGCTGCGATGGGACCTAACGGTGGCGCACAAGAAGGATATGATGAGTGTCCACCACACTGGTCAAAGACGCAGATGTTACGTTATTAGTCATTGTTTTTGTTTGTTTTCCGAAAGGATCCATGTACGTGTATGCACATATGTATGTGTGTGTATGTGGGATAGTTTTCTGGAGTAGCGTTTGCCGTTGGTGGGGAGGGGAAAGGTTTTAATTCTTACTTGACTATGTCCGTCAAGCATACCCACACAAGCACATACATAAATACACACACACACACATACATGCATACTTACTACCAATCTAACCGACTCGAAGGACCTGCGCGCATATAAACTAACGGACTAACGGTGAAATTCCTTTCATGTTTCGGCCGTTTGCCAAACTACTCGCACACACACATGCACACATACATACATAGATCTGTCTGTGTCTTGCGTATGCTTTCTTCTAGTTTTAAATTCGTTTGCGTCCGAAGGTTATTAGTAGATGGTAGAAGAACCGACACGTTTTCGTCCTGCCTCACAACAACAAAAGCTTTCTATTTGCGCGTATCCGTACAAGATATGCATATGAGCTATATTTATGTGTGTAGCGCTATGTTTTGCGTTTTAGTATATATGTTTGTATGTATGTTTGTTGATATGTACATATGTAACCGCATACCAAACGTACTAGCTGCTCGCACATTAGAAAATCAAGCAGACACAAGAGATATTTGTACTTGTAGATACTCATATGTAAATATATACATACATACATATATATATAGAAATGTAGATGACTACTTCTTCTTCTTCTTATTATTAGACGATAGAAGATAGCTAGCGAAATGTTGAGGCTGCGGCTTCTACGACTACAGAGCGCTTCTACTTGTACTTCAACTCTTACCGCTATTTGCTATTGCTCTTCTTGTTGTTACTATTTCTATCAGTACCAAACAACTGTCCTAGCACAAAAGCAAAAACAAATTCTTCATCAACACTCTAATCGGATCGACTGCAGGACAGACGTAAGGAAATGTAAATATGTATGTGCTGATGGAGGAGAAAGTAGAGAAGAATGAATATACATATGTACATATGTAGTTGTGCGTGTATATGTATGTAAATATGAAAATCACTGTGTGCGTTAACTTGGACTTGGTAGATATGTAGATCACGCCAACAAAAACTATTTAGACTCAGAATGGACTGGACATTTTGTCGTTGCTGGTTTGGACATCACTTTGGCGTTTTGGGTCGTACATTTTGGTTGGAAAAAGGTTGACTACGCTAAAGATGACGATGAAGGTGAAGATGCAGATGCGAAGGTAAAGTTGGAGTTGAAGGTGGTGGTGTGATGGCGTTGACCTCAAGCGCCACACCGTTTCTTGGTTGAGCTTAGTACATTTGCTCTCTGTGTATTTGATGAATACAGCTAGAGCTATAATAGCAAAAATAAATACAACAACAATTAGAACGCAAAGCAGAACAAACGGGATTATATACGCTACACTAAATTTTGCGTATACGTGGTGTATATACATATGTAAATACCAATATGCAATCATGCTTAGAATTTAGATATATACATATATATGTATGTATGGGTGACCAAGTATACATACATATATAATTTTTTGGTTAACATACATACATATATCTTAATACAAATTCTCCGTTAAAATTTTCATTTAATTTAAAATTTTAAATTGGCATACAAACGCCACTCCTAAATGTCATGTTTGCTAAGAATTTTATTTCTAAGGGACGACTGCTTAGTTGCCGATCCAAAGTCTTAGTCTTAACTTTGATTACTTAATTAATCGATTAATTATGATTTTTGATTAATCAAAAAGAAAATTGATTAATTAGTTGCCTTTTTGATTAATCGTTTTTTGAATTAAATGATTAATCAAATATTAAAGCGGCACAAATTTAGAAGTTCCTTGATTTTGATTAACCATTTTTGAAAATACACGAATAACGCTCGTTTTGATTACCCATAATTTTGATTAATCAAGTAATCGATTAACTGAAAATTTTATTAAGGAACTTACTCGATTAATCGAACAAAAGCTCAGCCCTAATACATACTTTATATAGGCTATACTTATATTACTTTTCCACAACACATTCCGCCCATATTCTAGTTACACTATATCTACTGACTAACGCACAACATACGAGTACATACATACATACATAAATTTCAATTATATGGTCCAATTTCGTTGACTATTTAATCAATCAGAAACAGCACAGCTCAGTTTTAGTAAATTGCAAAGAGGCAGCGCAGTCAGTCAGTCAGGTGTTTAGCACGGCATACAATGAAGTTTTGCAAAATCATACAAACATACAAAAAATATACATACATGCATATGTAAATGAATTACACAAAAACTTAGACGATGACGAACAGAATCACAGGCAATAGCAACAGTAGTTGCGAGCGAACATTCAACTCACCCACCCAAAATAGTTTATGGTTGGCGGAAACAATACTAGAATATTACTGTAGAAGAGAAAATTTTGAAAGAACAAATTCCTGTGCGTGTATTGCATAAACATATGTTGGTACATATTGTGTAAATAAATTTTGAAATTGAGTTTTTTTTTTAACACAATTTCAAAAGCTCAAGAATTTACTTAATTTAAAATGAAATAATTAGAGAGTAATAGTGAAGGGAATTTAGTGGAAATGAGTTTTACAATTTCGGCAAAACGTACAAGAAATGAGGTGTCTAAAAAGTAGAGAAATTGAATTTCACAATATTTTGAAATTATACGTAAAAATAGGCTAAAAAATTGTTGAGCATTGCTTCACGAATTCTTTGAAATTGGAATAAATTTACGAAACAAAATTTTAGTTACATTTTCGAGCATGCTCGATCATGCAGAAAAATGGAAGGTACACAGAAACACCGTTAATCTCCCCCTAAATAGGCGCTCATAAAGTTTCTCGTTATCAGCAAGGAATAAGGCACCACTTAGTATTTTTCATTGCCGAGCTGGTTTTGATAAAATCTAAATGAAAATTTCTTTTTGTAACTTCAAAGAAATTTTTGTTAAGTTCACTTGACTCCATACAAAATAATTTGAGTGATCAAGCACAAGTTCTGAGTAGGATATCCTTTAGTCTAAGGAACAATGGTTCAAGTTCTCGAGGTCGTAAGCTTTGCTAAATCACACAACTGTTTACGATGTGAAGGAAATGAGATCGATTATTGATGCATTTGTAGCTAAAAAGCTCTACCACAGGTTCCTCAAGATTAGAGCGTATAAATATTGGAAATAGAAGGGGAGACACAATAAGTGCATGTCCTAAAAACGTCAATATAAAATTATCGTGAAGAATAGTATCACGTGGAAACGGAAGAACATCATAAAATTCGCGAGTTCATTAGGTGCAGTCAGCGTTCGATGAGTTTAGAAGTCCTTAGCAAAATGTGATTCACTGTAATACAGATCTTAGCAGCCGTCATAAGTATTTACATTCTGATAGAAACTAACAATAACGCAGCCTATTCGAATTAAATAACTAAAATGTGGTCAAGAGATGCTCGATAGAACTTATCCACTGGCTGGTAGTTAAGAAATTTCGACACTTTCAAGTCACACATGGTTCTACTGAAGATCGAAAAACAAAGATCGGCTAGCAAAACATTTCCTCTACAGATAAGACAATCTCCTCATGGCGTCTAACGCATAGGCTACTTTACACAATAATTACAAAATTATTCACAACTAACTTATTGGACATCGTACATTCCTATAAAATCATGTCATACGCATTAACTCACGCTTATTATTTTTGAACAATTTTTTTTTTAATTTTTGCTGATAACGGTAATAAAAACCAACAACAAGTTAACACGCACGATCGAAAAACTGTAAAAAGTTTCTTTTCTCCACTCTCTTATTTTTTTTTATGGTCACCTCACACATATTTAGCACAATTTTGTATCAAGTTATCAACACAACCGCGAAATTACCGGCGCTTGATTAATGCTTTTTCGCGTACATGCACTGAATTCATAAAACAAATGCAGACGATATAATTATTACGCTTTTAATGTGGTATGCGCACAGCTGACAGTCCCAATTATTTTCACATTTTTTTGATATAACTTGTTTTAGAGCAAGCGAATGTTTTAATGTTTTTTTGTTTTGTTTTAGTTTAGGTTTACAAATGATTTTAGTATTTACACATTGCATAGTTGAGAGCAAATTTTTTTTGGCTTTCTTTATTCTTCAAAATTCTTTGGTTTTAAAATTTATGATTACAAAGAGTTTTGTTTTTCATCTTATTTCAAAACAAATTTTTTTCAAAAATTTTTTTTTTTTTTTTCATAACAGTAAATATTTTAAATTGTTAAATTTTGAATTGATTTGTGTTTGAACTTAGTAAACTTAGTTGTATTAAGCTTCAACAAAATTTTCTGTTTTAATTTTTTTATTTTTTTTTACACGAAAAACATTTATTCACAGCAAATGGATTGCTGTTGTATTTACTTTATAAATTTTTTTTTTCACTTTCTTTTAAATTTACAATTTTTTTTCCTTTAATTTTCGTCTCAAATTTTCTTTAATAAATTTTTCATCATTTTGCATCATTTTGGGCAACAGTTTCTTTGCTAACTTGAAACTTAACTTGCACTTTCGTTATTTCAACTCCCTTTCACTGTTTTGCGCATTTAGAATGCCATATTAATGCAACTATAGCGTGCAGCACTTACGTCTTATTACACTTTCATTCACGCTCATCATAAAAATATATTTACAGCAAAACACATCAAATCAAATTTTCACTCGCATTTTATTACGTTTACTCGTTCATTATTTGTAACGTTATTAGCGTTTTTTTGTTTTTTACACATTTTCAGCAGCGTGACTGCTTCGACTTCGCTTACGGAGTTTATCCGCCCGCCGATTGTCGTACATAGTACATATTTCCCATTGTAGCATCTTACCACCATAGCGAACTAAGAAACGCTGGCGCACCTTATGACTTGCTCGTGAGGGCTAATGGCACACCTAATCGCGCATATAAAGCTAATGCCTACCTCAGATTTTCTCATCTGTCTTCAATAGTATACGGTACTAGTTACAAAGGCACGGCCGCAAAAAAATAAATAAATAAATTAAGAAAAACAACAGTAATGCATACCAATCGAAGTCATGCACGAAATAGTCAAAATTACCTAATATAACATTTGCAAATAAAAAATAATCACACAACATGACACTACACGCCGTGCTGCTCTTTGTCTCACGGAACCATATTGTTTCCAAAAAAAAAAAAAAATACACACTATCAAATTTGTTGCCTTCAATTAGTGAAGCTCAATGAAGCTATGAAAAGTCTAAGAAAAAAAAAATATGCAAATGAAAACGACCCAAAACATGTTACACAAAAATCAGTTTTCTCAAATTGCGTTGCTCAATTTCTACACGCGATTACGCTAAGTCGACACCAAGCACTATTTTAAATATTCTAAAATGCAAAAAAGGTATTCGACAAAATTTGTATGATATTCGGTAGCCGGTCATGGTGCGCTGTGGTGGCAAAGTCTTTTGCTTCTTCACATAGCCGGAATGGGATTGTACTTTTATACTCATTTGTATTTTTTCTTTTTGTTACCTAGTATCATATGTATGTTGTTGTTGTTGTTGTTATTATTATAAGCGTTACATCTTCGCATGCGATTTGCATTCGCGAGACCGCCACATCAAATGTCGTTAACTTCGTCGTCGTCTTCGCCTTTCTCCCTCCTTTGCCCATTCAAATTACACTTATACATATGTATAAAGTAAATACAAATGTAAGCTCACACACATATGTATACACACAAAACTACTCATGTACATATGTAGTTTTGAATTTCCTAAACATTTCCATTGTCGCAAAAATCCCTCGCCAATAAACGATAACGTCCCCGAAAACCAACTTCTGCAAGTCGAGCTCCACGACTTTCCCTTTCCATTTCGCATTTTCATATCTCACCTTCCACAATTTCGCTGAGCTAACGAAATCTTTTGCAAGCAAAACTTCGCGCACCGCGCACGGCACGTTGAAGCGCAAGGGACAAATGTCCGGCCAGGCTAGCCCTATGGTGGGCATTTGGTCAGGGAGCGCAAAAGCTTTAGCTAACGACATATAACGGGAGTGTTTGTATTTGTATTATATTTTCAACTCGTCTCCTCTTATTTACTTTTTGACGTCCGTTATAGCTTCTGGTTCTTTTTGTTGTTGTTTTGTTTTTTATTGTTTCGTTTTGTTATATTTCTATTGCGGCGCGCTTGTTTATGCTTTCATCGTCAATTTTCAAAGACTGCACGGGTTGGAAACGTTCCTATTGTAATTGTTGTTGCCTTTGCTGCTAAGCGAATTTCATTGAAAATTGATTTCAAAACCGTCGTCGTCGTCGTCGCTCTCACACACATTCATGGCGGCGACAGCGAGTTCAGTTGCTTTTGATATTGTTGGATTGCATTTGTTTGTTTATTTCTATATATGTATGTATGTATGTATGTATATTTGCTATTTATTTCTTGTTATTGTTGTTGCTGCTGTAAGTATGTATGTATAACGAAATTTCCTATTGCCTGTGCAAAAGTCCATTTTCATAGCGACCATCCATTCATTTGTTTAACATTGTATGCTTGTGAGTATGTACATACATACATAGTACATATGTACATATATGCTTAGTGCCAATGTAGCCCATTTCTGTCGTGGCATCGCCTAACGTTTTAAATAAACTTTGTAGGTGGCGTGCGAATGTATGTACATATGTATGTATTTCTATGGGGGAATTCACACTGCTTCACTTCACATTGTCGTTTGTAGCTGACACATATATTTGTACGTACATATGTATGTATGTATTTAAAATAGCAACAACGATCCAATTTACCACACGACCATAATACCGAAGATTTACTTGACCGTTCGACTGACCAAACGTACAATGCCCAAGCACGTACTACAAACCCATAACACCCACTCCCCCACTCAGCTTCGCGCATATTAACGCACATTTACACAAACAATTTCACATACACATTCGCACAGGTATTCACAAAGCACATGAGTTCTTGCCTTAGACATCACATCTAAATCTCCAAACTATCACTCCGTAAGGGCAAGCAAGAAACGTACATCTTCTTGCTTCCCAACTCACTTCACTTTCCACTTTCTACTTTCAACTTTCACACAATACAACACAACACATAGATATAGCAAACCACTTCAGTTATGGCCCCACGTGTGTTCGCAAAAGTACGCGCGCGCCCACTCGTCCGTCTCGAAGTTACACGAATAATTTAAATTTTCTTCTTATTATGCCCACACACACACAAGTACAAATTCATGCACTCACTCACATCCCCATACAATATTAGCTTTGGCCCCCCGTCTCCACGGTCCACACCAAAATATTCGCGGCGCAATCGTCAATATGCCATTCCATTCAAAAAATCTAAATCCAGCTACATTTAACCAACAGCTCTTACTCTTATTTCACTTGGTCTTTGGGCGCTGGTTTACTACTAAAAAATTATTTGCGTTCTCACTAATATACACCATATGTACCGTACGCTTCTAAAGACGATTTGATACTAACTTCTGGCCACAGTCAGCTGAGGCAATGAGGCTGGCATGCTATCGCTATTGTTGTCGCGACCGGCTCTGTCGACGTTCGCACAGTCATAACAACAATACGGCATATCAGCTTGTGTGCTGCGCTCAGCTGTTTAGGAGCTCTCAATGGTACGTTGCCAGATATATGAAATATAATATTATTCGTTTGGGTATTATTCAATTAAAATTTGTTTATTTTCTATGGAAGCAATAAATATTTAAATAGAATAATTTTGAGACAATGTAAATTCGATATTTTTGAACCTTTTTGCAAAATTTTTTATTTTTCCAGGCGACGAATTTCTATGACAGTTTTCCATGGCAAAAACATACTCGACTGGTTTCAAATCCCTAAAGAGACCATCTCCTTTCCATAAAATCAAGGGCCTGCAAAAATTTGGCATCCTCGCCTAGACTTTTTCACTCAACGTCTACCAAAGATTTAATAACGATTTAAGTAGATTCAGCCCCATTTTGATCTGAAAAGCTGGTGACTTATGCCAGATATAGAGACACGTAAAAAATGAGCATATCGACATAGATACGGAACGATGTTAGGGCTAGGTTTTCTGTAACTTCGCCATACTTTGCACACTTAACTGGCATTCCATCACTTAAAGAATTGTACCAGCCCAAAAACGGGGCAGTTCTTTCTTTTTCATTCCTAGATCCATTTCGAAACACTGCAAAGATATCAAATTCGATGACATAAAAAAAGCTGGAAGGTCGCAAAAAGTCAACAAGCAAGTTATAAAACGAGGTGAAGTAGGTTTGACCTAAGGCAGTGCTGCTGAAGTTGACAGTTGACGTACTGAGCACGACCACATTAAACCGTCCAGGTCGTCTTACGCTCTCTCACATCCAGTTTGGTGGCTTTTTCTCGCTACTGAAAGCTCGAATTTCGGATAAAAGCAAAGTGTATTAGGCGACTAGACCTTTGGGGAACTAAACCAACTCTAGTGATAGAGCTTGGATTTGACTACTTTTTGTTGTTGTTTTTAACGACAAAAACAATCTTGAAGGTTTTGGGGAGTATTGTCGAAAGTGGCAATTCTTTGCCGGTTATGAAACCGCTAAGCTCCGGTACTACCTTGCGGTACATGCGCGACTGACACGATTTGTAAGACCAGTGCAACCTTGTAGGTCATGTGACCGGCTCTTCCGTAAGGTGGGCATCTCATATGTATATCAACCATCAAGTTGCCCATCGCATGCCTACCTCGAGCGTATTGTAACCCCATTTTACCGGAACAATCTAGGACATCTTATATCGTCTATCTTTGTTTTAGTTCTATTTTTGTATCGATGACTATGAATACGAAAACTTGACCTAGTGTTGATTAAATCCAAAGGAATGAGCTTTTAATTATAGCTCAGCATAATCGTCTCTTTTCAGCGTCCACAGCATGAGAAGTCATAGGAAATACATATTTAAAAAGTCGAAGCTAAATGACTTCCTTTCCGGGCCTAATTTGTTAAATTATATCAGCCTCGCCTTGTAGAGCAAGAACAATTTGTCACGACTTTGTTAGAGCATATTTTTTGTAAAAAAAAAAAAATTGGTGGATTTTTATACCCAATACAATCTGGCACCATTAACCCCAAAACATAGGAGAGCGAATATAACAATAAAGACAGCAACGACCCTGCTGTGCGCCGTCCACATGTACATATGTATAATTTTCGAGTACAATGACTAGTAGTTTCTGGCTCAACTATGTGTTTTAAATATTTATTTCTGTGTGTGGCCGGCTAAGCTAACAATGAGTACTTCATCCAAACAGTCAAATGCTGATAGCAACCATACCACAGTAGTAGCAGCGTAGGCTGGATGCCGAACAAAATATTTTAATATAATATATACATTGATGCTATTTATGTATGCATGGATGTCAATTTTTGAGTTTTCATGTATTTATTTATATATTGATAAAATAAGTAAATATATGTACATAAGTGTAAAGAACACACACACACACACATACATACATAAGTGATTGTCAGATTGGGTTCATCATTGAAGCAGCCCGGAGCGTACACGCACGCACCATTGCTCACTGCAGCCACTAATTATACTAAAGTGCAATTCATAAGCAACAGCAATGGAAATCGCCTTAACAGCAGCAACAACAGTTGCCTCAACAGCTCAACGCATTGTTACAGTATACATAGGTACTCGTAACAAGTAATGGGACCGACTCTTCTTGCTTGCATTGTTTGTTGTTGAGCGCATATACGATTGAAGGAATGCAACGGCATTAATGACGATTGCAAAGTTGACGCACTGCAGCTTGAAACTCTTTCTACCCTTCCTACGAGCTGCCCTTAATGAAAAGCACTCAGCGGTTAACAGTGTGACGATTTCACTATGCATGCGAACGAATTAATATTTTATAATATAATTGTGTGAATATTCAAAAAAAAAAAAGTTTACGTAATACATAATATAACATGAGATTAATATTATATATCTTATATATAAAATTCTCGTGTCACAGTTTTCGTTCCCATACTCCTCCGAAACGGCTGGACCGATTCTCATGAAATTTTGTGAGCGTATTTAGTAGGTCTGAGAATCGGCCGTTAACTATTTTTCATTATTCCGGGAAGTGGACCAGGGACCGAAATATTCCAAACTTTGTTGTATATCGCGCGATTTTCTTCAAATTTGGTACAACGGTACCACTTTACTTTTTTTACGGGCTTTCTTTTTTTCCGGGAAGTGGACCAGGGACCGAAATATTCCAAACTTTTTTATTTATCGTGTGATTTTTTCCCTAAATTTGGGCAGAACAACGTCTGCCGGGTCCTTCTGGTATTATATATGTATGTATGTATATATAAACGCCCACTTGTGAAGCTCACTGGCTTTCTTTTTTTCCGGGAAGTGGACCAAGGACCGAAATATTCCAAACTTTTTTATTTATCGTGCGATTTTTTCCCTAAATTTGGGCAGAACAACGTCTGCCGGGTCCTTCTGGTATTATATATGTATGTATGTACATATATATAAACGCCCACTTGTGAAGCTCACTTACTTCAGTAGCGCTTAACTATCTTAACGGTTTTAACAAAACTTGTCATTTGTTTCTTCGCTTTGCCAACTGCCGCCAATTAGAAACACCGCGGGATCACATGTCGGCGACTATTTGGCTCCTCCATCTGAGTGTTGGTATTCCTCTTTCACTGCTTGCACCAAATACCTTTTGGGTTGTTAATTCTGTGAACTATGCCGGCTTCGCATTCAGTTTATCCAACTCATCTTTGAATTTTCTTTGGTAGGTACTTGCCGTCGCCAACGCGTTGTGTCCCATAAATCTTTCGATGAAACTTTCTCGCGAATACTTCCAGAGCCGCCTAATCAGATGTTGGCAGTTTCAAGCTCCTGTGCATGTGCCATCCTTAGTCCGTAGGAACATTTATTTCCTCATTCGATTTAGGGCTGCCTTTACTTGAAAAATTGCAGCTCCGAGACATAAAGTGGCTTTCTTTTAGCCTAGAAATAGAAACAGCAATTAATTAAGACCATTTTTTAGTACTTACTGTTTGAGCGACTTAACCAATTTCTTTCGTTTATTTCATTAGTACACCCTTTTATAATTCTCAACCTGCTTATGAAATATTCTGAAGATATTGTTTTTGGCATAACCCAAAGGTTTTTCACAACTTGAGGAAGCCAATCCCGTGCAATGCCTCAGGGCCAACAGAGCTCGCCCCCAATTAATAAATATACATACATAAGGTGTAACATTCTATATAGAACAATACATTAAATTAAATAATAATAAATAAATATGAAAAGGCTTTTCAAAAAAAATAATATAATATACTAATCTGTTGCATCGCAGTAAAATGTTTAGCACTGCAGCAGTTGCCACATTCTCTGTCATGTTCATAGTTTTAAGAGCACTCTGTAAGGCTCTTGAATTGAAAAGTTGTATATTGTATGTAACCATTATAAATTCCCAAAATATGTAGCTATTACAATCTGCAAAAAGAAAAAAAGAAAATAATGTTAAAATAATTAGTTTATAATTTTTATTAATGAATAATTTTATTCTTATTAGTAGGGCTGTGCGATTAATTGATTAATCATAATTTCGATTACTCAATTAATCGATTAATTATGATTTTTGATTAATCAAAAAGGGTGTTTACTCGATTAATCAAGATCAAATTAATTTTTCAATCGCCTTTTTGATTAATCGTTCTTTGAATAAAATGATTAATCATATATTAAAACGGCACAAATTTAGAAGTTCCTTGATAGTTCAACCATTTGTTGCATCTTTCAATTTTCTTGAATTTTTTATTTTTAATATTTTGAAGCATGTTTGGTTTTAAATTTTTTTTTTCAGCTATGTACATATTTCAAGGCAAACTTTCACATAAGAAAATAAGTAAATTAATCAGTTTTTGGGCGTTTTGATCACTCATAATTTCAATTAATCAAGTAATCGATTAATGAAAATTTTATTAAGGAACTTACTCGCTTAATCGAATAAAGGCACAGACCTACTTATTAGTATATCGAGCCTTAGCATTACGAGAAGAAAAATAGATTAACCGGACACTAGACAGCAAAATTTTTAGCAGAGATTGGGTGTTCTTGAAACAAATTTCCAGATACGGCGTTTTTGAAAAAAAAAAAACTAAAATAGTGTTATTTAAAGAAATTTTGACATAGTTTCCTTTTGAAAAATATTTTGAAATAGGGAAATTTTATTAAGTCACGTATGTACATATTTCTTAAAAATATTAAAAAGAAATTTGAATGAATATTAGACCTTGTATCGCATCATTATAAAAATGACAATTTTACTATTTTCGATTTCATTGCATACATACATACATATGTACGTACAAAAGTATAAAAATTCTCAATGTGCTTCATGCCTACATATTCGATACTTTTTATTTATAAACATGAATTTGTTTTTTTTTTTTTTTTCTTATTTGAAAATCTAAATATTGCACTGTACGTACATTAAATATGTGAGAGCACTTTCACAGCACAACAATTGTGACTCAATGTGGCTTATTTACGTGTACACTCATTTACTCCCGCCGGCAGATGCTGAGTACGTTGTTGAAGAAAAGAGTATATAACATACAAACATACATACATACATACATACAAACATACTACTCAAATGTCAATGAGTACGCGCCGGATGTATGCGATATAGAGAACAATACAAACAGGACAAACGCCAACTATAAACGAAAGCGATGGCAGCAACGTGATGGTGGCCAGTGAAGGTGATGATGACGATGAGTTGTTTGTAGCAATTGTTAAGCAGCACATTATGTATGTAGCAACAACGACAACAGGCAAGCACAGAGCAAAAAAAGCAAAAACAATATAAGGCAATAACATAAATACATGCAAGTTTTAAAATACAAAAGCATGTCAGCATGAAGCAAGAGAAATAGTAGCAAGAATAAGCGCCTAAAGGCTCACCAGCCGACTGCCTGTCTGGTGGTTGAGTGCGAATGCCAACTGCATTACTCGTTCGCTACACGTTTGTATGTATGAAAAGAAAGCACACCACTCATACTCATAATTTGAGTATTTTATTTATTTGTATGTAATGTTGTTTTTTTTAAATTTACATACATTTGTGTGTATGTATATATGTAAGTATGAATGTGGATCAGGGTTGGAGTGATTTGTAAATGATATAAAATAGTACTAAAATATTGAAATTCCGTAGCAGATCAGGGTTGGCGTGATTTGCAAATGAAATAAAATAGTACGAAAATATTGAAATTCCGTAGCAGATCAGGGTTGGCGTGATTTGCAAATGAAATAAAATAGTACGAAAATATTGAAATTCCGTAGAAGATCAGGGTTGGCGTGATTTGTAAATAAAATAAAATAGTACGAAAATATTGAAATTCCGTAGAAGATCAGGGTTGGCGTGATTTGTAAATAAAATACAATAGTACTAAAATATTGAAATTTCGTAGCAGATCAGGGTTGGAGTGATTTGTAAATGAAATAAAATAGTACGAAAATATTGAAATTCCGTAGCATATCAGGGTTGGAGTGATTTGTAAACGAAATAAAATGGTACTAAAATATTGAAATTCCGTACAAGATCAGGGTTGGCGTGATTTGTAAATAAAATACAATAGTACTAAAATATTGAAATTTCGTAGCAGATCAGGGTTGGAGTGATTGACAAACGAAATAAAATAGTATAAAAAAGTACTAAATCTACTACGTTCGTAGTAAAGTGGCAAGCCTTATTTAGATATGTGGGCAATACGTGCAACTAATTAAACGACTAATCGAACAGCTGACGAAGCACCCGTTCAACCGACCCGTCAAAATTGTCCAAAATGCGCAGGAGCCGGAGCGAATATGCTTAAAATGCATGAAAACAAATGAAAAATAACAACAACAACAACAAGAACAACCAACAAGCGGGAGCAACCAGCAATAGTATTAGCAGCGCAGCAACAGCTGTAGCGAGAGCAACGAAAAAAACAACAACAGCTACAACATATTCTCAAGCATTATTATTTAGCTTAGTACATATTTTAGTATTGATGAGGTTGAGTTTGTGTGTGTATGTGTGTATGCGTGTGTGTGTGTGTGTGCATGTAAATTTTGTAGGAGCACTCAGTGAAGGGCTTTATATTGGTTGCAGTTGAAAGCAAAGCGCAATACTGCTGCAGTGCGGGCATTTGTTTTATTTTATGTTATTGTTGTTGTTTTTCTTGGTTTTTGTTATTGTTTACTCAATATTCGTGCTACCTGCTACAACTAGACGAAGGTAATGACATGTTTATATGTACTCACCACACATGCTTACATACATACATACATATTATGCTCTAAATACACTAGACGACATAACTAGGGCGGTAAGACTAATATTTTTTCGCTCATTAGCGTTGCTTTGTTCAACACAAATCTATATTATCTCTGCTCCAATGAAATGTCGTACCCTCCTTGGGAGGAAATAACTCATCCGTAGGCAGTAAAGACAATATCACCAAGGCTGAAAGTCCACAAAGACAAGTTCTACAACACAGCAAAACTCCGGAAACCTTTCAAGCGATAACTAAGATCGACTAGGAACACCGACGGAGGCCAAGTCGTCCTTCGGCGGTTCTCCTTTTCGCTACTGTAGAATTCGTGTGTCGATAGGACAAAAATACAGGCTGCGTCTGCTTTGTTTATTTGTATTCCAAAGATTGTTCCCCCTTCTTTTGTCCTGATTCCTAGCTTACACCAAGACACGTATGAGGAGTACTCTATTTCTGAGTCCAAAGGAGCTCATGCCGATTTTTTCGTGTTATGAAAGCTAATATGATGGTAGCACTTTCTAGTAAGTCGAACAGAGATAAAAAAAAAATCGATATATCGTTTTTTAAGTTAATAGGACTACAAGTGGTTTAATGCCCTCAACCCACTCCGAAGAAAAGCCGCAGCTTTTATTGTTGGTAAAGAAGTGGGAGCCGACTGATTTATATTGGAACGAATTTCCGTCGTCCCTTGTCAATTTTGGTTTTGTAGCAAACCGGTTTCGTCGATGCGACATCTTCAATGCTTTATTTCGTTCTTCATTCATATATTATACCCCGAAGTCAATGAATATACTCCAAAATAAAAAAGATTTGAGTTTATTTGGAGCTAGTTGAAACAATTTTGTATAGAACAGCTGTAAAAAAAAGCGTAAGCAAGGGAATGACGAAGCATCGAAGCCATCGGTAACGCAGTTCAATTTTTATACCCAGCGCACTAATACTAGTACAAGGGTATTATAATTTTGTCCACATAACGGTACTATGTAACGGCGCAAAATAATCGAGTTAGATATAGAGTTCCAAGTATGAAAGTTCTTAGGTTGAAAAGAGGAATTGATTAAGGCATGTCCGTCCGCCCGTCTGTCCGTCTGTAGAGTATTGTCCGTCCGTGTACACGATAATTTGAGTAAAAATTGAGATACATATTTGCATGAAATTTTTGCATGCAGGTTACTTTTTGGCCAAGGTAGGTTGCTACTGAAAATGGGCGAAATCGGATGACAACCACGCCCCCTTTTTCGATATCGAAAATCACATAAATTTACATGCAAACTAACGATGGGTATTTAATCCGAACTTAGACTTCCTTACTTGTTCATTTCTCTAATTAATTCTGCTCTAATGTGCTCTTTCATGTTTTGAAAGTACAACCACGTGGATCACAACAGCTATTGTATGAACTGCATTATCGACTTTATTATACATGACACACTCGCCAGATGTAAAATTAACGGTTACGCTCAGAATCATGCCGCTAGTCACACTTAAATTTGGCGACGTATGCGAACATTTATTTAATCAAGAAATTATGCAGAACTACGGTTCTAGCAATGTCGCATAGCGTGCTGAAATACACATATGTACATACATATACACTTGCTTACCCACATACATACATACATACATACATATACGACATATTCATATGTAAATCCTTGTCTCAATCAGGTATATATTGTGCATTTTAGTTTTTGTTTTGCTCTATCTTAAGGAAGGAGCAACAAAACTAAGAGAACATAGCCATATGTGAAATAACAGAAGCAAGAATAGCACAGAAGCAACAGCAACAGCAGCAGCGGCAGCAGCAAAAGGCAAGAACAACAAACATCAAAGGCATCTTCAGTTTTGCTGAGAAATAAATACGATGCCTATGATGAAATTACTTACCTACTAATACAACCCACCTCCTAGCAAGAGAAATAATACAACCAAAACAACAACAAAGCAACAAAAACAAGAAACAATAACAAAACAAGCAGTAACTAGAAGGCGCGTTTGACAGTCAAATAGAAAGAAGTTTTTTGTTGTATTTATGCGTATGGGGGGAGGGCGATAGCAGGCACGCCAAAAAACATGAGCGCTTCGGCACACACCACACTGCACTCCTAATACACAAACCCACCGCACATTGCCTTATTTCCCAACAAGCAAATCATCAGCGGCATGCATTTCCAGTACGACTGAGAGCAGTCTCTTTTTTTATTTTTATTATTAAATTTTTATTTTTTAATAAATTGTTAAGTGTGTACTCGAATGAATGCGATTATCTGTTTGCGAGTTAGTGAAATGTCGAAAATTCTTAAGCGCGGGGTCAACGGCTGTCATCATCAAGTATCTGCATATCTATTAAAGCAAGCAATGGCCATTGTTCTAAGCACGAAGACAAAAATATATATATATTTACCCTAAATTAAAGACATACAATTTTTGCTGTCAAATATATGCGACTATAGCACATATGTAAATATATTTGTACGTGCATGTGAGTCGACTGGGAGACAAATAGCGAAATGTACGAAAACGATAGCGACAACGACAGCATTGCTAACGACATCGTCGAACTTCTTCGACGCAGTTCACCGCCGTCTCATCAGCATCAACCGCCACAACGACAATGAAATGCCGAACAATAAAAAGCCTCAAATGGCGCGCGTGAGTGTGGCGTTTTAGGTTGGTTTGGGTGGCGCGCGAGCTTAACTGGCTAACTTCGCGCTATAGCTGTGGCTGTAGCTGTGCTGTGTGTTGGTGTTGTTTGTTGTTGTAAAAGGAGAAAAAGCATAAGATGATTTCAATAGAAAAGTGTATGTATCTCCAATTTTGATGTTATGTAGAGTATTTTCCGTTGTCGTTGTGTTTGTTGTTGTTGTCGTCATCGTCGTAGTCCTGGTCGTCGTCGTCGTCGTCGTCATCATCATCGTCGTCGTATGTATCTTACAGCATAAATCACATTCAATTGAGTTGCTCAAGTGCACTCAAAGGTGGATGCCAAGCTGTGAGCTAAGCAATTGTAGTAGGTTCGCGCACGCTCAAAGGTGACAGCGGGCGGTGTGTGGGGAATAATGTGTGTCGTGTAAGATATTCGTTTATTAAACGAGGTCCATTTCATTAAACAGTGACATAGAACAGTTATGATGAAATCGTTGTTCGTGGGATGGGTATGAAAGACGGATTGGTCAATGTTAGCGCTTGTATAGATTTCAGTAGTTTCAACTGATCCCTTCCTGATAGTAGAAGCAATCAATTTATGGTTCGGAGGGAGATCACAATTCACTTGGTTCAGCTGAATGTCTTCGCTTAAGGTTTGATCCCAAAAGAAGTTCTCAAATTAAGGGAATCCAGCATGTGGAAGACAGCTTACTGAGAACATGTAACGATATTAGTTGACATGGCAAAGGGGCCATACCGTCTCATCCCACACGGACGTCACTTCCCGCCACTTATTGACTTGCGATAGAATGGGAACAGGGTTGAGAAGTTATACTCTACACTAAGCTCAATAAGGTAAAATAGAATCGGACAGAGCTTTAATCTGCAAGCCAGGTAGTCATATCGGCTGACTTTAGTTTGCTTTGGGAGAGTAAAGTACCAGCGAGCAATGTAATGAACGTCGTTGAAATCGAAGCCGCTTTAAGGGCATTCCAGTCTAGCGTAATCCTGTACTCCTTGTCTGTCAAGCGGGTCCTCCGAGTTAGTGTCGGTTCTTAGTAGAGAACGAACGAAGTACAGTTTCGGTCATTTCCGCACATCAAATTTCGTTTCAGATTTCTCTTTTCAAGACTTATTGAATCACCCTTGTACATATTTAAAACTATGCAGATGAGGAAGATGATGACTATGACGACGAAGACATCACGCGTACATAAGTATGTAAATTCAAACAACACGTGCGAAAGAAACAAAAAGATGCGAAAAACTTTTATTGAAAAATCATCATAAAAATCGCACTAAGACAATAGAGTTGTTGCTATATTTTTTAATGGTGTTTCTTTTTTTGTTGTTGTTTTTTTGCTCTTTTCATGCTGCTACATTTTTATTTACTTTTGCTCCCACTGAAATCCTTTTAACCAACAACCAATGGACGACGTCGCCGTCTTCTCAACAACCGACAACACGACGCATCGTTCACATCTTCGCATAAATCCAATACATCTTTGGAGTCGTTTGCTGTGTTGGCTTGCGACTGTGCGCGGTTGGCCGGCAGGTTGAGTAGCTGACTAGGTTGTGGTGGCGGCGGCGCGCACATTAGAAATTAAAAGATGAAATCAAAAACGTGCTCGAAATGCGAAACCGAACGCAAAATTCCTCTATATGCTTGCTGCTCATACATACATACATCGTCACTCACTAGCGTTGTTGTTTGTTTATAACTGCTGCTGATGCTCTTATTGTTGTTGCTGCTGCTGCTGCTGCTGCTTCAAATTCTAAGAAGTCAACTGCCTTGGAGGCCATCTAGTTGATACTACAGTATTTCATACATACATACATACATAGAGTACTTGTGTATGTGGAATTCTTCGGTTCGTTCGGTAGGCTCGTCGTAATCGACACCTCATGCAGTTTTACTCAGCATAAATTTATAGGACGGAGGATTTTAATTTTGTTTTTGCTTCGTTTTTGTTTCTCTCTATAGATGCGTTCTCCTTTTTCTTGCTCTTACTATCTGCTATTGTTGTTTTTGGTTAGGGTTAAAAGTGCATACTCGCACTTCTTATCCGAAATTCATCAGCAAGCAAGCAAAGCAAGCACCTTTTGCATACCCGAAAACTCACAATTGCCACAAGTTTAGAAAATTCTAGCTAATTGCAAGAAAGTCGGTCGACGACAAGAGTGGCCAGTGGGGGGTGGGCGGTGAGGCAAAACTATTCGGTTTGTAGTGGGCGCGTGTGTGTAGGATGCGCGTTTGGGGTTGATATGTACATATGTAAAACAAATGGGGTTTTTGTTTATGTGTTGCGTTTGCTTTAGGAAAAATGTGGAAAAAACGGCTAGAATGTTCTGAGAAAAATGTTTCCTTCGCCTTTATAATTGATTGACAGTTGGGTGTATGAAGGCGTACAATCAGATACAGAAAATAGTTTGTGGTCTCAATGCATGAGTAAAGGTGAATTGATATCGATTTTTAAAATTTTCCATCCAACTCCAATTTTTTTTTTTTTTTTTTCAATTTTTATGGTAAAATATTTCCAAGAATTTTTCCTACGTCTATGTCTAAGCAAGAGTGCGTATGCGTATGTAAATGTATAACAGCGCAGATTTTCTAGTGCGGGAGGTGCAATGGGTTATTGTTATGTTACGACCACACACACACAAACACACACATCCTAGACTCCTACATCTTCGTTCGTGTAATCTGGGAAAAGTGAACGAATCATATATGGTTTGAGGTAAACAACCCGTGTAGAGTCTTATATCACATATGTACGTGCGAGCGGGAAGGCGTGCGGGCTCCTTTGGGCCACTTAATGGCACGCCAAATTCAGCAGCGCCATCTTCACATGTGTAAGGTGCGCCTTCAAAGTGGCGCGTTTTGCTATGTAAATATGAAACAGATTTTTGAATCTCAGCAGCGCGGGTTGTATATTGGATGGATGGATGTGGGAACCCTTGCGTATGTACATACATACGTACATATGAATACAAATTCCTTTTTTGCTGTTGACCACGGGGCAAACATGAATGGTTTGAGTGCATGTACACGAAATGACCACGCCATAGTTACTGAAGATCTCTCTTCCCCTTCCATGCTTAGTTGATGTCGTCGTCCTCGTAAAGCCAAAGACAGCACCTCACCCTCATTTGAGCGTTGCGTTGGAAGGGGTAGCTATATAAAGCAGCGCAGTTTCGACATGGAAATAGTTGGTGGGTGCAACACTTTGATGAGGAGTTGAAGGACGTTGCAAACACCCACAAGGTTATAGCGCGCAAAACAAGATGTGCGTGACCGTATTAAGATTTGAAGGGGAAGGTAGATGCTTTTTGAAATTTGTGCAAACGAGTAATACATACAAAGGGTGGAGTGACGAAGTTTTCAAGCTGCTCGGAAAGTGGACATTGCATGAGGAAACTGCACTTTCGAAATTAATGAAGATGACCCGCCCTGGATGTATTGCTGTGAAAAGACCTACATATATGGCTTTGAAAAGGCTAGGCACAGAACTCGAGCCTGTATTGCTGTAAGTTGGAGGAAATGCATCTTAAAGGACTCTTTGACAATTCTGAACTAGCTAAGACTGCAATCGATGTCAGCTAAAAATCTTGGGTGGTAAGCGAAACTCGGATTGGTGGGTAAAGGCACTGCTGAAAATGCTTCCGAGAAAACCAGGATGGATATAATGACTTCTCTAGGCTAAGAAAAGTGCTCTCGAGGAATATCGTTCTTCTGTGATGATGCCCTGAAGCCCTTAAGTTTCCTATGTAGTCTGATATTGCCGATGTCCCGACTGCGACCGGTTCGCCCATTATCCACCTGAGGGAAGGAGAGAAATGAGCTGACCTCGGAAAAGTTAAGAAGGAAGGTAATCCCCTTCTTTAGCGTGGTTTCTCTTAGGACCTCGGATTTGGCAGGATGCCCGACCATTGAAGCGTTTTTCGGACGAAGATCACTGCTATTGAGAACGGTTATCAACTGTTGAGCATCACGACGACAAAATGATGTGGGTACCTGCCAACGGTTAACTGGATCTCTTGGCGCGAACGGATAGTCGTGAAACGGACGTGGCTGAAGCCCTCTGTGTGGGAATTCCGCTAGTCTACTTCGGAATAGATCAGCTTCCAGCGAGCGCTATCTCCAGATAACAAGATCCTTGTGACCAGTTTCTGCCAGCTCATCTACCAGCTTTTGCCAGCACAAGGAGTAAATATCTGGGTCTAGTGAATCTTCTGAGGTTATACCTAGGCTTGGTGTCTGCCTCGAACGAAATTTTATTGTCGCCGGGAGCTACATTTTTTAGTTGGGTTGCTGCCACCTAACCTAGCCTAACCTAATTAAGAGTCTTATCACAATGAAAAGAAACTCGTTGGGCAAACTCAAACTCATCTAGACATGTAAGAGCCAAGTGAGAATGTGCAAACCATGCGCATTTTGGATTGTTTTTTTTTTTGCTTTCTTTGGGTTAATGGTGGCTCACATTTTAGACCTAAAAAACTCAGGCGCGAAAGTACTTTATTAATGTTAAAGAACATGCTTTTTATTCGTTATCAACTCTCGATGCAGAGTATAGTATATATATTTTTTGTTGTTGCTTTAACTTTTTATGCCGGTGTCGTGTTACATTGAAACCGAAACGCGAATGGGTTCTTCACAGAAGCTGTCATATCTGCCATATCACACATGCCACTGTATTGGACATACACAAGACTATTATGAGCTCGTAGTGGGATAGTTTGGAACGTGTTTCCATAATTCACTTTAGCCTTTACAAATGTGTGTAAATAAGGAATATCAAATCTCAGATGACTCCACACCACGAGTGCATACCGAGTGGACACTTACGGGTCAATTCTAGTGGGGTAAGAACAACGACAAAGAAATCATTAGGAAACTTTTATAACCTTTTCCTAACCTCAAAATTAGGTGGTAACTTGGCGTAACCGCGACAAATTGGACGTGTTTTGTAAATATTTTTGTGGAAAGAAAATAACTAGAACAAGCTGGATTTGCATATTTTTACACGAAGTATCCACCTATTCTCTACCACGCTTTTTTCGTTATTGACAGCGTTACCATGTAGGGGATAAGCGAGGTCACACGACCTGCGTTACCGACTGATACCATATTGTACAATATAGTTCTCCCATATAACAAACTCGACGCTATAAAACCCACACCACCGACTAACACTATAGTCGGTAATGCAGTTTTCCCCAACATGTCCCTCAATAGTGTGACCTGCATTACCGATATGAACGATATTCTGTCACACAATTCGCCAGTTACAAAATTACCAATTCCGCTCAGAATCCGGCCAAGATTATAGTTCTTTATTTACCCTTAATTAAAGCATTCAAGCGAATAAATTCATAATGCAAGTGGTCAAGCGGCGCAAAAGGTTTGCTAGTGTGGCTTGCTGGCTTCGAAAATCAGCTGTTTCTTCTGTGTTTGCTAACGCCCAATCAATATGGACGTCTACGCAACGTGATAACTGTATTCAAGCGGCGTATTAGTTTACCGTGTCTATATGTGAGCGAAATTCATAGCTGATTGAGTAAGTATTTGAAAGTGTAGAGCAACTCTTTAGATATAGAATCGTGCTTTAAATTCTGATAAGCTAATTGTCAGCTCCAGCTAATACGATACTATGATGATGCCAACGACCGGTGGGTAATACACGATGTTTAGTGAAGAGTAAATTATTGTGTTCTGTAATATACAATCAATCGCTTTTAAAGGCTATAATGTTTCGATATTGAATTTGCAGAACTGAGTAGTAGATGTAGTAGAGTTACATATTTGCCTTGTTAGACCTTTTGCCATTTCAGAGTTAAAACAATATTTAAGCGACATAAGCGGTTCTTCCTTTATTTCATGTTATTGTAATTCGCAACCACCTTATGAATTATTCCAATGATATAGTTTATGTTTTGCGATCCAAAATCGAAACAGCGAAAATGACTGTATGCCAACCTCGGGCATATTCTAAACGTCTAACCCGCATGTTGGACTTTTATGCACCTGAATTTGAATTCCCATTATCTTCGAAATTGTTTTTATAAGCTGTCTTAATATCTGATTAAAGGATCCAATACATATGAAGGAAGCGGATTGGGATAGGTATAGTTAAATGGAGTAGAAAAGCTATAGGGAGAGGAGGGGCAAGCGACAGAAGCAAAGAGGAAATGACCACGGAGGAAGAAAGAATAAGGAAGGAGGGAATGGAAAACAGATTGAGCAGAGGTAGAGATGAAAATAGAAATTTTTCGGAATATCTTGAAAGAAGACTTAGGTATTCATGTATCAAGGGACCCTAAACCCAGAGTGGCCAGCAGGATTCTAAGTAGATGTGAGCGGTTGTTGCTGGTCACTTAGGGAAAGTTGTACTGAGATTGAAGGGAGCTTGAGCTCACGATTACTGCAAGATGAAGTGAAGCAAATTTGGAAGGGTGAGAAAAGAAGGTGAAGGAGATATATTAAAAGGAAGTGGCTGAGGATGGCTGGATGATGAGAGCAAGCTGAAAAAGCACGATCATATGTAAAATGAGGAAAGCAAGGATGAAGTACAACAAGAGGAAAAGGAAATAATAGAAGATGGATGATAACGATCATGGCAATGAACTTGTGCGGATGGAAATTGATCGAAGATAACTACGCCCTTTCTTCTTGTGAAGTTTAGGAGTACAATCACTCATAAAATGATTCTTTTGGTCCTTTCGGAAATTTCGATTAAAATAAAATGTGTGAGGCTGGGGGTTAAAATATTCTAGATAATTTCAAGTTTTACTACATGATCTTGGAAAAAATCTCTGTGCCAGATAATCGTCACTCATTCACAAAATAATTATTAGCCAGAGCAGGTGCTGAATTATCGTAAAGCTGGAAGCGCTAATTTTCAAATTTGCTACGTCGATCACAAGTGCATTGATCTGGCGCAGAACAGAGCGACCTGGTGAAAAGCGAGCTTCTAGACTGAGGATTATCTGAACGTAAAAAATCCAGGCTACACACCCTAACCGTCACCCACAGGGACTAACATTTAATCTGTCTTCTCACATTTAAGGACCACCCTAATATGCATACATACATACATACATATGTAAATAATCGAAGATGCTTTATACAAGGTGACTTTCAAATTCTAGCGCTAATTGCTTTCTCCAACACACATCTCCAAAACACGAAAGTATAAAGCTAATACGTAGAAAGAAAAAAACTAATTTCAAATGTCCTGCTGCGCACAATATTGCGAGTCGAAAAAATTTCAAAATTGCATTTGTAATTCTTCACGGCTAAAGGAAAGCGCAAAAAAACGCGACAACAAAACAATGAAAACAAATCTTAATCGTCTGTTGTTGACAATTACCTTACTGTGAATGAAAAAAATTGTCATAAATTTTTCCAATTTCCTTAAAACACAAAGGTAAAATTAACAAATTCAAACTTAAAATATATAAGAAGCGACGAGACGTGCCATTAAAAGCAAGTAACTAAAGCAAACGAAAAAAAGAGAAAAAACAAGTAAGGAAAGGGCTGTCTTCGGCTGTGCCAAAGGCTTTATACCTTTCATGAATACGCATATCTTTTTTAAGTGTCCTACATGGCCAAACCACATTTATCGGAGCAATCGGTTATATGGAAGCTATATGTTATGTTACTCCGATCTGTATGATTTTCATTACACACATCACATTTATAATAAGTACCAACCTTGCAAAATTTTACGTTCCTAGCTTCTTAACTGCAAAACTTATAGCCCAAAACCCATTTATCGAAACTATCGATTATATAGGAGCTATATGTTTTGTTGGTCCGATCAGGGTGATTTTCACCACACAGGTTACAAATATAATATGTACTAAACCCGCGAAATTTCGCTCTCCTAGCTTTTTTGATTGCAAGAGTTATAGGCCAAAACCCATTTATCGGAACAATCGATTGTATGGGAGCTATGCGTTGTATCGGTCCGATCTTACTGGTTTCGACAAATGATTAATATAATACAAAATGGCGGCTCCATACCAAATTTCATCGAGATATCTCTAAAATTGAGGGACTAGTTTGCGTTCAAACAGACAGACGGACGGACAGACGGACATGGCTAAATCAACTCAGCTCGTCGCCCTGACCATTTCGGTATACTTAATGGTGGGTCTATCTCGTCTTCTTCTCACACTTACAAACAGCGGACCAAAGTTATAATACCATTTCATGTTCATGAAAGGTATAAAAACGAAAAGAAATTATTAATCGAAATTCATGCACACGTTGATAGGCACGTAAAGATTACGCGTACAAAGGAAAGCAAAAAACAAAAACAAAAAAAACAAAGGCGCAAAATATCACGTGAAACATATTGAGTCCTTCAAAAGCAGGATAAGGCTGGGTATTACAACAATAAGTCGACAACCCTAAAATGCGAAAAATAAAGAAAATATAAAAACCCACATCTCTCACACACACACATACATACATATGTGGAGTGAGAATGCAGAAGAAAAAAGCAAGTAACCAACAACAAGAACAACAAATGGTAGAGGATAAAATGATTATACGCTCTAAAAAAAATATTAATAAACCGAAAGCCAAACGTAAATATATAAAAACGTGTGCGACTGGTAAAAACACACAAAAAGGAAGCGTGAATTTATTGGTCTATAGAACACATTTTATAGTTATTCTTTGTGCATTTTGCTTATAATACAGTAGTGGGCAGAATGTGTTTACGGAAATCAAAAAAACATAAGAAAACTAAAAAAAAAAAAACATAAGAGAATTAAAACAAAAAAAACAAAAGAACATTAAAACAAAAAACATAAGAAAATTAAAACAAAAATAAGAAAATTAAAACAAAAAACATAAGAAAATTAAAACAAAAAAAAACATAAGAAAATTTGAATTAAAACAAAACAAAACATAAAAAATTAAAAAAAAAACATAAGAAAATTAAAACAAAAAAACATAAGAAAATTAAAAAAAAACAGGAAAATTAAAACAAAAAACAAGAAAATTAAAACAAAAAAAAAACATAAGAAAATTTGAATTAAAACAAAACAAAACATAAAAAATTAAAAAAAAAACATAAGAAAATTAAAACAAAAAAACATAAGAAAATTAAAAAAAAACATAAGAAAATTAAAACAAAAAACAAGAAAATTAAAACAAAAAAACATAAGAAAATTAAAACAAAAAACTAAGAAAATTAAAAAAAAAACATAAGAAAATTTAAATTAAAACAAAAAATACATAAGAAAATTAAAACAAAAAAAAACATAAGAAAATTAAAACAAAAAACTAAGAAAATTAAAACAAAAAATAACATAAGTGAATTAAAACAAAAAAAACATAAGAAAATTAAAACAAAAAAAACATAAGAAAATTAAAACAAAAAACTAAGAAAATTAAAACAAAAAAAACATAAGAAAATTAAAAAAAAAAACATAAGAAAATTAAAAAAAAAAAAACATAAGAAAATTAAAACAAAAAACTAAGAAAATTAAAACAAAAAATAACATAAGTGAATTAAAACAAAAAAAACATAAGAAAATTAAAACAAAAAAAACATAAGAAAATTAAAACAAAAAACTAAGAAAATTAAAACAAAAAAAACATAAGAAAATTAAAAAAAAAAAACATAAGAAAATTAAAAAAAAAAAACATAAGAAAATTAAAAAAAAAAAACATAAGAAAATTAAAAAAAATTCATAGTAGTTTTTTGAATTCGAGCAATAGTATGTATGTAAAACAGCTGTTTTTTAGAAACTTTGTCTGTTTGTCTGCATGTTTGTTCGCGCATTACTCACAACCCGTTGTTTAGAATTGTTTGCAATTCTCGCCGAAATATTTTAAAATGTCCAACTTAAAGTTTAGTTTGATTATTTAATTTTTATACCCGCTGTATACAGTGGTGGCAATAAAAGTTGTTCCAAAATATTTTTATATAAATAAGGAAAGTGGATTTTTTTTTTACGTTACGTCGCGTTAGCCATCCGATTCAATTTTTTTTTAACCTTTTTAAATTGTGGTTAGTGTCTATGGTTGCGTTTCTGACATAGCTTACTTCAAACTTGCGTTAGGCTTTTTTCATTTCTTGCCACAGCTATGCTATGGTTTGTGAATAAAATAGTTAACACAGGGTGACTGTGCAAAACATAAAAAAAAATTTACATACCACCAACCAAATTAATATTTTTTCAACTGCGCGCTCATTCGTTCTAATTTGTATTCTTCTGTTCTGCCCACCACTGTATATTTGCTCATCCATTCATACAATACTAAGTATATTTGTTATAGGCAAGGACGAATTTGGCACGGTTAGCAAAAGGGTTGATTCGATATACACCAAAACGAAAAGGAATTTATTATGCGGTTAATTATGTAGTACGTTTCATTGAAAATATGCTATTTATTTTGCTTCAGACCAAAATCAAAAAAAGGTCAAAATTCGACACGTTACTCAATCATACATACATACGTTCAGCCGATACAAGCGTACAAAATAATATAAATGACTACATTCATAGATATTTCGTTTGTATTTAGTTTAGTTTAGTTATGCTTGAAGGTGTGTTTACTTTGTTTGAATTTTGACATTAACAGTCCACCAGGAGGGTTGTTTCATCGAAATTCCTCAAAAGTCTTTCAATAACCAAACAGTACGCGAAAATAACTAAAGCAAAAAAAAAGGTGTGATAAAGATTCAGAAAACATTGTTTTGACAAAAATTGATTCCATTAAAAAATTAGCGTGCAAAATTTGAAATTTTTTAACATATGCTCTTATTAGACAAAATTAAACTGAAAATAGCAATGAGAGGATATCTAGTTGTTGTTTGGTTAATGACTGTCTGGGAAATTTTTTTAAGAGCGTTGAGAAATATTCATTAGAATGTTGTTTACAAACATATGTATGTACATACATATGTATATGCGCTGTGACACTTTGAAGGTCAACTTTTGTGCATGGAGATATTCCTTCACAAAACGCAAGCGTGTGTTGTAAGTACATACAAGACAAGGAATTACTTTTAGTCATTTATGCCATCTTCGCATTTCTTGCAGACTATCCTTGCGTTTGTGTCAAGTAATATTTGACAACATCAACTAATAGCCCTGACGCGAGATAGAAGAATGCTTTCAAATTTTTTTGGCTGCTCAAAAACAAACGAAATATTTGCAACTTACTTTATAAAAGGCGGGGAACATTCAATATAAAACCCGCAAGCGTGAAGGGATGAACTATATCCTCTAGCAGACGTAGCACAGAAATGTGAAATATTCACTCTTGATAAATTCAAATTTAGAAATATTATTAATCACAAATATTTATTATTATTTTGTAAGTTCTAAGCAAGCTCGAGACCCAGCGAACAATAATTCATAGTTGAATTTTTATTGTCAGTTTTTGGGAAAAATTGATAATTGGAGACCAACAACAAATATTATTATTTTATTTTATTTTAAGTTTGTTTTACTTTTTTTAATTTTATTTACCTTAATTTTATTTCTTTTTTAATGCTCTTTCTAAATTTGCTTTACTTTCTTTTAATTTAATTATTTTATTTGACCGTATTTTATTTTATTTCATTTATTTTGCTTTTTTAATTTAATTTTTATTTTATTTCATTTATTTTGCTTTTTCTAAATTTGTTTTACTTTTTTAATTTAATTTAATTATTATTTTAATTTTACCTTTTTCAAATTAATTTAATTTAATTTAATTTTTAATTTATTTGACTTTATTTTATTTTGCTTTTTTTAAATTTGTATTACTTTTTAAATTAATTTAATTTTAATTTATTTGATTTGTTTTATTTCATTTTACTCCATTTTATTTTATTTATTTTTTTTATTTGAATTTATTTTGTTTTGTTTTATTTCATTTCACTCTATTATATTTTATTTTATTTTTTTATTATATATATTATTATATTCTATTTTATTTTATTTTATTTTATATTATTTTATTATAAAGTATCCTGGTTCGGTACGAGCTGTAGACCTATTAATAATTTTTTCTGTTTTTTTCTGTTTTTGGGTTTTTTTTAATAATTTTTTGCTTTTTTTAAATTTGTTTTACTTTTTTCAAATTAATTTAATTTAATTTAATTTTTAATTTATTTGACTTTATTTTATTTTATTTTGCTTTTTTTAAATTTGTTTTACTTTTTTTAAATTAATTTAATTTGACTTTACTTTATTTTGTTTTATTTCTATTTACTCCATTTTATTTTATTTTTTTTCTATTTGACTTTATTTTATTTTATTTTTTTATTTGTTTTATTATATTTTATTTTTTTTATTTTTTTTTATTATATTTTATTTTATTTTATTTTATTTTATTTTATTTTATTTTATTTTATTTTATTTTATTTTATTTTATTTTATTTTATTCTATTTTATTTTATTTTATTTTATTTTATTTTATTTTATTTTATTTAATTTAATTTTATTTTAATTTAATTTATGTTAGTTATTTTATTTAACTTTATTTTATTTTATTTTAATTTATTTTATTTTAATTTTTTTTTTTTTTATAATATATTCTATTTTATTTGATTTTATTTTATTTTGTTTTATTTTACTTTGTTTTATTTTATTTTATATTTTTTTATTTTAGGAAAGAAAGGTTTTCCCATAAATCGCCGCATCTACAGTGGAATCAGTCTCACTTATAACGCAAATATAATTCTTTCTGGCGTATTGACGCCCTTTGTCTGCAACCTGATTGGAACTTATGAAAATAATAATAATCGAAGAACAAATTGTGCTCAGCTCGAACGATGTACAAATAACTTTGAATTGTTCTCGGAATACACATCACAATCATTGCAATCACACCAACAAATGTATCAGTTTATATGTTTCACATTCACAGAATTAGTTTTTTTTTTTTGCAAATTTTATTAGATTTTATAGAAAACCTTTTCTTCGCTTCGATGATGACAATTTAGCTTAATTTCAGCACTTAAGGTTTCAATTTCGAAAATCAAATAAAACTCTCCCAAAATTGTCCACTTTCTCAAATTACTGTAATGGGCAGCATAGCCATGGAGTTACAAACAAATACACTCGTACAATGCGAGAATACTTTTGTGCCTACATTTTGGGGGTGGCATTTCAGTTTAACCCATAAATATCCTTTGTTTGGGTTGCAGGTCATGGGCACATTGAAACCCATACCCACTACAGCTGAATGTTAACGATGTGTACTTTAAACATCGGTTTAGCTGTTGTTATTGTGTTTACGATTTGACCTGATACTTGGCTTAGCTAACACCGCCGTGGACACCACAAGGCATCAAGGAACCACCAAATATCCCCACAATTTGGCGCACTTAGCCACATACATATATGGCTTTGAGATTATTAATTTAAATAAATGGGAAAAACCATACGTAGATATAACTCAATGATGATTTAGCCGATTTAAATAATTTTTGAAGTTAACTCCTTAGGCAGCGATGCAATGCTTAGACTGTGAGCCCGTTTTGGAGTTGCTCGACATTTTTTATTGTTCCAACGGAAATACAAATTTGTAGGAGAGTAGGTACTGCAGTAGAAATTCGATATAGAATTTAGGAAATCGCTAATTCTAGAGAATTAGGTAGGTTTAGGTTTTCTAGACCTTTTCGGCATGATTTAGGGACTTTTTCGGCATCATTTAAGGACTTTTTGGGGACCAGTTTTCGGAATCAATTCGGGGCTGTTGACCTAATATTTTTGCGATTATTTGGAATGGTTTTTTGGGACTATTTTTTAAATTTTTACGAGAGTTTTTCGAGGTTATTTCTGGATAGTCTGAAAGTAAGAGGGAAGACAAATTGAAAGGCTAAGGAAGGGTACCAAAATGTGGACCGGATGTGTTTCCCAAATATTAGCCTGAAAGTGATTTTCTTGCATGTTCCCCCACGTAAATACGCATATTAGATCAAATTGCTGAACAGTGGAAGTTCAAATATAACATTGAAATAAGACATCGCATCTTTAATTCCGGATTTTGGGAGAAGTATGCTTAATCAGGACATTAAAGGACGATTTCGGATTTTACAGAAAGTTATAAAAAGTCCCATACTCAAAACCGTTTAATTGAGGGCCATTACATGTTTCTAAGGATGTTGACCAATCGAGAGTAGAAATTGATAAGCCATCTTTTCGGTAGAAAGAACACCAGGAAGATGAAGTAGCTGAAATCGGGGAGAAGAAATAGAAGCATGAGCAGGGTAAACAATTTTCCATTTACATACATGATTATCTAAGAGTCATATATGTATGTACCCCCCCCCCGAAATTTCCGAAAATTTTAAAATATATGTCTGTACGAGAATAATTACTCTATTCACTTTTAAAACCCCTGTTAAGAAAGCAGCATTAATAGCAATAATGAAAATACGAAAGAATAAAATTAAATAATATTTCACACTGAGAGAAGTTATTGGTAATCGCTAATCAATTGTCAGAGCAAGTCTGAGAGGTCACAACTAAATTCCTGCAACGGTTCACTCATTTGGAAATTCGCGCAAAACTATCAGACTTGCTCTGCATAAGATCAACTTAGCATCTCAACTATATAAAGGGTGTTTTTTTTACAGGTTTGTTTTTCGTATAGAGATAAAACTGGCATTTTGTGGTCAAATCTGGCAACTCTAATGTCATTTATGTTCAGTTTGGTTTGCCATTTCATCATGAACAGGTTGACAAAAGAACAACGCTTGCAAATCGTGCAAATTTATTTCGAAAATAATGGTTCAAATTTTTTTTTCAAATGGCAAAATTTTCTTCAGTGATGAGGCTCATTTTTAGTTGAATGGCTACGTCAAAAAGCAAAATTGCCGCATTTGGAGTGAAGAGAATCCACATGAGCCCCTTGAAACGCCATTACATCCACAAAAACTGACTGTTTGGTGTGCTCTATGGGCTGGTGGAGTCATTGGGCCATACTTCTTCCGCAATAATGCTGGAGAGGCAGCTACCGTTAATGGAGACCGGTATAGAGCCATGATAACCGACTATTTTGTTCCCGAATTGGATGGCATGCATGTGGATGAGTTGTGGTTCCAACAAGACGGCGCTACATGCCACACAGCGCACGTCACAATCGATTTATTAAAGGAAACATTCGATGAGCGCATAATTTCCCGGAATGGACCTGTCAATTGGCCACCAAGGTCGTGTGATTTGACACCATTGGATTATTTTCTTTGGGGATATGTGAAGTCGCTCGTCTACACCAACAAACCAGAAACGTTAGGGGAATTGGAAGCCAACATTCGTGGCGTTATTGCCGACATACGGCCCCATATGCTCGAAAAAGTTGTTGAAAATTGGACCTGTAGAATTGGCTTTATTCGAGCCAGCCGCGGCGGCCACATGCCCGAAATCATATTTAAACATTAATGGCATAAAATTATCCTTCCAATAAAGCCAAATTGATGGACCTGTTTTATTTCAATTCGAAGTTCTATACTCCTAAAAAAACACCCTATAGCATGTTAACAACAGTAAGAGTGATTCGAACTAAAGTCTGTTGAAATTTAAATTAACTGCTTTTCGGGCTATGAATACAGCGGGCAAAAATCGTAAAAATGAGTGTCTCTCGTTATTACAGTCACGGTTGCCAGAGGTTTAACCAAAAAAAGGAACAAGAAGTTAAAAAAGATTTCGAAATTACTAAGCTGTACACAACGCAGTCGTATTGAATTATCAGAGAAAGTAACAATCAAATTGTACTTATACGTGTGAGGTGATAATAAAAAGTGACGCTAATTTGGCAAAAAAGGATTGAAAAAGTTTAAAAGAAAGCCCGGTATGCTGTTGAAAAGAAAATGCTTAAGAAATATTTTCAAGTATTTCTTGACTATGAAATTGTCATGAATAGCCAGCAAATGTTGACGTTCCGTTTTGCATGTGGAATAATTGCAATTTTCCGCTTTTTATATGAATTTCAATGTTATTTCATTATATTTTTTGTTTTTATTTTTTCGAAGCTTCAGTTTTTCTTCAAGAAATAAAGCGACAACTATTTACTTCTTGCCAAAGCCTGAAGAAATCCTACACAAAATTTCAAAACAAACAATAAAAATAAATATTGTTTTGTACACGGCTAAAAGATTTAGCCTAGATTTAAAACTTTTTGGGGCTACATATACACCTAGACCAGTATGTTTGCGTTCAAGGTGTTGTTTGGAATTTCCAGTAAGATTAACTTCCTTTGACTAATTTCATTATTTTTGTATGAAAGAATGTGCAAAAACACAATAAAAGTACTGCAAATCAAAGCTAAAAAGTCTAGGTGTATGACCAAATTTGGTTTAGAATTAAATTTACGCCGGTTGTCATAGAATAAAAATTATTTAAATTTTATACCGAAAATGTTGTTAACAATTTTTTATGTTTTTTTTTTAAATGTTAGGACTCGAACCAACGTGCCCCAAATTAGTGCGCAATGCTCTACCTACTGAGGTACGGCGCACTCATGAATTTTGTGCGAAAACTGCACATATTCGCTGTCTATAAGACTTTTGTTGTATTTTTGTTTATCCCGGTTAAGTTTTAAATCTAAACCGCAAAAAATTGAGAAAGGTTTGGAATTTATTACCAAAAAGTTTTAAAAATTGTGTAAACCAATGAATGGTTTAAAATTTAGGCTCAAATTTTTAGCCGTGTAGAAAGAGGAAAATTTCAAATAAATAAAAGTATAAATATGTTAAATGTGAAAATATAAATATGTGTGTATTTACAGGTAATTCTTATTTACTGAAACTTTGGCCAAAACCCCCCCCGAAATTTTTTTCTGGCTACGCGCCTGATGTATGTAGATATGTATGACACCTAGTACTTGAGGCACTTATTGAACTCAAAAAGCACTTATGTACATATATACTCAACTTTTGTAATTTGGAATTTATTTCAGACTCTAAGATTATGAGTGCTCCTTGAATATTTGACAGGGACTTGAAGAGCCTGGCATAAACTTTTTTTCCCTATATTTAAGTGGCACCCTAATGTACAAATGCATACCCTAACATATCAATATGTTACTAAATTTTAATTTAGTTGTCACAATGCACGTTTGTCGATTCTTAGTTTGGACATTTGTATATGTTCCTTTTAGAGATGGGGCGAAATACTCGTTATCCTAACCGACATTCAACCGGCGAGCCCAGCATGTCTTTATATTCATTTTAAATAGCATATTTGAATGAATTTTTTTTTTCTGATGCTAGAAATATCTTGCAATAATGATTTAATAAGTTGTTGTTGTGTTGTTGTTTTAACAAGTCAAGGTGTTGTTGATTTAATAAGTCAAGGTTACTGGAAATCTGCTGTCTGATAAAGCGATCTACTTGGAATTCGTTGTAATCACGTGCAACTCGATGGTTGATCTAAGTATATGATGCCTTTTACCTATCATTACCCATCATCTCCTTCCTGAAGGAAGGGGAGGCGACATGACCATATCGCTACCACGACAGTCGGACATGTACCGGAGCGTACCGGGTTCATATCTGGCCAATGACTGACAATTCGACAGCACTCCTGAAAACCTTTGGAGTGTTTTTGTCGTTACAAACAACAATAGCAATCAGGTTTTAGTCTTTGCCTCAAGAATTAGTACCGAGCGCCTCATGCCGATATCACGGCTCCATCTCCAATACATATTCACATTGTCGTCAAAATGTATGTATGTCCCTGCAAAAAGCATTGGTCCTATAACACAAAACTAGTGGTATATAGATAGCTAGAAAAATCTAGTTTTTATCTAGACCAATATGACTAGTTGTGCGCATGTAGTTTTGCTTTGCCGAATTGAAGAATTATATTCACTTGTTATGTTAATGAGCACAAAAATTATGTATAGACCAAACGGTCTATCTTTGGTCTGGACTGTACACGGCATAAATGGTAGAATGGTAGACCAAGCCTAGGACATGCTCCGTGTAAATTGGTCCTATGGTTTTACATGAGATTGGTCTAGACTTGGTCCGGTAGTATGTCAACGAAAGACTGTATTTTATACAGTCTTAGACCAGACTCACTTTTTGCAGGGGTATGCATATTTATTTGTATAAATATGTTTATATTGTGAATGTGCATTTATAATAGATGAAGTAACGCGCTTTGTAGTATTTTGTTATTTTTGCTGATTGCTTTTCTATTTGCTTTTGCGATTATCTCGCCTCGACGCATATCCCGAGATACGTCCAAAGAGCAACAGTGTGCATACAAACATACTGTCTGTCATCTTTGTACCCAGTCCGTGACATTGTACGTCCAATGAAATATACGCGAACGCGCTGGGATCATTTTGACATTACAGTCACGCATAGTAACTTTAGATACAAATATATATACGTACATATATGTACATATGTATGTATATCCACCAAAAAATATTTGGCCATTATAAATACCTTATTTTACTAAACTGCTATCAACAATCATACGGTTTATTTCTCTATCTGACAGCCAAAGCCTGAATTGGCTGAAGGATGTCATAGAGATAGGGGTGAAAGAGAGAGAGCGGGAGAAGATCGGGAAATGAAAAGGAAAAGTAAAGCGTAAATAGAAAAACAAGGGAGGGTAGTTATACAGCAAAATAGACTGCAAGAGAGAAAAGCAAGAAAAATAAAAGAGAATAATTTCAAAAAGATCATAAAGAATAAGCAAGGAGGTGCCAGAAGGTGCTAGTGATAACCCGTACCAGAATGATTTATTGATTTTTTTCCATATTTCTTATGATAGCTTACGCGATTTTTTGTTGGGTGTTGTAAGTTTGTTTGGGAGTGTGTTTTGTCGTTTTATTTATCAATGACAAAATCAAGAGATTCGGTCTTTTTTTGGTTTGCATTATCTTTGCAATTCCCTTTTAACTATTTTAACCTTTTGTTTAGCGGATTAACAGGAGAAATTATCGCTAATGGAAAAAAAGCGGTCCAAAGACAATCATATCTGAACGGAGGATGTTTGAGGAGCGAGATTTACATTTTGGTATGTATGATAAAATATGTAGGCATTAAGCAGTAGGAGCAAGAGGACACCCATTCTTCTTGAGTTGGATGTTTCGTTACTTACTCTGCGAATACCCTCACAGGTAATACGTGACTGACCGTGCCGAGGGCTTTCGACAGGTTCAGTCACAATGCGACTATCGTTTTTGTTTTTAGTCTGACCCCACGATGTTGCGGAAGGGAACAAATACTTAAGCACTGTGTTTTGCCAGGGTTGATCATGAGTGCTTCACGCAAGTAGGCCATTTATGTCGGTGAACATGAGAGACAAGTAATATACATGTGTATGTACATCTGAATAATTTGAATAATTTTCGAGTTAAACTTAAAGTTAGTTGTAGAATTAATTTTCATACCCAGATCGAACGATCTCCAACAAAGTAACCCAGTTCAATTTCTAACATAAAAAAATATCAGAGAGGTAGGTCTTCAAAAGCGATTAAAAACCACATCCAACAACACTTAAATTTAAGTAGGTATGGGGTACATAAAATGTAGGGCAAAACATATTGGACTGACCACTACATATGCATAATAATATTTTTTTAATCTAATAGGTAAATATCATTTTAAAAACACACAAACTGCAAAGGAATCAAGAGTAGCTACCCTAAAAAAAGAGCGATTAGTCTTGGATGAATCCATAATGAGTCGCAATGGAGAGTACGACCAATGCCAGTTTTGATCTCTTTGTATGGTTTGAAGTGATCTTTTTTGTTTGGCCATTTCCTATGAAGAGACTAATTAACTCTTTTCATTGTTCACCTACGAGCATGGTCATACAAGTTTACTTTCAATAACTAAAAGTAGGCTATAGAAATTTGATTCGACTATATGACTACAGTTGTGATCAATTGTAGACGAACATAATTGGTCCCGGAACACTTTTTTTAGAGATCTTTTATGAATGCAACAAAAAAAATTAGAATACAATTCGACTCAATGTAAAATGTCATGAGGTTCTTAAGGAAGGTTTTAGGAATTGTCAAAAGCGACAGTCCTTTTTCCGATATGTTTCTTACGACAGGTTTACTTACCTCGGATAGATTCTACTTAACCCCTTACATAAATCGCAGGGCGGATATTGTGTAACGCATTAGACTTGAAATAACATGCAATTTTAAGGGCGCCTGGTTAACCAGAAAATAAAAAATTTCACGATTTCGGGTGCAACCCTTGATCGAATCTCAAGCACGTCTCTGGATAATTGTACATATATACATACAAATGTTCGCACAGGCAAAACAAATAAATGCTTAAACTACAACAAAGCATTATGAATTAAAAAAACAGGGACCGGATAAACAATGCAGTCTAGTGTAAGTTGATTTGTTGCTAATTGGTGCAATAGTATCTAACGAGCAATTCATTATGAAATACCGCATCACCCAAGTGGAAGTTTTCATTTTTCTAAGATTCATATCTATTACATACATACATATGTACGTATCTACTCATTTGGATACTGCATCTTATTAAAGAATTGGCGCCAACAGTCGTTCTTACCTTGAAATAAAGCATTCTTCTGGTTTAAAATACGTTTGCACGTCTTGGTTTCTTATTGGAATTTAAAATTATGTCAATAACAAACTTTGAGTTCCATACCTTCATTACTCTCCGTTGCACAATACGACATCGAATACAATTACGCAGAAAATTGCTCTTATTTTGCACTATTTATCATATCACAATTAAACTAAATTTACCACTTTTTCAAATCACACTTGTTCCCTTTTTTTTTGTAATTTAATTCGAAAAAAGTTCAATTTTGACGTCTTTCACTCAGCAACCGTGATCGCATATAGCAAATCGAACAGTACTAGCAATGAAAATTTTATTTTTACGCAAGGCCTGAAGTAATATACTGAAGGTTTAACAGCAGCACAATTACATTTTCAATGTTGGTACGTCAGTCATAAAGAGATTTAAATTTATCTATAATTATTTGTAAAAATTACACAAATTAAAATACAATTTTCAAATGTGTTATTATCGATGTTTCCCAACAGATGTCGCAATAGCAAATATTTACAACCATTCACAATCGCTTCGTAGTTAAGTGTAGTTTGCATGGTTGAAACATGGGTAGTTTGCGAGCACGCAACTCAATGTAAAATACATTATCCATTTCAAAATAAAATTAAAATAAGTTAACGACATGTCAGCTAAGAAAAGTTCAATCTAAATTATATTTACAAATGTTTTTAAGCGGATTCGAAAAAATGTCATGCATTGCTTATAGGTTGTGTAGATACATATAAGCTTAATCACACTTGTTATGGCTGTCAATATATATATCAATCGACAGCTATTGACACATGCATGAGGTGTTGACATTCACAAACCACCCTTTCTCTTTCTTTTGGTAAACTTTATCCTGTGATAACTGTTATGGGAACGCGTCAAAATGGAGCAGTAAGGAAGGCGGTCGGCATGATATCAAGGTCGCACTGTGGCTAGTCATGTCGGCTGGGGTGGGCTCTTGCCAACCTTACCGTCCTGCGCCATAAACAGAGAAAGGTCAAAATCATGCCTTTTAAACGCGGGGAAAACGCAAAAAACCGCGTCAAAACAACTTTTAAAACAACATCCGGTTAAACCCGGATGCCACGGACAGACCGTTGACATTCAAATTTCAAAAATTCAAAAAAAACCAAAATCTGTTAAAAACCAAATGGGCAACTAAAATTTTAAATCAAAACTCAAAATAAACGGGCGGAACGAAAAATTCAAAATTAACCGAAAAACAAAACGGGAAGATACAAATTCAAATCAAAATTCAAAAAAAAAAATAACCGAAAATTAATTAGCAAATCGAAATTTAAATAAACGAAAAAAAAAACCTGAAAAATCAAAACGAATCGGAGACGACCGATTACCATCTGAAAAATAAAAATAAACAAACATATAAATCAAAAGGAATTAAGGCCGAACAATATAAGGGGGCGCCGCGGGTGTTGTTGCGACGCCCGGTGCTTGGCCCACCCTCATCCATGGCCATCGACGCACCTAATCTCGATGGCCCCTTACCTAAATACCCTATATGCCTTCTAAATAAACGGAGACGTCAGCACTCCCATTTTATATTAACAAATTTTTATTTATAATTCATTTTTAATTTAGTCTTAGAAATATTTATTAAAAAAAAACATTATTTAGTTAAATATCTTTTAATTAATTTTCTTTTCTTTCTTCTTCTCTATCTTCTTCTTTATCTTATTTAAGTAATTACATTTCTATTTTATTTTCCTCCCTATCTTCTCAAATTACATTTCTATTCTTTAATGTATTTTAATTTTGTTTACTTTTCTATTCTTTATGTATTGTTACATTACTAAGTTATTATGTTATCTTATTTATTATTTATTTATTATTAGTTATTTTATTGGCGGCCTTTAATTTGTTATAATTGTAGTTTGTTTATTTAATTATTTCGTCGGCTTAGGTCGCAACGGTGCTAAGTACCATTTTTCAAATTTTACAGGAGAGACAAAAAACAATATAAAAACATAAATTTAAATTAGGGATTTCGGTTTTTTACGTCATGTTACTCAATTTTAGAGTACAATAAGTGGACGCTCATAAAAAAACAAAAACTTTTAATTTTCGCCGAGTTATATGCATTTTTGGGACTTAGCACCTTTTTGCCAGCTACTTTTAATTTTTTTCACTGGACTTAGCACCTTTTCCCAAATCAAAACACCTGCGAGTGAACCAAAGCAATTTTCTGAGTATGAGGGTTCTTAGAGGTTCTTCCGTAGAATTTTTACCTGGTCTTAGATTTCTTATATTAAGCCTAGTTCTACCACAATCCACGCTTAAAGTTCAAATGACCTATTTTTTGAAGCTCTGTTACTCTGCAATTAGTAGCAATATTTGGATCAAAATACATTATTCTAAAAGCCTAGACAGCGTTTTACTATCGCCGATTCATAGCAGAAAAGCAGGAGTAGATTTTATTGCACAACTTTTGACGAAAATGGACTTTTGTGAAAGTCGACAAGTAAATGTGATTTAGGTTCTTGGAAGTCTGAATATGATAGCCCAAACATTTGTCTTTACTAATCAAGGTCAAAAAGTTATGTGTCAGTTAAAAAGGAGAGGTGAGGTCAGCTGAGGTAGATGATCCCATTTAATATATGCATTCATAATCGAAATAAAGTAGGTACTTAAGTTTATGTCGGTTTTTATGACATATAGGGCGTTGGAAATTGTGTCAAAAAACCCACGCTAACTTTATTAGCTACTATTTTTCGAATATGAATATGCCACATATACTTTAACTTTAAATTTTCAAATTCGCTTGGACTTAGCACCTTTTCCTTTCATTGGTGGACTTAGCACCTTTTCTAATCAATACAAAAAACGCATTTAAAAACAGAATTGTTATGCAATTCATGATGTAAGTAGTGTATATTAACTGTTTCTAGCATTCTGCATCAAAACCTGAAAAAACCCAAAAGGTGGACTTAGCACCTTTGCGACCTAAGCCGACGATTTATGTATTTGATTATTTGCATTAAAATATATTTTTAGGTATTTAGTTTATGTATTTAGTATTTAATTAAATTTATTTTATTTTAGGTATTTAAATTTATTTTTATTTTATTTTGTTTTATGTATTTTATTCTATTTACCTTTTATTATTGGTATTTCATTTTGTTTAGTTAATGAAATTTATTTTATTTTATGTATTTAAATTTATTTAATTTTAGGTAATTCAAATAAGTTTTGTCATATTTTAGTTAATATGATTTAATTTAATTTTATTTCATTTTATGGATTTTATTTATTATAATAATTAATACTATATGTATATAGTAGTAATATACATAGTAATGAAACGTTTTAGTTCAGTTGTTTACATATATATATTTTCTTCTTATTGCTTCATATTAGTTTTCCTATCTCTTATTCCTATGTCCGTAATTTAAATGTATTTCCTTTGTCTATATTCAAAATTCTTTCTTAGTTTAGTTAAATCTAGGAATTTAGTTTATTTAAGTTCTTCTCTAATCTTTCTCTACTTCATTATTATTTTAACCTAAATTTTTTTCAAAGTGTTTTATTCTGATACATACTACCTAACCTACATATGTATGTCTAAAATAGGTAGGTCTCACCCGGTTGTTGCAGTAGGCCGTTGGTGGGGCGCTACTGTTGTTGTTGTTGGTATTTGTGCGGCGGGCCTATAACAGGTCGGCCCCCGCTGTTGTCACTGCTGGTAGTTGTCGAGGTTGGTACTGTTGTTGTTGTTACAGGTGGTTGTGCGGCGGGCCTATAACAGGGCGGCCCTCGCTGTTGTTGTTGCTGGTGTATATATGCAGTGGGCCTACATTAGGGCGACCCCTGCTGTTGTCACGCTGGTATTGTTGTTGCCGGGGTTGTCACCGGTTGCTGTTGTTGCTGATGTTTGTGCGGCGGGCCTATATGAGGTCGGCCCCCGCTGTTGTTATTGCTGGTGTTGCAGTAGCCCGTTCACGTGGGCGCTACTGTTGTTGTTGTTGGTGGACGGCGGGCCTATATGACGGCGGCCCTGTTGTTAATGCTGGTGATGTTGCTGATGCTGATTGGACGGAGGGCCTATATGTGGGCGGCCCCCGTTGTTGTTGTTAGTTTAATGCGGCGGGCCTATATTAGGGCGGCCCCCGCTGTTGTCACTGCTGGTTGTTGCAACCGGTGTTGCAACCGGTGGTAGGTATCGTGCTGTTGTTGTTGCCGGTGCTGTTACCGGTTCTACTGGTGGTTCAATACGGTGGGCCTATGAGAGGTCGGCCCCCGCTATTGTTATTGCTGGTGGTTCTAGTTGTTGCCGTGGCACGCGCGATTGTGGTGCGCTATTGTAGTGGAGCGCGCGGTGGCAAATGCTGGTATTTGTGGCGTAAATGCTGGTAGTGTTGCGATGGCGGCGCGCTGTTGTAGTGGCGCGCGCGATGATGGTGCGCTGTTATAGTGGCGCGCACGATGGTGGAGCGCTATTGTAGTGGCGCGCGCGATGTTGATGCTATGCTAGCGCAATGGTGGCGCTGAATGGTAGCGCTGTTGTAGAGGCTCGCGCGATGGTGGAGAGCTATCGTAGTGGCGCGCGCAACGATGTATCGCAATTAAGGTGGCGCGTTATAGTGGCGCGTTGCGATGGTAGCGCGCGCGATGATTGTGCGCTGTTATGGTGGCGCGCGCTGGTGGTTATTGTATGGTGGCGCGCGCGATGATTTTGCCCAATGGAGTAGTGCTGTTGAATTGGCGCGCGACGGTACGTGATGTTGGGGCTGTTTTGGTGGTGCGTTGTCGTAGTAACGTTCTGGAAAATTCTGAAAGGAGATTGAAAATAAATAAATAATGTAATGCAACTTGCCCTTTATTTAAGAGGTATTTATAAAATGAAATAAAAGTGATGGTTATAAACGCAAAATATGGCCTAATAATGACTAGGTTGACAAAGGTTTCTTTATAACGAAGGAATGTTGAATTAGGCACACTTACGTTTACAGACACAATAAGCGATATAATCTTATCATTCACTCATATGTATATGTAATACTCCTATTTACATGTTGAAGAAGTTATTTAAAAATTGTTAAAAGCAAAAAAAATGTGTGCAAAAAAATACAGATAAAGAAGAGCATCTTCACACGTAAGTACATATGTATATTCCAATTTATTTAAAAGCTAATAAACACATTTTCCGAACCAGTTTACCCAAACATGCAGAGCTTCGCAGAAAATGGATGGATGCATGCGGAATATGTACAAAATAAATTTACAAAACTAATTTTATTCGCGAATCAATAATTTTCCTCACAATATGTGTTTATGTATATAACGTGCCTTGAATGATAAAAATGTTCTATTATCAGTCTATTTGACAATTTACAAGTTTACATTTATACTATTCCCAGCTCAAAAGTTGGTGTAGTCTGACCCGTTTTGGTTTCGTTTTCAAACACATTACGAGCCTATCCCACCCGCAATATAGAAGTATTACATATATGCATTCACTCTTATAAAAACCCTCTTATTTATGGCAAACTACAAAAAACCCAATTTGCCGATGATATAATTTTGGTTCTAATATCGAAATGTAACCATCTTAATTTTCTTTTGGGGATTTAAGGGTCTTGGGACATTCTCAATTAGTACTCACCTGGCTTTATTCTAAATGGGATCCTATGCTGCTTAATTCTTGTTGTCGACCGCACACACCGACGAGCCCCCAGCATCGAGTTATTATATATTATATATACACACTACTTCACACACTATTTCACTTTTAAACTGCACTTTTGTGCCAAATACTTGCCTTACTATGGCAGCTTGAATTTCACTTAAAGTTTTTTTTCGAGTTTAGGGTTTTTTCCCTTTTTCTTATTTGTCACGGGCACGACCGACTCGCTTAATTTCATAACACATTTTGAATGTCAGTGAATGCCGGCGAAGCCATTAGGGTATCGAGAAAAATTTTAAGCGATGGCGACTGCGCACTGGAAAAATTCCGCTATCCTGCTCGAGGTGGCGTGATCGTTGCCACTCCGATTGGTGGTTGCCATCAGGGTTCGGACTTTTGTTACTATTTTAGCTACTTTTTTGTACTGCCAAAATTTGGTAAAAGTACAGTCCGGTTTCCGAAACAAAAAAAGAGCACAATATGTTATTAAATTTAAAGTAGGAGATATGATTTTACCCCTGTATAGTAGATTTTCGATAGTTAATCTGTAGAAATTGCTTAAATTTGAAAGTTCGGTGATTACACTTTTACTTTAAGGTTTTTAAAAAAAAGGAATTTAGTACTTTTACTCTTACTACTATTTTGCTCTCTAGTTAGTTTTATTAAAGGTGAATTTTCACGTATGGAACAAAAGTTGAAATTACAGAAGGTTAAAAATTAATAATTATCTTACGGGAAAGTTTGAAGTCAGGGAAAAATTTAACTTATCAACAAAAAAATCATATGATGGTAATATTATATGGGAACATAAAACGTAGTAGATTTGTGTAAAGTGCATTTAGTATTGAAATTACTACAATTTTAACTAAGTCCGAACCCTAAAGGCACGCTTTCGTTGGCGCGCGAAAAAAAGAAGGTTCTAGAACTTGTGTTTGGTGTGTTCCCGTGGTGGTCCGCGGAACCCGACGTTACTGGGTTTTAGGATAGGAGACACATGAAGCTCCTCATCCGACCCTGCCATTGACAATACTATGACGATTTACGCTTCGTTATCATACGCATAATAAACTAATATTTCCGCCTTGAAAATAGTTAACTTGATTCTTAAAGATGCTTTGCAATTTGACCAATATTTTGGTGCCCTTTTCCCTTTGTTACATTTTATTTTGGTGATATGACAGTTGTTAATTGCGTCAGTATCATGAATCCGGACGGGACCCCCATGTGTCTCCCTACCTTAGTTATTCGATTAGTCACCCACTTGTATACATTAAGTTCCAACATACAAATTAAGCGCTGTTTACTTAATATCAAATGCCCATTTAATTCAATTTGTCATTTTTCGGGCAATCTGGTTTACCCTACTATTTATTTCTGGCCACACCAAGAACACACCAACCACTTGTTTGTCTGGAAATTACAAATTCCGTTATTGGTGCCTTTTTCCATTTTATGGAACATTTGGTGCTGCCACCTCGGCAAAAATCACGCCACTCCCCAGAATCAATCGATTTATGTCAAACCGCAGGGTGAACCTAAACTGTCACCTATCCAACCGCAGTGAGTCATACCAATCAAACTCAATAAAAGAAAAAATGACTATAAGTTGGAAGTAGACCATAACAGACCTGCTTCGCTTCGAAGACCGGTCAATGAAGCGAACAGGAAAAAGGTATACTTGCAAGAAAGCCATTTCGAAATAAAAAAAAGAAACGTGGGGCACGACTCACCCCTAGATAAGAGTCTCTAGTTCTACCACAAGCTAGCCGGGCACAGAAGATCCGCCAGTAAGGAGATAAATTTGAAGTATTTTGTTTCGTAGTTCAAAACGCATTGCGGCGAAGGGAAGTTTTTATAGTGGTTTGGCCCCCACAGAAGTTAGGCTTGAGAAAAACGGAGAATTTAATTTTGTTTCTTAGTTAACATGCTTCGCGGCGGTAGACATTTGTTATTGGAGAACTCGTCAAAACTCCGAAAGAGATAGTTCCAGTGGTTTCACCCCCACGGAAGGTTAAAGAAAAAGAACCGGAGAAGCGGGTTTCATATTCGGTAAATATTCATCCGGTAGACATTTTGATTATGGAGAACTCGTCAAAACTCCGAAAGACAATCCGTTTATCAGGATTGCCAGGTTATCCACTGCTCCCTGTGGAAGCACATGTGGACTCCCTTCTGGGTCAATGCTCGGGGGGGGGAATACTGGGCGAGTTGTCCCCGACTGCCAAAACGCCCACATGGAAATGCATGGTAGAAAAAAATTAAATTAAAAAAAGTCTAATTTTTTTTTTTATTGTGGACGAATATCCGTAGCATGGAAACGGCCTATCCATCTTATGGTTGGAAGCAGGGTTCAATACTGTCCTCTACCCGGACTACCTATTGGAGAATGCATCACTAAAGGCCGAGTTGTGGGCTGTTTCGGAAATGCCCCTCTACCCTAACCTCTAGGTTTACCCCCACTTCCTCGGTTAGAATTTCTAGTAGTCATGCGTTCAGCTGACTGATCCATGTCTACTTGGAATATGGCTATATATATAAAAAAAAGGATCGGTCAGTAAAAAAACTCTAAGTATTGGTTTCGGTTACAAGGGGCGGTTGGAAAGCACAAGGTCGAAATTCACCCTCCCTACCCTATAATACCGACGATTCGCGTAAAAGAAGAAAAGTAATAATAATGTCTATCAAATCTTAAGTCGCTAATCGTAACGACTTTTCCGTAAAAAAAATATAATAAAGTTTTAAAAAAAATATACATATATATACGTGTATGTAGAATATACGCTGAAAGAAAGTTGGATTAGCAAATATACGTTTAAAAATCAAAAGCAATGAAATACGATATGTTGTTTTGAAAAAGATATTGGTATGTGTATTTAGATGTTCAATGGGAATGCTGACATCCCATCATTAGAAGGCATAAGTATAATTGGAAAAAAAATAAACATGAAACATTTGACAAGGACATATCCAGGTACACCTACCGCAATGCAGGGATGGTCTTAAGGACACCTCGCCCTGAGACATGTGGGTATACCATGGCGAAAATTTTGAAAAAAAAAAGTTAAACTTATTTGGACTACAGTACTCCCGACCGCAATGCAGGGGCTGCTAAAGGCTGCCACCTGAGACTTGCCGAGGCACTGTAGACCGCAATTGACAAAAAGAAATCTGAAAATTTATTTTACTTTACACCTCTTCAGCTGCGCCGCAATGAAAGGATTCGGTTAGGTACCGCATTTCCCCAGACTTGCGCAGTTGAAAAAGTTCAAACTTATTTGGACTCCAGCACTCCCGACCGCAATGCAGGGGCTGCTAAAGGCTGCCGCCTGAGACTTGCCGGGGTGCTGTATACCGAAAATGACAACAAAACTGAAAATCTATGTTCTACCCCTCCCCAACTGCGCCGCAATGAAAGGATACAGCTAGGTGCTGCATTTCCCCAGACTTGCGCATTTGAAAAGTTTAAACTTGTTTGGACTCCAGCACTCCCGACCGCAATGCAGGGGCTGCTAAAGGCTGCCGCCTGAGACATGCCGAGGTGCTGTGGACCGAAAATGAAAAGAAACTGAAAATTTATGTTCTACCCCTCCCCAACTGCGCCGCAATGAAAGGATACAGCTAGGTGCTGCATTTCCCCAGACTTGCGCATTTGAAAAGTTTAAACTTGTTTGGACTCCAGCACTCCCGACCGCAATGCAGGGGCTGCTAAAGGCTGCCGCCTGAGACATGCCGAGGTGCTGTGGACCGAAAATGGAAAAAAACTGAAAATTTATGTTCTACCCCTCCTCAGCTGCGCCGCAATGAAAGGATGCGGTTAGATACCGCATTTCCCCAGACTTGCGCAGTTGAAAAGGGGGTTATTCGGGTCCCCACTCCTCCTTCCGCAATGCAGGGGCTGCTAAAGGCTGCCGCCTGAGACTGGTTAGAGGAGTGGAGATACCTACAAAAGAAAAAAAAATGCGTACAAAAAAAAACAAAGACAAAACAAAACACACGTTCGGCAAAACGAAAAGTTAAAAATCCCTAAAAATCTAAACCCCACTTAGCGGACATATTTATTTTTCCCGAAGCCGACATCGGACAACAGACCCGGGACAAAAAAATATGTATATTAAAAAACTAAGTGCGTTTAGCACTGCCTCACCGGGTGAAATGCAAACTTCCGGTGGACATGACGTGAAGTCGCGTGGAGCCCTCAGCTACTGAACCCGAAGACCCATCCGGACAACTTGATCGGTCCCACCATCCCGTCGCAACGCAGGTGGCGGCTACTGGGCCTGCCTACCTGGGACATACGAGATGGTGAAACCTCACAAATCGACCAGAAAAGTCATCGAGGCCAGCGCCTCGGGCACCACGTTGGGCGCCATCTGTTATGGAATGCTGGGCGCCATATGTTATGGACCCCGCAAGCCAAAACGTTGGGCGCCATCTGTTATGGGAACGCGTCAAAATGGAGCAGTAAGGAAGGCGGTCGGCATGATATCAAGGTCGCACTGTGGCTAGTCATGTCGGCTGGGGTGGGCTCTTGCCAACCTTACCGTCCTGCGCCATAAACAGAGAAAGGTCAAAATCATGCCTTTTAAACGCGGGGAAAACGCAAAAAACCGCGTCAAAACAACTTTTAAAACAACATCCGGTTAAACCCGGATGCCACGGACAGACCGTTGACATTCAAATTTCAAAAATTCAAAAAAAACCAAAATCTGTTAAAAACCAAATGGGCAACTAAAATTTTAAATCAAAACTCAAAATAAACGGGCGGAACGAAAAATTCAAAATTAACCGAAAAACAAAACGGGAAGATACAAATTCAAATCAAAATTCAAAAAAAAAAATAACCGAAAATTAATTAGCAAATCGAAATTTAAATAAACGAAAAAAAAAACCTGAAAAATCAAAACGAATCGGAGACGACCGATTACCATCTGAAAAATAAAAATAAACAAACATATAAATCAAAAGGAATTAAGGCCGAACAATATAAGGGGGCGCCGCGGGTGTTGTTGCGACGCCCGGTGCTTGGCCCACCCTCATCCATGGCCATCGACGCACCTAATCTCGATGGCCCCTTACCTAAATACCCTATATGCCTTCTAAATAAACGGAGACGTCAGCACTCCCATTTTATATTAACAAATTTTTATTTATAATTCATTTTTAATTTAGTCTTAGAAATATTTATTAAAAAAAAACATTATTTAGTTAAATATCTTTTAATTAATTTTCTTTTCTTTCTTCTTCTCTATCTTCTTCTTTATCTTATTTAAGTAATTACATTTCTATTTTATTTTCCTCCCTATCTTCTCAAATTACATTTCTATTCTTTAATGTATTTTAATTTTGTTTACTTTTCTATTCTTTATGTATTGTTACATTACTAAGTTATTATGTTATCTTATTTATTATTTATTTATTATTAGTTATTTTATTGGCGGCCTTTAATTTGTTATAATTGTAGTTTGTTTATTTAATTATTTATGTATTTGATTATTTGCATTAAAATATATTTTTAGGTATTTAGTTTATGTATTTAGTATTTAATTAAATTTATTTTATTTTAGGTATTTAAATTTATTTTTATTTTATTTTGTTTTATGTATTTTATTCTATTTACCTTTTATTATTGGTATTTCATTTTGTTTAGTTAATGAAATTTATTTTATTTTATGTATTTAAATTTATTTAATTTTAGGTAATTCAAATAAGTTTTGTCATATTTTAGTTAATATGATTTAATTTAATTTTATTTCATTTTATGGATTTTATTTATTATAATAATTAATACTATATGTATATAGTAGTAATATACATAGTAATGAAACGTTTTAGTTCAGTTGTTTACATATATATATTTTCTTCTTATTGCTTCATATTAGTTTTCCTATCTCTTATTCCTATGTCCGTAATTTAAATGTATTTCCTTTGTCTATATTCAAAATTCTTTCTTAGTTTAGTTAAATCTAGGAATTTAGTTTATTTAAGTTCTTCTCTAATCTTTCTCTACTTCATTATTATTTTAACCTAAATTTTTTTCAAAGTGTTTTATTCTGATACATACTACCTAACCTACATATGTATGTCTAAAATAGGTAGGTCTCACCCGGTTGTTGCAGTAGGCCGTTGGTGGGGCGCTACTGTTGTTGTTGTTGGTATTTGTGCGGCGGGCCTATAACAGGTCGGCCCCCGCTGTTGTCACTGCTGGTAGTTGTCGAGGTTGGTACTGTTGTTGTTGTTACAGGTGGTTGTGCGGCGGGCCTATAACAGGGCGGCCCTCGCTGTTGTTGTTGCTGGTGTATATATGCAGTGGGCCTACATTAGGGCGACCCCTGCTGTTGTCACGCTGGTATTGTTGTTGCCGGGGTTGTCACCGGTTGCTGTTGTTGCTGATGTTTGTGCGGCGGGCCTATATGAGGTCGGCCCCCGCTGTTGTTATTGCTGGTGTTGCAGTAGCCCGTTCACGTGGGCGCTACTGTTGTTGTTGTTGGTGGACGGCGGGCCTATATGACGGCGGCCCTGTTGTTAATGCTGGTGATGTTGCTGATGCTGATTGGACGGAGGGCCTATATGTGGGCGGCCCCCGTTGTTGTTGTTAGTTTAATGCGGCGGGCCTATATTAGGGCGGCCCCCGCTGTTGTCACTGCTGGTTGTTGCAACCGGTGTTGCAACCGGTGGTAGGTATCGTGCTGTTGTTGTTGCCGGTGCTGTTACCGGTTCTACTGGTGGTTCAATACGGTGGGCCTATGAGAGGTCGGCCCCCGCTATTGTTATTGCTGGTGGTTCTAGTTGTTGCCGTGGCACGCGCGATTGTGGTGCGCTATTGTAGTGGAGCGCGCGGTGGCAAATGCTGGTATTTGTGGCGTAAATGCTGGTAGTGTTGCGATGGCGGCGCGCTGTTGTAGTGGCGCGCGCGATGATGGTGCGCTGTTATAGTGGCGCGCACGATGGTGGAGCGCTATTGTAGTGGCGCGCGCGATGTTGATGCTATGCTAGCGCAATGGTGGCGCTGAATGGTAGCGCTGTTGTAGAGGCTCGCGCGATGGTGGAGAGCTATCGTAGTGGCGCGCGCAACGATGTATCGCAATTAAGGTGGCGCGTTATAGTGGCGCGTTGCGATGGTAGCGCGCGCGATGATTGTGCGCTGTTATGGTGGCGCGCGCTGGTGGTTATTGTATGGTGGCGCGCGCGATGATTTTGCCCAATGGAGTAGTGCTGTTGAATTGGCGCGCGACGGTACGTGATGTTGGGGCTGTTTTGGTGGTGCGTTGTCGTAGTAACGTTCTGGAAAATTCTGAAAGGAGATTGAAAATAAATAAATAATGTAATGCAACTTGCCCTTTATTTAAGAGGTATTTATAAAATGAAATAAAAGTGATGGTTATAAACGCAAAATATGGCCTAATAATGACTAGGTTGACAAAGGTTTCTTTATAACGAAGGAATGTTGAATTAGGCACACTTACGTTTACAGACACAATAAGCGATATAATCTTATCATTCACTCATATGTATATGTAATACTCCTATTTACATGTTGAAGAAGTTATTTAAAAATTGTTAAAAGCAAAAAAAATGTGTGCAAAAAAATACAGATAAAGAAGAGCATCTTCACACGTAAGTACATATGTATATTCCAATTTATTTAAAAGCTAATAAACACATTTTCCGAACCAGTTTACCCAAACATGCAGAGCTTCGCAGAAAATGGATGGATGCATGCGGAATATGTACAAAATAAATTTACAAAACTAATTTTATTCGCGAATCAATAATTTTCCTCACAATATGTGTTTATGTATATAACGTGCCTTGAATGATAAAAATGTTCTATTATCAGTCTATTTGACAATTTACAAGTTTACATTTATACTATTCCCAGCTCAAAAGTTGGTGTAGTCTGACCCGTTTTGGTTTCGTTTTCAAACACATTACGAGCCTATCCCACCCGCAATATAGAAGTATTACATACAGTGTTGTGCAAAACAAAGGCAACAAAATGTATTTAAATAGAGCTTCAATCATATTTTTTTTAAAGTTGATTTTACAATATTCAATGTCATAAATATCAACAGCTTATATTTATATTCACTAACGCATATTACATTTAATAGATTCTGAAAAATATAGCAAGAGAAATTTAAAAAAAATGTACTTCAGGTAACCTGTTAAGTGTGCAAAACAAAAGCAACAAATTAATATTTTGTGTATGCACCCTTATTTCTGATAACCTCTGCACAGCGGCGGGGCATTGATGCAATAAGGTTTTCAAGCGTCTTTTGTGGGATGTTTTGCCACTCTTCTTTTAGAGCTTGGAATAGCTCTACTTTGTTGCGCAAGCGTTGGCCTGAAATTTCGCGCTTTAAGATCCCGAACAGGTTCTCTATTGGGGTCAGATCAGGAGACTGAGCTGGCCAATCAAGAACCTGAACTCCACTATCCCTGAGATAGTTTTTGACAAAGTTAGAGGTGTGTTTCGGATCGTTGTCATGTTGGAAGATCCATCGGAGGGGCATGTGCCACTCAGCATAAGGAATCATTTGAGTTTCTAAAATTTCTTTATAAACAAAACGATCCATAATTCCCTCTATTAGTTTGAAAGGACCAACTCCTCTACCAGAAAAACAGGTCCAAACCATGATTCCCCCGCCGCCGTGTTTAAATGTCATGCGGCAGTTTCTTGGATCAAGCCGTTGACCTTTCCGCCGTCTGACTGTGCACATCCCATCAGAATTAACCATATTAAATTTCGATTCATCACTAAATAAGACTGTGTTCCACTTCCTTACGGTCCAGTTTACATGATCTGAAGCGAATTTTAACCTAAAAATCAATTTTGGTTAACCGAAACACACAATAAATCAAAACTCTTTAGTAACACCTTTTTTCCAAATGTTTTTTTGTAAGAAGTGGCTTCTTTGCTGGTCTGTAGCTTCTTAAACCGTTTTCAATTGCCCGTCTTCGGACAGTACTTGAGTGGATATTTAAACCAAGAGTTTTTACAACTTCATTTGAAGTTGCAAATGGATTTTTTTGATACATTCTACACATTTTAGCATCAGTTCGCGAGTCAGTTTTGCGCGGACGTCCTCCCAAATGCATTGTTGTAACACTTTTTGTTGTGTTATACTTTTTAATAAGTCTGGAAACTATGGATCGGTGTATACTATATTTTTTTGCAATTTTACTTTGTGATTCGCCGTTCTTAAAATCATTTATTATGCACATTTTGAAACTTTCGCAGTATTTATCGCGTGCCATCATAAAACGTCTTCTTATTTTTGATCTACAAAATGAACTAATTCCCAACTTACTTTAAATTGCTATTTGCACAAGGAAAAGGAATATTGCTTACTTAAAGTACAGCGTTTTTACAAAAACAGTACAAGCTTCTAAATGAAAGTAAATTGTTGCTTTTGTTTTGCACAATTTAAATATGAACATATTTTGTTTTTGTTATTTATGCACTTCCAAAATACCGTTAAGTTCAATTTACGTATGCTCAAATTGTTTATCAACCAAAAATAGTACGTACACTTGTGTGAAGAAAATATTTAATTCGTGCTCTCCTTGTAACTAAAAACTAAACTTATTTAAGGAATTTGTTGCTTTTGTTTTGCACAATACTGTATATGCATTCACTCTTATAAAAACCCTCTTATTTATGGCAAACTACAAAAAACCCAATTTGCCGATGATATAATTTTGGTTCTAATATCGAAATGTAACCATCTTAATTTTCTTTTGGGGATTTAAGGGTCTTGGGACATTCTCAATTAGTACTCACCTGGCTTTATTCTAAATGGGATCCTATGCTGCTTAATTCTTGTTGTCGACCGCACACACCGACGAGCCCCCAGCATCGAGTTATTATATATTATATATACACACTACTTCACACACTATTTCACTTTTAAACTGCACTTTTGTGCCAAATACTTGCCTTACTATGGCAGCTTGAATTTCACTTAAAGTTTTTTTTCGAGTTTAGGGTTTTTTCCCTTTTTCTTATTTGTCACGGGCACGACCGACTCGCTTAATTTCATAACACATTTTGAATGTCAGTGAATGCCGGCGAAGCCATTAGGGTATCGAGAAAAATTTTAAGCGATGGCGACTGCGCACTGGAAAAATTCCGCTATCCTGCTCGAGGTGGCGTGATCGTTGCCACTCCGATTGGTGGTTGCCATCAGGGTTCGGACTTTTGTTACTATTTTAGCTACTTTTTTGTACTGCCAAAATTTGGTAAAAGTACAGTCCGGTTTCCGAAACAAAAAAAGAGCACAATATGTTATTAAATTTAAAGTAGGAGATATGATTTTACCCCTGTATAGTAGATTTTCGATAGTTAATCTGTAGAAATTGCTTAAATTTGAAAGTTCGGTGATTACACTTTTACTTTAAGGTTTTTAAAAAAAAGGAATTTAGTACTTTTACTCTTACTACTATTTTGCTCTCTAGTTAGTTTTATTAAAGGTGAATTTTCACGTATGGAACAAAAGTTGAAATTACAGAAGGTTAAAAATTAATAATTATCTTACGGGAAAGTTTGAAGTCAGGGAAAAATTTAACTTATCAACAAAAAAATCATATGATGGTAATATTATATGGGAACATAAAACGTAGTAGATTTGTGTAAAGTGCATTTAGTATTGAAATTACTACAATTTTAACTAAGTCCGAACCCTAAAGGCACGCTTTCGTTGGCGCGCGAAAAAAAGAAGGTTCTAGAACTTGTGTTTGGTGTGTTCCCGTGGTGGTCCGCGGAACCCGACGTTACTGGGTTTTAGGATAGGAGACACATGAAGCTCCTCATCCGACCCTGCCATTGACAATACTATGACGATTTACGCTTCGTTATCATACGCATAATAAACTAATATTTCCGCCTTGAAAATAGTTAACTTGATTCTTAAAGATGCTTTGCAATTTGACCAATATTTTGGTGCCCTTTTCCCTTTGTTACATTTTATTTTGGTGATATGACAGTTGTTAATTGCGTCAGTATCATGAATCCGGACGGGACCCCCATGTGTCTCCCTACCTTAGTTATTCGATTAGTCACCCACTTGTATACATTAAGTTCCAACATACAAATTAAGCGCTGTTTACTTAATATCAAATGCCCATTTAATTCAATTTGTCATTTTTCGGGCAATCTGGTTTACCCTACTATTTATTTCTGGCCACACCAAGAACACACCAACCACTTGTTTGTCTGGAAATTACAAATTCCGTTATTGGTGCCTTTTTCCATTTTATGGAACATTTGGTGCTGCCACCTCGGCAAAAATCACGCCACTCCCCAGAATCAATCGATTTATGTCAAACCGCAGGGTGAACCTAAACTGTCACCTATCCAACCGCAGTGAGTCATACCAATCAAACTCAATAAAAGAAAAAATGACTATAAGTTGGAAGTAGACCATAACATAACCTAATCATAAACCCTCGGTAAACGATCCGGCATTGCAGGTCATGCACTGTATATGTGTGCGTTTCGTGTGCATGACGTAACCCGTAAACGTTCATGCAAATGAATATCATGCCCCATTTGAATTGAGTGTTCGTAGCGTGCGCACCTAATATGTCGTCGTCGGAAGATGATTTATTTATGATGAATCGATTTATTAAATCTTAGTACAAATTCACTTTCTTCCGCTCACTTGTTCATCTCGAATGTCAGCACTCAACTGAGGCACTATTGCATGTGCAAAGCGCAAAAATCAAAAATTTTTGGTTTTCATCATGCAAGAACCGACAACAAGTACGTGTGACACGAACGCACACATATACAGTGCATGAAGTGTATGCCGAAGCGTTTACAGAGGGCTATACGGCGCTTAGAATGGTATATTCGCCAGCACAAAAGTCTGATAAAGTTTGTCATTGTGAACGTTTTAGGATAGAAATTCACAAAAGTTGCATTGTGGACGCATAAATAATATTTTTGCAAATTAATTTATCACAAAAACAGATGTTTACTTTCAGCTGTTATTTTTTTATCGTGATCAGCAAATAACCAGAAAAGGTTAATCCTTTATAGATGATGTGCAGATTATCTTCTGACAAAAGTTCTCAATCAGATATTGAGCAAACGGCCCTAATTATGTTATCATGTTAATAGCTGTATTCTGTAAGTCTGTCTCATCTCCAGTCACTAAATTTGAGATTTTTCATTAGAGACAATTTTTGTGACTTCCGCTGATTTCGGTATTCTATAAGAGAAAATCACAAAAAGTTCACCATTGATGTGTGGTAAAAACAGATATGCATAGATCTGAAGTACAGCATTTGGCAGCGCGCATATAAATATTGCAATAGCGGAGGTAGTAAGTGTCTCGAGGTACAACATGTGAGAAACAGGTTCGAACCCGGGATCGAGGACAATTTTTTGTCTGTTTTTTCTTTTTTTTTGTTAGTTAATTATTATTTTTTTAAACATTTATAAATGATTTCAAACTTAAAATTTTTTTTTTTCAATTTATTTAATTTTTAACCCTATATTTTCTTGTTTGTGACCTGCCTACAACCAGCTGACAAATTAGTGACTCTTTTTTGAGACATGAGATGTGAGACAGCTTACTGAATACCAAATTGTCTCAAAATTGAAATTGACCACAAATTGTCCCTATTAGTGACTAGAGACAGCTTACAGAATTTGCCTGTTGTTATGTATTTTTTTAAATATTAATAAATGATTTCAAACTAAAAAAAAATTTTTTTAACTTATTTAATTTTTAACCCTTTATATTCTTGTTTGTGACCTGCCTACAACCAGCTGACAAATTAGTGACTCTTTTTTTGAGACTTGAGATGTGAGACAGTTTACTGAATACCAAATAACAAAATCAAATCTTAACTCTCAACTGTCACTTTTCGTTTTGAAGATATTCCGCAAATTGTCGCTAATGACTTTTGTAACCGATTGCGAGTAATTTTTTTGCGGATATACTAAAACTTCGGATATTTTAACATAATTGGGACTTTATTTGGAGAGTAGTGAACTGTCAAAAATATCAATTGTGACTGGCTGTCATTAATAAAAAAGAAGAAGCATTCGATAACTATTTGGTGATTAGAAGAAAAGTTTTGTTTTAATCCATAAATGAAGAATTTAAACGTTTTTAGGCAAAAATAATGTCCTCTCACAATTCTAAGAAAATTGATCAAAAAGAGTACCTCAAAAAATACCTGTCTGGCGATAAAGTTAAGAAAAAAAAGAAAGATAAGCGAAAGAAAAACATTGGTGCTGCTAAAGTAAAAATTATCGACGACGATGCCGCATGTACACAAACACAAGAAGATTTTGATGAAGAGTTGCTTTTAGGAGGTGAAGATGCACCACAAATAGTTGGCGAATATGTAGAAGAGGGTACAAATGGCGCAAACGCCCCTAAGTGGCGTAGCATTGTTGTGAAGGAGGAGCCTGATGATGAAAGTGAGAGCATGCTGAAGCGGCAGGCGGAAGAAGACATGTGGGGGCAAAAGCAGAGTAGGCGCAAAATAAAAGATGCATTTTCACCAAGCCGAAAAACAGAAAGTAAAGCTAAACGCCAAAGTACCCCCGATAACTCACCTCCAAGGAGAAAAGGCAAACCAAACAGATCACCAATTTCGGAAAGCCGAAAAAACAGGCCTTTTCCTAATAACAGCCCACTGAGGCGAAGTAAATCACCAGATCAGAGTCCTCCCCGTAAAAATAGAAGACAAGCACAATCACCTCGTGGATTGAGAAATGGATCTGTGGATCAGACCCCACCGCGCAAACATAGTCGTGCACAAAATAAACATGAAGCTTCTTTCAGATCTTCGAGTTCAGACCAAAGTCCACCTAGAATTCACAAACAAAAAACAAAAAAGAGCAAAGGCAGAAACCGTAGCCCCAAACTAAGCAAACAACGTGTCCCAACATCAGATAATTCGCCGCATAGAGGTAGAAATGCACAAAAAAGCAATATATCACCTATGCAAAAGAGCCGTTGGGACTCTGATAGTGAATCGGCCCCAATAGCTTCAAATCAGATTCCACAAAGACGCGAGAAACGTAGTACATCAGTTGATCGTTCACCACCCAGAAATATAAGTGATAAATCTCGTAAAATGTCTCCCGCTAGAAAAGGTCGTGAAAGCTCTAGCCACCAATCACCGCCCAGAATACATAATGACAAAAATTGCAATGAAGCAATAGTTAGAAAGAGTCGTTGGAATTCTAATGGCCACTCGTCTCCAAGACGGTCGGACCAGAGTCCACATAGACTCAAGAACAGTATTTCGGCAAGAGACCTCTCACCAGCTAGCAGTAAAAAGAACAAATCACATAGGCAACCAACCGCAGGAAAAGGTGAAAGCTCCAGTGACCAATCACCACCCAAATCGAATAACACAGATTCACAGAGATCCAAGAAATGTAGTAAGTCATTTGAGCTTTCTGCGTCAAGAAGTAAAAAAAACAAAGCAAGTACACTATTACAAGCGCGAAATGAGCGTGGCAGCTCTAGTGACCGGACACCGCCCAGACGACATGACCGGAATTCAAAGAAGCACAGTACATCATCAGATCTATCTCCACCTAGAAGCAGGAAAGAAAAAAATATACATGTATCACCTGCGAGAAGGAGGCGTTTAAACTCTAGTGATCAATCACCACCAAGACGAAACGATGGTAAACACTCACCGACGCGAAAAAGGCAAAATTACACACCGCCACCAGTTCGCATTAAACGTGAAAAAATGTCCCCCGATCAATCACCACCACGACTAGCACAGAAAATGTTTAAAAAAGAGAAACTGCGATCTCCATCACCACCACCAACACACAGTCGTTGGGCAAAGTTGGAAAAAAGAAATAGTGACTCACCGCCGCCAACACACAAACCTAAAGCTTCCAAAACGCTGGATGGCAAAAAAGCAGGCCTTCAGGACGCGAAATCGCTTGCACAGGAAACTGAAGAACGGCGCCTACGAGAGGAGCATATGTATAATAAAATGTCTAAAGAAATATCAGGACGAGATGCTGAAGTGCGAGTCCGCAACACTGGCCGTAAGGGACAACGCGCACGTGCGGCCGAAGAAGAAGATCCAGAGGAACGAAAACGTAAAGAGGAACATGAGCGTAAGAAAAAAGAAAAATATGATCGTTGGGGAAAAGGTTTGAAGCAAATGGAAGAGCATCAATCACGTCGTGAAGCTGAGTCCTATGAAGGTAGTAAGCCATTAGCACGTTATGAAAACGATAAAGATTTGGATCGTTATTTGCGCGAGCAAGAGCGTGCAGATGATCCAATGTTGGAGTATATGCGCAAAAAGAAAAGGGAGCGTCAAATGGAGGAGGGTGCTGTGGTGGAAATGCCAAAATATGAAGGCACATATCCAGAAAATCGTTTTGGTATACGTCCTGGCTATAGGTGGGATGGAGTTGATCGATCAAATGGTTTCGAGAAAAAGTGGTTCGATGTTCAAAATGAAAAACGTGCCCAACAAGAAGAGGCATATTTGTACAGCGTGGAGGATATGTAAAGGTGGGGCAATTTAATGTACATATACAGAGTATTTTATTTACAATATCATTTTTTTTAAACAGGTTTCCATTCATACTGTAAACAGCTCTAAGGCAGTGACAAAACAAGTCATCTAACATACCCACCCAATGTTTAGCACGTTAAGATATTTGTATATTAAGTATGTGTATTTTTTAAGTATAGTAGGTGAACTGGTCATACCAAATCGCTCCCACGACAGTCGGGCAGTACCGCAAGGGAGTACCGGAGCGTACCGGATTCATATCCGGCCAAGGACTGTTATTTCGACAACACTCCCCAAAACCTTCGGGGAGTGATTTTGTTGTTAAAACAACAACAACAACAACTACAACAACTTAATTTACTGTAAGTTGGCTCTATCTACATAAATATAAGATGAATTCAATGTACGAATGTTGTCTGAAAGTAACAGTACATGAAGATCAAATCTGTTTTATCCATAAAATGTCTTTACAATAAAATATGTCCTGACTATATCACTCATATTATGGCTGTCAATATTGATAAAAAACAGTATTGATATGTATGAACACGAAATGAAATAAGCATTGCCAATTTGTGAAATTCAATATTGTTTTAATTAATATTGATCACCCTAATAGGTTATATACTCATATATACTATATCTCTTAGAGTACACAGCGCCTTTCACAAAAGGATGATCCAGCTAATGCCAGTTCTAATATTTTTGTATTAGCTTTTGTATTGTTCATATTTGTTTGAGCATGTCCTATGCAGAGATCAATTCTACACCTTTATACTCGAACGGGTAGGAAACCCGCTAATCCGCTTTCTACTGAAACCGGTGCTTTTAACTCCTGAGTATGACACACTAATACAAATTTTCTTATGTATACTTGAAGGCTTTGGGGAGTTTTGTCCAAAGGGGCACGGTACGCTTTGTAACTCTCATGGTACATCCCAGATTGTCGTGAGAACGATTTGGATTGACCAGTGGAACCTTCTTGGTCCGTAAAAGAGGTTTCTTATGATAGGTGAAAGCACGGGAACGATTAGGATGACCTTGGAACCGTTAACGATATAAATTTGTGTGCCTCTTGAGTCAGGGGTACTTACTTCAGGCATAGTCCCTCTAACCAACAGGGATGTTAATTCATATTATTATATACTGTTATCTTCTGCCAAAAAGACATGCTCTCGGGTGTCGTATGCGGGCACACATTCAGCAATCTGGATAAGTAAGTTACAGTATCTAGATAGAAGTTGAGCTAGAGTGACTCTTATCTCTGTAGTTGCGTTCCTCTTGGCGATAAGAGGGGCTTGTCCTTTACCATGCGGTTGACGTAGTATACAACAATCGCGCTCTTCACCGCCACAAATTTTAACCTAGCTTTGTCGGTGATGACGGGAGGTCAGATCGGCTGAACATTTATTGTGTACGTTGCCAACAACGCACCTTTGTCGTTACCCCAGGTACTGTCTTTGAGCTTTAGTGAAAATCGCTTTGTAGGAGCATGTTATTAATTCAGACGTGAATTAAGTTACTACTTCACTTGCACAGTCGTTAATAAGGTGGACGAGGATTTAGTCGGTGGCTATCATCCCCAGCTCTATGTATGTCTAACTCTGTTCACGGCACCCTTTTGAATAGTCTGTGGAACACCTACGTGGGAGTACTTTGAAAATGCTCCCGAAAGATTACTCTATAAAATAGTGTTATTTTGAGGACCACCTACTCCCTCTCTCGCTTTGCTGCTGAATACTCTATAGAGTAATCCAATTGGAGTATTTTGAGAGTACGCTCATGTAGGTGGTCTTTAGAGTATTCAAAAGCAAATAAATGGAGTACTCCGAGTTGGATTAGGTGATACAATTACCCTACATCGCCATGTAAATTGGGCCACCTGTTTTAGGATAAGTGTTGGAGTACGGCGATACTCCTTAAGGAGTACTCTACGGAGTATAGAAAGGAGTACCTATTTCGTTTTTTTGCAGGGTTACCTCTGATGACTTAACCTGGTTTCACTGGGCATACCGAATAGCTCCCGTGACAGTCGGGCATATGTATACCGCAAGGGAGTATCGGTACTAGCACCTTCTGCTACTCTACCGATTTCCACGGGATCGCATTAGGTTATTGTTTCCGACCGGAGCAGAGTACTAATATGCGTCCAAAAATCTCGACGGGAGGAGTCTCAATAGACGCGTCTCGCTCCCACATTTATTTATTTTCTCAAAGATTTTTTACACAATTCACATGCAACCCTGGCTGTGGGATTTTTCGATAACATGTTTGTATATCGATATTTTGGCGCGAAAAGAGACCAACCAAGAAACAAAATAAGCAGAGTGATAAATTATTGTAGAAACCAACCAGTATCAACCAGTATCCTGTATATGAAAGTACAGTGTTGGAATTTAGAATTGGAATTTATCATTGTAGATCTTTACAATGGAATTTAGTGCTAAATTTTGCAATTCAATATTTATTTGTGTATAATAATGTATTAGAAACGTTTAAAAACAATTTAATTAAACAAGTTAAAGTGTGCTATATCTATGCATAGCAAAGTATCCTATTGGTAAGTTGAATTAGAAAGTTGTTAAATGCTGAATTCATTGTTTTGAAACAACTCGATTGTATTGTGTGGCAGCTTGTGTTTGGCGACTGGCACAGGAACAAGTGGTTGCTTTTGTCAGGTAGTTGATTTAGGGCCACTTTCATAAAAGCCGGTTAAGCCCAATCGGTGATTAATTTGACAGCCAACCGTACAAAATACGTCAATTAAACTCCGGTTATCGGCTACCGGCTTTTATGAAAGCGGCCCTTAACTTGTTTACTATACTAGCTACCCCTAAACGATGAGGCAGCTGATTTTGGTAGTCATCTTCTTTTATAAATGTAAAGCTGTACCCAAAATCATGCAATGAAATTTAGGGTATTTGTTTCCTTTGGCACTCAACTACTAATAAATTAGCTAAAAATATGATAGGGGTATCAAAAGACGCGTTTTGACCTCAGGATCAATGATCCGAAGTCGAAATTCCATTTTTTTGTTCCAGTGAAAAGTTATTAGTGAAAAACCGAAAACTGACCCGGGTCAGATCCCCAATTCGGGGCCCGATCCATGTTTTTTATGTGCAGAACACCTTTCCGAGTAGCCCAGCAAACATTAAGGTTAGAGGACGATTAGAAAACGACTCGAATTCTAATGTTATTCTCTAAGGTAGATGGTTAGAGAATGATTTGTGAAACTGTCGCGAATTATAGCATTCTCGACAAAAAGGGGACTTAGTTCTCGATATCGAGAAAAAGGTTAGTTATCGATTCGAATTCTAACGTGAAATTCTAATGGGATTCTAATGAGAAATTTCTAACTGAAATGAAATGAAATCCAATTGTTCTTGTTTAATTCTATTTCGATAAATTTATTGCTTTAAATATGTTTGACATGTTTTAAGCTTAAATATCTAATGGGAATAAAATTCAAAGTTTTTATACCTTAGTTTATAAATACAATACTTGACAATACACGCATCTTCGCTATTCGAGTGTTTTTCTAATCGTTCTCTAATCGTCCTCTAGCCTAGTTCTCTAACGTGATTTTCGATGAGAGATACATTAGAAAACTACATTAGAATTCTAATCAGTGTTGCCAGAGGAAGTGGTCGAAAAATCTTCATTTTTGTCAAAAAAAATCTTCATTTGAAGATTTTAATGAAAACAAAATCTTCTTCACAGCCAAAAATCTTCACTTCCCTTGAACCCATGAAAATGAAATGATATTGGTATATTTTCAAGTTTTTATAATTTAAATCGTATACTTATCAGATACAAATGTATAAACGTATGTATGGATTTCATAAGTACTAATGTATGCATATATAAAAATAAAAGAGCTAAACTAGCTAGATTGTTACGTGTTTAAATTAGTTTCCATACTGTAAAAATAAACAATATATTAAAAAAAAAGAAAACGACCGATTTATGTATACATATTCACGTAGAAAATGACTTAATCTATCAATTAGAGTATATGTCGTTTTTAATATATGAAAGCAAATTAATATCAAATGGCATATTGTGGCAATTGATCTAGTTTCTTTTTAAATAATCTTTTGTATATAAAATTCCGTTTAATGTTCCCACATCTACATAGTTTGTTTCTAATCGATGTTTTGTTTAAATTGACTTGGGAAAATATTCTCTCGACGGTAGCCGTACACTTCACTTAGAGTACACTGACAAAAATTTTAGAGTTGTATAGTACTTTTTCGAAAACGTAGTATGTAGTCGACATAAAAGAAAAATCTTTTTGCCAATATAAAAATCTTCATTTTGAAGATTTTTTCAGTGCAATTTTTGGATTTCTGAAAAATCTTCATTCGAAGATTTATAACAAAAAAGATCCAAGGAAATCTTCATTTTGAAGATAAATCTTCACTTATGGCAACGCTGATTCTAATGTAAAACTACAGTATTTCTCTAACGTTAGAGGCTGTGTTTGCTGGGAGGCGGCCTTCGGCCGCGCTTCAAAAAATAACCCTGGGCTACGCCATTCCAACGTCATCTTTGATTCCAACTCCGGGTGTGTGCCATAGACGTGGCTACCGCCACGGTGATGTCCTCTTTTCTCACAGTGTAATTTGTGATTACAACAACCACATGAAAACGACAGAAAATTCTGAACTTTGATTGCAAATATCTCTTCACTGGAACAAAAAAAATGAAATTTCGACTTCGGATCATTGATACTGAGGTCAAAACGCGTCTTTTGACACCCGTATCATATTTTTAGCTAATTTATTATATAGTAGTTGAGTGCCAAAGGAAACAAATACCAAATTTAGTTCTGAGCAAGTGAATGGAACTCAATGCAAGCCAAAATGTTTAACGCTTAAGTTTAATTAATAGTTTTTAGAATCAAAATTTGGGGACTATTAAAAACTCAGGCGAAGTAAGAAAAATATTATTGGCATGGCAAATAAGTGCATTTCCCAGGGTAAATCGAAACCTTTCTCTTTCATATATTAGCGTTGAGTGTCTGATGTCGACTTGTACACGAAATTATAGTTACTTAAATAAATCAAACAGTTGTTGTTGTAATTTTATACGTCCAGTCTAATTGACACTTCGAGTCTAGGAATTATGACCATTCTGTTCTAAAGGAAGCTCTAGATATTTCCGTTTAAAGAGTTTGCTTATTCGAGAAGTTAAAAAGACGGTTGGTGTCATGAAAGGATACACCACATCCCGTACATAAAAAACTGTGGACGTGGTACCAATTTTCCCATCCAAATTTTAAAATGCCCATAACTTCTAAACCGTGCGTCCTAGCATAGCCAAAGTTGGCACTTTTTTAGTAGGCAGCTCGGACATTCCATTACTTTTTGAATTTTGAAAATCGGATGAAAATTGTGGACGTGGGGCCAATTTTCCCATCCAAATTTTAAAATGCCCATAACTTCTAAACCGTGCGTCCTAGCATAGCCAAAGTTGGCACTTTTTTAGTAGGCAGCTCGGACATTCCATAACTTTTTGAATTTTGAAAATCGGATGAAAATTGTGGACGTGGGGCCAATTTTCCCATCCAAATTTTAAAATGACCATAACTTCTAAACCGTGCGTCCTAGCATAGCCAAAGTTGGCACTTTTTTAGTAGGCAGCTCGGACATTCCATAACTTTTTGAATTTTGAAAATCGGATGAAAATTGTGGACGTGGGGCCAATTTTCCCATCCAAATTTTAAAATGACCATAACTTCTAAACCGTGCGTCCTAGCATAGCCAAAGTTGGCACTTTTTTAGTAGGCAGCTCGGACATTCCATAACTTTTTGAATTTTGAAAATCGGATGAAAATTGTGGACGTGGGGCCAATTTTCCCATCCAAATTTTAAAATGACCATAACTTCTAAACCGTGCGTCCTAGCGTAGCCAAAGTTGGCACTTTTTTAGTAGGCAGCTCGGACATTCCATTACTTTTTGAATTTTGAAAATCGGATGAAAACTGTGGACGTGGTGCCAATTTTCCCATCCAAATTTTAAAATGCCCATAACTTCTAAACGGAGCGTCGCAGCATAGCCAAAGTTGGCACTTTTTTAGTAGGCAGCTCGGACATTCCATAACTTTTTGAATTTTGAAAATCGGATGAAAACTCTGGACGTGGTGCCAATTTTCCCATCAAAATTTTAAAATGCCCATAACTTCTAAACGGAGCGTCGCAGCATAGCCAAAGTTGGCACTTTTTTAGTAGGCAGCTCGGACATTCCATAACTTTTTGAATTTTGAAAATCGGATGAAAACTCTGGACGTGGTGCCAATTTTCCCATCCAAATTTTAAAATGCCCATAACTTCTAAACGGAGCGTCGCAGCATAGCCAAAGTTGGCACTTTTTTAGTAGGCAGCTCGGACATTCCATTACTTTTTGAATTTTGAAAATCGGATGAAAACTCTGGACGTGGTGCCAATTTTCCCATCCAAATTTTAAAATGCCCATAACTTCTAAACGGAGCGTCGCAGCATAGCCAAAGTTGGCACTTTTTTAGTAGGCAGCTCGGACATTCCATAACTTTTTGAATTTTTAAAATCGGATGAAAACTCTGGACGTGGTGCCAATTTTCCCATCCAAATTTTAAAATGCCCATAACTTCTAAACGGAGCGTCGCAGCATAGCCAAAGTTGGCACTTTTTTAGTAGGCAGCTCGGACATTCCATTACTTTTTGAATTTTGAAAATCGGATGAAAACTCTGGACGTGGTGCCAATTTTCCCATCCAAATTTTAAAATGCCCATAACTTCTAAACGGAGCGTCGCAGCATAGCCAAAGTTGGCACTTTTTTAGTAGGCAGCTCGGACATTCCATAACTTTTTGAATTTTGAAAATCGGATGAAAACTCTGGACGTGGTGCCAATTTTCCCATCCAAATTTTAAAATGCCCATAACTTCTAAACGGAGCGTCGCAGCATAGCCAAAGTTGGCACTTTTTTAGTAGGCAGCTCGGACATTCCATTACTTTTTGAATTTTGAAAATCGGATGAAAACTCTGGACGTGGTGCCAATTTTCCCATCCAAATTTTAAAATGCCCATAACTTCTAAACGGAGCGTCGCAGCATAGCCAAAGTTGGCACTTTTTTAGTAGGCAGCTCGGACATTCCATAACTTTTTGAATTTTGAAAATCGGATGAAAACTCTGGACGTGGTGCCAATTTTCCCATCAAAATTTTAAAATGCCCATAACTTCTAAACGGAGCGTCGCAGCATAGCCAAAGTTGGCACTTTTTTAGTAGGCAGCTCGGACATTCCATAACTTTTTGAATTTTGAAAATCGGATGAAAACTCTGGACGTGGTGCCAATTTTCCCATCCAAATTTTAAAATGCCCATAACTTCTAAACGGGGCGTCGCAGCATAGCCAAAGTTGGCACTTTTTTAGTAGGCAGCTCGGACATTCCATAACTTTTTGAATTTTGAAAATCGGATGAAAATTGTGGACGTGGGGCCAATTTTCCCATCCAAATTTTAAAATGACCATAACTTCTAAACCGTGCGTCCTAGCATAGCCAAAGTTGGCACTTTTTTAGTAGGCAGCTCGGACATTCCATAACTTTTTGAATTTTGAAAATCGGATGAAAATTGTGGACGTGGGGCCAATTTTCCCATCCAAATTTTAAAATGCCCATAACTTCTAAACCGTGCGTCCTAGCATAGCCAAAGTTGGCACTTTTTTAGTAGGCAGCTCGGACATTCCATAACTTTTTGAATTTTGAAAATCGGATGAAAATTGTGGACGTGGGGCCAATTTTCCCATCCAAATTTTAAAATGACCATAACTTCTAAACCGTGCGTCCTAGCATAGCCAAAGTTGGCACTTTTTTAGTAGGCAGCTCGGACATTCCATAACTTTTTGAATTTTGAAAATCGGATGAAAATTGTGGACGTGGGGCCAATTTTCCCATCCAAATTTTAAAATGACCATAACTTCTAAACCGTGCGTCCTAGCATAGCCAAAGTTGGCACTTTTTTAGTAGGCAGCTCGGACATTCCATAACTTTTTGAATTTTGAAAATCGGATGAAAATTGTGGACGTGGGGCCAATTTTCCCATCCAAATTTTAAAATGACCATAACTTCTAAACCGTGCGTCCTAGCATAGCCAAAGTTGGCACTTTTTTAGTAGGCAGCTCGGACATTCCATAACTTTTTGAATTTTGAAAATCGGATGAAAATTGTGGACGTGGGGCCAATTTTCCCATCCAAATTTTAAAATGCCCATAACTTCTAAACCGTGCGTCCTAGCATAGCCAAAGTTGGCACTTTTTTAGTAGGCAGCTCGGACATTCCATAACTTTTTGAATTTTGAAAATCGGATGAAAATTGTGGACGTGGGGCCAATTTTCCCATCCAAATTTTAAAATGACCATAACTTCTAAACCGTGCGTCCTAGCATAGCCAAAGTTGGCACTTTTTTAGTAGGCAGCTCGGACATTCCATAACTTTTTGAATTTTGAAAATCGGATGAAAATTGTGGACGTGGGGCCAATTTTCCCATCCAAATTTTAAAATGACCATAACTTCTAAACCGTGCGTCCTAGCATAGCCAAAGTTGGCACTTTTTTAGTAGGCAGCTCGGACATTCCATAACTTTTTGAATTTTGAAAATCGGATGAAAATTGTGGACGTGGGGCCAATTTTCCCATCCAAATTTTAAAATGACCATAACTTCTAAACCGTGCGTCCTAGCATAGCCAAAGTTGGCACTTTTTTAGTAGGCAGCTCGGACATTCCATAACTTTTTGAATTTTGAAAATCGGATGAAAATTGTGGACGTGGGGCCAATTTTCCCATCCAAATTTTAAAATGCCCATAACTTCTAAACCGTGCGTCCTAGCATAGCCAAAGTTGGCACTTTTTTAGTAGGCAGCTCGGACATTCCATAACTTTTTGAATTTTGAAAATCGGATGAAAATTGTGGACGTGGGGCCAATTTTCCCATCCAAATTTTAAAATGCCCATAACTTCTAAACCGTGCGTCCTAGCGTAGCCAAAGTTGGCACTTTTTTAGTAGGCAGCTCGGACATTCCATAACTTTTTGAATTTTGAAAATCGGATGAAAACTGTGGACGTGGTGCCAATTTTCCCATCCAAATTTTAAAATGCCCATAACTTCTAAACCGTGCGTCGCAGCATAGCCAAAGTTGGCACTTTTTTAGTAGGCAGCTCGGACATTCCATAACTTTTTGAATTTTGAAAATCGGATGAAAACTGTGGACGTGGTGCCAATTTTCCCATCCAAATTTTAAAATGCCCATAACTTCTAAACCGTGCGTCCTAGCGTAGCCAAAGTTGGCACTTTTTTAGTAGGCAGCTCGGACATTCCATAACTTTTTGAATTTTGAAAATCGGATGAAAACTGTGGACGTGGTGCCAATTTTCCCATCCAAATTTTAAAATGCCCATAACTTCTAAACCGTGCGTCCTAGCGTAGCCAAAGTTGGCACTTTTTTAGTAGGCAGCTCGGACATTCCATAACTTTTTGAATTTTGAAAATCGGATGAAAACTGTGGACGTGGTGCCAATTTTCCCATCCAAATTTTAAAATGCCCATAACTTCTAAACCGTGCGTCGCAGCATAGCCAAAGTTGGCACTTTTTTAGTAGGCAGCTCGGACATTCCATTACTTTTTGAATTTTGAAAATCGGATGAAAACTGTGGACGTGGTGCCAATTTTCCCATCCAAATTTTAAAATGCCCATAACTTCTAAACCGTGCGTCGCAGCATAGCCAAACTTGGCACTTTTTTAGTAGGCAGCTCGGACATTCCATTACTTTTTGAATTTTGAAAATCGGATGAAAATTGTGGACGTGGGGCCAATTTTCCCATCCAAATTTTAAAATGCCCATAACTTCTAAACCGTGCGTCCTAGCATAGCCAAAGTTGGCACTTTTTTAGTAGGCAGCTCGGACATTCCATAACTTTTTGAATTTTGAAAATCGGATGAAAATTGTGGACGTGGGGCCAATTTTCCCATCCAAATTTTAAAATGACCATAACTTCTAAACCGTGCGTCCTAGCATAGCCAAAGTTGGCACTTTTTTAGTAGGCAGCTCGGACATTCCATAACTTTTTGAATTTTGAAAATCGGATGAAAATTGTGGACGTGGGGCCAATTTTCCCATCCAAATTTTAAAATGACCATAACTTCTAAACCGTGCGTCCTAGCATAGCCAAAGTTGGCACTTTTTTAGTAGGCAGCTCGGACATTCCATAACTTTTTGAATTTTGAAAATCGGATGAAAATTGTGGACGTGGGGCCAATTTTCCCATCCAAATTTTAAAATGCCCATAACTTCTAAACCGTGCGTCCTAGCGTAGCCAAAGTTGGCACTTTTTTAGTATTAAACTTGGACATTCCATTACTTTTTGAATTTTGAAAATCGGATGAAAACTGTGGACGTGGTGCCAATTTTCCCATCCAAATTTTAAAATGCCCATAACTTCTAAACCGTGCCTCCTAGCGTAGCCAAAGTTGGCACTTTTTTAGTATAAAACTTGGACATTCCATTACTTTTTGAATTTTGAAAATCGGATGAAAACTGTGGACGTGGTGCCAATTTTCCCATCCAAATTTTAAAATGCCCATAACTTCTAAACCGTGCGTCCTAGCGTAGCCAAAGTTGGCACTTTTTTAGTAGGCAGCTCGGACATTCCATAACTTTTTGAATTTTGAAAATCGGATGAAAATTGTGGACGTGGGGCCAATTTTCCCATCCAAATTTTAAAATGCCCATAACTTCTAAACCGTGCGTCCTAGCGTAGCCAAAGTTGGCACTTTTTTAGTATTAAACTTGGACATTCCATTACTTTTTGAATTTTGAAAATCGGATGAAAACTGTGGACGTGGTGCCAATTTTCCCATCCAAATTTTAAAATGCCCATAACTTCTAAACCGTGCGTCCTAGCGTAGCCAAAGTTGGCACTTTTTTAGTAGGCAGCTCGGACATTCCATAACTTTTTGAATTTTGAAAATCGGATGAAAATTGTGGACGTGGGGCCAATTTTCCCATCCAAATTTTAAAATGACCATAACTTCTAAACCGTGCGTCCTAGCGTAGCCAAAGTTGGCACTTTTTTAGTAGGCAGCTCGGACATTCCATTACTTTTTTGAAAATCGGATGAAAACTGTGGACGTGGTGCCAATTTTCCCATCCAAATTTTAAAATGCCCATAACTTCTAAACCGTGCGTCCTAGCGTAGCCAAAGTTGGCACTTTTTTAGTATTAAACTTGGACATTCCATTACTTTTTGAATTTTGAAAATCGGATGAAAACTGTGGACGTGGTGCCAATTTTCCCATCCAAATTTTAAAATGCCCATAACTTCTAAACCGTGCGTCCTAGCGTAGCCAAAGTTGGCACTTTTTTAGTAGGCAGCTCGGACATTCCATTACTTTTTTGAAAATCGGATGAAAACTGTGGACGTGGTGCCAATTTTCCCATCCAAATTTTAAAATGCCCATAACTTCTAAACCGTGCGTCCTAGCGTAGCCAAAGTTGGCACTTTTTTAGTAGGCAGCTCGGACATTCCATTACTTTTTGAATTTTGAAAATCGGATGAAAACTGTGGACGTGGTGCCAATTTTCCCATCCAAATTTTAAAATGCCCATAACTTCTAAACCGTGCGTCCTAGCGTAGCCAAAGTTGGCACTTTTTTAGTAGGCAGCTCGGACATTCCATTACTTTTTTGAAAATCGGATGAAAACTGTGGACGTGGTGCCAATTTTCCCATCCAAATTTTAAAATGCCCATAACTTCTAAACCGTGCGTCCTAGCATAGCCAAAGTTGCCACTTTTTTAGTATTCAACTTGGACATTCCATTACTTTTTGAATTTTGAAAATCGGATGAAAACTGTGGACGTGGTGCCAATTTTCCCATCCAAATTTTAAAATGCCCATAACTTCTAAACCGTGCGTCCTAGCGTAGCCAAAGTTGGCACTTTTTTAGTAGGCAGCTCGGACATTCCATTACTTTTTTGAAAATCGGATGAAAACTGTGGACGTGGTGCCAATTTTCCCATCCAAATTTTAAAATGCCCATAACTTCTAAACCGTGCGTCCTAGCGTAGCCAAAGTTGGCACTTTTTTAGTATTAAACTTGGACATTCCATTACTTTTTGAATTTTGAAAATCGGATGAAAACTGTGGACGTGGTGCCAATTTTCCCATCCAAATTTTAAAATGCCCATAACTTCTAAACCGTGCGTCCTAGCGTAGCCAAAGTTGGCACTTTTTTAGTATTAAACTTGGACATTCCATTACTTTTTGAATTTTGAAAATCGGATGAAAACTGTGGACGTGGTGCCAATTTTCCCATCCAAATTTTAAAATGCCCATAACTTCTAAACCGTGCGTCCTAGCGTAGCCAAAGTTGGCACTTTTTTAGTAGGCAGCTCGGACATTCCATTACTTTTTGAATTTTGAAAATCGGATGAAAATTGTGGACGTGGTGCCAATTTTCCCATCCAAATTTTAAAATGCCGATAACTTCTAAACCGTGCGTCCTAGCGTAGCCAAAGTTGGCACTTTTTTAGTAGGCAGCTCGGACATTCCATTACTTTTTGAATTTTGAAAATCGGATGAAAACTGTGGACGTGGTGCCAATTTTCCCATCCAAATTTTAAAATGCCCATAACTTCTAAACCGTGCGTCCTAGCGTAGCCAAAGTTGGCACTTTTTTAGTAGGCAGCTCGGACATTCCATTACTTTTTTGAAAATCGGATGAAAACTGTGGACGTGGTGCCAATTTTCCCATCCAAATTTTAAAATGCCCATAACTTCTAAACCGTGCGTCCTAGCGTAGCCAAAGTTGGCACTTTTTTAGTATTAAACTTGGACATTCCATTACTTTTTGAATTTTGAAAATCGGATGAAAACTGTGGACGTGGTGCCAATTTTCCCATCCAAATTTTAAAATGCCCATAACTTCTAAACCGTGCGTCCTAGCGTAGCCAAAGTTGGCACTTTTTTAGTATTAAACTTGGACATTCCATTACTTTTTGAATTTTGAAAATCGGATGAAAACTGTGGACGTGGTGCCAATTTTCCCATCCAAATTTTAAAATGCCCATAACTTCTAAACCGTGCGTCCTAGCGTAGCCAAAGTTGGCACTTTTTTAGTAGGCAGCTCGGACTTTCCTTTACTTTTTTGAAAATCGGATGAAAACTGTGGACGTGGTGCCAATTTTCCCATCCAAATTTTAAAATGCCCATAACTTCTAAACCGTGCGTCCTAGCGTAGCCAAAGTTGGCACTTTTTTAGTATTAAACTTGGACATTCCATTACTTTTTGAATTTTGAAAATCGGATGAAAACTGTGGACGTGGTGCCAATTTTCCCATCCAAATTTTAAAATGCCCATAACTTCTAAACCGTGCGTCCTAGCGTAGCCAAAGTTGGCACTTTTTTTAGTAGGCAGCTCGGACATTCCATTACTTTTTTGAAAATCGGATGAAAACGTGGTGCCAATTTTCCCATCCAAATTTTAAAATGCCCATAACTTCTAAACCGTGCGTCCTAGCGTAGCCAAAGTTGGCACTTTTTTAGTAGGCAGCTCGGACATTCCATTACTTTTTGAATTTTGAAAATCGGATGAAAACTGTGGACGTGGTGCCAATTTTCCCATCCAAATTTTAAAATGCCCATAACTTCTAAACCGTGCGTCCTAGCGTAGCCAAAGTTGGCACTTTTTTAGTAGGCAGCTCGGACATTCCATTACTTTTTGAATTTTGAAAATCGGATGAAAACTGTGGACGTGGTGCCAATTTTCCCATCCAAATTTTAAAATGCCCATAACTTCTAAACCGTGCGTCCTAGCGTAGCCAAAGTTGGCACTTTTTTAGTAGGCAGCTCGGACATTCCATTACTTTTTGAATTTTGAAAATCGGATGAAAACTGTGGACGTGGTGCCAATTTTCCCATCCAAATTTTAAAATGCCCATAACTTCTAAACCGTGCGTCCTAGCGTAGCCAAAGTTGGCACTTTTTTAGTATTAAACTTGGACATTCCATTACTTTTTGAATTTTGAAAATCGGATGAAAACTGTGGACGTGGTGCCAATTTTCCCATCCAAATTTTAAAATGCCCATAACTTCTAAACCGTGCGTCCTAGCGTAGCCAAAGTTGGCACTTTTTTAGTAGGCAGCTCGGACATTCCATTACTTTTTGAATTTTGAAAATCGGATGAAAATTGTGGACGTGGTGCCAATTTTCCCATCCAAATTTTAAAATGCCGATAACTTCTAAACCGTGCGTCCTAGCGTAGCCAAAGTTGGCACTTTTTTAGTAGGCAGCTCGGACATTCCATTACTTTTTGAATTTTGAAAATCGGATGAAAACTGTGGACGTGGTGCCAATTTTCCCATCCAAATTTTAAAATGCCCATAACTTCTAAACCGTGCGTCCTAGCGTAGCCAAAGTTGGCACTTTTTTAGTAGGCAGCTCGGACATTCCATTACTTTTTGAATTTTGAAAATCGGATGAAAACTGTGGACGTGGTGACAATTTTCCCATCCAAATTTTAAAATGCCCATAACTTCTAAACCGTGCGTCCTAGCGTAGCCAAAGTTGGCACTTTTTTAGTAGGCAGCTCGGACATTCCATTACTTTTTGAATTTTGAAAATCGGATGAAAACTGTGGACGTGGTGCCAATTTTCCCATCCAAATTTTAAAATGCCCATAACTTCTAAACCGTGCGTCCTAGCGTAGCCAAAGTTGGCACTTTTTTAGTAGGCAGCTCGGACATTCCATTACTTTTTGAATTTTGAAAATCGGATGAAAATTGTGGACGTGGTGCCAATTTTCCCATCCAAATTTTAAAATGCCGATAACTTCTAAACCGTGCGTCCTAGCATAGTCAAAGTTGGCACTTTTTTAGTAGGCAGCTCGGACATTCCATTACTTTTTGAATTTTGAAAATCGGATGAAAACTGTGGACGTGGTGCCAATTTTCCCATCCAAATTTTAAAATGCCCATAACTTCTAAACCGTGCGTCCTAGCGTAGCCAAAGTTGGCACTTTTTTAGTATTAAACTTGGACATTCCATTACTTTTTGAATTTTGAAAATCGGATGAAAACTGTGGACGTGGTGCCAATTTTCCCATCCAAATTTTAAAATGCCCATAACTTCTAAACCGTGCGTCCTAGCGTAGCCAAAGTTGGCACTTTTTTAGTAGGCAGCTCGGACATTCCATTACTTTTTGAATTTTGAAAATCGGATGAAAACTGTGGACGTGGTGCCAATTTTCCCATCCAAATTTTAAAATGCCCATAACTTCTAAACCGTGCGTCCTAGCGTAGCCAAAGTTGGCACTTTTTTAGTAGGCAGCTCGGACATTCCATTACTTTTTGAATTTTGAAAATCGGATGAAAATTGTGGACGTGGTGCCAATTTTCCCATCCAAATTTTAAAATGCCGATAACTTCTAAACCGTGCGTCCTAGCATAGTCAAAGTTGGCACTTTTTTAGTAGGCAGCTCGGACATTCCATTACTTTTTGAATTTTGAAAATCGGATGAAAACTGTGGACGTGGTGCCAATTTTCCCATCCAAATTTTAAAATGCCCGTAACTTCTAAACCGTGCGTCCTAGCGTAGCCAAAGTTGGCACTTTTTTAGTAGGCAGCTCGGACATTCCATTACTTTTTGAATTTTGAAAATCGGATGAAAACTGTGGACGTGGTGCCAATTTTCCCATCCAAATTTTAAAATGCCCATAACTTCTAAACCGTGCGTCCTAGCGTAGCCAAAGTTGGCACTTTTTTAGTAGGCAGCTCGGACATTCCATTACTTTTTGAATTTTGAAAATCGGATGAAAATTGTGGACGTGGTGCCAATTTTCCCATCCAAATTTTAAAATGCCGATAACTTCTAAACCGTGCGTCCTAGCATAGTCAAAGTTGGCACTTTTTTAGTAGGCAGCTCGGACATTCCATTACTTTTTGAATTTTGAAAATCGGATGAAAACTGTGGACGTGGTGCCAATTTTCCCATCCAAATTTTAAAATGCCCGTAACTTCTAAACCGTGCGTCCTAGCGTAGCCAAAGTTGGCACTTTTTTAGTAGGCAGCTCGGACATTCCATTACTTTTTGAATTTTGAAAATCGGATGAAAACTGTGGACGTGGTGCCAATTTTCCCATCCAAATTTTAAAATGCCCATAACTTCTAAACCGTGCGTCCTAGCGTAGCCAAAGTTGGCACTTTTTTAGTAGGCAGTTCGGACATTCCATTACTTTTTGAATTTTGAAAATCGGATGAAAACTGTGGACGTGGTGCCAATTTTCCCATCCAAATTTTAAAATGCCCATAACTTCTAAACCGTGCGTCCTAGCGTAGCCAAAGTTGGCACTTTTTTAGTAGGCAGCTCGGACATTCCATTACTTTTTGAATTTTGAAAATCGGATGAAAACTGTGGACGTGGTGCCAATTTTCCCATCCAAATTTTAAAATGCCCATAACTTCTAAACCGTGCGTCCTAGCGTAGCCAAAGTTGGCACTTTTTTAGTAGGCAGCTCGGACATTCCATTACTTTTTGAATTTTGAAAATCGGATGAAAATTGTGGACGTGGTGCCAATTTTCCCATCCAAATTTTAAAATGCCGATAACTTCTAAACCGTGCGTCCTAGCATAGTCAAAGTTGGCACTTTTTTAGTAGGCAGCTCGGACATTCCATTACTTTTTGAATTTTGAAAATCGGATGAAAACTGTGGACGTGGTGCCAATTTTCCCATCCAAATTTTAAAATGCCCGTAACTTCTAAACCGTGCGTCCTAGCGTAGCCAAAGTTGGCACTTTTTTAGTAGGCAGCTCGGACATTCCATTACTTTTTGAATTTTGAAAATCGGATGAAAACTGTGGACGTGGTGCCAATTTTCCCATCCAAATTTTAAAATGCCCATAACTTCTAAACCGTGCGTCCTAGCGTAGCCAAAGTTGGCACTTTTTTAGTAGGCAGCTCGGACATTCCATTACTTTTTGAATTTTGAAAATCGGATGAAAATTGTGGACGTGGTGCCAATTTTCCCATCCAAATTTTAAAATGCCGATAACTTCTAAACCGTGCGTCCTAGCATAGTCAAAGTTGGCACTTTTTTAGTAGGCAGCTCGGACATTCCATTACTTTTTGAATTTTGAAAATCGGATGAAAACTGTGGACGTGGTGCCAATTTTCCCATCCAAATTTTAAAATGCCCATAACTTCTAAACCGTGCGTCCTAGCGTAGCCAAAGTTGGCACTTTTTTAGTATTCAACTTGGACATTCCATTACTTTTTGAATTTTGAAAATCGGATGAAAACTGTGGACGTGGTGCCAATTTTCCCATCCAAATTTTAAAATGCCCATAACTTCTAAACCGTGCGTCCTAGCATAGCCAAAGTTGGCACTTTTTTAGTAGGCAGCTCGGACATTCCATTACTTTTTGAATTTTGAAAATCGGATGAAAATTGTGGACGTGGTGCCAATTTTCCCATCCAAATTTTAAAATGCCCATAACTTCTAAACCGTGCGTCCTAGCATAGCCAAAGTTGGCACTTTTTTAGTAGGCAGCTCGGACATTCCATTACTTTTTGAATTTTGAAAATCGGATGAAAACTGTGGACGTGGTGCCAATTTTCCCATCCAAATTTTAAAATGCCCATAACTTCTAAACCGTGCGTCCTAGCGTAGCCAAAGTTGGCACTTTTTTAGTATTCAACTTGGACATTCCATTACTTTTTGAATTTTGAAAATCGGATGAAAACTGTGGACGTGGTGCCAATTTTCCCATCCAAATTTTAAAATGCCCATAACTTCTAAACCGTGCGTCCTAGCATAGCCAAAGTTGGCACTTTTTTAGTAGGCAGCTCGGACATTCCATTACTTTTTGAATTTTGAAAATCGGATGAAAACTGTGGACGTGGTGCCAATTTTCCCATCCAAATTTTAAAATGCCCATAACTTCTAAACCGTGCGTCCTAGCATAGCCAAAGTTGGCACTTTTTTAGTAGGCAGCTCGGACATTCCATTACTTTTTGAATTTTGAAAATCGGATGAAAACTGTGGACGTGGTGCCAATTTTCCCATCCAAATTTTAAAATGCCCATAACTTCTAAACCGTGCGTCCTAGCATAGTCAAAGTTGGCACTTTTTTAGTATTAAACTTGGACATTCCATTACTTTTTGAATTTTGAAAATCGGATGAAAATTGTGGACGTGGTGCCAATTTTCCCATCCAAATTTTAAAATGCCGATAACTTCTAAACCGTGCGTCCTAGCATAGTCAAAGTTGGCACTTTTTTAGTATTAAACTTGGACATTCCATTACTTTTTGAATTTTGAAAATCGGATGAAAACTGTGGACGTGGTGCCAATTTTCCCATCCAAATTTTAAAATGCCGATAACTTCTAAACCGTGCGTCCTAGCATAGTCAAAGTTGGCACTTTTTTAGTATTAAACTTGGACATTCCATTACTTTTTGAATTTTGAAAATCGGATGAAAACTGTGGACGTGGTGCCAATTTTCCCATCCAAATTTTAAAATGCCCATAACTTCTAAACCGTGCGTCCTAGCGTAGCCAAAGTTGGCACTTTTTTAGTATTAAACTTGGACATTCCATTACTTTTTGAATTTTGAAAATCGGATGAAAACTGTGGACGTGGTGCCAATTTTCCCATCCAAATTTTAAAATGCCGATAACTTCTAAACCGTGCGTCCTAGCATAGTCAAAGTTGGCACTTTTTTAGTATTAAACTTGGGCATTCCATTACTTTTTGAATTTTGAAAATCGGATGAAAATTGTGGACGTGGTGCCAATTTTCCCATCCAAATTTTAAAATGCCGATAACTTCTAAACCGTGCGTCCTAGCATAGTCAAAGTTGGCACTTTTTTAGTATTAAACTTGGACATTCCATTACTTTTTGAATTTTGAAAATCGGATGAAAATTGTGGACGTGGTGCCAATTTTCCCATCCAAATTTTAAAATGCCGATAACTTCTAAACCGTGCGTCCTAGCATAGTCAAAGTTGGCACTTTTTTAGTATTAAACTTGGACATTCCATTACTTTTTGAATTTTGAAAATCGGATGAAAACTGTGGACGTGGTGCCAATTTTCCCATCCAAATTTTAAAATGCCGATAACTTCTAAACCGTGCGTCCTAGCATAGTCAAAGTTGGCACTTTTTTAGTATTAAACTTGGACATTCCATTACTTTTTGAATTTTGAAAATCGGATGAAAACTGTGGACGTGGTGCCAATTTTCCCATCCAAATTTTAAAATGCCCATAACTTCTAAACCGTGCGTCCTAGCGTAGCCAAAGTTGGCACTTTTTTAGTATTAAACTTGGACATTCCATTACTTTTTGAATTTTGAAAATCGGATGAAAACTGTGGACGTGGTGCCAATTTTCCCATCCAAATTTTAAAATGCCCATAACTTCTAAACCGTGCGTCCTAGCGTAGCCAAAGTTGGCACTTTTTTAGTAGGCAGCTCGGACATTCCATTACTTTTTGAATTTTGAAAATCGGATGAAAACTGTGGACGTGGTGCCAATTTTCCCATCCAAATTTTAAAATGCCCATAACTTCTAAACCGTGCGTCCTAGCATAGCCAAAGTTGGCACTTTTTTAGTAGGCAGCTCGGACATTCCATTACTTTTTGAATTTTGAAAATCGGATGAAAACTGTGGACGTGGTGCCAATTTTCCCATCCAAATTTTAAAATGCCCATAACTTCTAAACCGTGCGTCCTAGCATAGCCAAAGTTGGCACTTTTTTAGTAGGCAGCTCGGACATTCCATTACTTTTTGAATTTTGAAAATCGGATGAAAACTGTGCCAATTTTCCCATCCAAATTTTAAAATGCCCATAACTTCTAAACCGTGCGTCCTAGCGTAGCCAAAGTTGGCACTTTTTTAGTATTCAACTTGGACATTCCATTACTTTTTGAATTTTGAAAATCGGATGAAAACTGTGGACGTGGTGCCAATTTTCCCATCCAAATTTTAAAATGCCCATAACTTCTAAACCGTGCGTCCTAGCATAGCCAAAGTTGGCACTTTTTTAGTAGGCAGCTCGGACATTCCATTACTTTTTGAATTTTGAAAATCGGATGAAAACTGTGGACGTGGTGCCAATTTTCCCATCCAAATTTTAAAATGCCCATAACTTCTAAACCGTGCGTCCTAGCATAGCCAAAGTTGGCACTTTTTTAGTAGGCAGCTCGGACATTCCATTACTTTTTGAATTTTGAAAATCGGATGAAAACTGTGGACGTGGTGCCAATTTTCCCATCCAAATTTTAAAATGCCCATAACTTCTAAACCGTGCGTCCTAGCGTAGCCAAAGTTGGCACTTTTTTAGTATTAAACTTGGACATTCCATTACTTTTTGAATTTTGAAAATCGGATGAAAACTGTGGACGTGGTGCCAATTTTCCCATCCAAATTTTAAAATGCCGATAACTTCTAAACCGTGCGTCCTAGCATAGTCAAAGTTGGCACTTTTTTAGTATTAAACTTGGACATTCCATTACTTTTTGAATTTTGAAAATCGGATGAAAATTGTGGACGTGGTGCCAATTTTCCCATCCAAATTTTAAAATGCCGATAACTTCTAAACCGTGCGTCCTAGCATAGTCAAAGTTGGCACTTTTTTAGTATTAAACTTGGACATTCCATTACTTTTTGAATTTTGAAAATCGGATGAAAATTGTGGACGTGGTGCCAATTTTCCCATCCAAATTTTAAAATGCCGATAACTTCTAAACCGTGCGTCCTAGCATAGTCAAAGTTGGCACTTTTTTAGTAGGCAGCTCGGACATTCCATTACTTTTTGAATTTTGAAAATCGGATGAAAACTGTGGACGTGGTGCCAATTTTCCCATCCAAATTTTAAAATGCCCATAACTTCTAAACCGTGCGTCCTAGCGTAGCCAAAGTTGGCACTTTTTTAGTATTAAACTTGGACATTCCATTACTTTTTGAATTTTGAAAATCGGATGAAAACTGTGGACGTGGTGCCAATTTTCCCATCCAAATTTTAAAATGCCCATAACTTCTAAACCGTGCGTCCTAGCGTAGCCAAAGTTGGCACTTTTTTAGTAGGCAGCTCGGACATTCCATTACTTTTTGAATTTTGAAAATCGGATGAAAACTGTGGACGTGGTGCCAATTTTCCCATCCAAATTTTAAAATGCCCATAACTTCTAAACCGTGCGTCCTAGCATAGCCAAAGTTGGCACTTTTTTAGTAGGCAGCTCGGACATTCCATTACTTTTTGAATTTTGAAAATCGGATGAAAACTGTGGACGTGGTGCCAATTTTCCCATCCAAATTTTAAAATGCCCATAACTTCTAAACCGTGCGTCCTAGCATAGCCAAAGTTGGCACTTTTTTAGTAGGCAGCTCGGACATTCCATTACTTTTTGAATTTTGAAAATCGGATGAAAACTGTGCCAATTTTCCCATCCAAATTTTAAAATGCCCATAACTTCTAAACCGTGCGTCCTAGCATAGCCAAACTTGGCACTTTTTTAGTAGGCAGCTCGGACATTCCATTACTTTTTGAATTTTGAAAATCGGATGAAAATTGTGGACGTGGTGCCAATTTTCCCATCCAAATTTTAAAATGCCCATAACTTCTAAACCGTGCGTCCTAGCATAGCCAAACTTGGCACTTTTTTAGTAGGCAGCTCGGACATTCCATTACCTTTTGAATTTTGAAAATCGGATGAAAACTGTGGACGTGGGGCCAATTTTCCCATCCAAATTTTCAAATGCCCATAACTTCTAAACAGGACGTCGCAGCATAGCCAAAGTTGGCACTTTTTTAGTAGGCAATTTGGACATTCCATTACTTTTTGAATTTTGAAAATCGGATGAAAACTGTGCCAATTTTCCCATCCAAATTTTAAAATGCCCATAACTTCTAAACCGTGCGTCCTAGCATAGCCAAACTTGGCACTTTTTTAGTAGGCAGCTCGGACATTCCATTACTTTTTGAATTTTGAAAATCGGATGAAAACTGTGCCAATTTTCCCATCCAAATTTTAAAATGCCCATAACTTCTAAACCGTGCGTCCTAGCATAGCCAAACTTGGCACTTTTTTAGTAGGCAGCTCGGACATTCCATTACTTTTTGAATTTTGAAAATCGGATGAAAACTGTGCCAATTTTCCCATCCAAATTTTAAAATGCCCATAACTTCTAAACCGTGCGTCCTAGCATAGCCAAACTTGGCACTTTTTTAGTAGGCAGCTCGGACATTCCATTACTTTTTGAATTTTGAAAATCGGATGAAAATTGTGGACGTGGTGCCAATTTTCCCATCCAAATTTTAAAATGCCCATAACTTCTAAACCGTGCGTCCTAGCATAGCCAAACTTGGCACTTTTTTAGTAGGCAGCTCGGACATTCCATTACCTTTTGAATTTTGAAAATCCGATGAAAATTGTGGACGTGGGGCCAATTTTCCCATCCAAATTTTAAAATGCCCATAACTTCTAAACAGGACGTCGCAGCATAGCCAAAGTTGGCACTTTTTTAGTAGGCAGCTCGGACATTCCATTACTTTTTGAATTTTGAAAATCGGATGAAAACTGTGCCAATTTTCCCATCCAAATTTTAAAATGCCCATAACTTCTAAACCGTGCGTCCTAGCATAGCCAAACTTGGCACTTTTTTAGTAGGCAGCTCGGACATTCCATTACTTTTTGAATTTTGAAAATCGGATGAAAACTGTGCCAATTTTCCCATCCAAATTTTAAAATGCCCATAACTTCTAAACCGTGCGTCCTAGCATAGCCAAACTTGGCACTTTTTTAGTAGGCAGCTCGGACATTCCATTACTTTTTGAATTTTGAAAATCGGATGAAAATTGTGGACGTGGTGCCAATTTTCCCATCCAAATTTTAAAATGCCCATAACTTCTAAACCGTGCGTCCTAGCATAGCCAAACTTGGCACTTTTTTAGTAGGCAGCTCGGACATTCCATTACCTTTTGAATTTTGAAAATCCGATGAAAATTGTGGACGTGGGGCCAATTTTCCCATCCAAATTTTCAAATGCCCATAACTTCTAAACGGAGCTTCGCAGCATAGCCAAAGTTGGCAGTTTTTTAGTAGGCAATTTGGACATTCCATTACTTTTTGAATTTTGAAAATCGGATGAAAAATGTGGACGTGGTGCCAATTTTCCCATCCAAATTTTAAAACGACCATATCTTCTAAACGGCCCGTCGCAGCATAGCCAAAGTTGGCACTTTTTTAGTAGGCAATTTGGACATTCCATTACTTTTTGAATTTTGAAAATCCGATGAAAATTGTGGACGTGGGGCCAATTTTCCCATCCAAATTTTCAAATGCCCATAACTTCTAAACGGAGCTTCGCAGCATAGCCAAAGTTGGCAGTTTTTTAGTAGGCAATTTGGACATTCCATTACTTTTTGAATTTTGAAAATCGGATGAAAAATGTGGACGTGGTGCCAATTTTCCCATCCAAATTTTAAAACGACCATATCTTCTAAACGGCCCGTCGCAGCATAGCCAAAGTTGGCACTTTTTTAGTAGGCTGAAAAACCTTTCGAAGAATGTATTTGTGAGGTCTTTCAAAGAGTTCAATGGAGGATATGTTTTCATTGTGGGTAGCGCAAAGCCTACATAACTTAAGTTCACTTCTCATTATTGATTAAAATTAGCTTCGTAAAATTTAATAAGTACACATCTAGTACTTGTGCAACCAAAATTATAGATCAAACCAAAATATAAATAAAGCAACACCATATGATGACGGAATTAGTAGGGTGGAAGCATTACGATATATGTACCCTGCAATCAAACCAACTAGTTGAAAACTACTTTACAACTAGTATGTGCACTTAGCCCCACTAGTCAGCCAACTGTCATATTTTCATATAACCAACTGGCATTTTTACAATGTTGATGTCCTACGAAATTTCAATTGTCAGATTTCGACCAGAACATACCAGTCATCTACTAGTACATATATGTATATGCACATACTAGTTTGCATAGTTCAAAATGGAATTAAATGAACTAGTAAAATTTCAGCCGAGTGGGACTAGTATATATATATATATTAGTAGCAGAGTTAGAATAACATATCAGATATGTGACAATTTCTTCTTCTTCTTTAAATGGCCATCTAACCGCCTGAGCGATTTTGACCGTCCAACATACAGTGTATCACAAAAGTACAGCACCCAATAAAAATTTCGAATGTTGAAAACAAAATAACGGAGCAGAAATTTTTAAAAAGATTGATCTAGGGTTCGTTCAATGGGGTTTTAGCTATAGACTGTGAAGAAATACCAAGTTTCCTTTAGGCACTTCATATGATGGACACCAAAATTCGAAAAAAGTCACAAAACAACCTCCACAAAAATCTTCGTACTTTTGCACTTTCCTTACCTTTTTGCCAACTTTGAGTAGTTTTTTTCCAAAATAAAACACAGTAGGTGACTGAAATACATAAGTGACACATTTTAAACGTAAAATTTTTAGGTTGTGTGAAAAAGTTCGATCGAAAAAAAAAAAAAATGCCGGGAAAATATTTGTCGATTAATGAACGCGAACTAATAATAAACTTGCACGGGAAGCAAGGTAAAACTTATGCCGAAATTGCTGAGATAACTTCGCGTAGCCGATCTACAATACAATATGTTATCGGACGCTTTAAATATGAAGGGCGCGTGGAAAATAAGCCTAAATCAGGACGACCAAAAATACTGACCGATAATGATCGGCTTAAAATCAAGCGACTGGTTGCCGCAGATCCGTTTATAAGTGCACCAAAAATAAGTTCAGACCTTCACGAATATAATCAAAAAAGAGTGCATCCCGAAACTGTGCGTAGGGCTATAAAAGATGCTGGGTTTAATTCTCGTACACCACGTCGAAAGCCATTAGTGAACGAAAAAAATCGAAAAAAGCGCTTGACCTTTGCTCTTAAATACAAAAATGCAACTGCTGAGTTTTGGCGAAGCGTAATATTCTCTGACGAATCAAAATACAACATTTTTGGGTCAGATGGTAGAGTCAGAGTGTGGAGAAAACCCGGAGAAGCATACAACCCAATAAATACAATCAAAACAATAAAACACGGTGGCGGAGGAGTGATGGTTTGGGGTTGTATGGCTTCCAGTGGAGTGGGCAACCTCGAGGTAATTGAAGGGGTGATGGACCACCGATCATACATTGAAATTTTAAAAAGAAATTTAAGGCCAAGTGCAGAAAAACTGGGCTTGTCTGAAGGGTACTATTTCCAACAAGACAATGACCCTAAACATAAGGCCCATAACACAAGGATGTACTTAGCGTACAATGTACCCCACCTTCTAGAGACGCCACCGCAAAGTCCTGACCTCAATCCTATTGAGCATGTGTGGAATTTCCTTGAAAAACGTATAAGAACTCATCACATAAGCTCAAAATCGCGTCTAATCGAAATTCTTCAAGAGGAATGGGGGAAAATCGGATCAATTTATACCCGGAAGCTTGTGGAATCAATGCCAGATCGCCTAGATGCAGTTATTAAAAATAGAGGTTACCCCACAAAGTATTAAAAAATCATTTCATGCATTTCATGCGAATGTACGAAGACTTTTGTGTTTGTTAATTTTCTTTCTTTTTTCTGATTTTTACCTATAACTTTTGAATTAGTTGTTGAATCTAATTGGTTTTTCTTTAATTGTAATGCAAGAAAACAAAGCAAATAAATCTGAATTAAATTTTTTTGAAAATATTCCCCTGTTTTGCTGATTTTTATAATTGCACTTTTTATTGGGTGCTGTACGAAGACTTTTGTGGTACACTGTAGCTCGCCAGTCATTTCTTCTTTGCGCCAACTGGCGCCAATTGGAGACCCCACGAGATCGCAGGTCGGTCTCCACTTGGTGGTCTTCCTCTTCCTCTGCTTCCACCGGCAGGTGCCGATAAGTATACCTTCTGGGCTAGAGCGTCTTCGTTCATTCGCACGACGTGCCCTTGCCAGCGAAGCCGCTGTGTTTTAATGCGCTGTACTATGTCGACGTCTGCGTAAAGCTCATACAACTCATCATTAAATCTTCTTCGGTACTCGCCGTCGCCAACGCGTAGAGGCCCATACATCTTTCGCAGAAGTTTTCTCTCGAATACTCCCAATGCAGCCTCGTTAGATGTTGTTAGTGTCCACGCCTCTGCACCATATAGCAGGACGGGAGCGATGAGTGACTTGTAGAGTGTGATTTTCGTGCGTCGAGAGAGGACTTTACTTTTCAATTGCCTACTCAGTCCAAAGTAGCATTTATTTGCAAGAGCAATTCTTGTGACAATTTGTTTTTCGACTTATATCGATAATATTTAGAACCGACACTAAAGCGCCAAACACATTACACGAACATTTCCGCAATCTTGTTCGCAGCTTCGGGCATACACCATACGAACTTTTGGCCGAACATTAGTTCTCTTTCAGACAGCTATATATTGCTCGGTGTGGCAATTAAGCGTAAAAAATAGAGAGAAGATCGCAAACAAAGAATTTGGTGCAAATAATGGTTTAAAAAACGAGCAGTTCTTGGACAAAGTGAGCTTATTCAAGAGCTGGAATTCACGTCACAAAATGATTTTAAAAATTACGTTTTTTATCACTGTATCCTTTGTGGCATCAGGATCTACTTCTTTTAATTTTTCGATTAAAGTCGCATAATCATTATTCTTTTTAATTCTATTACAATCATCTTTGCTTTTTACTTGCCACAATGATGGCAAAGATTTATACATTTCAATAAATTCACTCAGACATTTTTTATTGTCCATTTTACTTTTCTGCGCACGTCTGTTCCGTTCAGAAATTACTACGATTATGAGCTATTTCGCCATACACGCACGAACAGTTCGCGCAAATGTTCGCCAAAAATTAAAATATTTTGATTTGCGCGAACTGGCAAACACCACCATACACGAGAGAAAAGTTCGCAGAAACATGACATAACGGGAATGGTCGCGTTAATGTTCGTGTCGTGTATTTGGCGCTTTAAGTAAAATAGAAAATAAAAAATTTTCGGGGGAATTTCGACGGCTGAGTGGAAGATCACCCTATCTCAGAATTCGTTTGAACAACGCTCTATCTCAAATTTTTTTTTCAAAAACGCCCTATCTCAGAATTTGCTTCAAAAACGCTTCATTTCAAATGCTTTTTCAAAAACGCCCTATCTCAGAATTTGTTTGAACAACGCCCAATCTGAGAAAACGTTTCAGGAGCGCCCTATTTGGGCTAGATGATTAAAAAAGCTTCAACTCAAATATTATTCAATAAATCGAAAAAGTTTTAAATTAAATAATTGTATAGAATTCAAATACACTTTATTTTTGTGCCACTAATGACACCTCCTCATGATGATTATGTCGGAATGGCCTCGTCAGGTTGTCGCCTTCTCACATCAATTCACCGGACGTAGTGAGCTACTTGGGCGCTGCTAGAAGAATCGCTCTGGCCATCCCCAGTTGAATGGCGGTCAGAAAAAAAATAAATATAAAAATGCCTCAGTTTACGCTTTCGATTTCTGACTTTCAAACTTTTTCTTCAATCTCATTTTTGAAAGATTTTTTTTCGGAATCCATTCGAATTTTTACTCTTAAGTTCACCGACTTAATCTAAACACTTATGATCTTTTCTTAGAAATTTCTGTGTCCTCTATTAGTAGCTGCAAAACCATTGACTTCGGATCGGAAGAAAAACCTATCTATGATGAAGTTAAACCATCCTTGATTGTATTTAAATTAGGTATAAGTATATAATCGGGTGTAAAATCATGATTAGGTTATTCATTGCTGGATATTTCTTGTCCAAGTGGACATAACATATTTAGTCCAAAAGATGAAACAAGAGGAAATTTATGATTTTCGGCCACTTGTAAATGACGAAAATTGGAAGGCCATCAGAATAATGAATTTGAATGAATAAAATAATGCTTATGTATATAAAATACGAATATAAAGACAATCCAAGGGCAATATTGATTCCAACAAAAAAGTCTGTTGAAAAAACAATATCCGCTTGCTCAACTGCATGTTAATCCCATAGTGCTGGATAAAAATACAGAAAAGGATTTGAGAGAAATATGCACCAAACTTATAATTCCCGAAGTACACCACGAATTTTATGATTCTCTAATAAAATAAAACTAATTTAACCTCAGCCACTAGAAGTTTTAAATTTCATTACTTTTGTGTTATAGCTTTTATAATCAGGTAGCCGAAATAGGGCGCTTTTGAAACAAATTCTGAGATAGGGCGTTTTTGAAACAAAATCTAAGGTAGGGCGTTTTTGAAAAAAAAAATTGAAATAGGGCGTTTTCGAACTGACTGCCGAGATAGGGTGAGCTTCCACTCAGGCATCGATTTAAAGGGTAAATAAACAAATTTAAAAAAAAACTCTGTAACCTCTTTGGTGATCCTTAAGACTACTGATTGGAATAAAAAAAAAGTAATTTCTTAGAAAGTCCGTACACCATGGGAGTGCTGATGGAGTGTAGGCTTTCGTTCGTGGCAGAAGTAGGTTTTTAAGTTGTACTACCTTAGGTGTCCACGTTCAATATTTTGTTTGTGTGCTAATGAGCGGGTATGTACATCGAGGATGGTTTGACGTTGAAAAGATTTATTGCATGGTACACATCTGTAAAAAAATTGTGATATTATATGAAAAACTTATTATTAAAAGGGCATATATTTACATAAAAGAACGTTCTCCAGTGTGCACAAGCATATGATTTTTTAATATATAACCTGTTGTAAAAGCTTTATCACAGTGCGGACATTCGAAAGGACGTTCATTGGTATGTGTACTAAAATGGATTGAATTAATGGAAATATTATATGACTGCGAACCTTTTAAATACATACCGTTCATGTTTGATTCGTGTACTATTGTCCGTGAAACGCCGTTGGCAATGTTTACAAGCAAATGGACGTTCACCGGTGTGACGACGCATATGCCGTTTTAGTTCGCCATTGGTAAAGAACTTATCTGGACAAACTCTAAACAAAGCGTTTAAATATCATAATTGTAGCGATAAATTCAAGCAAAACAATCTTACTCGCACTGTACTGTCTTAACGCCGGTATGCCGCTTAATATGAGTGTAAAAATGGCAACGGTTGGTAAAGTGATTACCACATTGATCACAAATTAAATGTGTTGGCTTTTCCTTCTTTTTTTCTTTGGATTTGCTTTTTACTCTATTAGTTTTCTTTGGAAGTTCTACATCAATGTCCGTTTTGAGTAGATCTTCGACAGCTTCGACTGTAGTGTCAACTTCCGTTGCAGGCATACATTTTTTTGAATCAATTCGATCTAGTTTAGGTGTTTTGCAATCATAAGATAAGTTCTCCAATGGAAATTCTATATCATCCTTCATATCATTATCGTTATACTCAACTTCATCAAGTGCTATAAATTCAGACTGGTTACAAGTTGACCTCTCGGTATCACTACAGCAACTCTGTTCTACTTTAATTTCCAATTCAGTAGCAACTCTTTCGTTTTCTGTTGCAAACGTCAACTGTTCACCTTTGGTTAAATCTGAACCCGTTTTACATTTATCTTCACTCTGCTTTTCTTGTTGATGTTCTCCCCGCCTCTTATATTCAGAGCTGGAAAAGTATGTTTGTGCTGTAAGACACCGACTACGAAATTCAAAAGCACTATTTAAATCTTTTTCACAATCTAGACATACTACTGATGGTAAGTTGGTTAAACGTTTCAACTAAAAATGAATATAAATTAGTGTGAGTTATCCACTAAATACTTATTATTTATTCTAGTACCTTGAGTCCGGTAAGTTGGAAAATCTTTTGCAGTAACAACTTACGATTTTTAGCAAAGAGTGAAATTGGGGACATGGTCTTGTTGTATTCTGCGCATAGCCTGCATGCTTCAAAATCTTCCAGCATTTTTAAAATACCCTTGCGTAAATATTCGCGATAAATGGATGTAAACAATTTGCTGTAATTATAATTTACTACACTAATACAAACATGTTCATTAATTTGCAGAATGCCCGGAGATAAAGGCCGATAATAATTTGAGCCAAATTTAATCAACTATCGAACATCTCCTATAGCAACAGTGTTGCAAAGTGCTGATCAAAACAAAAAGTAACAGCTGAATGCAAATATGGGATTTTGTGATAAATGGTTCTTCTAACACATTATGCGAGTAATAAAGTGTAAAAATGTAATTATATTCGCATAAAAAATACCAAATCGACATTTTTACACCAAAATTCGGTAATACCGAACGTCAAGTTTCAATACACGTCCAAAAATCTAGAGAGAGGTAGCAAAAGACGCGTCTTGACCTCCGTAACAATAACCTGGAGGGGGAAATCCGATATTTTGTTTCAGTGAAAAGTTATTAGTGAAAAACCGAAAATTGCCCCGGGTCAGATCCCCAATCCAGGGTGTGATCCATGGTATTTATGTGCGGCCTTGGACGCGCTTAAAAACCCTGGGCTTCGCCATTCCAACACGTTGCCACGGTACGCACACTTTTTCACTTTTTTGGCTCATTTTAATGTGCCATTACAACAACCACATGAAAATGACAGAAAAATTGTTAACTGCAAATATCTCGCAAAATTCTAAAAATATCGGAATTCCCCCTCCAGATTATTGTTACGGAGGTGAAGACGCGTCGTTTGATACCTCTATCTAGATTTTTGGATGTGTATTTACACTTGACGTTCCATGGAAAGTTTTACCCAAAATGCCACTTTTTGTGAGCTCACAATGTAACTTTTGCGAATTTTTTTGCACAAACGTTCACAATGAACGAAAACTTCCACTGAAGATGGTGGATCGCCGAAACCGGCTTGTAAAAAAAACCTACCTATCGGAAAAACAGAAAATCAAAATTCAATTGGTTAATTACGGCGTTAGCGTTATGGTTCGTTAACATTAACAGATTACATTGATTCCCATAAGGTTGGTTGGATCAGCTATTTTATCTGGATATACACCCCTATCATGCATTTCGACTTGGATCGAAATTTTCTCCGTTTGGCAACTTTGGTATCATGCGTTCCGTTTCCGTTCAGTTCAACTTCGAAACTTACAATTCTGCCTATCATGCACTTCGAGCGTAGCTCCGTTTTTCTCAGTTGCAATTTTGTTGACGGATAGCTGCTTGTTTTTTATTTTGCAAACAATATTATTATTTCCGCGATTTTTTGTTAAAACTCTTAAAATATGAATAAAACTCGTATATAAAAGTTGTAAAACGCTCGCTATATTTTGTTTTTGTGCTCTAATGAGGTTTTTTGACATGTTTGCATGATAACCGGTGCCGAGTGCTAATATTTGTCCAAAAATGTAGGAAGGGGTATCAAAAGACCGAAAATTGGACTAGCATTCAAAACACCAATCTAACAATTTTACCAACACCATTAAAAATAAGGTAATGGCAGCCAAACGTGCACCGGCAGCCATTCCACACCACCAACACATACTCGGTAAACTCCTTTGTCAGTTCCGGGGCCGCCAACGTCTTCATCCAGCGAAAAGTACCACCTGTGGTCAGACTTAATCCTGACATGTCTAATGTTTGCTCGGCGTATGTGTGTATCTGCGTGCCTGGTCGACGAAGCAGTTTCTTCTGGCACCAACTCTATTGCAAATGCCAGCTACCTCCTACTGACGACATAGTAACATCCACCAACAGTGTCCTCTTGCTTTTTGTTGGTCCTCCGACGTCTGCTATAATCAATCAATTGATCTATGTATAATATTTCACTAAATTTATTACATAATGCTCAATACATATGTAATTAGTTAATTTATGTAATTAAGTTAATAAATAATACAAGTTTACTTTTATTTCAAAAGTACTAAGTTGTGTATTAAAGCTTTGTTATGTTCCAGTTCCACATATTTCAAGGCAAACAGCTGATTTCGAAAGGTTTATAGCTCTTCCTCTTCTTCTTTCAATCCAATTTAAACGCATGATACCAATTTTCGATTACGGCGGAGCGTAGAACGGGAACGTTATTGAAATCCATGATAGGGGTGATAGATATGTCACCATTAACAGGGCTTTAAGCTGGAGTTACTGGTGCGTTTGTCGTACTGCTGTAGTCGTATCCTTAACGTAAGACAAAAACTAAAATGTAATTGGTCGGTAAGATACGTTAAGGTTGTTATACACGATATGTATTGTCATATGTACCTGTCAAGTTTTCGATCCATATGTACTCATACTGTGTGTCAAATTCGCATAATTTACTTTGCGTTTACATGATATGTATTTTGTGTTGCTTTTGATTTTTTATAAACAAAACTTCAAATTGAAAACCACGCATAATTAATGGAGGAAAAAGATAAAAAAAAATCGCTCTAAGCGCAATTTTAATTACTGGCGCAAATGCAAAGTCAAATAAAAGCTGTAAGTCAGAAGGAAATAGAAACCATTCTATTTCGTATGTTCGTACATATGATTTGTCAGAAGACCTTTTTTTTTTGTGTTCACACGGTGTGTTTCTGTATCCTGACTGACATATACATCTGACAATACATATCGTGTATAACGCCTTTTACGGGTAGCGAATTATGATGGCACCAAGAATCGATTTCATTGTTTCTCATAAGGTTGATCGAATCAGCTGTTTTGTAAGGTTACCGATAAACGCCCTAATAGCTCTAGCCATGAACCAATAATACAGGTCGTGTCGATAGGCCAGCTGATTTTTATTTTTTTCTCGAATTTTGACAATCAAAATATTTTTCAGACTATAAACCCACAAATTACAAAAACAAAATACATGGAAAATTTTTGTGTGTTTGTATGTTTGTCGAGCTGCTACGACCTGATATGGTTGGATCATGGCTCTAGCTATTAGTGGTAACCAGAATGAAAACGGCAAACGGCAAGCGGCATCTGTCAAATTATTTTTACACGTGTTCTTATGGGGAGGAATTTTTTGAACACGACGCGACAAAACGGCAATCAATCACAGATGCCGCTGTCGCCAGATTAGATCTAATTCTATTTTGACAAGCGGCAGATGGTGGCGTTTGGTTTTTTTGACAATAAAAACGAAAGGAAGAGTAAAATAACTTGTAAAATAAGTTCCAATTATTACAGAATATGTCTCTTTTACACTTTTTACAACATTTTTTGCTACTTTTCAAGATGATTCGCACCTGTCGCCCCTGCTCTCATTATAATCATGTCGCCAATGCTTGACGGCAAATATCGTCAATCTTCATTTTTCTCCGTTGTCGTTTGCCGCCGTCGTGTTCATTGTGGACGGGCCTATTAGCGCCAACGTCGGCAATCAGCGCAATTGCGCGGACCAGCGCAACATTACACAACCTTACTGTTTTGACAATTTCTTCCAAACATGCTGGTGGTATTGTAATTCATAAGTCGTGAATGTTATTCGACAACTAGCTCCGTCTCAGAAGTAATTTGTATAATTAGTATGTAGGATTAAGTAGCAACATGAGCGTCTATCACGATGAAGTTGAAATCGAAGATATGGAATATGATGAGGAGGAGGAGATTTATTATTATCCATGCCCCTGTGGGGATCGATTTCAGATAACCAAGGTAACATCACCATTTCCTTAGGAAACAACAGCGATAAAATTAATTTTTATTCATTTCATACCTGTTTGTTTTTTTTTTAGGAAGAACTAATGGAAGGCGAAGAAGTCGCCACTTGTCCAAGCTGTTCATTAATCATTAAAGTGATTTATGATGCTGTGAGTAGTATACTTTATAAAAAATGGCACATGCCTATAACAGTATGCGCCTGATGCATGGGGAATATTCGTCATTCAGATACCGTAATAGGCATGATTGTTCTGAAAAGATATTATTTTCCCGTACATTATGCATATTTTCTAGGACATGTTTAAAGCGGAGGAAGATGAAGAAACTGTTCTTAATGATAAAATGAGTGAGATGAACTTGGAAAAGAACTGAACAAGATGGATAACGCAACAGCACTACAATGAGCTTTCGAGTTTTCAAATCATGAATGGTGTGCTTCTTCTGTAAAGAGAGCTTAATATATTTGTTGACTTTGTCATATGTGTATGTATATAATATATCCTTTTTTTATTATACGCTGACTAGAATACACAGTTACACTTTTTATTTTCTTACATATAATTTGATGCATTTACTTTAAATAGTTTACCTCATTGAATTTCTGTACGACTAAAATCTAAACATTAATTTTATTGAAAAATTCGATATATATGTAGTTGTTGGATTTTCGACAAATTCTGCAAAGACGGAAGCGGATATATAGGTCACCTTACTATAGAAATGTCTTACCTCATAGTTTCACAAAATCTAATTCATAAAGCACTCTTCTGTGAATTATTGAACTGCATTTTTACCGAAAGTTAGGCCAATATAAGTATTGCAAGATTTTCCATCGAAATACCAAATACATGAGTTATGACTGTTTCATATTAAGGTAATATTATATCGCCTTCCTCTTTTCACAAACACGAATGTGTAAAAAAAAACTTTTGCATTCAGTTTAAAGTAAATAAATCAGTTTACCCCTATAAAACTATAGATACGGGTAATGCTTTTGTCTTTACAAAACAAATAGACAAAAACGACATATTACTTAATTTTTCCATTTGTGGAGAAAGCAGACATAAAGTTAAGTAAGTAATAAATGAATGACTTAATAAAAATAAAAATATATTTTACAAAATACATATGTATATACCATAATCCTATTGTAATATAATTTTTTTTGCACATTGCCTTAGTTGTTGTATTTAGTCTGACAAGAAAATGATTGTTTCAGTTTGTTATACATTTTTATTGAAAAATAAAATCGAAATTATATTTTTGGTTGTTTAGCGAAATTGTTTCTATTTTTTTTAGCTATTAAGTAAACAAACTGGTTTTGTCGCATTCTAATATGGAAATAGCATTCAAGGCATTAGTTATAGTTCTTTTGGAAATAACATAAGAAAAAAGGTTTTGGTTCTTTGCATACATATTCAGCCCAGTTCTAAATAAAAACTTCTCACGGATTTTTTCCCCCCGTTTCTCGTATTGTGTATAATGTTCGAAAAAAAAGAAAACCAGTTGGGACAAAAATATCTAGCTATTTCTAAGGACACCTAAACTGAGATTTCTAAGGATTTCTGCATCAGATAAGATAAAAGGCCTAATAAAAATTAACGTTAATTGGTTTTTTTTTTGTTAGAGATAAAATATTGCTTTGAAACTATATTAGAATCTGTAAAGCGTTAAACATTAAAACATCTACAACAAATTTTTCAATACATTTTCTACTATGTCCTGATTATTTCCCTGTTTCTTGTTGTAGTTATGTTATAATATACACTTGTGTCATTTTACACTTTCTTTGTTTAGATTAAGAAGGTTTTGTAAAATCTATTGAGTATTTTTTCTGTCGTAATATTTTCTCGTTCAAAACATTCATGCAATGCATTAATGTACATTTTCATACATTACATTTTTATACGTTTTAATATTCCTAAGACCGTGATGGGTCTTTCGGTACCCGCCTCGACATTGTTCATCGCAGCAAACACAGCCTCAAGCGTTAGAGTTCTCTAATGCATCTCTAATTTGAAATCGATTAGCAAAAAATTATAAAAAAGTTCAAATTAGAATTTCACTTTAGAATTCGATTAGATAACTAAGCTTTTTCTCTTTTTTGAGAACGAATTATCCTTTTTGTAGAGAAAGCTATAGTTCTCAACAGTTCCTCAAACTTTTCTAAAACCTTCTACCTTAAAGAAATACAAAAGACCTCGAGTAGTTTGCTAATAGTCCTCTAACTTTAATATTTCCTGGGATGGCGCTTTAGCAGTTTTATGTCAAAGTAAGGAAATACCATTTTCTCGAACTAAAGTAGATTTTGGAATGGGCATCGGACATTCCCAAAATAAAATTTCCAGAATAAAAGCTTAGATTCGCAATGAAATGCAATTTGTCAAAACAGCTGATTTCGTTTTTCCGGCGGGAAAAAATCTTCAAGAATATTTATAATTGGGCTAATAAAGAGACTTACAGTTATTTTGAACCAAACTATGATAGTTTTTTAAATCTTTTTTAAACATTTCGAAAGAACACTAAAAGTATGTTGCTCCACATATTAGACTGGGCCAAAAAAAAATTTGTTTTCAAACAATTATTGTGAGCAACAGTACTCCGCCTAAAAATTTTACGAAGGTTGACAGTAAGAATGCGCGGTCCAGCGTAGGGGCAAATGATACCTTCCATCCCATGGATGTAACATACATTATCAGGATGTGGTGAATTGGAATGGTGAATAAAAATTCTGCAAAAGTTAAATTCAAATTTAATATCAATTATTAGACATTTTTATTGCTAGTCTTGTTTTTTAGGACTGATCTCATCTTTATAAAACTGTCAATAGTAAAATAATTTAGTTGCTTATCGTCCCATACCTAATAACACTGGTTTTTTGTGGTGATACTCATGAGGCATCGCGAAATTCTAGGTATTACTCAATTTGTTAAAATAACCAAACTGCTTTGTAACAATGATTTGAACTCCTGTTTTTAAGGAATTGAATGGCCTAACAGTTTAAGTAAATTTTTCATAAATTTACCTTTTAAAAGTTATTTACTATTGCAGTCAAAAAGTCATGCAAGCTTTTTTTGTCTTTCTTTACCAATTTTTTTTCATTCAATGAAGTATTCTACATCTTCTAGGATTATTATAAATATCATTATTAAAAACATAAAAATTATATATGTTCAGGCTTATTATTGTTGTGTTAACAACAAAACCACTCCCGAAGGTTATGGCTGGATATGAATCCGGTACTCCCTTTAGGTACTACCCGACTGTTGTGGTAGCTATTTGCCATGACCAGTGTTACCTTTTAGGTCATGTCATCCGAAAAGAAAGAGAAGATTGGTAGTGAGAGATGAGAGACATCATATTCGTGGATCAACCATCGAGTTGCACGTCACTACCTTTGTGACATCAGTCTCCTCGTACGACCGTTATGCCTACCGCGGACATATTCTAAACCCCTCCCCCACCGTTCTTATTATTTCTCAATAGTTATTTATCTGGGTAGATTTACTGTCTTAAACTCACACAGCCAAACAAAGAAGGTAGGCGGATCTGGTGACTCAATACATGTTTATCATGCCTTTTAACGCACTCAATGCAACTTTTTTGCCCAGTCTAATACATAAAAATTAGAAAACTACCGGACAGATATGTTTAAAATAAAAAAATATTTTTTTTTTTTAAATTTTTGTCTAAGCATTCAGTTGATTGATTAAAATTCAGTGCTTTTGCTTGAAATCATACAAAAATCCGAAGTCCGGTCGTTTTCTAATATATGTAAGTAAATACATAATTAGCCGATACGCATAAAAAATTTAATTCTATTACCTTACATCAGCTAAAGTGAAGTATCTTTCTAATAAAATTCCTTTGTCTTTGCATTATCCCCCTTTTTCGGTCAGGTATGTATATATTTTTGCAGATGATTTTATATGCATGCTTTATTAAATAGTTTAAGAGTGCATATATCCGTCGGATTCTTATAAGTATGGGACGGCTATTTAGCAATACTACTGCTCTAACCAGGATCCAGTCACTGCATTGGGGGTTTTCAACTGAAAAAAAAAAATAATAAACTTATATATTTGTGTACAGTTAAGAATAAATGTTTCATACTTTAATATTAAACTGTTTTAGTGTGTTCTCAAGAGCAACTGCATTCCCAGAAAAGTACGCTGCTATAGCATTATGTAATAGCACCAACTGTTTATGCATCACTTTAATCTGAAACGACGATTAAATTATTTATATTGCAAACACATACATTGTATCCCTTTAATGAATAATTAATTAATATAATACAATGAGGTAACTAGCTAGAAAAGCAGATCAATGTAGATAGAAAATAGGCTGCAAAGGTCGGGTGGGGTGCACATCAGACGAAGTACACTTAAAACAATTTTCTCACTCATAAAACAATTTTCTTAGAATAAGTGTTACTTTGAAAACCATCGAACGATTCTTAATCTGTCCCAAACAGGGACGGAAAATAATGATTATTCTTCATTATTTGGACCAAAAAATTTACAATGTTCTGAACATCGCAAAATAATTCTAACGACATTTGTTATGCTATAAACTGTGTGAATCTGCAATGATTTCTATTTTTTGAGTTTTATCCATATTGATCAAAGATAATCATTAAAATTTGAGTAAAACTTTTTGATCTTAATTTAATTAGTAAACTTTGATTTAAATTATTTAAATCATGAATAAAATTTACATCTCGATTTAAATATTTTTGATCGCGGATAATTATCTTTTATATTTGATTTTAATCGATTGTCCATGATTTTTATAAAATTTTCTTCAATCATAATCATTATCGTCGATTTTTATCTTTTTTCTTCAAGAATAATCATTACCTTTGATTTTTATCAATTTTTGGATTTTTTAAATTTTCGCTCACGCATAATAATTATCATGTGATTTTTTTTTTTTTTACTCAGAAATAATAATTATATATAATTATCAATCTCCTGAACTATAACTAATTTCGGCTCGAAAACTTAAAATAGGTTAAATGTACCCTTATGCAAATTTTCATCAAAATGTGAAACGGTCGAATTTTAAATGTGCCTTCCATCTTATGAGAAAGCATAATACATGCATATTTTCATACCCATTTTCCCCCACTAATGAACCGTTTTGCAATGATTTATGGATAGAATTAAACACTTCAAGGAAAGGGGTACATATTTTTAAGTTTTCGAGCCGAAATTCCTTATAGTTCAGGAGTTATGACGTTTTGAGTTTTATCATGAGCAATACAAATAAAAATCAAGCTATAATTATTACTTCTGAATAAAAAAAATAAAAATCACAAGATAATTATTATGCGTGAGCTAAAATTTTAAAAATCAAAAATAATAATTATGTTTGAAGAGAATTGATAAAAATCAAAGGTAATGATAATTCTTGAAGAAAAAAGATAAAAATCGACGATAATGATTATGACTGAAGAAAATTTTATAAAAAACATAGATAATGATTACGGCTGAGGAAAATAATGATTCAAAAATCAAGAGATAATTATTATGATTGGGTAAAATCGATTAAAATCAAATATAATAATTATAATTAAATAATTTAAATCAAAGTTTAATAATTACCGCCAATCGAAAAGATAAAACTCTACAAATAATAATTATTCCGCAATCAAAAAAATATTTATCAACCAATACTAATTAAATGCTGATTTTTATTATTTAACTCATGTTGTTGTTGTTAGCAGTGCTTCGCCCTGCCCAAAGGGGCACTCCTAGTTGTCATCGGGCTCTTCTAACGGAAGTCCAAGGAAACGCGCTGTTTCAACAGGGTTGGACCAAATTATTTAACTCATAATGATTACCGTCCCTGGTCCCAAAGCAGCACGTGAAATATTTATTTATTTAAAATTATATCTTATAAAAAAATTTGCAAACTATACATATTTAGGACGCTGGGCTACCAAGCCATTTTGCCTCACAGGTCGCGGTATGCTTAGCACGCTAAACACATATGTTTGGCCAATTTTACTGGTTTGTAACGTTATCCGGGATATTTGAGAACTTTGAAAAGCTATAGCTCCTTCTTTTTATGGTAAGCTTCAGTTCTTTTCTAGGACGATTCTTAAAAATACACTTAGCTGTACATGAACCTATACACATACATATGAAGTGGAGTATAGGAGGGCTTAGATAAGATGAAGTTCTAGTGGCAGTAAGGTATTGACTCGTAGCCTAACCTAAGCTAACCTAGGGTATTAACTAGTCTCATAATTAGCACTACTTACTCGATTTTCATCAAGAAACTGCATTTTTACAGCTACATCTGCACGCAGTTTTTCATAAAGTTCTTTGTGATGGGAAAAATTCTTTTGCGCCTCCTCGGTGATGGGACTTTGTGGTAACTCGGGTTTAGTACTTTCCAAATCCATACGATACGCATCGAATTCCACTCTTTGTTTTTTATAAAGGAATTTATTAGAATAGGTATTAATTTTAACAAATGGAATTTAAGTAAAGCATACCTTGCCGTTTCGTATTGCCTAATTGTAAGCAATGTATCATCAATGGTTTTATTGCATAATGTATTTACTGACGAAATGAAAAAATTTAGCGCACTCAAAAGTAGTTCTCCATTTTTTGTAAGATTTCGTTGTGTCTCTGAATTACATGTAAACTCTTCTTGCAATTCTGGACTTTTCTGCGCTAAATCTGCAAATGCCTCTGCCAGTGAATGTTGTGCTCCTACCACATGTTGGAAGTGTGAACTAAAAGCACGCGTTAGGCGTAAAATTGATAGATATTTACGTTGAGTCTCACGCAACTGTTCAATTTGCGCTTCTAATTCCGAATCAATGGTACGCTGTGATTTACCCAATTTTTCCAACATTATTTGACGAGTACATTTATAAGTTGATATACTCCAATTCTTTATACTATCAATTTTTGAAACACCTGTACGTAAAAGACCAGAATCCATACCATTTAGTGGGCTTGTTTGTGTCATTGGTGTAGCAGGTGCTGAAAAAACAAAAACAATTTGTTATTCATGATACCTCATCTGTGAAATAACAAATTTACCGGAATGATTATGAAGTGGAAGACTATTCGGTGGCATGAAGGGCCGGCCTTCAGTTCCGCTGTGTATGGCGCTCCCACTTTCATTCATTGATGGTGTATCTTTGAGCATTTCATGAATGCTGCGTTCTGTCTGCATGGAATGTGCCATTGCTCTTAGTTCAAATCTTGCTCAATTACGATGCCCTACAATTTTACTTTTTAGCCAAAAATATATGGTGTTTGTGACCTAAAACATGTTTTGATGGCATAGATAGTCCATTATTTGTCAGAGTCGGCAATTTTATATGAAAGATATAAACAAAAAATCGATTTTCAAAACTTTACTCACAAATGTATGTGGAATATCACAGGAATTTTAGCATGGGCGATAGTCTCTAGTGGCCGCCAAAACAATTTTTCACTATTGCAGATCCGTAATTTGATTTAGTTATAATTATACATGAATTTATTTATCCCTTAAAAATTTGTAAGACGCCTGAAATTTTTCCACCAGTGACATACCGACCACAGGAAAAAGTGTTGCTGTGCAGCTTTGAATTCTACGATAACTTTACTTTTGACACACACCGGCGATTTCAGCAGGGTAAGTATATCAGTGTCCGGACTTTTAAATGACCACTTTCCAATAATAACTGTGTTCTGTGTACGCGTCTTTTGATACCCCACTCGACTTTTTTGGTCTAGTTTTGGGTGGTCCCCATAAACTGCACCAGTACCAACAGCTGTTGCCATTTTGATGGGTTGAAAATGCAAATTTTTTAATTTTTGTTGTTGCTTTCCCTTGTCACGATCAGCTGTTTTCACTTGCAACTTTTACGGAGCCAAAAATCGTCAGTAAACACTTGCAGCTCTCTATGTCAATGAAATGTCAAAATGCGCTCTCTCGCTGCAAGTGTTTTGCACCACCGAACACTCACAGTAAAAATTTTATGAAATTTTTTGCCACCGAACACAGCTAATAGCTGTATGCTGCAAGTCTGTCTTATCTCAAGTCACTAAGGGCCGCTTTCATAAAAACCGGTAACCGCTAACCAGAGTTTAATTGACGTATTTTGTATGGTTAGCTGTCAAATTAATCGCCGATTAGGCTTAACCGGCTTTTATGAAAGTGGCCCTAAATTAGAGACAATCGGTTGAAAATAGCAAAATTTTGACAGTCCGGGGAAAAATTCTGACATTTGTTGTGGTGAATACGAATGTCACAATTTTCCCTAGCCCATGGTTTGATCTCTATGTAACTTAACATACCTACTGTCAAAACTTTTGCTTTAGACGTTTAAGTTTGCGATAAAAAGACCGGGACAATTAATTATTTATATTTACATTTTAGTAATAATCAAATAAAAGCGCTGTTATGGAAGAAGAAAAGCTGATTGAATATGTGAGAGCCCATGAAATTCTCTATAAATAGCTGATTTTGAAGGGCTGTGTGTTGGGCGAAGTATAATCAAAATTTTCTTTTACGTGCTTTGTAATGGCATGCTATGCCCTGCTATGCAAGCATAACTGTACCACTAAGTACAGCATTTGACATCACCAAAATAAATATTGTAATAGCCCGGTAGCAAGTGGCTCGGGGTCCAACGTGTGCGACGCAGGTTCAAACCCGGGATCGAGGACAATTTATTATTTTTCTTTTTTTCTTTTTTTTGTTTATAAATGATTTCAAACTTTCACGCCATCATTTCCCTATTGTGACCTGCCTACAACCAGCTGACAAATTAGTGACTTTTTTTAGACTTGAGATGTGAGACAGCTTACTGAATACGAAACTGTCTCAAAATTTAAATTGACCACAAAATGTCTTTATGGTAATACTTTACGGTTTACGTCAAGTGTTAATACACGTCCAAAAATCTTGAGAGAGGTATCAAAAGACGCGTCTTGACCTCCGTAACAATAACCCGAAGGGGGAAAAGCAATATTTTGTTTCTGTGAAAAGTTATTAGTGAAAAACCGAAAATTGACCCGGGTTAGATCCCAAATTCGGGGCCCGATCCACGTTTTTTATGTGCAGAACACCTTTCCGCGTAGGCGGCCTTCGGCCGCGCTTCAAAAAATAACCCTGGGCTACGCCATTCCAACTCCAGGTGGTTGCCCTGAACGGTGGCAACATGCCACCGTTCCGACTCTATGGGTCATTTTTTTCTCACAGGGTAATGTGATTACAACAACCACATGAAAATGACAGAAAAATTGTGAACTTTAACTGCAAATATCTCGCAAAATTCTAAAAATATCGGATTTCCCCCTCCGGATTATTGTTACGGAGGTGAAGACGCGTCTATTGATACCTCTACCTATATTTTTGGACGTGTATTAACACTTGACGTAAACCGTAAAGTATTACCGTCTTTATTAGTGACTAGAGACAGCTTAAAGAACTCACCTATTATTCTGTCGAAAAATTTAACAGGCAGTCAATCGCTGATCCTGCTTTTAACAGGAAGTCGAGAAAACTACCCTAAAACAACTATTGTTTATACTTCTATACAATCATCATTTATGACGTGTAGATATCATGTCACGTTCATACTTAAAAAAACAGCCCTACAATATAAATCAAACAAGTCTTTCGAATAGGTTGAAATTAATCAAAACAAATCATTTTCATTTCGTTCTCGTAGTAATCATTTAATCAAAGATGTCTTCTGTGAAATTCGGTGATACAAATCTTTATGAAATACTCGGTGTAGAACTTGAAGCTGAGCAGGCAGATATACGAAAAGCTTACCGCAAAAAAGCATTAGAATGCCATCCGGATAAGAATCCTGACAATCCAAAGGCCACAGAACTCTTTCATGAGTTATCAAAAGCTTTGGAAATACTCACTGACGTATCAGCTCGTACAGCTTATGATAAAATCTTAAAGGCCAAAAAATCAGCAGAGGTACGAACAAAGCAACTAGACACTAAAAGGCAAAAATTGAAAACAGATTTGGAGCAACGTGAGAAGGATGCATTTAATAAAGTACATAGAGCCCAAGCATATTCCACTGTTCCCAAAAGTGATGAGGAAGTGTTACAAGAAGAAATTGAACGTTTGCGACGCGACGGATCCAAGTTGCTGGAGGAAGAGCAACGGCTGATGCGCGAACAGCTGGTCCGGACAATGGCGCAACACCAACAGGCACAAACGGCAAACAGTTTTGATTCCGCCGCTCATCGAATTAAGCTAAAATGGAAAACGGAAAAGAAGGATGCCAAAAACGGGGGCTACTCACATGAATGCTTACAAAATTTTCTAAAAAAATATGGTGAAATCTCGGCGTTGGTAATGTCAAAGAAAATGGGTAGTGCTTTAGTAGAGTTTAAGACATTGGAAGCTGCAGAAATGGCACTGGCGTATGAAAAGGGAAGGTTGGATAATCCGCTACATCTTGAGTGGATTACACCACCTGATGCAAAGGTGGTACATAAACCTACTGCCTGTACATTAGATTATGAAGATTTGGTGATGCGGAAACTGCGCCAAGCAGAAGAGAGAAAACGACTCATAGCACAAATGCAAGCAGAAGACGAAGCGGAAGGATAAATGTTATAAGATTAAAGAGTTTAGAATAAATTAATATTTACTGATAAACACAATTCAAGAATAAGTCAGTTTAAATTTTTACTATGCATTTTGTATTTGTATTTATTTTGAATATTTTCCTGGCACAACAATTTTTACAAAATTATTTTACAGTACCAGCATGGCATACCTATGAGTATGCCATGAGTACCAGTCATGTATAAAATTAAGAAATAACAATTATAAGAAAGAAAAACAATATTAAAATAAAACTTATAGGCTATTCATGCTTAGCCAGCATTTTGCATTTTCTTCGCATTTTAGCATTAAGCCCAAAATGCAGCATTTATTTTCGCATTTGCCATACAAATTTTGACACCTAAATGCGACTAAAAGCAACTTTTGTTTTGCATTAAGGCCGGTTCATTGGTGCAGTAGTCGTATCGCTGTAGTCGTATCCTTAACGTAAGAGAAAAACCAACATGCATTTGGTCGATAAGGTTACGTTACAGATAGTAGCACCAATAATCGATTACATTGTTTCTCATAAGGTTGGTCGAATCAGCTGTTTTATAAGGTTACCGATACGTCACCTCTGAACCCGACTTTAGCATTATAAATGCGGAAATCAACCCTGTAATATTCGAAGAAAATCGCGATTCGAATTCAAAAGAGTGGCAATATTGGTTGTTTTTACTTGGCGTTCTCTCATTCTCGGTCTTTCGTAAACATTCTGCAAATTTGCTCGGATTTTAAATTTGTAATTTAGCGCGCGTGCTGTGTGCTATTGCTAAAATAAATCAATCTACCAATTAATCTGATGTTTGTGAAGGGATTTAAATAAAAGATTTAATAAAAATCTGTACATTTTTTCACACGTGGCATAACCTCAAAAAAATGTTCGAACTTGCTAAATGTGCATTTGCTTAATGCGCCAGCATGAACGCTTTTTCGAAACCAATGTCCGAAAATGTAAAATGCTGCTTTTTAACTTCAGCATGAATGGCACATTAGTCTAATGTGCCATTCATGCTGAAGTTAAAAAGCAGCATTTTACATTTTCGGACATTGGTTTCGAAAAAGCGTTCATGCTGGCGCATTTAGCAAATGCACATTTAGCTAGTTCGAACATTTTTTTGAGGTTATGCCATGTGTGAAAAAATTTACTCCTTTTCATTAAATCTTTTATTTAAATCCCTTCACAAACAGTAGATTAATTTGTAGATTGATTTATTTTAGCAATAGCACACAACACGCGCGCTAAATTACAAATTTAAAATCCGAGCAAATTTGCAGAATGTTTACGAAAGACAGAGAATGAGAGAACGCCAAGTAAAAATAACCAATATTGCCACTCTTTTGAATTCGAATCGCGATTTTCTTCGAAGGTTGCAGGGTTGATTTCTGCATTTATAATGCTAATGCAAAACAAAAGTTGCTTTTAGTTGCATTTAGGTGTCAAAATTTGTATGGAAAATGTGAAAATAAAAGCTGCTTTTCGGGCTAAATGCTAAAATGCGAAGAAAATGCAAAATGCTGGTCCAGCATGAACTGCCTATTAAAGAGCTTAATCTAATAACAAGAGTTCGAAGAGTTGTTAAGGAGTTAAGGACAAGTTGAGGAGATGAATTAAGAGAAAATAATAATAGAAAAAAAATAAAAAAAAAAGAAATAGAAAAGGGCAAGTAGGAATGTAAGTAAAGTTGTCAATGAGAGTAAAAACTAGGAGCGGTTATAAAAACATATTAAACTTTTCTTGAAAAGCAGTGCATTGCTTATAGTCCTATGCTGTCAGCCTAGTTGTTCATTCCATGACATCGGAATAACTCAGATTATACCCAACCAATGGTAATGTAACCTTGTCTAACTAGTCACATTACCCTTAAACAGTCATCCTACCAGCAGCTCCTTGCAGCAGGGCGGGCGTTGAGCGCCCATATATGCTGTGTTTGCTGGAGGAAGATTATTTGTCAAAAGCTAACAATCTGCTCCATGTTCTAAAGAAAAAGATGGCTGCAAAGGACAAGTGGCTCCGGGCTAAATCACAAAGACCCACGAATTTTATCAAAAGAGGCCCTTTGATTTTCATGCCCTAGGGTGTGGATCCAGTTTCTCACCTATACCTGTTACCTAATGTTTGTCCGGCATGCGGCTTGTCCCCCCATAATACCAATCATCTTTTTGTCTGCTCAACCGAGCCTACTCTTCTAACACCCATATCCCTCTGGTCCACCCCTGTCGAAGCCGCTAGGTTTCTAGGACTTCCGCTAGAAGAGTTCGATGACAATACTGGGTAAGGTGCTGATTACCTAGCGAGGGCTAAGTAGCGCTACAACAACCACAACAACATGCAGAATTTCAGGATATATTTTAGGCTGAGTTGGAAGCTTTGATCAGTGAACTCCTCTTCTTTCCACTCATTTCTGGAAAGGGAGACAACGTTAAAGTTTGTGTGAATACCTGACCTGGGACAGATGTTTTAACAACTAAAACACTCACCCAAGGTCCTTGGCCGGCGCTTTTATTTCAATTCAAATTGTATAGATCAAGTGTGATATTCAAGTTTGATAGATCAAGTTGGACACATACACATCAAGTTTGATGAAGGAAACCCGTTGAAAAGAAGAGTGCAGCTATATGAGTTATTGAATGGAGAAACACGTAGGTGGGAAGAAGATGCAAGGTCACATGAATTTTCCTCGGTCCACCAAGTTTTTCATATTGTTCTTAAGAAATTGATGTACATTTTTTGGTAATACTTTCCAACGAAGCTCTAAGCAACTTTAATCATAAGTCTATATTAATTAAAATTTAAAACAAAATGATTAATCTTATTATTTATTGCCAAATCACTACCATAATTATTATTTAATTTAATTTAGTTTAACTTATCTTATCTTGGAATTTTTACGCTGTACCGACTAGCACTTTAATATAATTTCTTCTAATTGGTGTCCCAAGAAAACACTCAAATAAATAAATACAAATACAAATACAACGTCAAGTGTTAAAACAAGTCCAAAAATCTCGAGAGAGTTATTCATAGTTATTGCCGCAATACAAATTCAAGAGTTAGGTAACTCCTCAGTAAATTCACTGTACAGCACTGGAAAATAAAATAAACGAATCAACTTGGATAGCTGATTGGAACGCGACTATAATTCAAAAATGCCCGGCCACAGCGAATTAAAAAAATGCAAAAGCATGCGCGCACTGAGAGGATAACGAACAAACCGTATATGAAATCAGCTGTTTGTCGACGTAAAAATTTGGAAATGAAAATTTGTGGAAATTATTTGTAAACAATCCCTGTGGAAATGGACCGTAACAAGCGCGATCTGGAGTCTTTGGTGTCCTCCCAAAAGGAACAATTAGTTAGATATGAGAAACGTTTGAAAGGTATGTATGGAAATATAATATTGAGTTACTTCGTAGATTAAATGCCTTGACGATTTTCTTAACAGATGTTATCACCGCATATAAAGGCTTACTCAAAGAAAAAGAGGCACTCGAATCCAGCTTGGCCGCCCTAACCGCGTCAAACGATAAAGTAAATGAAAGTTCTAAGTCTACAAATACCATAGAAAGAACAGATGGTGCATCAAACATAACTGAAAATACGTTTATTCCCGATGCAACAACAGCTACTGAGCTTGTTGGAGGAGATAAAATACTGCAATCACAAATTATGACATTAATGAACTCACTTGCAACATTATCGGCAGAAAAGTCTCGAATGGAAGCATCATTTCAAGCGGACAAAAAACAATTACGCTCGCAGCTACAACAAAAAGATGAAGCAATAGCAGAGCTAAAGAAAACCATTAATGAAAATGAAGATAAGGCCAAATCACATCTGGAAGAAATGAAATCGAAATGGATAATAGAATGCCAAGAACGTGAAAAAGAAACAAACAATCAAATGGTTATGATACGTGAATTACAAAAGCTGTATGCAGACGAACGTCACCTCAAAGAAAATATCGAAATGCAGCTTAATAATTTCAAAACTCAATTCGCCAACAACGAAACAGAAAATTTACGTTTACGTGACCTACAAGCGCAGGTAAAAGAAGCCAAAACGCAATTAAGGCAAATGAAAGCAATTAGTAGCGACAAACAGCAATCAGAGAAAGATACCGAGAGTGCGTCAGATAATATTATTGTCCTAAAACATTTACAACAACAGATGCAACAATTGAAGGAACAACACGCCATAGCTATTAAAAATGAGCAGCGACGGGTACTAAATGCAGAAGAAGAAAGTAGGCGGCAAGCTGCTTTACACGAAGATCGTGTGGCAAATTTAGAAGCACGTTTGGCAGAGCTTAGTAGTACAGTTGGAAATTATGATAGATTGCGACACCAAGATCAGGAAAGCATACAAATATTACGTAAAAAGTTGCATGAACTAGAACGTAACTCTGATACAATAACGAAATTGGCGGCATACAATGATAACGAAAATGAACAGTATCGAAAAAAATTGTCGAGTAATTCCAATCATGATATTTCATCCGTAGTTGATGAAGTATTACATTTGAAAAAATTGCTTGTAGCCGAAAATTCCCGCAGCAAAAATCCCATCGATTTAAGTAAAATATTTTCTGTAGGTGCAGATCACGCTAAATGCAGTGAAGAATTAGAACGTTTGGTACAGCAATATGAAGATTGTAAGGTTGAGCTATTGCAACAACAAGAGCGTTCACAGATACAAAAGTCTCACATAAACACTTTACAAGAAAAGGTGAAAGTCCTCAATCGCAATATAGACGAACAAGAATTAGAATTAAAAAATCATGCGGAAAAATTACGTAGTGCTTTAAAAGATGAACGCGCGAAGTGGAAGGGAAAAATTGATGAATTAGAGAATGAGACACGTTGCAAAGTTGTTGATTTGGAACAGCAATTGCAAAAGCAAAGACAACGTTCATTGCAATTACTAGATGAGAAGGAGCAAGAGATAAAAACATTACAAACATCATTCGAAGTTTTTCATACTGCCACTCTACCGTGTGCAGCAGTTAATACACAGGTCGAACAGAATATGCCAATATCGTCAGCATCTGATGCAGAAAGTAACGATGGAAATGTGGCAATGCAAATGCCTCAGAAGGCTGCGATTAAACCCAAAAAGATGTCAATTGGCGGAGATTGTCATATGTTGCATTATGCCAATGAAATTGCTCGTAAGGATATCGAAATTGCGGCATTGCGAAAAGCAAAATATGCTGCCGAAACTTCATTGCGGAAGGCTATACAGGAGAAGGTGAATGCACAGGAGGACCTATGCGATAAAATTGCGACCCTGGAAGAACAAGTCGACAGGTTTGTTAATTACATAAGCACATATTCAGTATTTGAAGTGAAGCTCCTGAGGAGCTCTGATTTCGCCTGAGTTTGCTCATAAATCAAGATTCTTACTAACATCCTAGCGTTTAAAGACATTTTCAGATTTTATTTGGTAAGTGACAGTCCTTGGTCGGCTATCAATCAGGGTCTAATTAACCATGTAGACTTTACACTTCTTGATAACTGATCAATTTTCAAACGATGTTCTGGTTGTAACCGAAGGTTTGGGAGAGTATTATGGTTATTTGGCCCTTTGGCAATGAATGCGGTATCGCTAGTCTATTTAATTAAACCTTCGGACGGATTTCTAAGAATACCTAAGAGCCAGTAATAGAATAGTCGGCTTTAGCTTAACACATCCTCTCAGCTAAAGCTATTGTTTTGTTGTTTTTAAAGCTCTTGCGTCAATGGCGGTTGCGAAATTCGCCCAGTGGATTACTTGGCTACTTGTTCTCAACCGGTTCATACGGCTTCAATTTGGCGAGTTATCGATATCCGATACTTCAGAATGTCGTCCAACGTTTATTTAAACATCACCGAACGTGATACGAAGCGCTGAGAGTGTCTTTTTACGGAGACCGATTAGGAACTTTATTAGAGGGTAGATAGAAACTAATTGCATTTAAAGAACATAAAGAAATAATCACCCCTATTGCGAGTGTCGAACACGAATAGATAATCGACTACTAAGCGATTAGCGATCATCGAGCAATTGCGAGTGTCGACCCGATAGATCAATGAGCGACTGTGAATGCTCAATTGATCATCTTTCTACCCCATTTTTGCGGTCGTTGGCGTGTCGATTGATTTGAAAAGTGATAATAAAACGAAAAAAAAGGAAATTATTGCCAAAAAATTAGAAAAAAAAAAATTAAAAGCGTGCAGTTTTTGTTCGATCAAGTTACACAATACCAAAATAAAATGCGATCGACTCAAACGAAAAATTTCTATTCTACTACAAATCGACACTCGTAATAGGGGTGAATAAGTTAACCTTTATCTACATACATATAAAGTTTTACTCCTTTTACAATGTTCTTTCCTTGTTGTTGTTGTCGTTGTAACACTACTTTGCCCTGCCTAGGTAGTCAGTATCAACCTTACCCAATATTGTCATCGAACTCTTCTAACGGAAGTCCTAGAAACCTAGCGGCTTCAACAGGGGAGGACCAGAGGGATATGGGTGTTAGAAGAGTAGGCTCGGATGAGCAGACAAAAATATGGTTAGTAGTATGGGGGGACAAGCCGCATGCCGGACAAACATTAGGCAAGTCGGGGTTCAGTCTGGATAGGTAAGAGTTTAACTTATTACAATATCCAGACCGGAGTTGGGCTAGCATCACCCTAGTCTCCCTAGGCAGCTCGCGCTCCTCTTCGGCAACGGGTGGTGTTGTTGCCTGAAGAACGGCGTTCACCGGGAGAGAGCCAACATAGGAATTTACCGAATTTGTGTGGATGAGGGGGAGGGCCTGCCGGTGCACCTTAGGATCAAACGGCGTGGAAATCAGGTGCCGGATCTCATCGTAGTGTTTGCGTAGATGGCTCCTTATGCTCCTGGGGGGCGGATCCTCGTTGATCAGGCGTCCGTTCGGATGCTGCGGTTTGCAACAGTTGAACAGGAATTGCCTGGTCAACTTCTCGCTATGCTCTTTAACGGCGAGCATTTTCGCTTCATTATGTAAGTGATGCTCAGGAGACATAAGAAGACACCCAGTGGCGGTACGAAGGGCGGTGTTTTGGCAGACCTGTAGCCTCGTCCAGTGTGTGTCAGCTAGCCCCGGCGACCATATAGGCGTCGCGTAGCTCAGTACCGGCTGGCCAATTGCTTTATATGTAGCTAGTAACGTTTCTTTGTCTTTACCCCAAGTGCTGCCAGCTAGGGACTTGAGGATTTTGTTACGGCTTTGGACTTTATTGGCAATTGCGGTTACATGAGCGCCGTATTTGAACATGTTATCAAACGTCAGCCCTAAGATTTTGGGGTGTGAGACAGTTGGTAGCTTGACACTATCAACGTAGACGACTAATTCCATGTTCACTTGCGTTGTCCACGTCGTAAATAGGGTGGCCGAGGACTTATTCGGTGACAATGCCAGGTTTCTCCCGGCGAAGAATTCGGACACGGCTGAGAGGTATGAGTTAATTCGAGAGCAGAGTTCTTCTACGGAGGGGCCTGTTGCCAGAATCGTACAATCGTCGGCGTAAGAGACGATCGAGACACCCTCTGGTGGGGGGGGGAGTTTCGATATATAATAGTTGAACAGGAACGGGGATAGGACACCACCCTGTGGCACCCCTTGTTTAACTATTCTGGGTTTTGATCTTGCGCCTCTGAACTCAACCGACGATTGACGACCACTCAAATAGTTGGCAGTCCAACGTTTAAGACAGGGAGGAAGGGACGAATCTTCAAGGTCTTTCATTAGTTGCGCATGGTTGACCGTATCAAAAGCTTTGGCCAAGTCAAGCGCAACTAGCACTGTCCTGTGGTTTGGACGCTTTTGGTTTAGTCCGTCCCCTATCTGAGTGGTTATGGCGTTCAGCGCGGTGGTGGTGCTGTGATTTTTGCGAAATCCATGCTGATGTTCGGCGAGCCGCAGGTTTGCGGTGAAGTACGGCAACAAGGTGGCTTCCAACACTTTCACTACTGGCGAGAGGAGAGATATCGGGCGATATGACTCCCCTACGGCAGCTGGCTTGCCAGGCTTTAGTAGTGGGACCACCTTTGCTTGTTTCCATCTTTCAGGAATAACAAAGGTGGAAAGGGAAAGGTTGAAAATTTGTGTGAGGTATCTTATGCCTTCGTCGCCGAGGTGTTTCAGCATCAGCATGGAAATGCCATCGGGGCCGATATATTTGGTGTTCTTGGATCTCCGAATAGCCTCATGAACTTCTGTTGTGCAGATGGCAATGGGCGCATCGCTGTTTTTGTGTTTGTGCGCTTCCCTGGTGGCTCGGCGAATATCTTTGTTCAACGTAGGATACATTACAAATTGTCGGCAGAAGGCGCTCGCGCATCTTTTTGGCTTCGACTGAACCTTATCACCGAAGGCGATGGATATTTTGTCGTTAGGTTTAGTCGGGTTGGACAAAGATTTCACCGTCGACCATAATTTGCCAACTCCAGCCGAGAGGTTGCAAGACCTTAGGTGCTCTTCCCACTTAGCGCGTATGTGTTGGTCTACTAAGCGTCTGATTTCCGCATTGAGATCCCTTATTTGAGGATCCGTAGGGTCAAGGCGTCTAATATGGTCCCGTTCATTTGCCAGGGCCGCTGCCTCTGCGGGGAAGAATGGACGCACTTCCTTTATTCTACCTGACGGAATGTGTTGATGGGAGGCTGAAATTAGGGCCAAACGAAACGCCTTTTCCCCTTCTCGTACGTCAGACGGGGTAGGAAGAGCAGCGAAGGCGCTCTCTGTGGTGTTGAGAAAACCCTCCCAGTCGGCTTTATTGAAGTTAGTGTAAGTGCGTTTCTCAGCGGTGACAAAGTCGGTGGGGCGATCGATAGAGAGCACTATAGGTAGGTGGTCTGAAGCAAGCGTCAGCATCGGTCGCCAATCAACGCAGTTTATTAGACCAGCGCTGACTATGGTGATGTCTGGCGAGCTAGAGCAGTTTACCGCCACTCTAGTGGGGGCATCCCCATTTACCGTGCAGAACGTCGAATCATCTATTTGGTCAGCCAGCTCCTGTCCCCTACCATCGCGGATGACGCGGTTCTCGCCCCTGAGTAACGCACGAATGTCAGGGTGGTAATCCCTGGGACAACAGGTGGCAGGAGGTACGTAAATGTTTATGATTTCAAGGTTGACATCGCCTGACCGGACAACCATTCCTTGACGTTCTAAGGTGGTGTCCCTCGGGTCGATGTCAGGCTCAAATAGACGATACTGCACAGATTGATGCGTGATGAATGCCAGACCACCCCCAAGCCCTCTCGCACGGTCACAACGGTGTACATTGTACCCGTTGCAGGTCAAAAGAGACGACCTTCCACCTAACTTTGTCTCCTGAATCGCCGCGATCTTGATGTTCAGTCGCTTCATTAAATTTGTCACTTCAACAATTTTGCCGGTTAGGCCGTTGCAATTAAATTGCAGGATACCGAAATGTGTAGGGGGAGCAGAGTTGACGCTGGGGGTCAAGGACTGGTGCGTAGGCCTAGGTGGTAATAGGCTGGGTCGCGCACTACGGCGCAATCTTGAAGTCGTAGGAATCGCGTTACCAGAAGGTAGAGGCGAGTCGGACGACGTTGAAGGTTGCGTAGCTCGACAGCATATGAGCAGGTGACACAGGCCAAGGCAGTTATTGCACTTGACTGATGCCAACGGCGTATATAATCTTAACCGACAAACAGTGCACGTAGTATAAGGGACCAGGAGCTGATGGTTGTGGCTTATACTCGTGCTTCGCTAAATTAAATTAATTTTTGTTTTCTGGGTTGAGGATGTTTCAGCGAAAAATAAACAGTTTTTAATCTTTTGTCCTGTGCCTCAACTTCCGCGATTTTTTTGAATTTGAAATTCGTAGGAGAAAAAAAATAAAAAAATATGATTTTCTTTTACAATACCGGCCGGAACAGCTCTAACCCACGAAACAATTAATCGCAATCTAGCCAAATTTGAATTTTTAACCAATTTATTTTTATTTTATATTAGATTGGAGCGTTGCAAGACACGTGAAGGAGCTAATCTTGAGTACTTGAAAAACGTTATTATTAGTTACATTGTAACACGTGATCCAGATGGTAAACGTCATATGCTGAATGCCATTAGCGCTGTACTTCAGTTAACAAATACTGAGATAGAAACAATTAATAACGCATTTCAGAAAAAGTAAGAACTAATAACTGGTTTAATTTAATCCAACAGTATAAATATTTGATCTATTGCATTAAAGTAAAAGGTAAAATGTATCTACGAGTATCAAAACTCATAATCATTTACCATTTTGTAGGTATTAGTAGTGTTATTTGGGTAGTCGTCCTGGGAACAACTAATTGAATAAGTTTAACTCATCCTTTTCACATCTTATCTGGCTACTATGAAACTACTTTATCTAAGAAGGAAAGCAACAGTTTTTCTTCGAATGATTTTTGGTATTAACGATATACTACACGTGCTAGTGAAATCCACTGACGGGGAATTTAACGAGATGATCTTTTACTACAGCTGGAAATATTGAAAAGAATTTGAAACGATGCCCCATTTGTGCAGGATCTGTGAGCATTTTATATCCACTCTTAATGGTTTCTTGATTTTCAGGCAAAGCATTTGTAAGTAATTGCTAAAAAGAAAACACGTATTGTATTAAAATGACTCGATATTTAGAAAACGTTTTTGAAATAAATTACCTTCAGACGCGCCTCTCCTTGCATTTTATTTAAAAAGCTGCCCTGCTCTATTGGACCAAAGCACAGTACTTTGCCATGCTGTTCCGCAATACGCTTTAGTTGTCCAAAGTCTACATCTGCGGTGAGATCTGCTGTACCTGGTGCTCGCAAGGGATCATGCAATTGGTGATTTTTGAATGCCTAAACAAATTTTTATGGATATTTATTATTGTATTTAAACTACTTGTATACTTACCCTAAATGTATCACCTTTTTCACCAAAGTGTCCATAATCCATTATTAAACCTATACCCCCATCGATTTCAATGCGTTTCGCCATCATACTCAGTATCCGATCGCTTTCTAAAGAGCACTCTACACAATCTCTTGTCTCATCATCAGTTGGCTGATACAATTGTGATACGGGCGTTTGCGCTTGTGAGATAATATAACGAAAATCAAGTTCATCAGGATCTGCTCCTTTTTTATTGTGATTTACATCAATTAAAACTTCTCTCCACAATTTCCCATCGTGTTGAAGTTTATGAACTGGCAAGGCGTCGAAAAACTCATGTGCCAATATTATTGAGAACGCACGTGGTACATCTTCCAACTGCTTGTGCCAATATACTTTTATACCACTGGCTGTTTTACCAGTTTGGTAGTAAGGCGAATTTTGATCTGTTACCTCATCAGTGGTAAAACATATACGCTGACCCTGCGCTTTACTCAGATATGGGCTTATCTCAACCATATGCATAGAAAATTGCCCGGAAAGTTTAAATTGCGTTAGAACCTTAAGAATATCTCGGGCTAGAGTACCACGACCTGGTCCGAGTTCGACAATTTGGAAAGGCGTTGGACTGCCCAGCTTGCGCCACTCACTTAACACCCAAATGGCTACTAGCTATACAAAGATGTAAAATTTGCATTTACATAGTTCCTGAAATACATCTACAATCTACATACCTCTCCAAAAATTTGACAAATTTCCGGTGATGTGATAAAATCTCCTTCGCGCCCAAAAACGTCACGTTGCATATAATAGCCACTATTTGGATTTGTTAGTACCTCACGCATATATTCGGCAATAGTTATGGGACCTGTCGCAAGTATTTTCGCCTTTAAATGTGTCGTTAAATCATTTGGTCCTCCGATATCCTTTGGATTGCCTTCCACCTGTGGCGTCGTCAATTTACGTGCAGAGTTTTTCAGATTTGGGCGGTTCACTGCTTTATAACTGCAGTTTCTATAAAATTGCAAGTGCGGAGCAAGTCCACGAAGAATAGCTTTTGGCGTAGTTGTATGCATCTTTTGTTTTTCATTAAATAAATCTATTCAAAAGACAGTTGAATTATTCAAAACATCATCGAAAAATTCGCTGTTACAAAACATTTATTTTTATTTCTGACAAAATTGTTATTAAAAAAATCGCCATGATCCAATAATAAGCGGTCTTTACATGGTCATTTTTGTATGCAAACTTAGCATGATTCAAAAAAACTAGTTTTCGTTTAAACGGTCGAACATGCAATAGTCGCGTTCCAGTTAAGCAGAAACCCAGACCAGTATGAAATTTTGCATGTAAATGCAACAACAACGCTGTGATCTTAAATATTTTTCTGGGTCAATTTCGGATCCGTAGTAGTCGATTTTTTGACAACCAACCCTTATTTGCTTAGGCTGTGTGCCAATCGGTTGAAAATTGCAAAATTTTGACAGTCCGGCTGTGTGCCAATCGGTTGAAAATAGCAAAAGTTTGACAGTCCAGGAGAAAATTCTGACATTTATTGTGGTGAATACGAATGTCACAATTTTGACAACTGTGAATGTGTACACATACATTGAAAAATTGGTATTTATATCTGACAATTGCAAATAAAACCGCCAAAAATATTAATATTATTATAAAAATATGACAGAAAAAAGAAGGAAGACATCATATGTAACATGTAAGTTATATTGTTTACATCTACATCTGCATTGTATTAATTTTCTGTTTATTTAAAGGGAATCATGCAGAAAGGCTTCTGTTAATTAAAAGACGCAAGGAGGAAGAGGCACTCTTCAGGGCAAAAACGCCAATTCCAACGAAGGCTGGAAGTAAGTAGATGATTAAAAGTATAATCATTATAATAAGGGTCTATGAAATAACTCCCACGAAATAAGTCCCACTTTTAAAAACGAAATAAGTCCCACCATTTTGAAAGTGGGAGTTATTTCGTTTTTAAAAGTAGGACTTATTTCGTCAATTGGTGGGACTTATTTCGTTACGCGTTTTTATTTTAAGTGGAACTTATTTCGTTTTGAATGGGAATAAATTCGTTTTGTAAAGTGGGAGTTATTTCAAACCCCTAAATTTATATTTTGAGATCAATGGATGCAAAAGGTACAATATTCTCTTTTACAGAATATTTACAAAAAGATGTTATGATTTCATTATTACAGATCGGGCCACATAACTTTTCAGTTTTCGATTCTGAAATCCGCACTACGTCTGCAATAGAAGCTTACAATAGCGTCATAGGAAAAAGCATTCCAAAGAAGGCTACTTTTTATAGCATTTTTTTCTTATGCAAAAAATTAGACATTTCGTAAAAGGAACCACCATAATTTTTTGTCCTTATCTCTCATGGCGCTCCTTTTTTTGTTATTAATTACTTTATGCTGACTATAATAAAAAACCTTTAACGAAATGTGTACAAATAGGTACCGAACTTAACTACTGAAAAAACATTATTAAAAAAAATTGTTGACTTAATTAGCCCCATGGGCTAGGGAAAATTGTGACATTCGTATTCACCACAATAAATGTCAGAATTTTCTCCCGGACTGTCAAAATTTTGCTATTTTCAACCGATTGGCACACAGCCTAAATGCTAAAATGCGAAGAAAGTGCATTTTGCTTATTGGGTATTTCACTGTGGAATTCAACTAATATCGATTATTATTATCTTCTTCAGACATATCCACATCTCTATTTTATGTGCGGGAACTAAAAGTGAAAAATTTAATAATTTTAATTAAAAAAAAATAAAAAGCGCATTACAAAATAATAATAAATAGAAAAATCGGAAACTGAGAACTTAAGGAGTACTTTTGCAGTGGTTTCGTGTATTTTAAATCAAATATATATGTTAAAACAGAATCCATTGCGAAAGTTGCTTCATACAAATTTTACCAGCGCTTGAAGAAAAATAGCCGCATGTAGAAAGCGAGGTGCAATTATTTGGGCTAGTTCTGAAATAACCAATGTGACCAATCCAATTTATTTGAAAAATCAATTGCAAAAGTTGGATTCCATCAGGTTGGGTGTTTCTTAGAGCAGCCTTAAGTCGACAACAAATAAATTAAACGTAGCAAACTAAAAATAAAGTATTTAAGAATAAGAATAATTATCAGTAATGTCCAGCGACAGTGAAAATGAGCAGCATTCAACTGTGTTGCCACAACCTAACAAAAAGGCTCGGTTCGATGAACAAACCTTGCAGGAGGAAGCGAGCGCGATGAAAGAACGGGGATTTTCGCTGAGCGCAATTGAGGAAATGAAAATACGGGTGGAGGAAGGGAAACAAAGCTGTGCACGCGGTGAGCGATTGCGGCAATTTCAAGTATTAGATGAAGTGCAAGGCTCCGGCACAGAAGATTCAGGTAAGAAAAATACGATTTGGTTGTATTTCTTATATGAAAGCTGCGTACCTCCCAGATCCTTTTATTATCAATCCTTTAGCCTTGCTCAATTAATGCAATTCAGTTTTTCTATGAAGCCGCCACTTTTTTCGCTGGTGTTCACGCACGGACCCATCTCTAAAACTATCTCGATTTTTGATCATTTGCATATAAAAACCTAGTAGATTATCAAAGAAAAAATTACAAAAAGTTGTAGTCAAAGATAGCAACGATAAGAACTAAAGTATCCACGACAGGTTATTTGTTGCTGGAATTTGTAGAAACTGTTGAGATTAAAAAATATATACATAACTACTGCATATGTGTAGGAGCTTTATAACAAGTTGTAATTTGATGCATCATTTGTAGTTTGCTTTCCATGAAATATGAGTATGAAACTAACTACTCAACATAGATCGACCGATCGATAATCTGCGTCCTTCATTTATTTGGGGCAATCATTAAATGAAAGAATAAAGTTGCACGCAATATACAATTGTTTACATTCGAGTGAATTTATAGAGTAATATGTTTAAAAGTAAAAAACCTTAGGAATTTTTTATATTAAATATGCTCACGATAGCAAATTTACGAGGTCTTACGAAGGGAAGTGTGTGTGGCAAAGGTAAGATTAGAGTCGGGCTTTTTAAGAATGAAACACAATTGTAAAATAATAAAAGTTACATAATATCGTACTGTTGTTGTTTTTAAAACAGCACTTCCATAACCATTGTAGCAATTGAAATTGTTTTAGTGTCTAGGCAAGCTAAGCCAGGGTGGCTCAGGCCTCTCTGAAAATTCCTTTCCAAAGCCGCTGGAGGTAGTGCTTTAGTCTTAGCCGCTAAGGATATGATGCCTCCCATCTTCTCCTTAAAATTCTTTTATTCGATATGTCATATCGTGTAAAAACCCCGGATTTGAAAGTCTGATATTTCGCACGGTAGGTAAGCCATTACTCACTATATCACGGTGGTAGGCTTCCGGGAACAATCTCATAAAATATTTGCAGTTCTACTTGACGTCTGTTTTTTAACTCTTTCATATACATATTTATGTATCTATGTCCATATGTACGTTTACATCAGATATTGGTAGTGAAAATGGTGATACAAACCCAGATCAAGGTGATGGTGATGGCGATGATTCCTCGGATTTGGATATAGACGATAATGAAATTGAAAATTTACTTAACGAGAATTTACCTGACGATTTGAAAGAACCGAAAAAGCCAAAATATGAGGAACGCTTCAAAACCGTATTGGAAGGTTTGTCCTTAAAAATGTGATACCATATTTAAACACAAAAAATTATTTTGTTCATTTGCTTCAGAAAAGGGTCACAACCATTTTGAAGTGTTGCCGGAAGGTTGGGTACAAGTGACACACAACAGCGGCATGCCACTTTTTCTTCATAAGCAATCACGTGTCGTTTCAGCATCCAGGCCGTACTTTCTTGGACATGGTAGTGTGAGGGTAAGTTGGCGTCGAGTAATTTTGTTAGTAATTCATACACATCGACGACTAAGTGAAGATCGTCCAATTTGTTGTTGTTGTTGTTGTTGTAGCGCTACTTAGCCCTACCTAGGGAGTCAGTATCCTACCCAGTAGTATCATCAAACTCTTCTAACGGAAGTCCTAGAAACCTAGCGGCTTCGACAGGGGCGGACCAGAGGGATATGGGTGTTAGAAGAGTAGGCTCAGCTGAGCAGACGAAAAGGTGGTTAGTATTATGGGAGGACAAGCCACATGACGGACAATATTTTTTAAAAAAGCCATATTTCACAATATGTTTGAAGAACGCCATATCTTCGAATTTTTTTAAATAACACATACGTTTACTATAAGCATGCCGGAAACTTACTTTGGCAAGCTTTTTGTTTGGAGAACGTTTACTATAATCATTGTAACACGTTTGGAAAAAATTGTCGACTCAGCGAAATCTATCCCTTTTTAAATAATAAGAATTGAGACTTGGAAAACAATTTTTAATAAACGTTTTATGCAGCGTACAGTAAGGGTTTGTTGAAACCTGATTGATAAAACTAAAATTTGGGCGACAACAGTGAAAACGGGTCAATAGCCTAACGAATATGTTGTGGGACTTTGCCTCGAAGGTTACTGGTTCGAATCCCATCAGCTTCCTTAACTTTTTATTTTAAATCAATCATTGCAATGAAAAAACCATTCCGCTGTTGAAATATTAAATTTTTAAAAATGATTTCTGAAAGTATTGAAAAAGGGTCGTATTTTTTAATTCAAGAAAATTTAAGTTTTGATAATGGTTTCTGAAATTGTTTTCAAAAGTCGTGATAATTAAAAAAAATTGATCGCCTTGCTTTGAAATAAAAAAAAAATTTTGGTTTTGAAAATTTTTTCTCAAAAATATTTTTTTAAAAATAACGCAAAGGTTAAAATGGTTTCTGAAAATATTCAAATTTTCGAAAATTGAAATTGTTTAGAAAAGTTCCAATTTTCTTAAATTCAAGAAAATTAAACAATTCAAGTTTTAAAAATAGTTTCTGAAAATTTTGAAATTTTCAGTAAAAGTTTAAAAAGGTCATGCTTCTGATAGGTTCAAAAAAATTTAAGTTTTAAAAAGTTGTTTTTAAAAACATAGCAATTTTCAAAAGCTATGTATTTAAAAAAAACTGCAATTAGTTTTTGAAAATATTGAAAGTTTCAAAAATGGCGAATTTTCATACGTCTTTCAAATGCAATAAAATTAAGTTTTGAAAATATATATGTCGCGATATACAACAGTTATATCATTAACCTCCTAGGAGATTTTTGCGCCGAGCTGCTCTTCCAATTTGTGGTGTGCCGCTTTGAAATTTTTTCCTACAAATTGGCGGGACCTACCGTTTTTCGCCGACTCCGAAAGGCATCTACAAAGCCGAATTTTTGCTGAGAAGCCTTTCATGGCAGAAATACACTCGGAGAGTTTGCCAAACCACTGCCGAGGGGTGACCCCGTTTTGAAAAAACTTTTTCAAACCACTTTTTGATGTAACCTGTACCAGGTCTCGAACCCGGACCTTCGGTGTGGTAGGCCGGCAACACTACCTCCACACCACGGTGGCCGCCAAGTTTTGCAAATATTTTCTACTATTAAAATTGTGTAGTATTTTTTTTTTAATTCTGGAAACCTCAAAACAGTTCACTCTGAAACTTCTATTAATCAAATTACTTCTTAGCTAAGAAAAACTTAGATAACTCTTTCTTCAAACAGCAATTTTGAAAAATAAATGTTTCTGTAAAGATTTTTTAAAATAAAAGTTATGCCATTTTTTTTAACTTTTCTCGAATACTTGTTGATTCAATTTTTTTTTGTATTATCAAATATTTTCACTTCGAAATGATTTTGTATCATTCTAAATGCCTTATCCATAACCAAAATGCTCGGTTTTACAGCCAATTTCTTGTCAATTTCCCACTGTACGCTATTTGCAAACTTTCATTGGCTCACCACATCACTCATGTGCTTGAAGTATTTTTTTTTTTTTAAACTATGTTTTATAATAAATTTTCATATGGTGCGAGAGGAGATAAAGGACCATGTCACCCGTTTCGAAAAACTTTTTCAAATCACTTTTCATGTTGCCTGTAGCGGAGTTCCTTCTGCGTGGTAGGCTATCTGCACTACCGTCACACCACGATGCCCATATAACAAAATCTATATAAATGAAGTATGTAAATTTCAAACATTAGTTTTGAAAACTGACAAATTTTTCACCTCGCTGAGAGTTCACCTCAAGTTAATTCTTCAAGGCTACCATACCATTGGAAAAACATATCCAAACGATTGTGAAATTTCTTAGTTACAAACTTGATTGCAAAACATTGACTTTAACCTTTGGAAAATATTGTTTAATAAACTAGCTTACTTCCTTAAAGTTAGCTCAGTTCCCTACAGGGTATGGATTTCGTAGCACAACAATTTAACAATGTTATCGTATAGTGCTGTTGTTGCTATTGACATGGTTTCGCACTTTCTAAAGGGCACGATCACTCTGAAAATTGTCATCAGGCTCTTCTAGCGTTAGAAGATCTCTATTAATGTTACAAGATTAGGTGCAATTGAAAACAAAAAAACGATGTTTAGTATCAGGAGGGGTTATACCACAAGCAGGACAAGTGCTTGCTACTGTGGGTGGTGGTGATCCGGAGATAATTATCGAGTTTCACATCATTACATTAATGCATATTAGTCGCCTCTAACACCGGTATGCCTACCTCGGGCATGTTCTAAACCCACTTGCAAGTACCATTTATTTGCAAGAATAATCCTTTTTTTATTTCTATGCTGACATTATTGTCAGGGTTAATGCTGAATCCCAGGTAAACGAACCCTTTCCTATCTCGTAGCCCAGTTCATGTAACCACTATTTTGGCGTGCATGTAAACTCTTGGATTGACTGCCTTTTTCGGATATGAAATGAATCGTAATCCAAAATTTTTATGATTACAATTACTGTAATGGTAATCATAAAACTTTACGATTACTGTCATTGTAATCATAAAAACTTTACGATCAGGTTCCGCCAATAAATTTGGGTTGTCAGCCAATTAAAGAACAAAGAAAAAACAACTTATTGAATCTATCATAATACAGTAATATCCAATTTTATATTTTCTCAGAAACATGCCATACCATTAGGCGCTATACCGTGCTTAAATTATAGACGTGCATTAGAGGAGGAGGAAACTGAACGTTTAACCCGAACGACAACAAAAGAAGTATCCAAAGATGCAGACCCCACTCCTGACGCAAATATGCCTAGTAACCAACCAGAATGTCCTATTACTGGGGTTAGTCGGAGCGCAGAACCTGTAACTACTACAGACGCAATTCAATCTCCACAAATTTCATCTTTGACCAATGGCTCTATAGAGCATGGCGAAATGATGGATACAAGTTCTGACAAAATAACCCCAACTATATCGAGTGCAGCAACACAATCGACTCTAACAGCAGGTACAACGACATTAACCCCAACAGCAACCGAAACATCTACAACAAAACCTTCAACTGATTTGATCAATAATGCAGCGCTGCTGAAGAGTTTAGTGCCACCAGCAAAAATTGTAACTGTAACCGAAAATACACAAAAAGAGTCATTAACACCAGACGATTTGAATAAGTATTGTGCAAAATTGTTTAAATTTAAAGTCATACGTGTTCTGCGTTTTCGCTCATGGAATGCACGACGGAAGTTTACAAAAAATCGTAAACACATTAAGAATTTACAACGCCCAACACTGCCTGATGGCACGAAGCTTATAAAATTTCCAATATTAGCCCCAAATGGCGAAGCAAATGCGAATATACGTGGTCGCAAGGAATGGATAATGAATCCCAATGGCAAGAGTTATGTCTGCATATTGCATGAGTATGTGCAGCATGCGCTTAAAAAGCAACCAACATATGAATTTAAGGAATTGGAAAATGCGGCTACACCCTATTCAGCAACTGTGTCGATAAACGAGTTGAAGTATGGTACTGGATATGGTACTAGCAAAAAGCAAGCGAAATCGGATGCTGCTCGGGAAACACTGGAGATACTCATACCGGAAATGAAGGATAAAATTACCGGTATTAAACAGGACAAAAAAGCGCCAAATAATAATCACAAAGACTTATCGGTATGTGGCAGAGCTTGTTATTTAATTATATGTAGGTTTTAATTTTTGCGTATACCAGGTATTTGATGACATAAAGATACAAGATCCTCGCGTTGCTGAATTTTGTAATAAGACAACAGAACCATCGCCTCACGCTATCCTATTGACTTGCTTACAACGTAATTTCGGGCTGGGTGATGTGCAAATTAATTATGAAATAAATCGTACAAAGAATAAAAAGAATGAATTTACAATGACTGTGGGCAAACATACGGCCAAAGTGTTATGTAAAAATAAACGCGAAGGAAAGCAGTTGGCGTCACAGGCGATATTACAGGTATGTTCATGAAAACTCGTAAATACCTCGAAAATATTGAAAAACCTTACAAAACTTATAAGGAAAATCGATAATTAAGTATTCATGGTTACGAGGCATCTACGAGTTTAAATTATTTGCACAAGTTTAATTTTAAGTATCACTTCCAGTAAGTATAGGTTGAACGGGTCACAGTTGTTGTTGTTATCAGCAGCGTTGAAGTTGTTATTTCAGTGTATCCCTGTATAATTTGTTGAAAGGGACCTGTTCACCGTTAGCCGTACTGAATTTAAAGTTAAATACTTGGATTCATATATTCTGTAATGTTATGGAATCCAATCATAAAGGCCAAACAGGGTTATATTGATATTGATAGTCCTTCGCCAGATATAAATCAGATAACATCATCTTGTGCTACTAGCGCCTTTTTCGATATGCATACCTAATTTAGGCACATTCTAACCCCATAACACGCAAGGTCAGATTAACCAGGGTAATACAGAATTAACAATATGAGGTAAAACCCATGTAGTTCCGGTACATACACCCATGAAGTGTATCAACATGTTTCGATTGAATATTTTTTTGGTTTTGTAATTTTTTGGCTGTAATAAAAAAATACACCAATCATAATTTTTGAAAGTTATAGCCGTTCTAATAATCAAAAAGCAGTTGGAATTTTTCTGATATTTTTCCGCTTCTGATGATGACTTTTCTCTCATTTTATAATTTTCAAAGATTTGGCTTGTGATGTTTTAAACATATAAATGTATGTATATATAATGTGGTTAGATACAGTATCAAACAAGTAACAATGAAGTAATAATATAAAGGTAACAAAGTTAAAAACACAAGCCAATGCCAAATATAAAAGTAAAAAAATCAGTTTTTCGTAAATATCTCACTTTTCATGGCTGAGTTACGTTCTTCGTCCATTACAAAATTGAAGATTATAAATTTCTCACAAAAGGCGGAGACGTTAGATACACACAGGAAAAAAGGTGTCAAAAGCCTCCTTCGATCCCATGTGTTCTCAATACGTTTATCGAAGAAACTGCAACAGAATCCTGAAGCAACTATCTCGCAATACTTGGGAAAGGACAAATAAACACCATTGGCAATATACCAGAAAATTTATCAGTTAGTTCTAAGCTATGTGTCGCCAATATGGTCGGTGAGACCAGCAGACAAACATTGGAAGAAATTACAGGGCAGAGTGCAGCACTCAGAACAGGACGGGATGTCTCTTTGTGATGCCAGAAGATAATTTATACAACGAGGTGAAAATTCTTGCCCATTAGGCACAACGAAATAATGTGAGAACAACAACAGAACTAGAGACCTACATAGATCCCTCAAAACCCAATTAAAAGTGAATTTGAAGTTAAATTCAGGTGCCGATCGAATCGGACCTCAGCAGCCCCATTCCCTATTACTTTAAACCACGTGTGTGATAATATATCCGAGTCCCCTACAGAAATGAAATTTAAAGTAGTGTAATTACCGCCTTAGCTGGTGCCTCATTGAGTTACCATCAACTGAGCAATCTGGAGTTACCGCCCGCCCAAGGGATGTAAGTCCATCGGCATTAACAGCATCCACAACGCCGGCTAAGATCGAACAATCCAAGAATTATTAGGTTTGTTACCGGTGTGAACACTCCTTGCCTGTATATATAATTTTATGTACGTAAATAATAATTTTATAAGTAAATAAATCGATTTCTTATTTACAGATCTTACATCCACACATAAAAACATGGGGCTCTCTATTACGTCTATATGGCAATAATTCAATTAAAACTTTTAAAGAGAAGAAGTTGGAGGAACAAGAAATCACAGTTCTGCAAAGTAAAGCCGCTATAAATCAACCAAATTATGCTATTCTAGATAAACTGAAATCAGAAATGTTAAAGTTGGCAGAAAAGAACAAATCGGTAAAGTCAATGGGTACATTTGTGCCACCAAGCGATGTTGATCTACCATCAACCTCAGGCTCGAATCTTAATAATGTGGTGCTGTAGGCGCCTTGCTTCAATACATAAGTGTATGAATGCATTCATTTACATAAAATAATTTTTCGACTGATTAAGAATTGTATGTATGTACATAGAACATGACTGAACAAATTTGTAATCAAATACTGAAGATAATTGTTAGATTAGTTTAAAGCACAAATAAACATTACATTGCGTTCTAATCTGTGGAAATACTAGCAAAATGAGAGTTTTTCTATATCATTGCATTTGAAAGGGTAGCTTTAAAAAGTAATGTATTTAGTGTAGTGAAAAACTATTAAGTTAACTTTATCAATTATATACCTTTTTAGCTTGAAATGCTACATTACAGATAGAAACGTCGTTCCATTAAGTGTTGTTGACCAAGAGGAATTCTTCGTCGGATTTCTAGGTTGACATTATTGTTGGTGTTAATGCTGTTTCTGGTTTTAAATAATGTTCCAGTGCGGTATTCTCCAGCATAAAGAAATCGCAGCCATATTTATCTGGATATTGTGAGCAGATATGTAAATGATACATGTACAAAGTTAAACAATGACTTAGCATCCATCTTTGCATGGACGAAATATTTAAATATTTCGAACTTATACATTGCTGATAAGTGGCTGAAGCTAGTGTCAGAAGTGACTAACCTTGGTTTCATATACGACAGTAACTTGTGATGACTATATGAACTCGGTGGTTAATAAAGTATACAACATCTTAAGAAACTTCTTGAATGTTCGCAATCTATATATCCGTCAATGTTAGGAGAAAGCTTGCTGTACAGTTAATTATGCCAATCATATGCTACTCTGAACTAGTATACAGTAAGCATAGTAGCGCGGTCAGATCATAAAATTTATATAGTATTTAATCATGTTACACGTTATGTGTTCGGCTTAGCCAAGTTTGACCACACATCTGAAGATAGCGTTTATTAGGTTGTAAAGTTTTTGATTACTTAAAACCCAGGAATTGTATCTTCCTATGTAGACTCATTATGCATAAGGAGCTGAACTAATTAATATTACTTTTCCCCAAGTTCCTTCGGATTGGCGATATGATTGTGCCAAGATATAAATTCTTAACCTTAGGCTATTCTTTGTGAATGCTATTCGGACTTTGAACTCTATTCCACTATCCATTTGTAGTAGTCTAAATAAAAGTAACTTCAAAACTGTTCATTATAGCCACTGCTTTCGCTATCTCCCATCTGGCAAATGAATATTATTTTTAAATTGAAATTATCTGTTATACTTAAGTATTATCTCTAATGAAGGTTAATATTATACATTTTATTCCTTTATATCTGTTTAACAATCCCATAGAAGAAGATATAAGCGCTGCACTAACGATAGAAATATCAGACGACCTGTGACGGTTTCCTAACACTCTGGTGTAGCTGCTCCATTCGCTCAACCATACCGTATACATTCTTGAGTGCATAAGACGTTTCTTATTTCCATGCGGACGTCGGCTGATTATACAACCGTGCGTTGACCTTCTAAGGTCGTATCCCTGGGCTCGATGACATCGTTCTTCTTTCATTTGGATATCACTCAACCACTGTAGTGGTCGAAGGGTCTCAGGGTCAGCAAACATGTAACATCAAAAATGGTTTGAAGAAGGTTTTTGAAATCGTTAGAAACTTCAACAACGCAAGCGGGGTCACCCTTAGTCGGCAACACTCTGAGTGTATGTACATATATCTTATATGAACTAGCATTTCAGCTAAAATTTAAACTAGAATACATATGTATGTATATAGAAATATAAATCTATGTAGTTTCTCTAAAACAATTCAAGGAAAAACAAAAACAAAAGCTACAAATACCGGCAAAGAGAGAGGTCGGCGACAATGCTACATATGCAAGAGCAAATATATAAGTAAAGCGAATTGACCCAATGGCGAATTCAATACCTGATTGAGTTTAGATTCGCCTTGGGTTCCGCAACCAGGAAGAACCCGAATTCGCCTTGGCATGGCTCGTTCATTCTGCATAGAGAAAATAGTTTTTATCCGATACCTTTTACTCGATGAAGTTAGATCGCTCACTTTACAGACGACTTTTGCAGGAAAATGAAGTTGTGTATGTCAAAATTTGTATTTGCGCCATCTTATAAGTTGTTGATTGCACAAGAATGTTTTGCGGTGTATTCAACGCTGTGGTCACAACTGTAATCTAAATGACCATGGGAAAAATAAAGTTTGCACAGATATTCAGATGATATTGAATGTATAACGAAAAGTCAATGCACACACAAAATGAAAATTATAGAAACGATGTAATATTTTGTAGGGAACATCCATATTCAGGACACATTCAATAAGTTACTCCGTTAAATTGTTTGTATCAATAAGAAAGCCACTCTCGTGTCATTCGGTCTAGTACTGCAACCTGTCCACCACGGGTAAATCTCCACTCAACATTCGGTAAGCGTTTTTGAAGCTACTCATACTAAATGTACTATATTCGTACGTAGTTTGGACTGGAATAGAGAAGACCCCAGATACTTTAATGAATCCACAAATTGGTGAATGATTTTGTAACGACTTTCCTCTCCATTTACAAAATGAACAAGGTCGAAGAAATTTTGTTGGTCAATACATTCTAAAGTTTTAGTTTTTATGAAAACTAGCCCAAGTCAACTGTGGTTTGCAAAGAAGCAAAGGATCTTGTGTTTGTTTGTTTAAGAAAAGTGAAGGTAGTGACTTTCCACATGCACAGTCAAATGTCAATACTTCCTGGCTGCGATTCTGCGATATTGCGCTATGAATGCGTACCCGATATATAAGTTGATCAAATCGATAGCGTTTTCGATAATGTGGTCGTGTATTCGTTCATTTTGTAAAAAGTTCATTTCTAGTAAACAGCGAACAACAATTGTTAAAATTGTGCGGCTAAATATTTGATAATTCCCATAAATTCTACAAAAAAGGAGGATTACCTTCCCACTAACAGCTTACTCTATTAATGCATGATTACAATCTGAGTTTGTCATAGCAAAAGACAATAATCTATCTAAAATCAGAAAACCATGGTTGAACAAAATAAGGCGAAATATAAAGTAGCGGCGAAGCAAAGTGCACAACACCGAAGTAAATGAATATAATAGCTAGAGCGAAGCGGCCAGCGTAACAACGAACAGCAATAGCAGTGTCATAAAATCATTGAACTATTTTATTCAAATAATTTGTAAATTAATAATGGAAATATTATTAGTTTCGTTGCATTTAGCAATTTGTATGTAATTCAAATCTCATTTATGTAAAGTTGTGAACCAAGATAGCAGAAAGGAAGAAGCTACAAAAGCTGAAACGTCAAATATCAAATTGTATGTACATATCTATTTAATTATGTACAAACGTGCATACAAAATATTTAAGTGCACGACTTGATTTGCGAATTGCGAAGGCGACAAACATTTGCCGAACAAAAGCGATTTCAAGAATTGAAATTTAAATCAAGGAAAGGCAAAAGAAAAATTCCAGAATATCGTAATTTACACGTATAGTGAATAATATTGTAGATGATGTTGTAAAACGTGTATTCGATGCTTGTGCTATTAATGAGAGACTCATTGAAAAAGTTTTGTTAATGCGAAATACAGAATTCTAGTAGGAAATTACACCCAATTGTAGTTTCAAATCACACTCAGATTTTCTGCAATTTGCTCATTCGTATATGTATATAAGTACCTATAAATACTACTAACCCATCTGAGTCCTGCTGGCCATTGCTGCTGCGGCGGCCATTTAGACTACACGTTGAGAATAGCTATCCAGCTACAAAGTCTCATAACACAATAGTGTGTAATAAGAAGGAAGGCAGTGCGGTTTGCAACCCATGGTCATCAATGTTAAATCGCAAAAACAGAGAAGGTTAAAGCAGCTGCATCGAGACCATTTTCACATTAGTGCCACTAAATACCAATAATCATGTAAGTATTATTATTGACTTTGATAACTATTTATTTTCTAATAGTACGTTTTCAAAATATTTTCTTTTAAAATGTTCCATTGGCATAAAATATACATATCTACGTAACCATATATTAACATGTGAGTAAGTACAATTATACATAAGTTCACCTAATTGTTTGCACATTTAACGCTATAATTTTGCCCACGGCTTATGAATGTACATAGATTTAGAAAGCTTGTGGAAGATCATAAGAAATTTTGGATATGCCGGCTCATCTTTGAAACATTGGTATTTTTTATGTACATATGTAAAAACAGAGATTGGTGTGGAGAAACAAGTCCCGTTTAGTATTGAGGGCAATGATTGACTTGATGTTTATACATATACAAAAGTTGCATGTTTTGTATATCAGTTATGTCTGTGTGTTAGTAGTTTGTAACGACTGTTCAAACGCCACGAGTAAATCAGATGAGCAGGTGCAGCATTGATGAATAAGGTTAACCGATAGTAGAAAAACTTCTAGCCAATTACACTAAAAGATTTTAACCTTCCCAAGGCAAGGCTTTTTTATACCCACATAGACAGCAAATGGGGTAGTGGGGTGATGGGTCCCCCTCTTGCCTCCGGAAGGTTAAGGGAGCCATAATACGTAAATACGTAATCAATTGGTTTTATTCTCTTGCTTTCTTCAATTACATAAGTACATACAAATATATAGATATCTATAAACTTCTATTTGGCCTTTGTGCTAAATAATAAGTACGGGTTGTACTTAATATTTGTTTCCGGAGTTTAATGATCGTCAAATACCTTTAGCTTTAAAGAAAGTCATAGTTGTTCGTTTGAGCATCAACCAAACACCACCCAGAAGGTTTTCAGTAGTATTATGGAAATATCCTGATGGTAGTTACTAGTTACGGTCAGGTACTACCTGGACTGTTATAAGGCCATATATTACCTACAGATCAGGGTGGATAACATAATATGTTTGACCTTTTGAAATATATTTATATGTGAATAATTTTATTTTTGAAACGGTTTTGAATAAGCAAACATTTTACTCAGAAGAAAAAAGAGCTAAATAACTTGTCCATGGTATCAAAATATGCTGGGTCTTTTATATGCTTATGTATGTGTCTCGTAAATTGTGTAAAGCTCGTATATACATTTTATTTTTCATATTTTAGCTTGCCACATGCTACACAGGTGTAATTTGTAAACAAATTTTAAATTTACTTCCCCTTCTGCCTGTATATTTATAAGGCCTAAGGAGCCTTGTGCCAAATAATTGAAAAATAAAATTTTGGATCATTTCATCGACAGACTTCTTTTAAAACCGGCCAAAAATCAAAATAAAAACATAATTCATAAAAAAATAGAAACAATCCCACAATTTCTAGAAAACGCGGATTAAAAAACTGAGCTAACCACCTTAATGTTTATGCACACTTTAATATGTGTGTTTTGTTGTTGGGTGGCTTTTTTGTCTTGCTATTCTGGTCGTCGTTCGTCTGCACATTTGCGTGATGAACGATGATAGCCTACGATGGTGAAAAACGACGATTGCCACTGCCAAAAGAAAAGATCAAAAGCAAAAAATCTTGGTTCGCTTCGTTATATTCGTTGCGTTTGTCATTTATTCATCAGACTTTTTCGTTATTCTATGTCTTGGTATTTGGTTTGGATTTGCTTTATATTTACCTTTTTATATAATTAATTTAATTACAATCCTAAAGTTAGAACAATTATATTAACTTTTATGTCTAATTACTTTGCATGCGTTTATTCATTTAGCATTGATTCTGCCGGCTTCATCAGAATTCTCATGATATCAACACTTAAATTATAATGGAAAAAAACACAGTAAGTGCTGAGGATAGCATTGATTCTATACCAGGTCCAGCGTATGAGCGAATTGTGACAACCCCGAATGAAGTATTAACGGCAGCCAATAAAAAACCTACCAATGGGAATAAAACAAATGAGCCAATAGGAAGTGACCCAGGCGTTGCGGGAATGGACCAAGGCGAAGAATGCAACGATACTGACGGCGATGAGGATGATATGGATATAGACGATGAACAAGAGGACGATGCTGAAGAAGATGAACAGCTACAGCCCGACGGTGGTGATGAAAGTTCTATCATGGCATACGATTGTAGTGAGCGTGATGATTTTAAGGAAATTGAAGAGCGTAGTACAAAACAAGAAAACACGGCCATTCAATTGCAGCGTGATTCAGCAGCTACTGTAGCGCCTGCTTCCGCTGCTACCCATGAGCAAGCGAGAGGTGCTGCAGTAACAACCAATTCGTTAGATGGTTTACCAGCGGAATCGACATTGAAAATAGCAAGTAACGAGAGTAAGAAAACAATTCTGATGAGTGCGCAAAGAGCACCTCCAGATGATGATGGAGTTTGCCCAGTACCGGTACAAATTGTCTCTGCAGTAACGGTGAAACCCAAAATGTTGCCGGTAAAAACGAAGAATAACAAACTAGTTATGGTCCAGTTGACAAACGAAAAGCAGCAACAACAACCGGCCCCTAAGAATCAAACCACATCTAATCTGAGCTCAGTTACTGTTGAACAAAACTTGAACGAATCCACGAAAACAGCTGTAAATCAAGGCGTAGATGCAGTTGCATCTGATGCTGGCAAAATGCTTACTGCCAACGAAGGAAAGACCACACATTCTGTGCAGCACCAGCAATCACAACAACATCCACAACAAAATTCGCGTTTTTTTGCAGTGCGTAGCAGCACACCACTTTCTCGCGAATTTCTGGCTCTCCAACGTTCCGTCAACGAATCAAAAGTGTTGAGTGAATTTGTAACGGACACAGTGCGTAAGCGGCAAAAAGGCACACCAAAAGATGCTAACGAGCAGTCACCATCACATAATCATCACCAACAACAGCAACAGTATGCATATCCACAACAACCTCAACTTCATCACCACCATCATCATCACAATATTAATACCGATAAGCCACGCAAATCTGGTAAGCTTGCACCACTGAAAGACGATGGGGGCGGCGGCAGCTCCTCTGCAAGCTCATTAGCAAGACGTTCACGCAGTAAGAGTGTTAATCGTAAAAGCACCGATAACTTAGAGTCAACTTCTACGACAGGTGGAAAATTAAGGCGTTGGCCCTCCGATGAGAAGATGTTAAAGCGCACGAATATGCGTTCTCAAAATTCAGAATTTGTACAAAAACAAATAGAGTTTTTGAATCGTGTCAAGCACGATGAAGGTGAAGTATCATCGGAAGCAGATGATGGTGAGCGTAGTTATCTAAATGGTGAAGATGAATCGATTTTGGCTGGTGAACAGAACACGTTGAATGATAGTATTGCATCAGGATTAGCGGGTATGATGTCGGGTTGTGGTGGTGGTGGTAGTACAAGTTCTTTATTAGATGCACCATTGGAACGTGAGACTGGTGGCAGTAGCAATGGTGCCATGCCTATGAATATTGACAGTGTTGAAGCACGTCTAATGGCTTATTGGGTGCCACCGCCGAAGGTAATGCGATTCGTTTGTTAGTATAATATACATTTTTTATTAACAAGTGACTTATTTTTACTATAGCGTGGCTGGGATAGTTTCTGTTGGAAATGCCGTGATTGCGCCGATTTGTTTGCCTGCTCGAAATGTCTGCGTAGTTTTCATTGTACGTGCATCAAGGTCACGGCATCTACAAAATTGGATGATACATGGATATGCCCGGAGTGCGTTAATGTCGATAATGTATTGAATGGTCCCAGACGGTAATTAAAATAACATTGCATTTATATATATGGGATAATGGTTGCAGGCTTGAAAGAATCGCATCTTAAGCTTGTTTATTCAGAATGTAAGATAAAACATCTTTAAGAGATAGGCGTAACGATGCACACATCTTCGACTTTCGTGAGTGTTCAAGTTGTTAAAACTATCTTCTGGGCTTCGAATATACACCGTAAATATCTGCTATCCTAATGTTGGCAGATGCATATTCGACAGAAGACTGTCAGACAAAAACTGTTATTCAAGCAAATAAATAACACTAGAAAGTGTTTTGTTTGGCCCCTGCGGGTTGGGGCTTAGAATATGCCCGCGGTAGGCATACCGGTCGTAAGAGGCGACCAATATGCACAAAGGTAATGATGTGCAACTCGATGGTTGATCTACGGATATGATGCCTCCCACCTCTCATTACCCATCTTCTCTTTCCTTTCGGAAGGAGGGATGACATGACCTAGAAGGTTGCACTGGTCATACCAAATCGCTCCCACGACAGTCGGGCAGTACCGCAAGGGAGTACCGGAGCGTACCGGATTCATATCCGGCCAAGGACTGTTATTTCGACAACACTCCCCAAAACCTTCGGGGAGTGATTTTGTTGTTAAAACAACAACAACAACAACAACAGAAAGTGTTTTGATCGGAAAAGAGCTAATCCGTTTCTGTTTATTTATTCATTTAATTTTTCTTGCAAACCAATTTCGAAAACGGGGTGTTTTGACGGTACAACAACAGCGGGACGACCCGGAAATGTATTTAGCTTATAAAAGCAAAACCGTGGCAGTTGATTGTTTTATTTTAATATATTTTCATTCTACCAAATTCCATAGTTTCTATTTTCACGATTATTAATTACTAATTTTCTAAATTTAACAGTTCACGTCGGAGTGAGATGTCTTTGGATTTACTGAACCAGCTGCTTTCGTTTGCGCTTAAACGCATGAAATTGGTGAAAGGGGTGAGTAGAGTTTAATTCTTAATTATGTGTATATGTGTAAATCTAGCGGCTTATCATAAGGATATTATGATACTCACGACCTTCGTGGAATTTGTTTTTGCCGCTACTCAAACAAACAAGTTAAAGAACAAATAAGTTCTAATGAAACACTTATTAAGAACCTCAATATGTTATATTTCTATCAAAACTACTGTTTTACAATTGGCGAGATAAATAACTTAAAAATTTGTTTCCGACCGAGAGGAGATTATCTTTGCCAAGGAAAATTTAAAAATATTGATTCCTTATAAAGTTTTAGCCATTTGAACAGAAAAATTATATTTTTAGTCAATAATTTCGTAACAAATTGGCCATAGAAAAAGTTTTGAATCAACCGAGATTTCCCTACGTATGTGGGTACTTCTACGCGAGCTCCGAAAAGTAAGAACGGGAAATCGGAAAACAATGCCAAAGATAAAAGCTTGATTCCTCTGTTGTTGTTGTAGCACTACGTTGCCCTGCCTAGGAATGGTTTACATTTCCAATTTTTTTTGTCGGTAATTTTTTTTTAACAAACTGTATGCAGTTATTTTTGTTTACTTCAATATTTTAGTAGTTTTAAATTAGGTCTGTATAAAAAAAATTATACTAGCTATGGTAGCCCTATCAAAGATAATATTTAGACCTGAAACTTTTGCAGTCTTTTCTTCGTTATTATAAAAAATGAATTTCAAACGTCAGAACAAGTTAAAATGGCCCTTGGAGAATGGTCTCCTAAGATTTATGGTTCTTCCCCCAGTGGCAACGGCGAATATCAAGATATGAGCATAGTGCAGTGATTTAAAACCCAAAGCTTCTCTTAAAGAGACGATATTTTCGATGAGTCAATGTTTTTCCTTGTTGTCTGAAGGTTTTGGGGAGTGTTGTCGAATTAACAGTCCTATGCAAGATAGAAACCCAGTACTGTAGTACTCCTTTGCGGTATTCCTCGAGTTGCAAGTCATTACCTTTATGCATATTAGTTGCCTCTTATGACCGGTATGCATACCTCGGGCATATCCCTAACCTGCAGGGTCTTACCGCTGGTCCTTGTTGTTGGCAGCCCTTTGCCGGATAAGGACCCAGTACGGTCCGGCACTTCCATGCGGTTCATGCTCGACTGTTGCAGGTCGATTTGCAAACGGTATGTTGCACGTTATTAACTTTGTGCATTTTAAAGGCGTCTTAGTACAGGTATGCCTACCTTGATGTCACGCCGAGGGCAGTGGTTGGCAAGTCTCCACGTGTAATAGGCTATGTACGGCTTCTCAGCAGATCTTATTTTCTCGCGTCCATCTCTAAAATGAACCACCTCGTCCATTCAAGATCTATTATATTGTGCGTTCACATACATATGATATAAAATAAAAAAAAACTACTAAATAATTAGAGTTGTCATAAAATAGTAAGAATTTCATATTTTTCAAAATCAACCCAATTTGTTGTACATATTATATATGTACATATGGATATGTATATACACCATATATTTGTCTTGTTTCATATATGTAGCTATCAACAGCTTACTGATACACAATGAAAAAGAAAAAAATGTGTGTATTATTGTTCAGTTCGTGGCTGGTGCATATGGACGTACATTATACATACGTGTATTCTCTTTTGCCGACATCACATGATACGTTGTTGTCGCTTTTGCTATCACGATTGTTGCTTATGTCTGTTCTTCACGCACCGACATTGTTGTCATCGTGTATTTTACGAAGTTGTATATGCTAACCTTATTGGATTGGTTTTTTAAAACGCAAAAGCAACTACAGAAACTACTAAACGCTGTTTTAATTTCAATATGGCCCGAAGATGATGGTAATGTATAACGCAAATATAGACACATATGGTATTTACATACAAATACCAATATGTACGAGTACATGTGCTGCATTCTTAAATATGTATATATATTTATGTACATATATATGTATGTATGTATATATGAGGGAGTTAGCTGGGGTATAGTGGGAGTTGAGATTGCCTTCCTGATTCCCAGCGCATTTGATGCCTATTTTAGTGCGTAATCCAAAATAAAAACTTTAAAATTTTCTATGGACTAACTCTTGAGGATCACTTGAGTGACGGCAACTCAAAATTAATTTGAAAATTTGTCAGAAATGTATAAATTTAACCGTTCATTTGGCGTTAACTCTGAGTTAAAAATATAACTTTTCGTGGGTACTTGCAAAAGTAAAATGAAGTCGGTACTTGATTTTTAAATTATGCTTGCCAATTTTACTGGAGAATGTTGTAATGGTCTAACCCCAAATATCGAGAGGAGCACGCGCTGTGTTAGTGTCATCGAAAAAAAATGCTATTGCCATATCGCGAGTTTTATTTTCATCCGAAAAGATTCAAATTTTTTGTTCCCCCTATCGCAGATTGTGTTGGAAGAATATTTCGTGTTCGAAAAAGATTCCGTCTTATTGCCAAGTCTTTATTCGGGTGAAATGAACAATAGAATGCCAAATTAAATTTGGGTGTGGAATTGTAATCTTTCCTATTTTAAGGCAACTTTGCAAACTTTTTTGTAGTAAATTTTAAAACTTCAAATATTACATCCGATTTATAGTTTAAATACATATGTATATCGGGAGCACTGCGTGAAGAGTAGCTAGCCAACGGGAAGTTTTTAAACCCGGTTCGAGCTCCAATGCTCAGAGGGTACTTAGATTATGGAGGGGTTCTCTGCCTTTTTAAACGGAGAAAATGAGCATGAGACCAGAGAAGAGGTCGAATCCGACGCCACAAACGAAAATGATGACATTGCTATATCTCGATTGAAAAACAAATTAAGCAGCGGCTGCTCATTAATTGCCTACAAAGATATTCAAGCATGGTGGTGGGGAGCTTGTAAAGTGCATCAGCATATATGCAAATTTTGGAGGGATGAATGTATGCCTGAAGATTGGAACCGTAAGTCTTCTCTGGCCAATTCACAAGAAATGAATGCCGCACATAAGGTTTTATCAAGCGCATCGTGTGAAAGACTGAAACCTGACATAAAGGAATGATTTATTCATGGAATGAGACGTGACGGACCAAATAGGGTTATACTGATATCGAGGTCTTTTGTCAGATGTGAGTCAAAGTTACATTATAATCTTCCTAGGAATTATCTATTCTGTGGTTTTTTAATGACTGTAATGCCCTTCATGGTTTGCATAAGTTTGCCTATTCTACTGTCCTCAGTTTTGATTAGCTTGTGGAAGGTCTCCAATGGAATTTGATTCCAGATATCCTGTGCTTTCAGATACAATAACTCCTTGCTCTGAAATAAAACGGCTGACAGTCTTCTCTTGAGGTTACGGCATATCCCCCGATTAGGTTGAGCACAGTGGCTTCGCTTGACCTTTTCATGCAGGCCAATATACAATAAATAGTTATATGACGAAAGTCTTGCAGGCGCTTGCAGTTTAACTAGTTTTAGTCTGAGCAATACGGGATTGGAAATATTGAAATAGATATATTCGTTTAGTGCATACATATGTAAGTATTTCCACACATGTACATACTTGTTGGTGTGTAAAATAGCAAACAACATTTGCACAAGCACATACATACATACTATGTGAGGTATGCTTCAACTTCATACAACAAATACAATATTTATTCACACGAGTATTTCTACTATATGTATATCGCAATTATTGTATTCGTGTATCCGGAAGTTTATTTCAAACTTGTTTTTGCCCAACTGTCCAACCATTTTAAGTCATTTCGTTTCTTGGATTACTTATGCTTTATTTACATAAGTTCTTTGTTGTTTTTCACTTCTCTCTGCTTGCGCATTTGGTAAGCGGAGAGCTCTTATATATTTCTATCTACATGTTATCTTCATTGCATGCGGCGAATTGGCGGATAAGAGTGCGGCTTTTTGCATGGCATGCCCCACTCTTCATTTTTTGCATTTCTCTAATTTGTTTATTAGTATGAAGATATTATCGACATTTATATTTTGTTACTTTTCGCTTTGGCTTGTTAAATAAAAGTATGCAGTAGTAGGTATATTCGTTAGGATGTGTTACATTTTTGTATGGAACTAGTACATTGGCTATGTCTGAATTATTGCTATGAAAAATGGCTTTGAGCAATGTCAAAACCTCTATCAGGATTTGAACAAGTTTTATTCAGATACAGGGAAAGAAGTCGACAAAGCAGAATTACCCTGGTGCAGCAATACTCCTTGCAACTTTAGGCTTGAATATGCGAAAATTTATTAAAACAAAGTTTGTTTTTGTACGAAATTTGGCTTAAATACTCTGCTATTATTTTGAACATACCTGTATCTTACACAGTATATACCTAGTACTTGATAAATACTTTATCTTCTTTTTTTTGTAGTATCCCAAGTTCCTATATACCGAGGAGGACTTGATGCATTACTCAAAGTACATTGTAAATCCAGTCACATTCACAACTTTGCAGGATAAGATTGAGAAACGCGTTTTTCGTTGTTCAGAAGAATTCCTTAACGAAACAAAATGGATTTTGCATAACGCACTCATACTAAGCAGTGGCAGTAAGTAGATAAATGTTTAAACTGAAATGATGTTGTAACTAATTTCCATCTCATACATGTAGCCTCCAGCAAAGAAGTGTTTACCGCCAAATCCATACTCAAAGTTTGTCGTCAGGAAACTAATGAAATTGAAACTTGCGGAGAATGTTATTTAAATGCAAATACATGCACCGATTGGTTTGTAGATGTATGCTCGCAACCACATCTTTTGCTTTGGGCAAAATTGAAAGGATTCCCCTATTGGCCAGCAAAAGCAATGGGACCCGGACAAGGACTATCCCACGTTAATGTACGCTTCTTTGGCGAACATGATCGCGCATTTGTGCCAGTAAAAGATTGTTTTCTTTATTCTGAACAAGATCCAAATACTCAAACCGGTAAGCGCTCCGCACGAGAATTGGCGGATTGCATTAAGGAAGTAGAGTTGCATATTGAAAAAATAAAAGCAAAAGTAGGCGCTTTTAAGTATGCTAAATTTAAAACACCCTACGAACCAGCGGAAGAATTGCAACAATTGAACATGATGATGCCAGGTGTTACAGAGTATATGAAAAAACAACAAGCACTGCTGCCTAAACCTCCGCTGCAGTATAAAATTGTGAAAACAGCAGACAATCATTTGTCGATTATTAAGAAAGCTAGCGTCACAGAGTCATCCGGTAACGATTCGGATAATTCTGGTAGTCCGAAAAAAAAGATGATTTGTGCCAGTGGCTCAAGCGCCAATAATGTAGCTGGAAGCGTTAGCAATGTCAATGAAGTAAAACCTTCGTTGATTGCTTCTAAATATGAGGTGGTTAGCAAAGTTAGTTCTGATGATAGTAGTTCATCCAAAGTGACTGCGGTTATACTGAAACGCAAATCGAGCACCGAAAATAAGAAAGAGGTTGGCGGTGAAGATCTTGAGTTGCCAATGCCAAAAATGATTAAATTCGATGAAGATGAAAGCCGAGTGCCAGCAGACGCAAACATAAAAAGTGCCACCACGAATACGAATGCGACAGGGAAACGTAAAATTGGCTCTGATACTGGCAGTCCAAACACAAGCGTTAGTAGCGGTGGTAGTGGCTGCAGCACAACAACTAAAAATACTGAATCTGAACGTCATCGTACGAAGCAACCGAAACATGAGCCACCGCCGCCGCCCTCGCCGCGTGTACAATTGATTACGATTAAAACTAATACAAAGGAAATGACCTCCAACGTTGAGACAAAAACAATACCTTTGGTTGCAGCAGAAAGTGATTCGAAGAATAGTATTGCTACCACAGCTGATTTGAATACAACAACAAATGAAGTGGTGGAGACGGCGACACCTACAGTGGCAAAAGAAGAGTTTATATCAACAGCAGTGCTAGCTCCCTCAACACCGGTACAAACGAACAACGCTCAAACTATGATGGAAATATTAGTGAAGAATAAACATGGCGTCACAATTAAGAAAATATCGAAAGATATTATCAAGAAGTCTCCTAAAGAAGTGACGAAGCCAATAACAACAACAACAAAAGCGACAACAAAATCGAATAATACAAAGGCGCAGACGACAACGGATGGATGCAATGCGGGAATAGATACAGAAAATAGTACACAACAAAAAAACACTAACCCAAATGCAAGTAGTAGCAACATTAAAAAAACGAGTAGCACCACATCTAGTGGTGCGCTTAAAAACGAGGTCGACAGTACAAGTGCGAAAAAAGCTGCAGACACCACACATATACTCAAAGATTTGGTCCCATTCGTGGAGATCAAAAAAGAGGTTGCTTCAGATGAGGAAGCAGATATACAAACGACACCAAAGATAGGCAAGCAGACGGATAAAAGCCCTAGCTCTAATTCCAAACCAGCAACAGTCACGCCCCACGCAGCCATAACTGTTCCGGCGCCGAAGCCAACCATGCCAGCCCCACTACCACTTAACCCAACAACATCTACTTTGCCACCGAACTTATCACTAGTAAAGAAGGAAGTTATGTCCGATGAAGAGGAATCCAAGGCGAGCACAATTGCAGCAGTAACTGGCTCAGCAGCCAGTACTACTACACAGATGTCACTCGCCACAGCGGTGTTAACTTGTGATAAGACATGCGAGGCGCAATCACAGAATGCCACGATTCAACCCACTTTACCCGAAACAGTACGCGTGGGTGACACCATGATCCAACGCGTAAATATAAAAAATACGCGGAGCATGCAATCCACGTTAGTTGCATTGAAATCGCCAGCGCAAATAGCACAAGAAGCAGCTGCTGCAATGGATGCAGCGACAGCGGCTGCAATGAACAATAGCCCGCCTGTTAGGCGACCGAATACGCGTGGTGTGCCGTATGGTCCTTTGCCAGCATCAGCATCAGCAATTGCACAAACACATCCACAAAAAGGTACGGTTACACTTAATAATACACCAAGTCGTACGACAGGCCAACAACAGCAGACGCAACAACAGCAACAACCACCAGCATCGCAAGCCCTAACACATACTTCTTTACAATCTTCTCAGCAACGCGCACGTAAATCTTTTACAAATCGTGGAACACCCGACATTAGTCCGGCACGTAATGCACTTTGTGCAGCTCAACCATCGCCTACAGGTTTACCACCACCTTCCACTTCACCATTGACATCAAATAACGATATGAAACGAACATTGCTGAAGAATAGTATGGTTTCCATACCAAGGCAAGCGTGGTCGCCACATGAATCGTCACAACGTCATTCCAACGTCGGCATCAACAGCAACAACAACACTGGCAGTCACAGTACACATTCGATTCCCGTGCCACCACTGACTGCTGTTTCCAAGACGCCAACTATCGTAGCCTCCTTAAGTGGTGAGAGTAATACTACAGGAAACCCGGGTACCAACATGAATGCCAATTTGTCATGCAACCCCTCCAACTCTGTAGGTAATACCACCATAAATAGTACACCAATAGCCACTCCTTTTGTCAGCTGCAATGGCACTATGGGTCCATCGCTATTTACACCGCTTGCCATGTCTGCACCACCACCTTTGGCTGGTCTCTCACAGCCATCTATCAACATTTTAGCGCCTAGTGCTGTTGTTTCCATGGCAGCTGGTATACCAATAATGGGTGTCAACAACAGCATTAGTAGTAGCAGCAGTAGCATTGGTAGCGTATCTATGTCATCAGCAATCGAGTTGTCAACACAGACAGTGATTGCCAGCACGAGCAGCATAAGCGCGATAGCAAGCAACTCGTATTCTGATTTCGTCACACCCACTATGGCGTCTATGGTTGCCGATGCAATATGTCGTGGCCCACCTAAAATGGTACAACGCCCCAATGGTCCTTTACAATCGGATGGTACAACAATGTTTCCGTCGCAGGCGGGGCCTGTTTGTCAAACACTGGTAGATAATGCACATAAGGTGAGTGAAAATAAGTTAATTTTTCTTCATAGAAAAGTCATGGAGCACTGGTCGAATGGACCTCTCAAGTAAAACAAATAAGCTCGAATTCTGACCTTCCGCATTCGACAGATCTGGTATATTGTAAGTGACGGGAAAGAATTTTTTGAGTTTGGCGTGTGACAAACATCAAAGTATAGTCTGTCACGGCCGATTGTATCAAATAAGAGTTTATTAAGCAAGCAGTTTATTACATTTTCCGTTGATCTTCAAAATTACAATGAATTCCAAATAGAAAATTATTGACAAAGCTTTATTTTCATTTCTCAGCCTGCTCGATAAAATTAACCAACAGTACTTTACAGTTCGGCCTCTCCTGACTACCACTAATAGGCCTCGATTTGCCTTTTTTTAATAATAATAATAATTAGGCCCAACGGATAACCCACCATCCCGCACAACCGACACGAGGGGCGCATCCGCATAACGCACGGCTTTTTTTTTTTTGCATATATATTGCCGAGTTGTTGAGAGGCGGGGGTTTGTTAAGTGTTGAGATCTAAAACTGCTCAGCTACAGAGAAAAGTCATCAGCTAAGTAACATAAGAACAAAGAACATAACGAACTTCCTTCGTAGTCGAGTCGGTTTAGAATGACGCTGATTAAAACGTTGCTGCCACTTTAACCTCTGCTCTTCAACAATCTCTTTTGCTCGCGAGCATATCCTTACAGCCTGAGGAACAACCTTTCGATATAATCTTCTGTTGTATAATTCGTAGTCTTGTTGAATTTGATTATCAGAATTTGAACTCGATTTTGTTACATTCTTCGTTGATCTTCAAAATTACAATGAATTCCAAATAGAAAATTATTGACAAAGCTTTATTTTCATTTCTCAGCCTGCTCGATAAAATTAACCCACAGTACTTTACAAGTCTTAAAGTCGTTAGTTTCAGAATTTAGTTACTTTTGAGGAAGGAGTGTGGATACTTAGCCCATTCGGAAGTAAACATACAGACTAACAAACAATAATTCAAAAAACATATCTTTAAATTAGCATTCATTGCATTAATAAGTTGTCTATTCTTTTTCCAGTTAACGGACTTTTTCATATCAGTCATGGAAGATACAATGGTTGAGATGTCTGTTGGCGAAGAACCCGTCTTGCAGGCAAAATTGACGCTACTCAAAATGGAGCTCGAACGCACCAAACAGGGATATGAACAGGAAATTGCCGAGCTCAAACGTTCATCAGATTTAATGATTTGCGAAATGCGTAAAAGCATGGAGAATGAGAAGACACGCATCGCCAACGAGATTCGCAAGCAATGTGAACAGGAACGTTTACGTTCTGTTGAAGAGACTAAAAAGAAGCAATGGTGTTCTAATTGTGGACGTGAGGCACAGTTTTATTGTTGCTGGAATACATCATATTGTGACTATCCATGCCAACAGATGCATTGGTCACGTCATTCTGCAACATGCGCCCAAACACGTCCTACCACAGCTAATGCAACTGATAGTGTAGCAAAACCACTGGCTAGCACTATGACAACGACTGTGTCGTCACTAGGTCAACAACAACATACTCTTGGTATGGGCAATGGCTCTAGCACAGGCATATTGAGTGTAACACCAGCAACAACTCCAATGACTGTAGCACAACAGCAAACGACAACGCATTACAATAAAAATCCAAATATCAACAACAAAAAAGATAAACATGGTTCATCTAAAATTGCTCATCAGCTATCTGTTGCAAATTCTATTTCTACTAGCAATTCGATGACTACAATCGCCACGGCGAATTCTTCTGGTGTTTCAAGCGCGTCAACTGAATTACTTAAATTACCTTCGAATACATATTTACGTACTGTACCACAGTGTGGTAACAATGGCGGCAATAATAATAGTGGTGGCGGTAATAATTTACGCGGTTCAAGTTACGCAGTACAACGCGTCAATATACCGGTAAGTTTATGGAAATGGTATAACCATTTTAAATCATCAATGAATACTTTTACTCATATATTTGGAATAACTCTGGGTGTGTTTCCCTCCCATTTGATAATGAATAAATATCTTGTACAGATAGTATTGGGTTTTTAGGTATCATATTATAATCTAAGTATTGGTTTAAGAAACATTGTTAATATGTAAGAAATATCCGGCTCTTCTGGTTAATGCCACCATTCACCCTTACCGAATCTGGGCTACCTCTTTTAAAAGACAACATTCACAGTTCGAATATGAATCAGGGACCGTAACTGTTATGAGTTTTATTATAAAAATCGCTGATTAATTATTATTTTCTGATTTTTTTTAATAAAAATCAACAATAATAGTTATCTTCAAGTTTTATTTTTTTGATCAAAAATAATCGTTATTTTTGAGTTTTATAAGGCCGCTGCGCGTTTTTGGCAAGTAATTTATCAAAAATATTGGTTGGTATAATCTCGTCAACATATGTACTTATTAATTCAAACATAATAAAACTCAACATCTAATTTATATAGGTTTCGCTCAAACTTTTTTCAATCAATGCAGATTTCCATAGAGCATGACGAGACATGCACATTCGTATACTTTAAACTGTTCTCCGATACTTCTCTGCCTTTGATTTTTTTCATTAAAAATATCAAAATAATCATTATCGGGGGTCCCTGATATGAATCTTAAGAATGATTTATCTCTCTCACATACCGTTCGACCAAGATTGCTTTAGCCATCTCGTAAAAGCAGTCAAAAGTCAAACTTATGTGGGTGCCGGGCTATGTGTTGTTGCTTCTGCCCAAACAAGATTTTTATTGAGTTAATTTCGTTTTCCGAGGTGATTATGGTATTAATCATGGGTTCATTGGAGATATCCAGTCTAAAGAGTAAATTTTGTGTGGGAGTATAGGTGAGGGGGTGAAATCACCCAAACGGTAATAACCTAAATTTGTGTTATTGCTCAACCGAATGTGAAATAACCCAAAATTTGTGTTATTGCATCATTTTGAGAAATAAGTCAACATTTTTTTTTCCACATTTGAGCAATGTACATTAGTGCGGATCGGTTCCCATACAAAAAAAAAGTGTTTCCAGTCCACCCCTAGGATTAAAGATATTTTGAAGGCGATCCCAAAAAAATTTTTTTTTTTTGCCACGACCCCCCGATGGGCTATTTACTTTTTTTGACACTACGTCGCCATTTTAAGTCCGATTTTAATGAGCCGTACACCGTTGTTCATGGCTTGGAAGCCACCACAATTCTCACCTTAATCATTTTTTATTCCGAGTTCAAATTCTAGTAGTGACTGTCGGTATCTCGTTTCACATCATACCTAAATTCCAATTTTTTTTAGTCTGTCGAAAAGCCCTATAAATTCTGTGAAACTTTTTCTGGAAATGGTTAAGGTAAGAACTGTGGCGGCTTCCAAGCCATGAACAGCGGTGTACGGCTGATTAAAATCGGACTTAAAATGGCGACGTAGTGTCAAAAAAAGTAAATAGCCCATCGGGGGGGGGCGTGGCAAAAAAAAAAATTTTTTTTGGGATCGCCTTCAAAATATCTTTAACCCTAGGGGTGGACTGGAAACACTTTTTTCGTCGATCCACCTTTATGTACATTGTACAACACTCTATGTTATTCTCAACCATGGCTAAATTATATAGGTTGCAGTGATCGGGCAACAACACGACATTACCGTTTGACGTTGTTTCGTACTTATGTCAAGAGGCACGTGTGAGACAAACGCGCAAAAACGTTCAAACCTTTCACATACATTACACTCACAAATAACAAATTTTCCTAAAATATTATCACGAGGAACTCATTAAATATCAATTTAAAGTGAATTTTTATTAAGGTAATACTTTCCATCGAACGTCAAGTGTTAATACGCGTCCAAAAAACTCCAGAGAGATATCAAAAGACGCGTCTTGACCTCCGTAACAATACTCCGAAGGGAGAAAAGCAATATTTTGTTTCAGTGAAAAACCGAAAATTGACCCAGGTCAGATCCCCAATTCGGGGCGTGATCTATGGTATTTACGTGCAGAACACCTACCGCATTGCCGGCCTTCGGCCGCGCTTGAAAAAAAAAAACCTGGGCTACGCCATGCCAACTCCGGGTGGTTGCCTGAACCGTGGCAACGTGCCACGGTATGCACACTATTTCACTTTTTTGGCTCAGCCTAATGTGCCATTACAACAACCAGAAATCATTTGTCCGATCGTTAGTTAGGTTTCGGTCTTAAACAGGTTTGATATGAGAACATCAAGGTACAGATGTCGAACCGATCCTGTCTGCCAATGAAATATATACTATATTTGAGCAATAAGACAAACACTTTTTTTTTTCCCCGAGTGGTAATAAAGCAAACCTCGATTTGAATGGGAAATAACACAAATTTTGTGTTATTACCGTTTGGGTTATTTCACCCACCCCGTATAGGTACTTTCACCTTTTGGCTCTGCGTTATTTCGATTGTATAGTAATTATGTGCGCTTTTATCAAATAAATTAATAAAATAATAGTAATGAATGAAATAATAGTAACTAAATGAAAAATCACTTAAATAAAATAATTTTATCTTTTTTCAAATTTCTGACAGTTACCCATCACAGCACTCGTTCAACGTGGCAATAGCTGGGAACTGACCAGCGCTGCGCCAAACAACAATATGGGCAACACAAATATGGCCACATTACCTGCACCAGGATCGAATGCAAGTCCGGGATTAACACAGCTTACACCACAACAGCAACAACATAAACAGCGTATGATAAGTGGAAGTGGCGGGACATCGAATACTTCAATGCCCAGAGGAAATTCAAGAAGTCGTGCAGCTGCAGCACAAGCCATGCAACAAACAATGCATGGCACAGCGGCAAGTGGTGGAGGATCAACAGCGGCAACCATGTCTTGTGGTGTTATGCGGCCTACACAGATGTGATGATGTTCTGAAGTCGGTTCTAACATATATATCGGCAACCAAGTTAAATCAGTTTACCCAACACAAAAAGCAACGAATGCGACCAGCAGCTTATTAAGCAGCGGCTGCACCAATATTTCAGGGCGACTAATGGCATTAAGAGTCAAAAATGCAATGATCACACAAGCGATAACAATGGCGGCGGCATCGGAGTCAGGAGGCGGAGAAGGAGCTGCAGTAGCAACAGCAACGAATCATTCGTTAAACCATCGTGATCCAGCAATGACACTCCCCTGTAGATTTCACTAATGAGAAAGTGAAGAGCACGGCAAAGAAAGGCGGGCATTGAATAGAAGGCTGCATTAATTACTTACTACAACAACGAAGTGCTGTGCACTCTTGACTATGTACATATTTGACATAAGGCATTTTGAACTAGTTTTAATGTAAATACTTATATTTTTTTGATTATAAGACTTTTGTAAATAGATGGACATAGTTTAGTAATTAAAGTATATTGAATTTTTAAAGTAAAAATAACGATGCGTTGATATTTAATTAAGGAGTCATACTATATGTATAGACATGCAAACAATATACTTATGGATAACAATTCACAATAAACACAATTTATACTCATTTAATGTACTACAAAAGCAAAGCTTGTGTGTACAACTCCTGCATGCATATAAGTATATGTATGTAGATAAACGCATTATACATAACAAATATGTAACATAATGAAATTTAAACAAAAAATATGTAATCAGTTAATTTTATCCAAGTATCTATAAAGTATGATTCGATGAATATATATTTATATTTAGCACTTCTACCACATACATATGTATGTGTGCTCACATCTGCGGCTAATTGGAACATCGGCCAATCTTGGCTGCCTCGTCTCCTTACTTCGCTCTTTTTAAGGTTTTTAAAAGAAAGTATGCAATAGCAGCTGATATAGGTTATACATATCTATGTATCATGCATACACACATATAATTTAATTCCTAGAAGCAAAAATACATACATATGTGATATACACATACATACATGCCCATTCAATTTGTATATAATATGTACCAACTTAACATATACCATATTATTAATACTATGATTATGACTACTAAGTGCTACATACTTTTTAAATCATAAATATCTAATATGAGTAGGTATAAGATAATACAAGATTAGTGTTTAATAAAAACATAGCTATAATGTAATAAAGAGGAGACAAAATAAACAAGTAATGAAGTTCAACTATTTAGTTAAAATACTTGCAACTACAAAATAATGTACGCTACATTAAAATACAAACGTAATATAATTAGTTTTCAGTTAACTAAATGTACACATTTATGTAGTTCATTAAAAAGAATAACTTAACAAAGTATCCAATTTACTTTTGTCTTCATCCTCAAATATTCAACCTTTTAAACACCTAGACATGGCTGATATGAATAAATATATGTATGTATGTATGCCGTATGAACTGTTATTGTTTAACCTTCTTGCTTGTTAATTGATACATTATAAATATTAGTGTTTAAACATACATACATATTAGTATTTACATATACTATATATATTATGCTCAACTGTTGACACAACTGGACTCAAACAAGTAGACATGTACATATTTTGAATTCCATGATTTGCTATAAATTCTGAAGTAAATAAATAAAAAATGGATATATTTTAAAATTAAATTAGTGTGCTTTTGTACCTTCAATCAGGTCTCCCTTGCTTATGGTATTTTTTTTAGTAGATCCTAAAGACACCAATGTATCAGAAATATCTTAGGTATTAAACAAAAGTAAGTTGTAGTTATTTTTTTAGGTCGACTGTATTTTATTTTGGTATAGTGCAGCATAATAGACCAAACGCTGCACTGAATTATGTAATCTTTTGTTTGGTTTTCAATTGTGAAATATATTAATTAAGGCATGTTTGAGAACGTGATGATAATTTGATAATTTTTGTCTTCAAACGATTTTGAAATATTATATGAAATATTAAAGTCACAGTTTTGTTACTATTGCGAATTCTGAATAATTTAAAAAATCAGAAGTGGAATATTCTTAAGAAAGTTCTGAAAGAAGCAAAATTTTTGGCAAGGTAAAGTTAAAAAAAGGTGGTAAAATGACAAAGACACAAAAATGTTTTTATTTTCAACAATTTTCGCAATTAGTAAACATTAAAAGTTTGCAGTTTTGGTTCAATAAAATACGACTGACGACTCAAATGGTTTTTAGCTCTTCAAACAGTGACTTAGAGAATAATATACACCTCTATTGCGAGAGTCGAACACGAATAGATAATAAAATAAACAAAAAGTAAATTTTAAAATACATTTAAAACGTGCAGTTTTTGTTCGATCAAGTTACGCAATACCAAAATAAAATACGATCGACTAAATCAAGAAATTTCTATTCTACTGCAAATCGACACTCGCAATAGGGGGATATTGCTTGAATACGCTCACGTCAGAAAGCTCACGTCTTATGAGTGAATACGACGATAAATGCGATATGTGCAAGGCCTCAAGCATTGTTGGAGGAACGAAAACTACCGACAACAAGAATATGTTAAAACAAAGTTTTACTTACTTTTCCTTCAACATTTATTTAAACAAATTAACTAATTATATATTTATAAAACTAACATGGGACATTGTCAATATTTTCGGCAGCGTTGCCATCCCTTGATTTTAGTTCAAGCTTTTATTTAACATATGTATACCTATATAGCGTAAGATAACAAATTCTCATTTAAACGCTAGTCGATATCCAATTTCTTAAAGTTCCCTTCAATGCCGAACAAGTCGGAAGCGTCTTTCGCCTTTCCAGGACGTAATTTTTCATTTACTTGATGACGCTTCTCAAACTCCAACATATCAGCACGATTGTCCTTGAGCTTTTTGTAAAATATTTCTAAAAAAAGAAGACAAATGTTTAGATTTCATAATTTATAGAGAGATTAGGTATTGTTCAAAACAAATTGACATTGCAGCTCCTCGATAAAAATCTTATATGATGTTCGCTTAAGATTTCTTCATCTAGGCTTTATTTCTTCTTTTCTGATATAATCCTTTGTTATTGGGATACTGTCATAAAGAGTTTGAGCTATATCAACATTTACCTCTTAAGTCTATACAATCCGCCTCTTCGCCACCATAATCTTTAGGCATAATACTTTGAGGGACATGTTTGAAAAAATCGTCGATGTTACTGTGTACATAGAGAATGCTGGTGAGCTCTTTCTTCATAAATGGTGTCATTAGGGCTGATTAAAATCGGACTTAAAATGGCGACGTAGTGTCAAAAAAAGTAAATAGCCCATCGGGGGGGGGCGTGGCAAAAAAAAAAATTTTTTTTGGGATCGCCTTCAAAATATCTTTAACCCTAGGGGTGGACTGGAAACACTTTTTTCGTCGATCCACCTTTATGTACATTGTACAACACTCTATGTTATTCTCAACCATGGCTAAATTATATAGGTTGCAGTGATCGGGCAACAACACGACATTACCGTTTGACGTTGTTTCGTACTTATGTCAAGAGGCACGTGTGAGACAAACGCGCAAAAACGTTCAAACCTTTCACATACATTACACTCACAAATAACAAATTTTCCTAAAATATTATCACGAGGAACTCATTAAATATCAATTTAAAGTGAATTTTTATTAAGGTAATACTTTCCATCGAACGTCAAGTGTTAATACGCGTCCAAAAAACTCCAGAGAGATATCAAAAGACGCGTCTTGACCTCCGTAACAATACTCCGAAGGGAGAAAAGCAATATTTTGTTTCAGTGAAAAACCGAAAATTGACCCAGGTCAGATCCCCAATTCGGGGCGTGATCTATGGTATTTACGTGCAGAACACCTACCGCATTGCCGGCCTTCGGCCGCGCTTGAAAAAAAAAAACCTGGGCTACGCCATGCCAACTCCGGGTGGTTGCCTGAACCGTGGCAACGTGCCACGGTATGCACACTATTTCACTTTTTTGGCTCAGCCTAATGTGCCATTACAACAACCAGAAATCATTTGTCCGATCGTTAGTTAGGTTTCGGTCTTAAACAGGTTTGATATGAGAACATCAAGGTACAGATGTCGAACCGATCCTGTCTGCCAATGAAATATATACTATATTTGAGCAATAAGACAAACACTTTTTTTTTTCCCCGAGTGGTAATAAAGCAAACCTCGATTTGAATGGGAAATAACACAAATTTTGTGTTATTACCGTTTGGGTTATTTCACCCACCCCGTATAGGTACTTTCACCTTTTGGCTCTGCGTTATTTCGATTGTATAGTAATTATGTGCGCTTTTATCAAATAAATTAATAAAATAATAGTAATGAATGAAATAATAGTAACTAAATGAAAAATCACTTAAATAAAATAATTTTATCTTTTTTCAAATTTCTGACAGTTACCCATCACAGCACTCGTTCAACGTGGCAATAGCTGGGAACTGACCAGCGCTGCGCCAAACAACAATATGGGCAACACAAATATGGCCACATTACCTGCACCAGGATCGAATGCAAGTCCGGGATTAACACAGCTTACACCACAACAGCAACAACATAAACAGCGTATGATAAGTGGAAGTGGCGGGACATCGAATACTTCAATGCCCAGAGGAAATTCAAGAAGTCGTGCAGCTGCAGCACAAGCCATGCAACAAACAATGCATGGCACAGCGGCAAGTGGTGGAGGATCAACAGCGGCAACCATGTCTTGTGGTGTTATGCGGCCTACACAGATGTGATGATGTTCTGAAGTCGGTTCTAACATATATATCGGCAACCAAGTTAAATCAGTTTACCCAACACAAAAAGCAACGAATGCGACCAGCAGCTTATTAAGCAGCGGCTGCACCAATATTTCAGGGCGACTAATGGCATTAAGAGTCAAAAATGCAATGATCACACAAGCGATAACAATGGCGGCGGCATCGGAGTCAGGAGGCGGAGAAGGAGCTGCAGTAGCAACAGCAACGAATCATTCGTTAAACCATCGTGATCCAGCAATGACACTCCCCTGTAGATTTCACTAATGAGAAAGTGAAGAGCACGGCAAAGAAAGGCGGGCATTGAATAGAAGGCTGCATTAATTACTTACTACAACAACGAAGTGCTGTGCACTCTTGACTATGTACATATTTGACATAAGGCATTTTGAACTAGTTTTAATGTAAATACTTATATTTTTTTGATTATAAGACTTTTGTAAATAGATGGACATAGTTTAGTAATTAAAGTATATTGAATTTTTAAAGTAAAAATAACGATGCGTTGATATTTAATTAAGGAGTCATACTATATGTATAGACATGCAAACAATATACTTATGGATAACAATTCACAATAAACACAATTTATACTCATTTAATGTACTACAAAAGCAAAGCTTGTGTGTACAACTCCTGCATGCATATAAGTATATGTATGTAGATAAACGCATTATACATAACAAATATGTAACATAATGAAATTTAAACAAAAAATATGTAATCAGTTAATTTTATCCAAGTATCTATAAAGTATGATTCGATGAATATATATTTATATTTAGCACTTCTACCACATACATATGTATGTGTGCTCACATCTGCGGCTAATTGGAACATCGGCCAATCTTGGCTGCCTCGTCTCCTTACTTCGCTCTTTTTAAGGTTTTTAAAAGAAAGTATGCAATAGCAGCTGATATAGGTTATACATATCTATGTATCATGCATACACACATATAATTTAATTCCTAGAAGCAAAAATACATACATATGTGATATACACATACATACATGCCCATTCAATTTGTATATAATATGTACCAACTTAACATATACCATATTATTAATACTATGATTATGACTACTAAGTGCTACATACTTTTTAAATCATAAATATCTAATATGAGTAGGTATAAGATAATACAAGATTAGTGTTTAATAAAAACATAGCTATAATGTAATAAAGAGGAGACAAAATAAACAAGTAATGAAGTTCAACTATTTAGTTAAAATACTTGCAACTACAAAATAATGTACGCTACATTAAAATACAAACGTAATATAATTAGTTTTCAGTTAACTAAATGTACACATTTATGTAGTTCATTAAAAAGAATAACTTAACAAAGTATCCAATTTACTTTTGTCTTCATCCTCAAATATTCAACCTTTTAAACACCTAGACATGGCTGATATGAATAAATATATGTATGTATGTATGCCGTATGAACTGTTATTGTTTAACCTTCTTGCTTGTTAATTGATACATTATAAATATTAGTGTTTAAACATACATACATATTAGTATTTACATATACTATATATATTATGCTCAACTGTTGACACAACTGGACTCAAACAAGTAGACATGTACATATTTTGAATTCCATGATTTGCTATAAATTCTGAAGTAAATAAATAAAAAATGGATATATTTTAAAATTAAATTAGTGTGCTTTTGTACCTTCAATCAGGTCTCCCTTGCTTATGGTATTTTTTTTAGTAGATCCTAAAGACACCAATGTATCAGAAATATCTTAGGTATTAAACAAAAGTAAGTTGTAGTTATTTTTTTAGGTCGACTGTATTTTATTTTGGTATAGTGCAGCATAATAGACCAAACGCTGCACTGAATTATGTAATCTTTTGTTTGGTTTTCAATTGTGAAATATATTAATTAAGGCATGTTTGAGAACGTGATGATAATTTGATAATTTTTGTCTTCAAACGATTTTGAAATATTATATGAAATATTAAAGTCACAGTTTTGTTACTATTGCGAATTCTGAATAATTTAAAAAATCAGAAGTGGAATATTCTTAAGAAAGTTCTGAAAGAAGCAAAATTTTTGGCAAGGTAAAGTTAAAAAAAGGTGGTAAAATGACAAAGACACAAAAATGTTTTTATTTTCAACAATTTTCGCAATTAGTAAACATTAAAAGTTTGCAGTTTTGGTTCAATAAAATACGACTGACGACTCAAATGGTTTTTAGCTCTTCAAACAGTGACTTAGAGAATAATATACACCTCTATTGCGAGAGTCGAACACGAATAGATAATAAAATAAACAAAAAGTAAATTTTAAAATACATTTAAAACGTGCAGTTTTTGTTCGATCAAGTTACGCAATACCAAAATAAAATACGATCGACTAAATCAAGAAATTTCTATTCTACTGCAAATCGACACTCGCAATAGGGGGATATTGCTTGAATACGCTCACGTCAGAAAGCTCACGTCTTATGAGTGAATACGACGATAAATGCGATATGTGCAAGGCCTCAAGCATTGTTGGAGGAACGAAAACTACCGACAACAAGAATATGTTAAAACAAAGTTTTACTTACTTTTCCTTCAACATTTATTTAAACAAATTAACTAATTATATATTTATAAAACTAACATGGGACATTGTCAATATTTTCGGCAGCGTTGCCATCCCTTGATTTTAGTTCAAGCTTTTATTTAACATATGTATACCTATATAGCGTAAGATAACAAATTCTCATTTAAACGCTAGTCGATATCCAATTTCTTAAAGTTCCCTTCAATGCCGAACAAGTCGGAAGCGTCTTTCGCCTTTCCAGGACGTAATTTTTCATTTACTTGATGACGCTTCTCAAACTCCAACATATCAGCACGATTGTCCTTGAGCTTTTTGTAAAATATTTCTAAAAAAAGAAGACAAATGTTTAGATTTCATAATTTATAGAGAGATTAGGTATTGTTCAAAACAAATTGACATTGCAGCTCCTCGATAAAAATCTTATATGATGTTCGCTTAAGATTTCTTCATCTAGGCTTTATTTCTTCTTTTCTGATATAATCCTTTGTTATTGGGATACTGTCATAAAGAGTTTGAGCTATATCAACATTTACCTCTTAAGTCTATACAATCCGCCTCTTCGCCACCATAATCTTTAGGCATAATACTTTGAGGGACATGTTTGAAAAAATCGTCGATGTTACTGTGTACATAGAGAATGCTGGTGAGCTCTTTCTTCATAAATGGTGTCATTAGGGCCAAAATTCTATCCATGAATGGGACAATATTGATGAAGTGGAAGCCTATCAGGCGTATGGCAGCAGCTTCCTGTGGAGCAAATATATACCATTTTGTAAGATTGAGATGCATAAAAATTCCAAGAAAATTGTTTACCTGCAAATAAAAGAGAAACTTTTTCATCTGAAAGAGTCCAATGCGTGCAATATGACCCAATGTGACGCCCTTCAAATCCATAACCATAATGTGACCGGGTCGTATGCCATCCTCGTACATCCAAAGATCGAAAATCATGCAATACCTAGAAAGGCCAGATGCCATATATGTACATACATAGATAAGTTAGATGTTGAAAATAAGGATGTGGGAACCAGCTAATCGTATTGAAATATGAATGTGATGATATTCATTCCCAAAAACGGCAATTCTCTGGGAACTAACTGCTCAGGTTTTTAGTGAAGGAGTCCCATGGTGTTCCAGCTGGTGTGAACTATTGTTAAAACAAGTACCTTCAGAGCTAAGAAAGAGCCTTGCCGAATACCCATACAAAAAAAACCCCACATCTTCATCCTTCAGATTAATTGTGGTGTGGTACAAAGATTTTAATTCAAATAAGGATATCGATTTAAAGGTATCAATCTGGTACTGTTTTCCGGTATTGCTCTGAAAAAAATCGGGTTCCCTTTAACAACAATTCAAAAATACCCGATACTAAATACATACATCGAAATCACTTTCCTTATTTCGAAAATACAAAACAGCTGTTGCTTTTTTGATTGGTTCATAGCTAAACTGTTTTAGTTTTTGTCATTGCTTCGCCATTGTCTCATCAGCTGTTTACTTGCAAGTTTTACTGAGTGAAAAGGATGCACTGAAAAACCGCTAAAGGAAATAACGTGCTTGGGCCTTATTTCGTTGTGTGATCCATGGTATTTATGTGCGGAACACTTTTCCGCATTGGCGGCCTTCGGCTGCGCTTAAAAAAAAACCCTGGGCTACGCCATGCCAACTCCGGGTGGTTGCCTGAACCGTGGCAACGTGGCACAGTATGCACACGTTATTCTTGAATCAGCTTAGTTTTTAACGTCCGTGGGCTTTATTTCTCTTCGAAAAGGGAAATAACACCCATAAGCAAAAGGTGATAACACCACTTTTTAAAAAGGAAATAAAGCCCATGGGCGTTATTTCCTTGGGCTTTATTTCACTGCACCAGTGAAAAGGCGCTCTCTCCTTGCAAATTTTTTGTGTCACCGAACACTTTCCAGTAAAAAAATTTTATAAAAACTTAAACAATTTTATCCTCACAGGACACAAGTTTCAAGTTCATGAACAACATAAAAACACGACTGACATATTTCATATTCTAGTAACTCTGACAATCATAATTGATAGTAATAATCTGTAATTTGGATTGCACACGAATGAGACAGCAACATCTAAATGACAGCTAAGCGATCACTTAATTACCCCCGTAATCCTAATAGCGAAGTACCTTATTAGAAGATTAGCCAAGCATAGTTGCTAGCTTTGATCTCATAAATACTACATACAGGAATGTAAATAATAAAATGTTACTTATTCAGACAGTTTGACAGTTAAATTGAACTTTTGTGGGAGCTTTATAGTTAAAGTTAGGGTGGGTGGACTAGTAAATTTAAACGACGTAAATCTACTTCGATCAGAGTGAAGTCTGAACTTAGACCTTTTGGAACTAAATGATAATCCAGTATTAGTGCAAACTCTTGAATAAATTAATATGCATTTGTGGCATGATAAACAATATTGTTTAATCAATTAATTGATTTAGCAATAAGTCATGTATACCCTGCAGTACCAGTCTCCAAAAGGGACAGTCTTGAGCTATCCACTTCGTGACGCGTTCCGTAGCGGTTACAAAAGTGATAGTTAAAATACATTATGAAATATCGGATATCGATAATAACCCACCAGCGGAACCTCCCCCAAACTATCTAAAATGGGAGCAGTTCAGAACTAGATAAATCTTAGGACTGTCCGAATGAGAACCGGTTCAGGCCGGGTCGCTAAGTAATGCCCTAGTCACAATTGAAACCGCCATGTTAAAGTAAACAGTTAAAATCATTACTTAGCGGTTGATCTAGGACTGGTGGTGCTCTTAACGGTGTAGCTAAGGGATAGTTCTGAGCTATCAATTTTCAATTAAAATTTCTGAAGGGTACAGCCAAATCTGTTAAGAATCACTTATTCATATGTGCAAGTTGGACCTCAATACTGAACTATTATTATCAATTTAATCGCCCATATTCATAGTCGAATTAAAATAGAGTTTTATCTTATTCTATATAAACATCATTTCATGTCTATGGGAATTCTTGAAGTGGTGACTCGATTTTTCGCAATGTCTGGAAAATGATTATTTTTCATCTATTACATTTCATTGCTTATATGTATATCTGTGATCATAAACAATAAAAGCTTAAGTAGCCATATCACAATCGCATACGATTTATATTTCCTAGACAGAGTTAAATCAACGTCTCTATTCCGTAACTATCTTCTGGAATGGTTATCTTAAGATTAACTTAAAAATTTTGTTGAATCATAAATACTCTTGGAAAAATAGGTCACCCATTTTTTCTTAAGTCCACTTAAGCTGTTATTGCTTATGACCACATACATATATATTGGCTTCAGATTTTGAGATAAAATGCGCGTTGACATGCGCCACCCGACAAAAAACGAAATATTTACGAAGTAGGATCTCAAAAATTGTATCTTTCCGCTTATTGCCGCAGCTATGATTGGTTTTTGAATAAAATATTTGACACAAAAAATCTCTTCATGCCTCCAATCAACTTAATATTTTTTCCATAAGGGGACCCTGTAACTTTTCTTTGAGCAGCACTTTAATTGTATTTTTAAGTTAAGTAAAAATTTTAATTTAAGCTCGTGTTAAGCAACAAGAAAAGAAAAGAAAAGAAAAGAAAAGAAGAGAAAAGAAAAGAAAAGAAAAGAAAAGAAAAGAAAAGAAAAGGAAAGAAAAGAAAAGAAAAGGAAAGATAAGAAAAGAAAAGAAAAGGAAAGAAAAGAAAAGAAAATAAAAGATAAGAAAAGAAAAGAAAACAATAGAAAAGAAAAGGAAACAAAATAAAATAAAAAAAATAAAAAGAAGAGAAAACAGAAGAAAAAAAGAAAAGATAAGAAAAGAAAAGAAAAGAAAAGAAACGTCAATAAAAGATAAGAAAAGGAAATAAAAGAAAAGAAAACAAAAGAAAAAAAAGAAAAGAAAAGATAAGAAAAGAAAAGGAAAGAAAAGAAACGTCAATAAAAGATAAGAAAACAAAATAAAATAAAAGAAAGGAAAATAAATTAAAAGAAAAGGAAAGTAAAGAAAAGTAAATAAAGGGAAAAGGGAAAGAAATAATAAAGCGAAGGAAGCAGCAACAAAGAACAATAGCGTACAATGCAATAAAATAAATTAAAAATAGAGACTGTTGAGAGAGAAGAAGAACGGAGAAGAACAGAAGAGGTAAGAGTGCGAATGAATAATAACTTATATAAAACAAACTTTTACGGTTGTGATGCAATCACTCGGCGCTCTCCCTGAAGCGTTTTTTTAATTTAAGAATTCAAACATTGTGCGAGTTTTTATTATTAAGGGCCACTTTCATAAAAGCCGGTTAAGCCCATTCGGCGGTTAATTTGAACGCTAACCGTACAAAATACGCCAATTAAACTCTGTAGTGGTTACCAGCTTTTATGAAAGATGCCCTAAATGTAGTCCATTTGAAAGTGCTGCTAATCGGCTTTTCAAAAAACATGTGCTAACAGCCTTTCCTTAGCTTATATGTATAGAATTTAGAATCTTATTACTTACAGTTTCATGCTATCCACAAAGTTAAAATTCGAAGCGTTTGTATCGGCTAATTTCCCAACTATGACACGGTAACCTTCTGGCGTTGTTTGTGGTAAAGGACAAATGGACCTGAATGAGATAATAAAGGTAAACATAAATACATATGTACATATATCGTGTCACTAAGTGTATATACATATGTATATACATTGAGAAAAAACTCGTGTCATGGATCAAACCGATTTCCATGGAATAATAGTTTGGTGGATATGGGAATAAGGAAGATGAAGTGGTAGGACTAGAAAATGAACACCACTATTGTGAGCGTCGAACAAGAGAGTAGACAATCGACTAGTAAGCGATTAGCGAGCATCGAGCAATTGCAAGTGCCGAACCGAACCGAACGCTTAATGAGTGACTGTGGATACTTGATCGATAATCTTTTTATTAGCATTTTGCAGTCGCTGGCTTGTCGATGTGATTTAAAAAGTGTTAATAAAATAGATAAAAACTAAATCAGAAAAAAAAATGTAAATAAACATTAAAAATATGAAACACGTTTTGTTCGATCAAATTATGCAATACCAAAATAAACCTGATCGACTCAATCGAAAAAAGTCGATTGTACTGCAAATCGACACTCGCAATAGGTGTCACATGGCAAGGGAAAATACACAAGTAGATGGAGGAAAGGGGAAAAGAAAGCGAGGCATGCGAGAGTATAAAATTGTACATTTTATTGTGAGAACGAAAGGAGATTTAATATTATCTATTTAAATATGAAAGTGTGAAGAAAGGCCAACGGCTTCTCGGGGACGCTTTCTACTGAATTGAGGTGGACGACTACTTGGCATCCCTTCTTGTTTTCAATTGGCGCCTCTTATCACTAGCAATGGATGCCTGGCGTGTTTTGTTACGACACGGCCACATACATACACACATACATACATACATACATACTTACACGGTACGCATGGCCCGCTGCAGCTCCGGCCGTTCACAGTCCAAATTGGAGAAAAAATCGTCGCAATGTGTGCGAGTGGTTAGATTTGTGTCCAGCACTCGCTTAGCCATTTCCATGCTATTCATGCAAGCATGGAAAAAGTGTAGAGCCTCTTCCTCCAACAAATTCTGCATATGCGGTTGGGCGCGTATCCAATTGACAAACTTTTGCATTTCTTCACGTGAGATTTCCGGGAAGCGAGCATATTGCTCGGACAAATCGGCGGGTTTCATAGCGCGTTAGTTGGGTTTTTGCACACTTGGACTGTCAGTTTGAGCACCACCAGCACTTTATCACTTTTCGGAAATATCTAGCCTTTTAAGGACTAAATCTCTTACACAATAAGCTTCACTTTCAAATTCAAAATTTTAAGCCAAATATTTGTTGTTTAACTGCTGTTGCGGCAGTGCGCGGTTCGAATGAAATGAAATTTTTTCGCGAACACGTTTGAAAGCGAAACTGCTCATTTCGCTGGTAGCTGTTTTGTTGTGTTGTTGCTTTTTTATTGCATTTTATCAATTTCATTGGAGCTTTTGTTGTTCTTGTTGGTGTTGTTGTTGCCGCTTTCCTGTTTGTACAGCCGCTTCACCATAGTCGGTTGCTTTTCTGATTGCATTGCGGTGCTTTTCTTGGTAGTCGTCGTGCTGTTAGTGTTGTTGTTGTAGCTGCTGCGATATAGCTATTACTTGCAATTTTGAAATTTTCTTTACACTCACTGCAAATCTCTAACCGCACTGTGGGCCAAATCGGTAAAGTAGTCAGTGAAATCATAGCTTTTCTATTAAATTTACAACAACAAGATAAGTAAAGTCAAGATTGGGAATAACCTCTTGGTGTAGTTAGAAAGCAAAAGCGTCGTTACCGTAACAGCCGTTTTTAATAACAATGTCTGACCTCACACTCCATTTGCTCAAGCTTTTTTCAATAAGCATAATCGGGCACCTATCTCTTGGCCCTTACCTTACCTATGGCAATAGTTGATTTCCGGTTCGGTGCTTTTTGCTTTTGTAGTTGCTGTCGACTCAGCAGCGCTTCGGCAGCCATGTTAGACTTAACCTCACAAATCTGAATCTGTGCAGGACTGTGAACCTGAATGATCACCTTTAGACTGGTGAGGTAATTAGAAGTGAAATGCTATCTCGTAAAGACAGAACTCCTTATAGGTTTCTCGTTATATCTGCTGCTGCATGGCTCGGAATAATGAACTTTGCAGAAAGAAGATAGGAGGAAAATTAGGATAAGAAAGAAACATTTTCCAAAACGTCTTACTATCAATCTCCGGCTATTTTTAAATACAAACTTTTTTCCTGCAAAATCGACTTCTACTTGCCCTAAGTTGGTATAAAAATATCGCCCAAGTTAGCTAAAGGTCCACATTTCTTCCATTTCTATTCACTGTGCTTTTCTAATCCTCCGATTACCTGTTTCTTTGGAAGATCACCTTTTGCGTGTGGCACGTTTGCATGTGTGATTATGAATGTGAGCTCGTGTGTGTGTGTGTGTGCGTGCGTGCCGGTGCATTTTATTGCACTTTTACATAACAATAAAAATCTATTAGTAAACTATAAATTGTTGCCATTTGACGTTTCTTATTGTTGTTGTTAATATAATTAGTTTTTCCATATGCTGACATGATATCGTTGTAGTTCTGTAACACATTGATTAACCCTTGGCATATCATTGTTATAAAAGTACAACATAATAAACATTTTTTCTATTAATGTGTGAAGAGTGTAAGAAAGTAAGTATAAATTTACATTTATTGACCAATTTGGGAAAGTCCCTACTTCTAAGCTGCTGTTTTCGGATCTAATACCAAATGCTCGATATAATCTTTTTGCATTGCCATTGCTATAGTTCCCAACTATGTAGTTAAATATTTTCCAATTTAGATCTAATTTGTTTACTAATACTTTTTCGTTGGTTCCGAACTTGGTACTTATTGTAACTAGTGAGTCAATCTCAAAATTCTAGTCACTTGTTTTTCTTGTTTGAAAACTTTTTAATGACCATGCAATATTTATTTCATTTTATATTTTTAACTTTATCAGTTTTGCTAAAGTTTTATTGTTCTATCAATGTATTATTAATTATTCCATTGACTTTGTCGAGACTATAACCAAATACTTACAATATCGCTTAGATTCCGTAGTGAGAGGCGAGCGACACCAAAGGTTCGTTGATCGTCTGTCCGCCCGAGAACTTGAGTAAAAATTGAGATATTTGCATGAAATTTTGCATGCAGGTTACTTTCTGGCCAACGTAGGTTGCTATTGGAAATGGGCGAAATCGGATGATAACCACGCCCCCTTTTTCGATATCGAAAATTTCGAAAATCACATAAATTGACATAACTTACGTAAGAATGTAGATCTTTGCATGAAATTTGTTAGACAGGTTACTTTTTGGCCAAGGTAGGTTGCTATTGAAAATGGACGAAATCAGATGATAACCACGCCACCTTTTCCAATATCGAAAACTTCGAAAATCACATAAATTTACATAACTTGCGTAAAAACTGAGATATTTGCATGGAATTTGTTATGCAGGCTACTTTCTGGCCAAGGTGAGCTGCTGTGAAAATTTTCGAAATCGGATGATGACCACGCCCACTTTTTCGATATTGAAAATCACATAAATTAACATAAGTTGAGTAAAACTTGAGATATTCGCATGAAATTTTGTACACAGGTTACTTTCTGGCCAAGGCAGGTTGGTGTTTAAAATGGGCGAAATCGGATGATAACCACGCCCCCTTTTTTGATATAGAAAATTTCAAATAAGATTCTAGGGCCTATATCATTGCCAAGTCATGGTATTTGTATCTCGTTCTGAAAACTAACGCTGGGTATTTAATGTTCGGTTCACCTGAACTTAGACTTCCTTACCTGTTAAATCACGGTTTGTGTCTATGGTGCTATCTCAAAACGCTTACTCTAAACTTGAGTTTGGCTGTTTTCAATTATTGCCACAGCATAGTGGTTTGTGATTTAAATAGTTGGCACAGGGTGACCTTGCAAAACATAAAAAATTTCTTCATACCACACAACCAACTTGATTTTTTTAAAACGATTTCTCTGTTTTATCAATTGTCGGCGATTTGAAATTTTCCGTCCGCAAGAGCGTCTCAATGAACTTGTGTTTTTAACGGAGGACGAAATTCTCATTGCAAACTAAATCATTGTAGCTTGGGAGATTGCTCTAATTGCAAAGGTAGAATTTTATTTTTTATTTCAGGAAAGTTTACATATTAAAACAAATTATTGAACAAACAAAATAACGTAGTTATTATTTTATTTATTGGTAGAGTTGACTTGAACTTTGCATGTAGACAATACATTATAAAATAGTTTAAAAATACAAAATGATCTAAATAAATTGTATTTCAATTGGAAATAGTAAAAAGAGAAAATAATTTTCAGCGCCCCAGGCCCCTTCTGGCGAAATCCAGAATCTGCCGCTGACAAGTGTTTGTTTGACTGTATGTTTAGGCATCGCACAAAATGCGTTGATAAATACTGGGAAAATATGTCTTGTACGATATCAGTGTTTATGTCATCCATTGTATCACTTCAGTGGAAACACATTTGAACAACAATCCCTATTGTGAGTGTCGCTTTGCAGTTGAAGATACTTTTGTCGGTTGGTAATGTGGAACTTGATCTCAAAAAAGCTGAGCAATTTTAATGTTTATTTAGATATTTTCTATTTTTTTTTATAACTTTCATGAACGTAAAATAGCATTATACCTAACTTAGGTCCGATGTTTGTAAGTATGAGAAGGATAAGTCATAGGCCCACCAATAAATATTTCGAAATGATGAGAGCAATGAGCTGAGTATTAATTTATGCCCATGGTCATAGTCAAATTAAAATAGAGTTTTATCTTCATAAACATGATTTTAAAATAAACATCTTGTCATATCTGCAATAGTTAACTCGAAATACATTTTATGTCTAAGGCTGTGTGCCAATCGGTAACTTTTTACTCAGAGGAAAAATGAGTTGAACAAATTTTCTATGGTGTACAAATATTTTCCATTTTGCTGTGCCAAATGAAATGGGAAATTTTGACAGTTGTAAATTTTGACATCTAAGAAAAGCACATGCGAAAGCTTTTTTCTGCCATTATATTTGATATTTTTGGCTTCAAGCTATATTTTACCGTTTAATAACGTATTGGCATATAAATTCATTTGAAATAATATGAGTGGCGATACCGAATGCATACATGTGTACACATTCACAGTTGTCAGAATTTCACATAGCCCCATGGGCTAGGGAAAATTGTGACATTCGTATTCACCACAACAAATGTCAGAATTTTCTCCCGGACTGTCAAAATTTTGCTATTTTCAACCGATTGGCACACAGCCTAAGGTGTATTTTTCATTTTAAAATGACGAAACCGTCTTTTTAACATTTTAAAATCACGGTATGTGTCTATGGTTGTGCTTGTGACATCGGATTCCAAAATTCCATGCAAATATCTCAATTTTTACTCAAGTTCTCGGGCGGACAGACGGACGGACATGCCTTAATCAATTCCTCTTTTCAACCTAAGAACTTTTATACCTGGAACTCTATATCTAACTCGATTATTTTACTCCGTTACGTAGTACCGTTATGTGGACAAAATTATAATACCCTTGTACTAGTATGGGTATAAAAATGTGGCACAACAAGAAGCAAACGCCATATGTATTCGGAGAGATCTAGTTATTTCGAAAGCTTCTAAACTTAACTTATCAACGAACCTTTGGCGCCGCTCGCCTATCACTACGGAATCTGAGCGATATTGTAAGTATTTGGCTATAGTCTCGAAAAAGTCAATGGAATAATTAATAATACATTGATAGAACAATAAAACATTAACAAAACTGATAAAGTTAAAAAAATATAAAATGAAATAAATATTGCATGCTCATTAAAAAGTTTTCAAACAAGAAAAACAAGTGACTAGAATTTTGAGATTGACTCACTAGTTACAATAAGTACCAAGTTCGGAACCAACGAAAAAGTTCTAGTAAACAAATTAGAGCTAAATTGGAAAATATTTAACTAGTTGGGAACTATAGCAATGGCAATGCAACAAATATTAGGAAGGCTTTTTTCATTTTGGTACAAGGCTTTGCAATCAACCTCTGCGGGTTAGGGGTTTTAAATATGCCCAAAGGGGGGTGACATGACATACAAGTTTGCACTGATCATACCAAATCGATACAACGACAGTCGGGCAGTACCGCATTTGCGTGATGTAGATCGGGGTGGACTTAAAATATGTCGTGAATAAACTCTTCCTTTTTAGAAAGGATTTTCTTTGAATTCAGGAGAGTACATATATGTGCGACGTCAGCCAAGATGTTTGAAGTTCGGGGTTCTACGAGGAATAAGACTAAAAAAAAACAAATACATATGTAGTAAAATTCTGTAACTAGAAATTGACCAAACGCCTCTAAATTGCTTCCGAATTAAGTTTGCTCAAAACTTACATGGTTCTAATTTTACTCTAAATTACAATAATGAACACTTGTCCTATAACGAAGATCCACATATATGTAAATTACCATAATGAATATTAACGGACGAGATCAAGAGTGTGATATCAACAATTTGATTGCAATTACCTTTGCAACAAGTAGAATGAATAAATATTTCAAAGGACGAAGACGATCAGGGGTTGCTCAAGCCCAGGTGTGCCATCAACCAACACAGCTGGCAACCCGCAACGCGTACAATACCGAACTTCAACGTTCAAAGTTGATGGTGTAAAACTGAAGAGTGTAGAGGGAAAATAGTTTCTAAACGGCAATTAAAAAAAACAAACGTTGTTGTAGCAAAAAAAAAAAAAAAGAATAACAAACTACCCCGAAGAAAGGCAATGAGCGTCACAAAGTTTGAATTGTTCGAAGAGGAGGGTAACACAAATGCAAGAAGACGCTAGACACAGGTGTCAAAAACGACTGCGTCAACAAAGACGGCGCGGTTAACAAAGTCAATTTGACAAAAAGGGTGGCTACAGCACGCAAGCGTAGAGCAACAAATATGTAAATGTTGAATGTGAAGCAACAGGGTGGAATCACGGCCACGTGATGGAAAGACGGCACACCAACCAGACTGCTCATCATTTGCATTTGCATTCGAAGGAATTCGTGTTGATATTTAAATGCTTGTCGCTTGATTCTTCCTGCAAACTGTCCGTTAGTACTTTGTTTGACAACAAATCATCAGAGTTTTGCAGGGTAGACGCATCGCTCACAGGAAGCCGTTAGAGAGGGTTGCTTCCGTCGCAAGTGTAACGTATTTCTTCGGCGTTGGTTGTCGTGCGTGCTCAGCGTGCACTTGTTCTGAATAATTGGGGTGTGGGTGTGGCACTTGTCGTAAAGCTGAGCTCATTATGCTCGTCCCCTAATTATGAATATTTAGTCTACTTCTAAATGTTTGGTGTATTCTTGCAGGATGCGTTATAACGTCTTTTATGAAAGTAAACAGCATTGCATTTCTTTGGGATGATTTCCTGGGTGAAGCCAAGCGTTAATTTTTGGTTCTTGTAACGGTCAACTACGGCATTGAAATGGGCTAGATTAACCTCGATCGTCAACTTGGTAGCAGTTGCGACAGATTGAAGAGGCCTTGTCTAGCTGGGGTAAACTATCGATCCCAGTGAAGCTTATGACCTTGTGACCATGTGGACAAAGAGGCATTTGACAAAGCTTCAGTTTATTATTTTTGTATGCTATAGCTGATATTAAGCCCAAAGCAAGTCCAGGTAATTGTACTATAAAGGTTGCCAGTTTTAAGTGTAGTCACTCGCAGTGGGTCAGAACGGGGTGCTTTACAATTATATCCACATCGTCATCTTTATTTTTATTGAGAGTGCTTAACTTATTAGACGGACGGAAAGCCCAGGTGTCCAATCCATAGCAACACTATCGCGTCTTCAGCTTTTCAGAGCTAGATGCTCGTTCGCTCTGAATCGGCGGTTGGAAAACTTATGATTCCAATCCGTGTTTGGCTCTGGTATAGGTCATAAAATCCATGCGGTTCATGAATCAATTGGCGTACACGGAAGCCTTTTTGTTGGACCTGTGTCCATCGTACGAGAAGAGAAGTGACTTCTATGGCAGATGAGTTGTGGGAGCCAAAGGTTTATGCTTATCATCATGGTAACTCTAACTCTGAATCAGAAAAGGTTAATTGACTATGGTGCACCCCGGAACATGAGGGTTATAGGATCGATTCGACATCGAAACGAGACTTCAGACAAGACTGCTCTTCATGGTTTGATTTTTTTTTTGCTTAGTGATGGATAGCACCAACACTATCAAAGCCTCCAACAATAGCTAGTAGGTTAGTTCTATTTTCTTCTTTAATTCGACAGCGAACGCAAAGATTGGGTTCGAACAAAGCAAAGTATCTTTTGTATTTGAACAAAGCGTAAGCGTGCTTTGCATGCTTTCCAGCTTTTGTACCTTTTCCTGCCCATTGTCTCATATTCATTTGTAAATTGCTTCGTTTGAATTTTTTCTTCCTTCTTTTCCTCGTACAAGCTCGCATTCCAGTTGAGGTTTGGCCTTTTTGCTGGCGGTTCAGTGATTGTTTTGTGGCTTTCCCCCTTTTACAAATGCACAAGTAAAGCCAATCAAATGGCTTTTTAGTGGTTTGTTGTTGTTGTTGTTGTTTACCTATGGCGTACCTTCATCAGACAGACATTCATTCATTCATTCAATGAATCGCACGGATAAATACAATGATTATTGAACCATCAAGTCAATCCTGTTGCTCATTACATCCTGTTGTTAAGTCTACCATGAAACAGGATGCCAATGAGCGTAAAATAATAATTAACCTGAAGTCAAACTAACTAGTTGTAAATAAATTCAAAACTAGTGTTAATTAATATTCGAGAAAATCTCCACACTTTTGCATAGGTAGGGTTGAGATCCCAGACACTGGAACCGGTTTGATGAGTCGGGCATCAATGTTATCCCAACCACTACTACAATGTAAAGTTTTTTTATTTTTTTTTTTAATATTAATCAAATGTAGTATATATTCTCTGGGCCTGAGAGAGGTCCCAGAGCTCAAATTTAAAAACTTAAATTTACTCTGAACATCCATTATTATTTTTCTATTGACTTTCCTTTGATACAGAAGGTTCTTTTTTGCGACTAGTTTGTCATGAGTCGGACAATTTCAGTTGTGAACTACTCATTTTTCTGACTAGTTTGGTGTTTCACTAGAGTGTACATACATACGCACATACCTTTAACCGGTGTTAATATTTTGTAATTGTTTTCAAATAATTGCATTGACCATTTTCAGGAATAAAAACATTTAGCTTCCACTACTCAGCAACAAAACGTTTGCGCATGCGCTGTGAATGGGGTGAATAGCAACGAAGCCGGTAAGTACGAATAAGGCGCTTGATTGGCCTAAGTTGTACGATCAACATAAATGAAAATAAAAATTCAATTTCCTCTATTGGTGTTTGATTGTTTATGATTTTAATATCCGTTTAGAGTGGCTAGGAATGTAGGGGACAGGAATCAACTTTGAAATAGAAAGGAAGTATGAAGTTAATTTGAATTTTTTTCTTTTTGTTACTCGCACCTGCAAAACAATTTGGCATGGAAATAGGAGGGCGTTTGAATATGGCTCAGCAGTTGGAAGAAAATATGAATCTAGTAAAAGTAAAATTATGCGAGTTCGATACAGGCTTTAAGATTCACTTGCTTTGGAAGAAGGATTGAAAGGACTGAGAAATTCAGTCGGAAGTTTGATATTAGAGTGTTCACCAACGGGTATAAAACGGACGGACAGTAAAGAGGGAAATTTAACAAAACTCCCATTAACGCTCTTATCTATGAATCTTCCGAACCAACCTAGAGGGTTCCTTTTTTTGAAAAAACATATTATTTCCAAACTCTTCTTCTTTATATTTATATCATCTGGTGTCATTAGTCATCAAGTGGTGTTTATTGTCGGAGACTGCACCGGTATACTCCTGCAACTACGCCCTTCCAGCCGAAGTTCAAGTCGTCTTGAACGGTCAAAACACCTGCAACCCTTTACCATCTTTCCGTCATGTGTAGAAGCCCTTAAATCCCTGATTCGACCTTTGACTCCTTCGGTATTTAGCTGGGAAGAGATTTCTTCTCTCCATAATTGAAGTGCGCTCTGAGCTCCGATGACCAGAAAAGCTTGTTGCTACTGAAGGAATATATGTTGACCTTGTACCTTTTATTCTTTGAGAGATGCTGGATTTACCATGGCAAATACAAAAAGAAGAAGAGAGGGAGGAGAAAATACCATGAGACAGTGATGAAGATAAACTAACAGACCCACTTTAGAAAGCTAAATAAAAACTTTGAGCTGAACGTCATAGACATTTAGATAAATGGCGGACTTAGCAAAGGATTTTGGCACTTTCAACTTCGAGACGCTGCTAGATTAAGTTGAGGACAATATGTTTTATGCCCAGCTTGGGATTTCTCGGCCATTATCTGAGAGTAGTTGACAGGCGTTTGTGCAGTCCAGGAGCCGCTGTGCAAATAGAGAACCATCTTCAAGGAATTACGATAAAATCCAGTATAACATATCAAAGCTAACCAGCAGTCTGAACATTCACACAGAGTCTGTAAACTCCTTTCTCAACTTCGTCCGGTGAGCTTTGCCATACAAACAAAAGTTCTACATTTGGTGAGACGCGAGTTCCACTTCCCCAGTTTCCACTCTAGCCTCTGCAAACCAAGCCTCTTAGTACGAAATATAGGCTCGGCATGCGACTTTACAAACTAACAAACACATCGACGGCTCCTAGCGCATGTGCGCCTTTCATCAACACAAAAGAAAAATTTATGACAATAACAGTTGCTGACAATTTGTTGTTGTTGACGATGATGATGACGGCTATGCGGACCAAAAAGATTAGGAAAATGATAAAAACAACAAGAAAAAGGAAAGAAACGAAAAAACACGTTCATACATTACGGCCAATGTAATCAAGAAGTGCGACAAACGATCGATGGCAGCAACAACACCTGACACCTGAACGATCAGCGTTCGCGTTTTGAGTAGTGGCATTGAGCTGAGCAGTATTGTTTCATGTAGAGATGGGTGCATTTGAATACTAATACCGTGAACCACGACGTTCTTTAAGGTTCCACAGCAAACCGTCTTGTGACCAACTCGAGCATTTCTTGCTTCTTCCTAGGGTGGTCTGAGTTTCGCGGCCCTACAACAAGTAGAATCGACGTGGCTCCAAATAAGTCTTAAAAGAAATTGTGCCCTTAACTGCTCTAACTTTACTCAGTGTCTCACAGAAGTACGTTTAATACTTGTGGAAATTTGAGATTTTTGTGAGTTCGTATGTATGTAAGAGGCTATAACTGAGCATTTGTGTTTAGGCTTCGTTGGTCAACACTTTTCTGTTGTTGTTATTCGTTTTTTATGCTAATTACATTGGGCCATCATTTTTATGATTTCTTAGGAAGCGAAACCCTTTCGTAGCTGAGCACTCAAAGCACAATCACAGTTTCGAATCTTTGGTTAAAGCTTTAGGGCCTTTTTAACTGTATTTTGACTAGCTTTTTTGTGTTCATATTTTCAGCTATATACGAGAGTAGTCTGATAAGTTCGTAGTCTTCCATGATCGGTAAATTAAACGAAGTCCTAATCTCGGTGCGAATATCTTCGAGTTCTATACTTTTATAGGTTTTGGGTCATGGATTCTAAGCACCTTTTAATCGGGACGGGCCGACTATTAAAGTCATCCCTCAGAGCTTTAAGGCTCAACTCCCAAATAATTAACAAGCCGAGCTTCAGGCCTTCAAATCAGATAAGTTCACTAGTCGCACATATTTATCAGTCAACCCTCGTATCTCTGCAGTTAACTCTTCCATTCATTTAAAATCATTTTTATCTATTTTTCGGCTTTGTTGCTTAAGAAAGAGCAAAAAGAAGAAGAGACGAGAGTAGCCAAAGCCCAATTGTGGCCACACATTTGAAACAATAAACAACAGTTAGGTTGTTTGGTATGTAAATGGGATATTCCATTGGGGATATGGGTTAGATAACGTCATTATCACAACAATCAACACCATCACAACGAAGTACGACAATAACGAAAGTCAAAACAACGATAAATAACTTGAAGTAAGACCGTAGTTGAGACATTCCACTAGCGACGCATTTGGTTACTCTTCGTCCCATTGGTTCATTATTATGCGCGGGGGGCAATCGTACTGGAATTTTTTTATTTTTTTGGGATTACTCTAAAAGACTTGTAGACCAGGCTATGACAATGTTTAAAGCTTGCTGTCAACCGCAGCACTTAATGGATTATGGCTGTACCTCTAAGCAAGTAGCTACAGTTGTGTGCTTCCAATGCAGACGCAGTGGGATCTCTCTGACTTGCTCGCCTCATTGAAGTTAGTAGCGTCTGTCCAGTACCCCACCAGAAAGTCCCACTACTTCCCAAGAACAAAGGATAGCTCCGCACTTTCTCATCTGTTCACGAGCAGGTGAACACGGAATTCTTTGCAGCCCGACACGTCCACTTTACAAGTACACCATCGGGCTAACAGATCGAGACGACAGTTACCAAAAAAATTTAAATGCTCTGGGACCTCAATGATGCTCATTATGAACTAGTGTCAGGCAATGGAGAGAGCTTACGTATTTCTAGAATTTCCTCGATCATACCACTGTTGAGTTCAGAGGCTTAATAGTCATTAAGATCCCCGGGTAAGTATTGAATTCCCTGATCGTATCGAATTTCCTTTCGAAGGCACGATGATGATCGGACACGATTTTATGGTAAACCTGCCGATACAGGCCTAACATTACAGCTGCGCTCCTTGGGGCCGAGCCAAGGCTTATTCTGAACTTTATATATCTTGGCAACGCAGCGATCCTTGAAGAGATTTCAGACGTAGCTGTAGTCGTTCATTTGGTATCTTAACGCTTTCAGGTTGTTGAAGTCAGTCTCTCTTACAAGACCTAGCCTAATTTATTGTACGAACACCAGAAGCCTATGGCTGATTGGTCTTTTTTAGTTTGTCTTTGGACCTGATGGTGGCTGCAGTGGTGGCCGAGAATTTCGCGAGACATGAAAATGTTAAAAAGAATTTTTTTTCACGGGGTCAGCCCTGGTCGGAAGCCCTGCGAGTGTCAAAATTCATTTGCCTCGAGATTCCCTTCGGAGTCTGAAACTGAAAGCAGGACACTAAAAAATAGGAAGAGAATCTCGGTGTGCGGAGGGCAAATCGTTGGACTATCAGTTTGGATCAGATCTTAAGTCAATTTCACGTCTAGGAAAACTGTTTTTCCTTCTTAACGACAACTTCGACGACGCGAAAAGGAGCTTGAAACAAGAGGTGGTTTATCTGAAAAGCTTTTAGCGCTTTAATCCTCATTAAAATTTTAGACAAAATGCTAGGAGTGCACCAGAGCTGGAGCCTTTCAAATTACCGCTGTCCGATTAGAAGCGGACTTCGCAAAACCGGTTCTTTTCTATGTACCGAATAGCACATGGCTACTAACTCAACTCCTTTCATCACAAATGCAACACAAATAAAAAGCAAGAGCAACAAAAGCAACTCTTCAAACAAGAGCTTCATTAGACCTCATTTGATGGCTATTGGCGAACATTGTGGGGTGAAAGGAGCATAAATAGCTTGGCACCATTATGAGATAACGGTTGAGTGGTTAGACGCGCGATATGTGCGAGTGTGCAGTATATACAAACTTACAAACATATGGACATACATAGCTATTTATGGATATTCAGAAAAGTTAGATGCAATGTGACTAGCTAGACAAGCCAATCGTGCCAACAACAACAAACGTCCATCGTAATGTGTATTAGCACATTTTTATTTTGAACGACTGAAATACTGACATCAATAACCCGCTTACAGAAGGAATTTATAGCAAAAAGACGCCTAACGCACCACCACACCACGGCACCACCGCACCATCGAAAGCGTTGCAATGAGGACCACTTCAAACTGGTTAAGTTACTTCGATAGAGTTACGGCTGAAGGCAATTGGGTGTCTTACATTTATATTTAGATAATTTTAAAGAGATGAGCGGATGGAGCTAACGTAGACGTTGACGCTAATATTGGTGCTGTTGCTGGCTTCAACGCAATTTCGAAAGGTCTTGCGGTTCAAGGCTTTCTAACGTTGGAACTCGTTTAGTTGAAGTTAAGTCTTTTCACGACATGGCATTTGTTTTGTTGTAATGCATAACGAAATAAACAACAAATCTTTGTAATAAAACGTTCGGTATGTGAGCTCCTTTCATGTGGCGCGGGGGGGCGTTAAGGGAAATTTTTATGTTGAGCTCTTGCTCACACTTTGTTGGCTGGAAAGACCACACAGATTTGGAGAGGCAAGACTAGAGAAGCAAGCACTTTCGTTAGTTTGGTCTATTCTCTCCTCCTATTGCGGCATTGGGTGCTAGATATTACAACAACTATACAACTTAAACGAAGATAGCTCTTTAGTAGAGTTCGATCCGCGTAGTAGCTAAGTGCGCAATAAGGACTTGTGCGAACGAGCTCATTCTTTCCTGTTTGAAGTAAGCTATTCTTATGAAAGACCACAACATATACCCAAGTCTCGTTTTATACCCGCCTCGATATCTGCGCGACGGAATCATGAACGCTATCAAAAGCACCCGGTCCGAAAATAAGCTAGGAAAACGTATACTTAACCTAGGCTCTGGCTAGATATTACTTTCAGTAGACAACTTTGCCTAGGTTGGGCTAGGTTGTACTGGCTGTCTATTTTTTTTTAAGTTTCCGTCCGCTTAATTTTCCCAATCCAAAGCCCGTCTAGTTTTTCCACGGTTATCACACTTATCAAATATTTGATTCAGGGAAAAATATTTCACTGGCTTAAAGCTCAATGGATAGAGAATGCTACTGTGATTTGGAGTTGCCTGGGTGAGATTAAATTAGCATTGCCAGGGCCTGATTAACAAATTGGTTGGGATCTGAGTGTGTTTTTCTTTGTGGACCTGTGATTTTAAAAGGGAAAGTCTAATAAATTCGCTTCCAGTGCAGATAAGAGGTCTCTCGGAATACCCTTCCAAAGAGTAATGAACCAAAAAATTCTTTCCGGAGTCAGACGATGCTATTACTGGCCCCATAATCCGCAAATAACTGTCCACTTCGACAACCTTCGTGAAGTACAACAATAACATCAACAAGCGCAGCACATCTAGAAGCAAAAAATGCGGATTCAGAATTAGATTCTCCAGACTTAGGGCCGCTTTCATAAAAGCCGGTAACCGCTAACCAGAGTTTAATTGACGTATTTTGTATGGTTAGCTGTCAAATTAATCGCCGATTAGGCTTAACCGGCTTTTATGAAAGTGGCCCTTATTGTTTTAATTAAAACTGGTTTGTTGAAGATTTGTATAATTATGTATGTGTGTAAGTATGTGCGAATTAAATCTTAAAACATTTCAATAAATTCACTTTCATGACCCACAATTTACCGAAAACCTGAAACATCAATGAAACGCTGCTAAGCAAAGAGGAGTTGCTTGAGAACTTTTGCAGTGAAGCTTTGCGCATGCGCAGCGTATGAAAAGTGCAGTGATGCAAAAAAAAAAAAAAAACATACACGTTATGCATTTGTATGTTTGTTGGTATGAATGCAAATCTAGAGGAATTAATGGCTTAAGCAGAATCAGTACGGCGATACGTTGAAAAAACTGACAGCTGAGTAGACGAGAAGTGTTTGTGTGCGTAGCGACAGATACGACGCATACGGCAAAATAGAATTTGCTCTAAAATCGACGTACGTGACGTAACTGATGTATTGCCGGACTTATTCTGTTTGAGCTATAAGGCAAGCACTTCAACAGCTGACTAAATAACTGGCCAACTGGTAGCCCGCATTAGACAACTTTTGAAGCGAGTACAGCACTCAAATCCATTGAGAATTAGACAACAAAATAATATCAAGCAAATACCAGACAAACCAGCCGGCAAACTACATACTAAGCGACAACAACAACTGCAAACATTTTGAAATAAATCCGGCCGACTATTGCGCTGTCTAACGATGAGTCTCTAGAGAAAAACACAAAGGTGAAAAAAGAAAAAACAACAACAAAAGCAAAAACAAGAAAAAAGAGAAAAAAATGAAAAAACCAGAAAAAACAAATGAATAATAACAACAATAAAATGCGTTTATACAGTTACATCCTCTGCATTAAAAGCTTCTCATGGTCACCAACTCCATAAATGGCAACAAAACGAAATTGAAATCAAGACAAAAATGGAAAATGCAATAAAAATGAAAAAAAAAAAATAATAATAATAAATACGATCCATCTAAGACTATCACAGTTACGACTATGTACAAAGACCACAAACAAAATTGCAGTAAACCTCAACAAGAAAAGCGGGAAGAATTGAGCGCGAGGGTGGCTTGAAGTGACTTTGTACACAAGAAGAGACTTCGGCAGCTCAGCTTTAAGTAAGTTAGATTCATATTTATACCCAGTTTGCCAAAGAATGAAATTACTTCAGTGTGACGACTTCAACAGTAAGTTAAATGCTAGAAGTCGAGCTCAAGCTCAAGCGAACTCAATGCTAATCCGCTCGAAACCAGATATAATACTCTTCAGTGACAAAACTTAAATCCCAAAATATTGACAGAGTACACTCAATGACATTGAACTTTCGAGCAGTTTATCCCGTTCCCAGTTAGGGTTAGGACATTACTTCAAAAGACTTTACTTTTCAATACCTTTTAAAACATCGGAAGTCCAAGGTTTCCATCCCGTACCACCAAAAACGAAAAGACCTTGAACCCCTCTAATTGTATTTTCGCCATGGAAATTTTTGTCAGATGAAGTACATCTGCCTTAATAAATGTATTTTGGATTTGTGGTAAAAAAAAAGAACCAGTGTCTAAGCTTTGAGGGGGCAAGTAGTTTTGTTATTTGTTTTAGAGAGTAGGTCGGGGGTGTGCGTAGCACAAATTAATAGGGACAACCTTTAGTAAATTATTATTAATTTATTTTTATTTAAATTATTTGAACTGGGTGTGCATTGCACGGGATTGGCTTCGTCAATTTCGTTGTGAAAAACACCGATTTGGGATATGAAAACATGAACTATATCTTCAGAATAATTCATAAGCTGGTTGCAAATTATAAGAGGGTGCGCAAATGAAATAAACGAAAGAAGTTGCTTATGTCGCTTAAAGAACCAGTAAACTACTTAACTTCTTCGAAGTACGACGTAGAACGAATATAGAGGAACTGATCTTGTTGTTGTAATCGCAAAAATATTTCGGAAGATTTGGATATGAGCAGTACATTACCGTAATGAATAGGCAAATCTGGTACGCTCCAGTACCAGCACCTTTTGATATACGGAAACGAATTTTTTTTGGCATGGTCGATAATTGGGAATGAATTTTAGTCGCCTCTGGGGGAGGATATATTCAACTATTCTATTGTTCACTTCCTCGGCAAGTCTTTTCACTCACAAGTTAATCGGGCTGCTTTCCTATTTCACTTGCACCCATCAGACCGAGTAGGAAGCGAAGTCATTTAGCATACTGGGTATATTAGATACATCAACAACAACAACAAAAATGGAACTCATCTAATCCAATAGAAATGAAAAGCAGCAGAACCAGCACTGCATTCCAACGTAAAACAGATGGCGACGTTTAAAGATAGTTGGCGGATAAGATCAGCAGTTCTGTCTAGAAAACATAGAAAAGTTTACAAAAATACAAACGCTGAAGTGAAATAAGAAGCAAGTTTATTTTACAACAAAACATTTCAACCGAACTGGTTCGAAAAAGTCCGTAATGCCCGTCCGATCTAAAGGATTCCTCGAAGGAAATTTTATGTTGGTGAATGGCGAAAGACGCTTGGTCCCAGATGACGAGGTAGTCTTTTTTTCTTGATTACTGATCTTCAAACCAAGCTCTTGACACAACCCAGTAATAATGGCTTGCGGTTTTAGTTCAATTGTTGTTAAAACGATTTGTTAGAACCTTCGGATTGTCGGCTCACATTTCTTGTTTGTTTGTCAAAGAAAGGAATGCAAAATTAGCAGCGTTAATTATTGGGACGATGTTTAAAAGCACAACATCCATAGATGAGGAATTTTCGGAATCAGGCTCAGTTCGTCATCTTTACTAGGTCGGTATGCCTATTTTGAGATTTTTGTTTAGTTGACCACTTAGTTCAAAGCGAACCGACTCTCAGCTATCTCTGTATTTCTTTCGGCCCTACATCCAGGTCAATATTATCCAATGGCTCGATAGCAAAAAGTGGTAGAAAAAGGCTGGGAGAAGTCCTTGCATAGCCGTATAAAACTCACAAAATAATTCAGACATAATAGGATACACGAAGGTCATGTCAATGGTACAATGGTACACTTAATAGATCTGAGTCCGCATCGTTAAGGTTCAATCAGTCTGTTGCCAGTGAGCTTCAGTCACCTTATACTCCATACGACGGTTTAGGGGATCGACCTTTTGCGATTGGGTAAAGTAGATTTAGATTCAAACCGGAGCATGTGACTCGTAATTACGCTTCTACCGATTGATAAATCTTTTGTTACTGGAGCCTGGTACTATAGCCGACTCTATTTTAAGCTGCTTTGAAATCAATCAACCCCTTCGTGACAAAAAGTTTTCAAAGAGATTTCTAGCCGTTGATCCCCAAAAATTCCCGAAGTGATCCGAGTACAGTACCAGGAAACTGCATTATCTGATTTGATGTTGAGTACTAGAAAAGATGAGCTATTTAGGTGGTTGAATCAGCTAAATGAATTAAATGAATCCCGGCATTGTAAAATCGTATCCCGAAAATAATGGGATTATTAAATCCCCTAAGTAATTTTCCCTAATAAGCACGCAAGCCTAATATTTAAGTATGTAAAAGAATGTTGCAAGCCATTGCCATAGATATGGACATGCCAGTCGACGATCGATCGCTAGACGAACGGAATTTCATGGTGGCATACTGCGCCACCAACCAACAGCATTTGTCAACATCGGCAATGTCATAAATGGACATTAGAGTGTACCTTATGCTGCAAACTTTGTTCCATAAAGCGAGATGATCTTAGCAATATTCGGCAGGTCAGAAAACAGTATTACGAAAAGCCATTCCCTGGAAGCCAAGATTTGGAGAAAATGGCTGAAAAAAATCTTACCCTTTATATCGTCTGAGCAGGTTGAACTTGAAGGCCATTTCGATATCACGACTATCGATTGTTTATAACGGACATATGTAGCCTTACACCTGACCCATACCTGAACCCGTAATAGTTGCAAACACCACTGGAAGCTGAAATCCGTGGGAAGAACTATTTGGTAGTTTCATTAAATTAAGCCTTAGCTCCAAGCTCTTTACTCAATATCTTATCTTATCCTCGAAGAATTCTTATACGTAGTGACAGCTCGCGTTGAATATTATTTATCCTTCTTCTAAATACATCGCACGAAACTCTAAAAGTATCAGAAAGTAATAATATCCGGGAAAATCTCGCTTTATAGTTCAAGAAAAATTTTCACCATATAAATGAAAAGCAGCCTAATGTACATATGTACATATATATAAAAAATATGCATGAAAGTTTATAAGTCACACACACAAAACCAAAAAAAGGGAGGGTCCCAACAATCAACCTAGAAACAACCGCAACTATTCGTACAACAACAATGGAGGATGTTTTTGTTGTGATTATGACCATCATTATGACGCTTCAACTGAAAAGCCAAAGAAGTATGACTGCAACGTGGTTGGACGCTCTGAAGCGTATCTATGACTGAATAACAAACTAACGGAATTGAAAACTACATAGAAGGCAGGAAAATATGAAAAGCCTAGGAAAACATAATAGAAAAATGTACGTTTCGCACTTTAGTTTTCCCTATGTCATAGATTTGTAGTGAGAATAGCAACAGGCGAAATATTTCCAGAGCTCAGGGCCGGATTTACCGTGTTGGGTCGACGCTTTCATAAAACGCACATTTCTCGGAGTTTTAGCCTCATATATGACTTTATTTTGGGTCGTAAATGGAGCGAAAATTTTTCTACGCGGCCACCCTAATCAATCATAAAAAATAAATCAAAATGACTCCGAATACCCATAATCATTGTCAATCCTTAACACGCGTTTTAATTAAAATCTTTACTGAACTTAAAAAAAATTGAAAATGTGGGTCATTCATTGTCATTTTAAAAAAAAAGATTTTTCCTAAAATGATATATAACAGGGCCCCATTATAAAAAAAAATTAGACATAGAATGTATTTAAAGTTGAATATTACAGACATGAAATGATTTTTATTTTAGAATCATGTTTAAGTAGATAAAACTCTATTTTCATTTGACTTTGAATACGCACCAAGGACTTTGAATAATTTTTTTACTTTCTTATATGAACTTTAGAGTCTTTTTTCAGCCGTTCATTAATGTATTTCTCTTTCCTTTTTACAGATTTATTTTGACAAAATTTTCCATTTTGGGCCCGCATTTATATCGCTAATCCGTCCCTGCATAGCTTCGTGCTATGTATTTGTAAGTTGAGGGTTAAATGGAATGAATAGGCTGGGTAGAGGAAGGAAATTAACACAAAGCGGATATGTGGAAAGCGTACAACAAATCTTTTAAATTAAAAAGCATAATTTGTGGGTGCATAAATAAAAAAAAAAAAACTAAAAAAAAAATAAAAATTTCAAATCATTCTAAAGTAATTTTTCACATGCAATTAAATTTGTTGGGGTTGGCGTGACAGTTGAGTGCTTGTCACCCTGTTTTTTTTCTTACCAGGTTCTCTGTATTTTAGCTGAATAATTTAGCCGATTTAAGTTTATATTAAAGGATTTTTGGTGGGAAATTAAAAACTCTCAGACATATCATAACATGCCGAGGAAAGATAATAAAAGGTAAGTAAGGTTGAGTAGCTGACTAGAACACATTGCACGTAGGTTCAGTATGGTGGGCCGTTCCTCACTTAGTGCTGGGAATTGACATAGCTAATACTGAACGTTTTCACCTTCTTTGATGCATTTCCAGCTGTGAAGGTGCACATAGGAGCTCATGCCTCAGTGAACAGTAATGATTTGTGGGGAGTTCTGCTTGAAAACTATTTTGCTACAAAGACTGGAAAACCCCGTCTGAATTATTCAACGCTAAGGGCCTTCTGCTGAATTCGTCGCTGAATTTTAACACTGCGATGTCCTAGGAAATTTATGTCTGAACTCGTTTAACATCTAAATCGTGCTTGCATATATGAATCGACCAGTGTTTTCGTTTCTCTCCTTGCAACCCATTACCAGCTCACTTTTTCATTTATGAACTTTTTGGCTACTAAGAGCAGTTTGCAAGTGTAAGTGAGTGGAAAAAAAATTTTGATATATACATATTTGATTCTACTGATTTAATATAACATACATACTTTCCAGAGAATCGCAGCATAATAAGAATTAATAATTAATAACAATAAATTTTGTTGTAAAATTAAGTTTTGCGGAAATTACTGTGTGTTCTAAAAATACAATGCTTGGAAAATAAAATTATTCACCCTCACCCCGATGAGCTAAAAATATTTCACGCTCACCTCATTTTCGCCCCTCAATGTGACTTACACCGTTAAATGATGCATGTGCAGGTATGGCTAAGTTGAAGTCCGTTCGTATGTATGTAAAACATTTGAAATGCAATTGCCTATGTGGATGTGGCACATCCGCATCGCATTTCCTTATCACTTCCGCTTTTATTTTGTTGCTTTATTTCACTCCCCTACTAATATTACGAAATATTTTATACAGAAAACTGAAAACAAAACAATGTTTCCTATTCATATGGGCTTACATTTTTATAAGTGTACATACATACGTACATTAGGGTGTTTCATTTACATTCACAAATTTTTTTCTTTGTGCGAAATGAATTATTTAAATGTGCTTTTATTCGCCTTTTTAGTTTTAGGACAGTTGTACTTTATTTATAATTTCTTTTAAATTTTTTTTTTTAGTACGTACTAAAATACTAAAAATATTAAATACTAAATTTAAGAAGTCTCAGGCACATAACCATAGCCGTTGCTAAACACGCATTCAATTTTATTTAAAATCTTTACCTAACTTGAAACAACATTTTAAATGTAGGTGAATCATCGCCATATTAAGCAAAGATTTTAGCTAAAATGAAAGGTCAGAGAAAAAAATTAAGTTGGTTGGTAGTATGAAAAGATTTTTTATGTTTTGCAAGGTCACCCTGTGTCAGCTATTTTATTCGCAAGCCATAGTAAATCTGTGGCAATAAGCTAAAAAAGCCAAACACAAGTTTGGTGTAAGAGATATCTCAAGCACAACCATAGACACAAACCATGATTTTAAAATGATATCGACATTTTCCTCATTTAAAAATTAAAACTTCGCTTTAGAGATAGAATGTATTTTAAGTTGACTATGACCGACATGAAATGGAGTTTAGTTTAGAATCTTGTTTAAGTAGATAAAACTCCATTTTAATTTGACTATGAGTATGAGCCTGAGAGTCTAAGTTTGGATGGCGCACATTATTTATGTGGTTTGAAGTTTTGTACTCTCTTTTCAAAAAACTATACTGTACAAGTGGGCGTGGTCGAAAAGCAATACCCTCTGTACTAGTACCTACTTTTATGAAAATATCGCCTGAAAACAAAACACCCTAATGTATATTAATGTATATTAATGAACAAACGCATACAATACGTAGTTGATTTCATATTGTCTTTTGGGTTATTCTCGAGCGCCCAAGTGTCCGGAAATGAGATGCAAAATTTATGTGGGATCCAGACGTTTCGTGTCCTTTTGTGCAGACAATACCTCCCTCATCTCTTTTTTACGCTGTTCCGCTGGTCGTTGTGCCCTTTGTTGCACAATTAAAAGTCGTAGGGCCGATGCGGCTGTTGATGGCAGCGGTGGTGGTGATTGTACTACGTAGCATTGGCTGTTGACATGGGAAGGGCGCATTCCGCTACAGTTTTCATGTTATTAGTTTTATCTTCTTGTTTTTTAAATTTTTCATGAAAATTAGCGTTGATGAGCCAGAGCTTCGGCAATTAAATGAAGTGGTGGTGTAAAGAAAAGTATTTATAAGGACTACGCTTTGACATGCCGTGTCTTCTTCTTCATGGCAAACTGTTGCTTCATTGAATATTTATTTACATAAATTTTCAAAAAAGTATGGAAGTGGAAAATATTTTTGTATGTCGGTTCGTGACCTTTTAATGACCACTATGAATCTACGCGGTTTTTCATGAGGCTAGAGACGAAGCGCCACACGTGCTTGGACAATACCCAAGTCACATACTCGCACACACATACTACGACTATATCCAATTACATATATAACAACTTTACGTATAAACATATGTGCCAAATATTAATCTTCATAGCTCATAGAGATCGTAAACTTTGGTCCGCATACCATTATAGACAGTCTGGCGATATTGGTTAATAACTGGCTCTTGGGAACATCATCCGCCCCAACTCTTTTCCTTTCCTCATTGTTTTTTGCCCATTCGCAGATCCTGACCTAACCTTCGAAGATTTTGGGAAGCAAGACTTTAAATTTAATTCGTAAGACGTTATCGCAATGATTAGAAGTACCATATCTACATCTTCCAGCCAACTTTTCTCTCGAATAATCCGAAAAAGACTTTTTCTCCTGTCGACACGGTCCGTGATTTCGAGCCTATCATTACTAAAGGTATGATAAGAGACTTATGGAAAGTGATCTTTGTTCGTCGAGGAAGGACTTCACTTCTCAGTTGCCTACTCATCCCGAAGTGAAGTGATATAAACTTCAACAGAATAGACCAGCAATCACCAGCTCTCGCAATGGATTGTAGTTCTGCAGTTTCATCTATTGTAGAATCAAGCTAAGGAATCACCTTGTTTGAGATCTCCCTTGGTGCCGAATGGCTCGGAGAGCTCCACTCTTTAAAGAGCTTTTGGTATTGTTGAAAGTTATTCTCTCTCCTTCAGAATTTGGTGCATCGTGAAGATCTGGTTGATGGCATACTTGTCAGGTCAGGAAAGATCCAAGTAGTTTGCTAGAGCTTCAGCCTTTCACACAACATGGTAGGCAGAGATCTCTATGCGGTCACTGATACCGCGGAGCGATTTGGGGGATCGCCTTTCTTGTGGGTTTTTTTATCACCGGATATATATTGTTGTGGTTTTAGCAACAAAATCACTCCCCGAAGGTTTGGGGAGTGTTATCGAAATAACAGTTCTTGGCCGGATATGAATCCGGTACGCTCCGGTACTCCCTTGCGGTACTGCCCGACTGTCGTGGTAGCGATTTGTTATGACCAGTGCAACCTTCTAGGTCATGTCATCCCTCCTTCCGAAAGGAAAGAGAATATGGGTAATGAGAGGTGGGAGGCATCATATCCGTAGATCAACCATCGAGTTCCACGCCAATACCTTTGTGCATATTAGTTGCCTCTTACGACCGTTATGCCTACCGGAGGCATATCCTAAACCCCAGCCCGCAGGGGACAGGAGATATTTCCGGAGACATTTCCATCCTTAGTTTGCTATAGTCGTTTGATGGGTCAATTGTTTCACCGATGGATATACGATTCATGGTCTCCTTCCACCTTTGTAGGGAGAAGGTTCCATTTACCCTTAACTACGTATTCTATGGCGGTTATCAGGTGGTCATTATTGTCTGTGCTGAAGTTCGCGCTAGGCTTGAACCTTGCCATTTTTTCTTCTCTTTGTTGTCAGCCATCATCTCAAGCGCCTCACATTCAAACCATTTGGAGTAAGATCTAATTTTCTACTAAATACCAGTCTGGCTCGCTTCCTCTATACCAGCTGCCTGTATATTGTATAACTTCTTGACTTCAACCCTCCCTTGCGTTACTTTGAGCACCTAGGACATACAAGTACTTGGGACCCTAAAACTAGTCCTACACCACAGCTCAAAGCTTTCAGCTAGTCCTCTCTTACCGTCGCCTCACCTATTCGTTTACTTAAAGTGCCTGTTGGGCAAAGTTTTTTCCTTTCATCTTCAGAATATTCAACAGGTACATACGTCTTAAAAATCTTCCCGCCTAAAGTCGGTGTCTATTTCACATACCGGCATGCAAAGGCTTGTAGACAAATGGACGTAGTAAATGCCAAGTTTGTGTGTGAGCTCTTGTTTGTTATGTGTGAATTGAGTGTTTTGAAATCCCTCCAAGTTCATTGACCGTAACGTGGATTGCTTCAGCATGAGCTCTATCTACCCACAAACACACACGCATAAATTGTATCTTCGTTTGGTAAGTGTTTCCCATTCCCATTCCCAAACCAACGCTTTCTATTGTCTATTTCGGTTCAGTCCTCTACTTAAAGAACCATCATCATTAAGTTTATTTGTTGTTACAATTCTTCATATGTTGCATGTTGTTGTTTATTGCTCCCTGTGAGCTTCTCAGCACAGCAGTTGGCTTGAATTAAGTTCGCTTTTGATTTGGTTTAGTTTGATTTTTAACGCGTCCAAGTTTTTGCTTTGGTTGCGTCTTCCTGTTTGTGTCTTCTTCACATTCTAATGCTCATGCCATCTCTGCCCTTTACTAATTTTTTTCCTAGTTAGCTTGAGTTTCTTTTCTTTCGAGTTTGACTTTTGTGCGGAGCTTAGATATTTCCTCTTTCTTTTTGTCTATTTCTTTGTTGGTCTTTTTGGGCGTCATTGTGTTGGTTCCCTTGTCGTCTCTATTGTTACTGAACATTGGGTATTTGTGCAGTTCTCTTGTTTATTATCTCTAAGCCTGGAAATTTGTCATCTACTTTCTTTTTCCTAAACTCTCTTCCATTCTTCTTTTTTATGTGGGATTTGTGCGTTTCCATGCCCAACCAGCATCGCTGCTCATAGAGCACGTTCGCCGATCTAAAGGGGAAAACATGACAGTTTTGTATTTCCATACCATTTACAAAACAACCGTTAGTCTTCGTTACATGCAGCTCATGTCCGTGCATGCGTTCAATACATCCGCGCGAGTGGTACCTACCTGTAGTGCTTCTGCTTGATGGATTGGCGTTGAAATGTCTGTTTCGTTGTTTCGGTTTGGACTTTGTGCGTTGGCTATTTTGTTGTTGTCATAAAGGCCAGTGAACTTGTGTCAATTTTATTTTCAAATGTTTTGTAAGCTCCATCTCTTTTTCATGTTCGGTGTGAGGATTACATTATGTTCAGTAGGATTAGATATCATTCATATTCAGTTAAGCTCGGTTGCGGCTTGAAAGGTTTTTGTACTCCTTCATCCATCCTAAAAATGAAAGAGTTTCGAAAGATTTTTAAGTCGAATTGCAATAATTTCAAATCAAAATTTGAAAACCTCAAAGCCCTCGTCTAAAACTTTTCACTTTAAACAAGCTGTTGAGGCTTTGGTAACTAACGCGTAGAAGCAGAGAAGCTAATCGAAGGTAACTGGAATCATAATTGGATTCTAGACAATTGTTGGGTACTTTTATGTTGTTGTTGTTGATTCTGGACAATTGTTGGGCACTTTCATGTTGTTTTTTTTTTGTATTAGCGATACGTACCCTGCTTGGTCTTGATTTTCCTTACCTTACCTTTACCGTTATACAATCCTTCTACCAGAAGTCCCAGAAACCAGGTAGCGAAATGCTTCTGTGCGGAAGACGTTTCCAATAGGAGTACATGCGGGACGCCTGAACATATTGGAAACCTCTTCCTGAGATGGAACCTTCCTTTCACTTTATGAATAGATGCCCACCCAGCCACCTCGGGCTCGCACGGGCCCTGTAAAGGGATGTCGTTGTGGTCCGGCATCCAAATAATTTTAATCTTAAAATAGCTTGATGCCTTAGCCAGCGAGGGAAAGTACTCATTGACAGCCCTCGATCGCATTGTAAAATTTGTACCAAAATACTCGAATACCGCCGATTCGCAAGACTGTATCCCGCCACTCGGAGCCTAATAGCAGTTTGGGCTGTAATAATCCTGCCCACAATGTCAACCGGCTGCAAGTTAAGCATTTCCCTCAAAGTCGGTGTTATACGAAGGTCGCCACTGATTCCGTCGAGAGCCGCTCGTTGCAGCTTTTCCAGCGACTTCATCGTAAAAGCTGTGTCTAGCGTCTTCCACATGACCACAAGATCAGCAAACTCAGGCGTCGTACAGACAATGCACCACCCTAGGGGTTATTCCTTAGCGTTTGCCAATGACCCCACGGCAGCAGTACAAGGCAAAAGAGGCTTCCTTAGGTCATTCCGCATCAAGTGTAATACCCAGATACATACTTGAGTCTGTCAGACAGTGCCAAAGGTACCTGATGGGGGTATCTTGTACCGCCTCGTAAACAGTTCTACTTTGCCAGGGTCGACTCTACCCAGTATGAGCTATCCAAAAAATTCGTTTGAAATTCTATGGTGTGGTGATAGCTCATCGGCTCGACAGGCTGGGTGGTTGATGTGAGACAAGTGTATGTTGTATAAACAAATGGAAATATGTATTCATGTATATTTGTATTGTATGTACATAAATTTATGTTTGTATATATGTAAGTGCCTCTACGTAATAAAAGATCAGAGAAGGGTGTACAAAAACGTAAATAGGAGGAGAGCCGGATTATCAACAACAGCTGAGCTAAAGAGCGCTCGTGATCAATTTACATGCTTACCTACATATAGTTACTATATTATAGTACATACATATATAGTACATACATACATAGGAACACAAAGAAGAAGAAAATAAACCAAAATACAACAAAGAGCGGACGGAGCCACCATTGCATTGGTGTAAGTGAGATTGGCTCTTCCAGCCCGAGTCTCCGCTGGTCGGTGAGTTGATCATTAGACAAACTCTACAAAGAGAGTCAACAAAAGCTTTTTTCACACACACACACACTCACACATGTGAATGGATCTGTTTCATACCATTGCATGTTTAATTAAGCGCTGGAGCTCATCTCAGCCAAAGCTGCTTCAGCGTTCACGAGCAGCCGAAGCCGTTGAGCTCTTTATGCTGCTGCTGCTGCGTTTAATCTAGCAGTTCACAGAGAGCAGCGAAAGTGCGTCTCACGCTGTCGTCCTCTCAATCTGTTAGCTCTATCAAAGTTCCTACGCTCCACCGCTGCCTGCAGCCCACCTTAGCGGCAACTGCGTGTCATGTGCGCTGGTGTTTGTAACGTAAGTTGGCTGCCTCATTGAGTCAACACCCATACACACAAACATTTGTATCCATGCAGTTGGGTTGTTGTAAAAAGGGTTCTTGAACTTAAAAGGGGTCAGTTCGCAGTTGCGTCAACAACTACACCAACAAACATGGAGTATGAAATAATGAAAAATGAAAATTTCAAATGCCTTGGCTGCGTGCCAGTCAATCGTGCGGCTGGTGCGCTTCGGTTGGAGCTGAACGAACGGACTAGGTTTGGTTATTATATACAAACACATGTACATACATACATATGTAAGTAGGTAGCTACATATGTATACATACATACATATACATATGTATATAAAGGTAGGTGCTGTGGTGCATACCACCATATTTTTCTATTTTAACCAAAACAAATGTCGAAATGAGTGCCGGCCTGCCTGGGTTGCCTACGTGCCTTTGTGGCTATGGCTTAAGCCATCGAGTAGGGACTTCGACTTTGAGCTCAACACGGTTGCTATGCATTTCTAACGCTATTCCAATTACCGGTGCGTTGCCAAGGCATTTGTGTAGTTTCACCCCACATCGTATGGGCCGCAGTTGAATGTTCCTCATTTTCTAATTTTGTGTTGTTGTTTGCATGCTTTTGTGGTGCTTCTTCTGCATTGACGCTTTCTATTGACTTTGTTTAATTTCTTTTGTTGGAAGCCTGTTGCTTTTTCTTCTCGCTTGAATTGATTAGGTAAACTTAGGCAAAAGTCCCGTTGCGTTAAACGCACTCGGATGCGAACGACGGACAATGAAATGGGTGCAGCTGTAGGTACATACATACATACATAAACTGCGCTTGACAAGCTTGGAACTGGACACTTTGCATCTAGTTCTGTGCTGGTTACAAAAGTTAAAAGACACTTTGAATTATCGGATAAAGAATGGGAATGGAACCAGTGTAGAACTGCCCGAACGGCAACTAGTTGAGTACGAGCTTCCTGGTTGGTCGACGGCCCTATGTTTGTTTTGAGATAGTCCAATTTTTCGCAGCTAAACTACAGGGCCCTTCAAATATATTTCTACTTTCAATTAAAATCGAAAAATTATTAGAGATTAGGGATTCGAACTGTGTGCAAGACTATCCAAGGTTTCGAGTTGATGCTCCACCTTTTCTTCCGCCCAGGAAAATTGTAGCTACAACACATATTATGTTCAAGCCTCTTTCATGCTTCATCAGTTCCAAAAATCCAGTGCCCGCCATCTATTTATCTTAAGAGCTCTCAAAAACAGTTTTTAATTTTAGAAGAACCATAGAATCCTAGACACTCGACGGGACTTTCGATTATTATTATTCTATCGATTATTAATATCGATATGTCAGTGTTGAGAGATGCGTCTTTGATAAGTCCCGGAATAAAAGGGTTCTCCATTGCTTTGAATTGCGGGTTCATCATCCATCTCTCAGACCCGAAAGCCCACAACAGCTCAAATAATATTGTTATCAACACCTCTGCCGCGTCCAAACACCCCTAGAAATTGTATAACCCCCTTCCCAAAATCCTGGAGGTTGAACTATAAGAACCACCCTATTGTGGATGTTAGTTAGATACGGTTTACATAGTCCCTTATCTATTCCCCCACTGTTTTAAAAGACAGATCAGCAACAACAACATTGCGGACTCAACAGTTGGTCGCATCTTCACTATCAACAAAATCATCATTATCAATAACGAAAATGGTTTGGGTGTGTGTGTATATAAGTTTACCAACACTGGGGAGATAAATGCCGAAAGATGTTAGCAAAAGTGTGATTTCGGGATGGGAAACTTTTATTCTAGAAAATAAATTAATGCGTGCGCCCTTTATGGGAAACCAGAAATCGAGCTTTTAAGTCATAAGATTTGCAGCTTTGAGAGTAGAAGGACAATAAAAATAAGACCCACCGATCTATTTGGGTTGCCATAAAGAACTCAAAGCAAAAAGATCAGATACAAGAAGAACTCTTAAAAGTCGTTAGTTAACGAATCAGGGAGGCAACTCACGACAGACGAATATAGATTCCTTAGCTAGTCCACGGACACCCGTTTTCTGCTAAGGCATCAACTATCAAACGATCCAAAGATGCGATGGGTCAAACGAATTGTTTCTGTTGGGTTTGGGCTTGTAAGAGAAGCTTACGAAATTCTTCCCACAAAGTAGTGACCATCGTTGTAAAACACAAAAAACCTTTGGAGAGTAACAACAAAACAAAAAAGAAATAAAAAATTCATCCCATTTTATATCTATCAGCCATCAAGGGATCTTCATGAAACTTGTAGAGTGGGTTCTGCTGTCGTTAGATATAGAATTACATAGATAATTGGAAGCGTGGAGTTTGAGTAGAAGTAGGACTGTGCGTAGATCACGAAGACGGAGATGTAGATTCAGTTTAAGATCTAGACGAAGACGAAGAAAACAACCATAAATATGAAAGCGAAGGAGACAACAAAAAAAGAAAGCAGTTTCACTGTGGTCCAACCCTATTGAAGCTTCAACAGTTCTGGGATTCCCGTTAAAAGATATTGATGATATTGTCGAATAAGGAAATGAAACTACTAAGAAGGGCGAAGCAGCGTTACAACGTCAACAACAAAAAATAAGAAAAGCAAGAGTGAGAGGTAGAGGTAGAAAAAATAGGCATGGAAGGAGGAAAACTATTAAGAATAGGGAGAGAAAGAAAGAGAATTTAATGAAGGAGCGGGAGGAGGTAGAAGTGGACGACCAAGAAGGCAAAAAGGAAGAAGAAGCGGCAGAATATGTGAGAGAAACTAAGAGCGGGATTCGAGATTCGGGATTGAATGTCCTAGCAAACATATTACTGCAAATTCTCCTTCAGCTATGTTGATCTCTTCGCCTGTTTTGTTTGTCTAATTCATCTTTGTTATTAAGAAATAAATTGTTTTTGTTATTTTTCTAGTTTTTGTTGTAGTTTAGTTACGTTATCTTTTATGCGCATTCCTCAACTGTTTTGTACATGCTTCGCGGCAACCATCGGACCACAAAATGCCTCGAGGCAATCATTACACTCCCATTTACACATTTACATATATATACATATGTATGTATGTATGTGTATACTCTATATCTCTAATGGTACTTTGGAGCGTCAATGAGGAGGTTTTTCCATCTTCTTCCCCATCCATTTTCCTTCTTCAGCTGATCAACAACCAACTTGGCACTCTGGCAGTTCATCAAATGATGGACTAAAATTACATATTCCTAAACATGTACTTATGTATGTATGTATATTAGAGATGGGCTCATATTCAATCCCGAGCCCGACTGTTTATTAGGCTAATTAGGAGCGTGTACCGGGCTACCCTGAGTTGAAAACGAACACACCTATTATAAACCTCGATTTTCACATTTTCGTTTTTAAACCAGGTGCCAATTGGAAAAAACGAGATAAGCGACCTCATGCTCCACTTGCCTCTTCCAACGTCCAGGAGGATTTTTTAAGAAAACATGTACAGAAGTAAAACTGCAGCCGTGCTCCTAATGCAACTGAGGAAGTAAAGGGAACATAGATAATAGCGGCCACCTTTGTTCTCGCCTGCAACTCACTTTTCTGGGAATTGCGTTAGACTGGGAGTAACAGTCGTAAGAATGGAAACATCTTCTGAAAGTTGGAGAGAGGGCTGTGATGAAATGTCAAAGGATATCTTGAGCTATACAAAAGTGGAAAGATTTCACTTGCCAAAGATACATATATATTCGCTCCAAGATGAGTGCCATTATCGGCGTAAATAGTCCGCTTACTGGTGGGGGAAAGAAGAAGGTTCTTTTATACCGTAATATGTGGGAGGTGTTGTCGAAGATCTTCCCTATACCTTTTATCGTGGTTATTCTAAAAGGAGGATCGTGAGTCCCGAACTTAGCTATATGACGAGTTCATCTCTATTAAATATTTGTTAGTATTGTGTCTCCATTTGAATTTGCTTAGAGAAATGTGTTTGGCTAAGGTGGTGTGCACAACTGTGCTGCCAAGCTACCGCGCACCACTTGCCGCAGTTGGGAGCTCCACAAGAAAACATTGATGTTTGCAAATGGGTAGTAACATACCTACACTTGTATGTAGGCACGTAAATATGTTTCAGCAGTGGTAGAGTTAATAAATGACAGCAAACATCAATACACAAGTATGCGAAGGCAGGAGAGGTGAAACACCTTTAAAGCCTCTCAATGGAAGCCCTTCAATAGCCCATTCACAAAAGCTGTCACGTTCACATTCATGTGTACAGCATATACATATGTACATATGTATAAGTATGGAAGTAAGTATGTAAGCTCGTATGAACTCCTCGAACTGCTTGCTGCACAATTGATCTAATACAACATCTGAAAGAACGTCCCCTGGTTAGGTTGCCCCTCCCTAGATTAGGGAGTATAGAACGTCCAGCTTGATTGCTTCCAATTATTTTGTGAATAAAGGCAGGAACACACTTAGTTCGGGATGAGTTAGATATCGACGGTCTGTAAGTCTTTCGCAGAATTCATTACAGCCTCATTCGCTTCCTCTTGTCTAGAATATTGAGTTCTACCGCTTGATTTCTGGATGGGTGTTGTCTTGTTATCACCCAAATATAAAAATACTGGAGCTCTCTGTAACCCAACAAATATAAAAATACTGAAGCTCTGTGTAACATTCCTTTCAGTGGATGCTTGATGGTGGGGACCTCCGTTCTCTTGGTCACCATTTGACTGGCCCAGTAAGTAAGGTTCTAGAGCAGATATATGTACTACCACGACACAGAATCAGAACAAACCTAAAAGGAGAAGTATACCTTCGTGTTCTGGTACTCGCCCTACTCTGGGCCATCACCTACCTTTATAATTATACATAAGTAAAACCATGCCTTTTTGGACCTACAAACAAGGAGGCATCCCACAACAGTTTAACCATGGAATTTAGAACCAAGTGGGCGTGGTCAAAAACACATTTCAAAAATTTTGTGAAGTTTTAGAAATTTGTGTTGACTTTCCTGTCGAAATGTTGACTCGTCTTTAGGCTCATTTTAGTTTGGTTGAGGCAGTACTTTCCGGGATATGAGTTTATCTGATCAATACTTTATAGACGTATTACCTGGATTTATCTGCTCCTCAAATTGATGCTTAAAAACTCTGGATACTGGATGTGAGGTATAGTAACGCTTATCTGCTACTACCAAGGCTAACGGAGATGTGGTTAGATATATAAATAGGGCTAATTAAAATGATTCCAGTCCTACTGCAGATTTCTTATCCCAAACTCGCAGTGCTTTGAAGTGTCTACCTGCCCATCGGAGCTGAATACATTTATTCTCAGAGCTCATTCCTAGGCAGCTTCGCGGATACCGGTTTTGTTACTTAGTGCAAAGGTAACTACCCAATATTCGACTAGGCCTGCAGAACTGCTGGCTCTGCTTAGCAGAACTTTGTGTCGTATCTTGTTGACTTGTCTAGAGGCAAGATTGTGTCAACATTTCATTTGTTGCATGGATGTTACTTCTGATGTTCATGTAAAACCCTTGGCTTAATGTTTTTATGCAACTAAGTATAAACTCATTGACTGTTGAGATTGTGATCATAAATAAAGTCTCTGGCTTTCTAACGACTTGCCATTAAAGGAGACCTGCATTAAAACTGATCTCGAAAACAGTCAGTAATAAATTTTGTATGTTCTGAAGTCAAAGGACAGCGTTGAATGCGCCATAGATCCTTAAGGCATTTTAACCAATTTAAATGCTTACGCAACTGACCGGACATGATAAACAAATCACAGTGTAGCCCTATAGATCAGCTACGAATAAATTTAAGATCCTTTTGCTTGCACTACACACAGTCGCGTCTGTGTCCTTATTTACCCAACTCGGCTGGCCTGTCTGATTGCGTTTTAAAAATAGCGTGTGAATGGAAGGGTAATAGCAGGGGTAGTGTTGGCGGCAACGATCAGGATACGATCACTCAAACATGCCCGTATTTGTATATTCAATTTACGTATTTTAGAGGGTTGAAATTTAACATTTTTTTCACAGAAAATTTGAGTTTAAAATAAACAAAAATCAAATATTTATGATTACAACGTGAAGGCAATAAATTCTTTGAAGAAGAAGGATAGCGCTGATCGGTCTCAAGCAAGATATTTATAATGCAACAGGACAAGCGAAATATAGAATGTGTTGCATATACAAATTAGTAACTATGTATGTGTAAATGTATGTACATATGTATGTATGTATGCAACTAGAAAGCAAAGTTATGAAACCTGAAATTTTAAAATCATCAGCGCTCACTTGTGCGATCACGAGGCCTGAGGCAACAAAACGAAATAAAATAAAAATTTAAATAAGGATACATTGAATGGGTGTTTATGAAGAGCAACAACAAAACAATGTCCAATAATCAATTTAAAACATTGTCGACGTTCGATTACTCAACAAGGAAAACAAAAACAAATTCGTTCAAACATTGATCGTCTGAATGGTGGTTGTGTATTGAAGACGTCTGTTGCCATAGATATAAGACAAGACGAATTTCATCCTATATGGGGAAATTGACAGTTTCAGAAAGTACTGGAAGTTTGCGAAGGAGTATAAGAAGCTAAACTACTTTGGTTAAGGGCGAAGTAATGTCAGTTGTAATATCAGGTGGTGATCGATAGTTGAGTTAACTAGAGCATTATCGGTGGTACCAAAGCCGAGTCGAACATTGTGATGCGCCTCTGAGCAACGAAGTACGTCCAAGGAACGTTGAAGAACTATTGCCGTCGTCATCCTGCTAACCCAACAGACGACTGATGGATTCCAGACTAGGCTCTCACATCAAAATAGCACGAAAATTGACTGCACCCGGATTGGGAAGGACTGCTCCAAGCCGTTCGACAAGACTTCAGATCATGCGATTTCTGCAATGCCTTGATGCTGGAGAATCGGTAACATCTTGAAAGCATGGCGTAATTTCTGTTTTTGCTTGCCTGAATAGAGAAGAGAAGACAGTGGGCAGTGGCGGATCCAGAATTTTTGCAAAGTAAAAAGTATCACTTTTTGGATTCCGAAGGGGCGGATTGGTTTAGACCAGTTTTTAGAGTAGTTTAGAAAAAGGTTCTGCCGGAGAATTACGGTCCTGACTGTTATGGTACCGGCGAGTATCGAAGGATATTTAACGACGAGTAGAGTTTTGGCCAGAATGAAAGAGAATCTTCAGCTTAGAGGGGTTTCCGATCAACATCTGAGTTCAGAAGGATACCTCGACTTAGATAAAAATCACAGGACGAGGATGCAGTCTTAGCCACTTTGTGTTTCGGATTGGCGTCGACAAAAAAAGGTGATTGTAATACAGTGTACGTGAGCGGCTTGGTTATCGTGCTGAAATTAGCTTCTCCAGCATCAAGTTGTAACGCACAATAAAGAGTCACATTGAATACTCTATTGTTTTTGAGTCCGCCCCAACCGAGTGCTTTGAAGAAAGCGATCGTGTATCTATTTTTTTGGAAATGTGTGTATGTAAGTTGTTGTCCACAGCAAGTCAACTAGCTACCACCATCAAACTCAAATTGTTGATCAACATTATGAGAACTTTTTCCAAAGCCTTTCCATGTGCACACATCAGCCCAAACCAGTTCCACCAACATTGAGGCTCCGAGGAGAAAGTTTTTTAAAATTTGATTTGATTGCTTGACTTTTTGTAGTTGTTGTTCGAATTATTGCGTTGACGATGGTGGTTGTTATTGGGTCTTTGTGGCAATTGTTGCTTAATTTTATGATTGCACAACATTAATAACAACAACAACAATGTAATGTATGTATGTGTGCTAGTAGCCGTGTGCTTACAGGAGCATGATCGGCATGAGAACGGCGTAGCGTACTAAACTTGCCCTCAAGGCGAAGCAATGAATTGCTGGTTTGGTTTGCTTTGCTTTGGTTCGACTGGTCCTAACTACCTTTGCTTTGGCTGTGTTTTACCCTTATTTAATGCGTTGTCCTAGCGTCGTGGTACGCTTGTATGTACGGCGGAGATTTGCTGATAAATGCCCAAAAATTTATGATCAACAGTTTTTTTAATGCTTTTGTTGTTGTTATCTCTATGCCACAGGTGTGCTCAATCTGGGTGTGCGTGTGTGTGTGTGTGCGTGTATTTAATAATCTTTCACACATGAAGATCCTTCAAAAAACATTTCTTTCTCACTGAATTTTTATTGCTTTTTCACCGCTGCGTCTTCTTCTTCTTATTTAATTGTGAAAGGCGTGTGAAGCATATAAAATTATCCTTTTGATATATTCATTTGCAGGATCATAAAGCGAGGGTTAAATTAAACAAAATTTTTGTTACATAAAACATTCTTGTCCGTACCACCACAAAGACTAACTAGCTCCCCTTGCTGTGCTTGCAGGACCACAGGATCAACAAAAGGGCAGGTGTTAAGTAGCGTGACCGCGCAATTTTACGCTTTTTCCATGCTTTTCATTGTTCCAAGTTTGGTGAGAAAATTTCAGCATGAACGCAATGCACTTGTTGTTGTTGGACTCACATTTCTATTAGCTCGCTTTTTTTGTTCTTAGCATCGCGTGGTCCTTGCGTGGAAATACGGAAACAGTAGCTGTTATGTGCCCCCTTTTTGAATTTAAAATGCGCATAATTTTTATGGAAATTGTGTGAAACAAGTTGTTCGGCCTAAAATTGGACTTTGTTTAAATACTAAAATAATTCACTTAGATTTTGTGTTTGGTTCACACACTTTTTTGCATATTTTTGTCGAGGTTGACAGATCAGCATCTTACAACAAGTGTTGTCCGGATTTCCGGCATTAGATTGCAGTTTTCTGGTCTTTCACGGGAACCTGCATCGTTAAATAGTTCATGAATAATGCATTCATTCGGAAAGCTGTGGGAGTAATTCTTTTATACGCGAGAAAATACCTATACTCAATTCAGAAGGCTATGTAATGTACATAAAAACTAGCATGATCTATCGTCTCTGTTAATCTTGAAAGATTTAAATGATTTAAGACAGTTACAAAAAGAATCGAAATAATTTTTGACGGAGCAAAAGTTGGTTTCAAGGTATCCCAAAATGGTTCCAAAGCCAGAAAGCGATCGTTCGAAGGTTTATCTACACATTCTAGTTTGATACCCATGTTGTACTATTATATTTTGGGTCACCCTGCTGGAGAACTCACTAGCTTCCAGAATGAAATTCGCAATCGACATTTTGTCTTAACGATGACTATAACGATTTCGGCATTCACTAACCGTTTCGCAAAGTGTCGCAAAGTAAACAACACATAATTTGAGGTTGTTAGCGAAAAATAAAATAAATATTTTATTATATTGACATTCTTATTATAAAGAACATGTTCTTTGATCACTTTGTGCCCATTTTGTCACGGGATGAGGAAACAGCCCGAATCGTCATAGATAAGTTAGTGAACAGCATATTCAAAAGGGCAGGCGACAGAATCGTTATAGAAAATCTCGAAAAATCACATCGTTATAAGTTATTGCATTCCACACCTGGTTTTCTTATTGGTCGATAACTCCTAAACAGGTAGAGCGTATTGCGAGTAAAAAAAAAAAGTCTGCCATTTGGTTCCATATTGTGCCAGTATTGCGCAGTCTTTTGTAAAGGAAGGTTGTAATATAATATTTGGTGTCGTGTTGTCTAATTCTATAACAGAAATAAGTGGTTATATTTTTTCGTGTTAACGGTATTTTTATGTCGATATTTTCTCTTTGTTCAGTCAAACGTATAATAGCATTGGAGTTCAGGTGAGTGTTCTAGAAACAGAAAACCATATGTCCCTTATGAGACATGGACATGAGTAGTCAAGAGTTGTGGTTCTTAGGAAAAGAATAATGCTTTGCAGGCAAAAGGAAGGATGGCTAGGCGCAAAGCGTTGACTGAAAACCAGATGTTTGAACTTCTGAATAACTTCTCCGACTTCGACGATGAATCGGATAGTGATGAAATTGATTCTGCGGAGTTAACTATGAAACCCAAATCTCAATGCTCTCCAATAAATCGATAGTAAAAATTACTCATTTAAAATCGATTTTGTCAATAGCGCCATCTGTGCTACGGATGAAAAGTGGGTAAAACTATGCGGACTGAAAACACATAAAGTGCGTTCAATGGTGGTGATACAGACGCAGATAAAAAATTATTCACGCAAATTTAACAATTTTTTTATCCTGATATTTGTTTTTTTAGTATTACATTTTATGACAGATAGTGATTTAAGGTATTAAACCTTTATATTATGTCCCTTTCCCTGTCAAAATTTATGATAAGTCAGATGTGGGATATAAACATAAAAAAATTGTCTTATATTAAATAGCTGAATTCCTCAGAGTCTAGTTTTGTTTCAACAAAAGGTTTTATGACATACTAAATTAATTACAATAATAGTAAATCATCAGGTCCTTGAATAGGGAAGAAGAGGAGGAGTAATAGTGCATAATCTTAAGTGTGCCTCTGAGGCGGCCATTCAACCTAACCTAGCCTAAATAAAATTTTAATCGAAAGCAATTCACACATTTACACTTTTTTGTTATTACTCGTATACCATTGTTATTTCCTACACAAATTTCACAAAATTGAAAAATTGATTAAAATATTGCCTAAAATTTTTGTTAATTAACTGTCAGCTGGTATTGTTCATTAAGGTCCGGTGTGTTCTAAATTTTTCACCCCTGAATAAAATGTAGCTTGTTGATTTGATATACAAATTAAGTAGATTTTTCGAACCAATCTGCTAATCAAATGATCACAGCTGTTATCTATTCACAATGGTTTGATCCCAGAGTACCTGTTCTATGGTATTACTAAACATATAATTTAAAATATCGCTCCACCTGTTTAGGAGATATCGACCAATAAGAAAATTTGCAATATGTACTGATTTAGATGTTCTAAGGCCGATTTTATCAAATTTTTTTGAAAAGGGGCGTGGCACCGCCCACATATATTTGAAGAAATTTTCAAATTTTGACTCTCAATAACTTCAGAACAGTTTGTGCTAGTATTACGAAATTTTGTAGAGGGCATACTATTGTTGTGTTAAATTCAGATATAGAAAATAAACGAAATCGCTTGGCGATCACGCCTACTTTTTTATAAAAGTTATATTGAAAGGAGGTGGAAATATTGAAAAGTCCATATCCAATTAACTGATACCACTATAATAATATAATTTGGTACATACATCAATTTTCATATTTTTTACATAGCAAGCAATTTTCAAATTGGACTGCTAATAGCTTCAGAACGGTGTGAGATAGGTTTACGTAACTAGGTACCAGGCATGTTATGTTTATGTAGAGTACTACCACGGAAAATAAGAAAAATCGGTGAACGAGCACGCCCCTTTTTGGACTAAAGTTCTCTAAACGAGAGTAAGGAAACCGGAATATGCAATATCTGTTTAACTGATAAAGATATAATGCTAAAAATTAGTACACTCATTCACCTGATGATGTTATTAGTGATGTTTAAAGGTTTTTTGGTAATATTTTGGAAAATGGTAATGGCACCGCCCACAAGTAAATAAACAAAATATCAACATTTCACTATCAACAAGCCACTGTGAAAGTATCATAAAGATCGGCAATGAAAACTGATCTTCAAATAGGGACAAACAACATAATAAAATCCGTGGGCGTGCCATCACCCACTTTTTCAAAATTATGTAAATATTGATTAATGGACACATATGTATATCCGTATATCAAAAAATTTCACAAAATACGTTAAAAGTTATGGGCATGGCACGCCTTCTTTTCCAAAGTTATATATAGGACATGGTATAACCCTTGAAAAGATCGATTCAGTACTTTTGGCTCATGTAAGAGGTTAGTTTTATAAGCAAGGGGCGGGGCCGCGTCCACCAAATTCGCTATTGTTTAGGCTCGGAATAGATTGGTTTTTAAAATGGGCGAAATCGGATGAAAACCGCGCCCCCTTTTTCTGAAAACTAACGCTGGGTATTTAATGTTCGGTTCACCCGAACTTAGACTTCCTTACTTGTTATAGTTACCCAATAAGCAAAATACGCTTACTATAAGCTTACAATAAACTTACTTTTGTAATCTTTTCGCTTGGAAAACGTTTACTATAATCATTGGAAAACGTTTGGAAAACATTGTACACTCAACGAAAGTGGTCCCTTTTTAATCAATTGGAATTGATGCTTGGAAAACAATGTTTAATAAACATTTTTATTCAATGTATAGTAAGGGTTTGTTGAAAACTGATTGATAAAACTCCAATTTGGGCGACAACGGTGAAAACGGGCCAATAGCCTAACGAATATGTTGTGGGATTTTGCTCCGAAGGTTACGAGTTCGAATCCCGACCATTTCCTTAATTTTTTTGTTTTTTTTAATAAATTCTTATTTGGTGCAAGAGGATATAAAGGGCCAATTTTTGGTGTACTTTTTAAAAAACCTTTCCAAATAGTTTTTTATGTTGCCTGCACAGGGGTTCGAACCTAGGTCCTTCTGTGTGGTAGGCCAGCTGCACTACCGTCACACCACGATGCCCATATAACAAAATCAATAAAAATGAAGCATATAAAATTTCAAACATTATTTTTGAAAACTGAGAAATTTTTCACCTCGCTGAGAGTTCACCTCAAGTTATTTCTCCAAGGCTACCACACCATTGGAAAAACATATCTAAACGTTTGTGAAATTTTTTAGTTCCAAACTCGTTTGGAAAACATTTACTTTTTACGCTTGGAAAACATTGTTTAATAAACTAGCTTACTTCATTGCTTATTGGGTACCTTTACACAGTTATACATATGTAAGTATATATATGTATGTACATATATAAGTTACATAATTATATACTCACACATATGTATGTAGGTATGTACATATGATTTTATTTTCCTTCTTCCCACCATATCATTCGAAATGAGGCCAAATAATCGCACCAACATAAATAACAAAGGTCCTTAATTATTGAATTCGTGATGCCAAAATATGCGAATGAAGTGGACCGAAAATGGAAAAAAGTAATGACCGAATTACTCACTTCCTTTAATTAATGATTTCGCCTTGCGAGGATTTCATTTTAATTTAGCAAAAAAGTATTTCAGTAAATACATTTGTATGGATGTCTTTAGCTAACCAGCGAAAAAACGTGTGCGACTGGGCTCGAATTGGAGTAGTCCACGCAAAGCCTTTATCAGAAGTAGTTTACTGACTTATGACTTATGTATGTATGTATACTCGTACCTTAGCTAGTGTGATCGCCATGATGTGGTGCGTAGTGTGTTTGCCTTATGGGTGAAAAGTCCTGTCATTTGGGTCCACGAAAGTAAATATCACAAGTGGTATTAGTAGCATAACAATTTGCGACTAGTTTAGTATCTACTCATACCCGACCAATCCCATTTATTTCTGGGAATCACCCAACATAAACTGCTTTCAATTCACAATCAAGTCGATAGCATTTCAAAAGGGTTACTGCAAAGAGCTTGGGTTGGGCAATATCGAATTGAATTTGACCACTAAAAGGCAGAAATAAAAGCAAATACAAGTACAAATGTTACACACTGAAGGGTGAAGTCACACATCCACATCAACATAAATACTTCGGAATGCAAATCGGGACAAAAAAGGGATATCGTACACCATTTCTCTTGTTGGTAGCGCAAGCGTAAAGGCGGCTGAAAACAATTTGTTGGCCTTGCTACTGCATTGAGCAGAGGCGTGGTTTCATCGAGTGTCAGAGTTGCTAGGCAGCCTCCTAAACTCTCCTACTTGCTTACTTAACCTATCCTGTAGTTTCTCTGATTTGATACCAGGCGTTAACTGGAATCAATAAGGATTCCCAAATCGTTCTCCATTTGTTCCTTCCGTCCGGGGTGACCCTCTGCTTCCACCGGTGGGTGCCGATAAGAATGCCTTCCGGACCGGACCATCTACATCTTATTCGCGCATCCCTAATAGCAACTACCTTCGTTTGGCTGATACCTAAGTTGCTGCTGACCCTTTTGAATTCCTCAAAATACTCTTCCCTCGAGGGCCTAAAATCAAGCAGGCAGTGACCGGAGCACAATAATCGTTTTTCTCAATTCATTCAGTTCATTTAAAGCAGGGCAGCAACAACCTCCCAAAAAATGTTCACCTTCAGATTCCAGCCTTTAGTAGTTTTAACTAAGTCTAGCTCGTTCTATCCGCCTTCCCAATACCGCAAGTCAACGGTGATTTTCTTAAACTCATCATGTACATAAAGTACCAAATATATCAACCCTGAATTGTTTAATTAAAACTTATGCTTCAACTGCTACTTAAACTTAAATTTAGACTTAGGCTTAGACTTATGTAGGCTTAAACTTTAACTTAGACTCAAACTTAGCCTTAGACTTAAATTTATCTTAGATTTAGACTTATCTTAAACTTACACTTAGGGTTAAATTTAAACTTAGACTCAAACTTGACCTAGACTTAAACTTAAACTTAAACCTTAACTTAAACTTAGACATAGGCTTAGACTTTATCTTAAACTTAGACTTGGGCGTAGACTTAAACATAAACTTAGACTTAGAATTAGACTTAAACTTAAACTTAAACCTTAACTTAAACTTAGACTTAGACTAAAACTTAAACCTAAACTTAAGCTTAGACTTAAACTTAAACTTAAGTTAGCGTGAGAGCAAGTGATTTCGTAAGAATTCTCTAATGTGCCCATCCTTACTTTCTTAAACAGTCCCTAGACCGTCGGGGCTACGTAGTGGAATGACTCGCGTTTTACGCGAACAAATACACATCTTTTCTGGAGGTATCGATTGCTTTGTTTCTCATAAGGTTGGCCAAATCAGCTATTCTATAAGGTTACGAGTACCGATAAGGCACCAACAACTCTAGCTTTATGTACGCAAACATTCCTCCATTTTGTGATGGGCTTTTTTTGTGTGTGGCTAATTCTCATCAAAGCATTCAAGCATGTATGTACATACGATAACCGACCCCTAACAAAATATTGGCTACACTCCTCGGCAACTCTGCTGGAATGTCGGTGTTCTATGTCATTATTATTTTTATGTTTTTTTCCCGCCCTGACGGAAAAAATAAATTACTTTGAGATCATCAAGTGAAACGGCTTCTCCTCTGAATGCGAGGACGTTTCATGCGAGAGCTCGAAAAATCGCTGACTGTTGTTTTTTTTTTGCTTTTCGTTGATTGACTCGAATATGAGTTTTATGTTATTTCCATTGTTTCATCTCTGCACATTGACGCTTTGCTGAGGGTGCGATTTACTGGCTGGTGGATTGTTTGGCTCATTGATTGCTGGTTGCCTTTGCTTTTGTGCAGGATATTTTTCGCCTATGCTTTTGTATTCGCTTTTGTTGTTGTTTTTGTGATTTTTTGCCTTTAGCTCAATTTTCATAAACTCGTACGACGATCACTTAATGCGATCTTCACTTAGGGGAGCAACAATAAAGGAATGGAAAGCCGCTTTAAATGAATGCCACACAAAGGAATGTTTGAATGAATGTAGTAAATTGTTGCTTTTGTTGGAGTTGGACGGGACTGGTGGTTTGCTTGAAGGGGTCGGTCGTTAATCGTACAAACACAATTTTGTGTTCTTGTTGTTGTTGCAGCAATCGTAATCACAGTGAATGGGATTGTGTTTCCAAAACAAAGCGTTGCCACTGTTATCCTTGACTTCATTTGTATTTGGTTGTAGTTGTTGTAGGTTGTGTTGGCTTTTTTAATTCACTAATATGAAAGGAATGGGGGAGAATTGTATCGAAATACAGTCATTTTGTTGGCTTCTACTTTGATTGATGCAAATGAGTTTTGCTCTAATCTCTGCAAACTTCTGACAACATTGAACTAAGAAAAAATAAAGGAATTAATGACGGGCTTAGACCAGAAGCGAAATAAATTTTTTGCGGGTGCTTATGAGAAATTTTTCCGAAACTTAAATATGACTAAAACTGGAGATGGGACTGAGAACGCAATTAAAGCTAAGTACAATCCATGTACCCACATTGAAGCCGGGTCTGCGACTAGGGCAAAGACTGGAACCAAAATAGAGTTTACCAGAGACAGCGGCTACAGACGAGGTCTTATATATATATATATATATATATATGGCGCGATATACAACAGTTATATCATCAACCCCCTAGGAGATTTTGCGCCGAGCTACTCTTCCAATTTGTGGTGTGCCGCTTTGAAATTTTTCCTACAAATTGGCGGGACCTACGGTTTTTCGCCGACTCCGAACGGCATCTACAAAGCAGATGAATTTTTGCTGAGAAGATTTTCATGGCAGAAATACACTCGGAGAGTTTGCCAAACCACTGCCGAGGGGCGACCCCGTTTTGAAAAAACTTTTTCAAACCACTTTTTGATGTAACCTGTACCAGGGCTCGAACCCGGACCTTTGGTGTGGTAGGCCGACAACACTACCTCCACACCACGGTGGCCGCATAGCGAGCCAGACGAGGTCTTAAAGGGCACAAAAAAATGTTAATGAGAATGTTTACCAAAATCGGAAAAAATAAGCCTAAGCCAGACACGAAAATGGTACAGAGACAGGAACTATAATTTAGGCCAATCCCCCATGTGAGACTGAAATTCGATTCGGAATCGAAACAGAAATTGACACCAACGACTTTATTTGAATGGAGTCCTACTCCAAAGCGGGTACCGATAAGAAGTTAAAACGAAGACAAACCCGGAAACTGAACCAAGGCCGAAACTACTTTAGTTTATCACCAAGCGATCTTAAAAGGTTATCGAATTGGTTCTTCCCTCGGAATGGTTGCTTCTCCGTCAGCTTCTACTGGTGGATGCTTCGCAGAGAATGAAATGGTCTAGTCTACATCCCCCCTGTCTGTTTAAAGATCATATAGGATTTTATTAACTTTCCGCAGGTTTCAGAAGCGGTCAACGTACTTGCTTTTAATGAGCGAGTTCAACATAAACCATTGCTTCGTATGACATATGGGTATAGGTCACAAGAAACTTTATGTGAGAACATATTACACTCTTCAACGTACCAAAACGCTTCAATCAAGCCATTCGAGTTTAAGCCTGCTTGATTCCATAACATTAGACTTATGAGCTAACAACTTCTTGGAAAGGACTTTCTGACCATTTAGCGCTGAGCGTTTTATTGCCTGCTTTGTCGTTTGTGGTGGCATTTACCTTTTCATTTTATTGACTTATCGTACTCGCACCAGTTAGTTAGTGCCTTGTTTAGCTTCTGGTTTCAAAAGCCATAAACTCAACCAGCACATAAACACGATGCGACATTTAAGTAGCTACTTATTGTGTAAGATTTAATGAAAAAAGAAATGTGTTAGTAAGAATTTCTAACTATGGATAGAGTTGGACGTTATATACCCAGTTGTAAAATTTGACCGAAGTTAAGAACTGAGGTGCTTTTAAAGTAAATTTGTTTTTGGGGATCCGTGGATCTAAAGCAATCTCTGAAATTCTCCAAAAAATAAAATTCAAAATTGTGCACGAAATCGTCCCAAAACTCCTATTCCTAGTACTTTACTTCAATCTTATTCTGATGAAAACAGCAATTGGGGGCGTGGCTAAAGTTGCCAGGAATGAGTGTAAGAAGCAGTGCAGTCCATCGAGGAAAGCCTTGGAGCGATCGGAAACACAAGGAAAGGCCAAGCCATCTTTTGGTTCTTTTTTTACGTGAAACCGAACCCAAAAAGCTCCCTTGGCGTCTGATATGAGCGAGAGCTGGGTACTCTCAGATATAGTGATTGACTGCTTGCTTACAACCTTCTTCGCCGCAACTTCCACATTCCTCACTGATGTTGATTCAAAATATGGTGATGGCATGCCAGACCGTCAGTTCTTTCGATACCGTAGTCAACTCAGGTTTGTTTAGATATAAGATGGGTATCTGAAGAATACAAAATTTTGTACCGCGGGTTTCCTATACCTGCTACATTATCGATCGACCAGCCGTAATCTCTACTTTTACTCAGTATTGTTTTTACCGAACCCATGTATGGCTATGCTTTAGGGGCCCGTTTACGTGACTAATTACGAATGATAAGTCTAAAATGTTATTAGCGGACGTTGGGTTTCAGACCCTCATAGCCAGAAGATTGGTTCTGCTAAAAATAGTGACATAACGTATATATCTACAATCACAAACCGAAATGTAAGCAAACGACTTAAGTGGCATCCCTGTTGCTTTCTGCTGATTGCCAAGCTTCAATCAAACCACATCCTACTCTATTTCCCGCCATATCGCGCTATCGTGTGTTAAATTGAGGAAGAATGAAAAATAGTTAAAGGAAAAACTTCGCTGAGATATTACAGAGGCCAATGCACCAAATGGGGTAAAATGCACGCAAAGTCAGATGTACCGAAGCGTAACCAATGCGCATGCCAGTAAGCAATCCAATGGGAAATAGGAAAAACGCACCACCAGACGAATCAGCCAGCAAATAGACCAACAAACAGAAGCAAAAAGCTAGGGCAAGCTGCCGTATGGAGCTAAATACATATCTACAATGTAGCTATAAAATATTCAGCCAACCAAGTTAACCAACTGTGTAGGCTCGATGTTGTGCAGAGCAACTAACCAAACTAACAAAGTCCAGTTGGACCAACTAAGTCAACAAACGAATGGAGAACAAACTGCAGCAAAACACGCCAACCAAGCCACACTCCATTACAGTGAGTCAGCCATACAGCGGGCTCTTTCGACTAAACGCCTGTTTTTCCAATGCAGATATACTACTTGAGCCAGGGCTCCAAAATAAGGGTTGATTCCAAAAAGTGTTCATTGAGTGTAATGATACTCGAGAGAGCAAAATTCTTCTCAATTCAGGTGTAATGAAATAAAGTTTACTTTCTATTCACGCACAGTTGGCATTACGGGAAGGGCCATAAATCTAGTCTTCTTTCCATAGCATGCTGCGAGACTTATAGAGCGTAATATTTCTCTGTCGAGAGAGAGAAATTTGCTTCTTAATTTCCTCCTCATTCTCAGTCAGTACTTTTTGGCAACTAATGACAACAAATACTTCGTCGTGTTCTCATTCACCGCCAGACCCATTTGTTTCTTGGTAGAAAAGTATGTCTTCCAACAACATCATTTTTAAATTACTCCAAGTTATGCGGGAGCTCTGATACCAACCAAACACAGCTGTGAAACAATCAACCAAACATAAAATGCACGTTCCTTTGACTTGTTGATTCCTTGTTGGTTGTTGGTTGCTGGTTGGTTTTTGCTTGCATGGCTCTTGCCTGTTGGGGTTATAAAGGAGAAAATTACTTGTTGCTTTCCCACTTTACTTCACCCCTTTGAGTGTTTCGTTGTGTTTCCTTCATTGCATTTCATTTGATTGCCTTTTTGTTTTACTTTTTTGTAGATTTCCCTCTTTCAAGTTCCTTTTCTTGGGAAATTCGATGCATAAAAATTTGTTTAAAGCCACACTTGAGATTTTTCCATTAATTCAAGTTGCTTGGTGGATAATGGTTGGTGGTAGGGTGTATACATTAGGATGATTATCTTGTTTTTTTCGATCCGGTTTTCACATACCTAAATGGCTGAGAATTTTTTTAGAAAGTGCTAAAAAGCATATACTACTCGAAACACTTCTCGAATCCCACATAAATACCATAATTCCAACATATTTAAAAATCAACTTTTAAATGTTCGTTAGCGTCATTATTTCTCTTTTGTTTTTAGGTAGATTGCTATCGAAATTATAGACGTTAAATTCTCTGTGGTTAATAACTTAAAGCTTGAAGTTTTTGTTATTGTTTACCTATATTACGATCAGCTGTTTTTCACTTGCCAATCTTACTGAGAGAAATTCCCTCCACAGAAACAGGATTGCAGGTTGAATTTGTATCCGGCTCTGAATCATTGCCCATTGGAACACGGCAATTGCTTTTAATTTGTTAATAGCTATGTTCGCGTACAAAACTTGCAAAAACCGTAAGTAAAGTGAGAATGATGCAAAACTCTCTCGAAACGCAAAAAGTAAATAGCATCGAAGGAAAAGAAGTCAGTTAAAACTTGCAGCAAAATCAGCTGTTTGGCAATTTAAATGGGTAATAAGTAGTTCAAATTTTAAAAATTTTGTTGTTGCTTTCGCTTGTTACGATCAGCTGTTGTTCACTTACACGATTTACAGAGTGAAATTCCCTCGGTAAAAACTTGTCTCTGTCAATGAAGTGTAAAAATGCGCTCCCTCACTGCAAGCAAATTTTTAAAAATTTGAATGTACCCGAACAAAGCTAACATTGTTGACATAGTACAAAAATAAAATAACATAAATGACTAATTGAGCACAGTTAATAGGCGTGCTCGTGTAAAAGTCCAGTAACAATTATCCAACAATGAGATTTTCTCGAATTTTTAATTGATCTCTCGCGAAATTTGCAGAAAGTGGCAAGATTGAGTGTCAGCTGATTACCACGGGGAGCAGATAAAATTGCAACATTTCTATCATTAAAATTTTTTTGTTTTAAAGTGCTTTATTTTAAGTGCTTTCTTGCTCGATAAATAAGTTTTAAAATCAAATGTCATTTCGCTCTTTCAATTTCTTCTCACTTGCAGTTTTTTAGTTATCATCATTTAATTAATTTAAATTATTTGCATCATTAACGGACCTAATACCAAACACCCAGTGGAATTATTTCAAAACAAAAACATGCAAAATTCGAATCGAATTCGAAATCGTTTTTTCAGTCGAATAATCGAACACCCTATTATTCATGCTCATACTCTTGTAAATATCGCAAACTCTTGTGAAAGTTGAGTCGAACATTAATTACAAATTTTATTATTTCCGAATAGGATTTTTGTATTAAATGGAATAGTGTATTGTAAACACTTCAAATGAAAAGTGAAATTATAAAAATTAAATCGGGAAAAGTATGTATTGTGGGATAAACAATGTTTTGTGCACATTAGTTTAAGTAAAGAATGAAACCGAATCCGTAAGCATTATTTTTATTTGAAAACATTTTTAATTATAAGGACTTTGTTTATTTTGGAAATCAGCGTTAACGGCGAAAATAATGGCAGTAGAGAAATTTAACTCTCCACTCTCCCCTTGTTTATTTGCTCTGGTACCTCAATCAAGTTGTCAGGACAGCATTCGATCTAATTCTAGGCCTGAATACTAGAGAACCCATCCAGTATACATTCGGTATATAGTTTTTACCACATAACAGTAAAATTTCAAAGAAGGGAAACATCCGATTTCTACAAAGTAATATTCGTTTAGCCATCTTGGAATTAAAGCCCCTACCCTAACTTGTTTCCTTGAGAACGTTTTTGATGTTTCAAAACTAAGATAAATTGTTATATACATACATATGTATATGTATATATATTTGTAGAACTTATGTGGAGATTGACTATACCATGTACATATATACTGGCGCAACAGCAATAACTGGTTGATTCCGAGGACTCCAAAGATACTTTCAGTGACGCAAAAAAAAGAACATCCTTCCGAGAGCTTTCGGCAACAAAAGATTCAGTTATGTGCTAGTCCGGTTTCTCCAAAATGTTTTGCACGGAACGCCATTTTACGAGCGAGCGAATCGATAGTCACCCATTCACAACCAGGGGTTACTAGTAGTAAACTATCCGAAATAGAATAAGTTGAGACTCAGTCACAGGAAAGATACCCCAGAACTGTCCAAAAGGGTTTTGGCTGAAACCGAGTTTCCAAATAATGCACTGGATAGTTTAAGCATAGTCGGAACAATGAGCTAGAACAAGTACTGCCGTCAAATGGCATAGCTGTAGGTTTAGTTCTGAGCCAGTCGAACTTTCTGTGGGGTAATTTATTTAGCAAAGTCTCTTTGCCGCCAAAATGCGACAACAGCAATTGTCACGTACCTCACAAACTTTTCGTTATTGGCGTCACTTATGTCGCACTGCTTTTTCTTTCAACACTCACTGTCGACGAATCCTGTTGATCAACAAAAACAAATACTAACAACAACAAAATACTGAAATTCAATTAATTCAAGTTTGTTGACTTTTCTCTTTGTCCTTTTGTTGTCCTCATTTTTCTGTTTCTGTTTTTCCTTTTTATTGTAATTTTGCGAAATGCAAATAATGCAACACGTACGCAACGTATCCGCTAACAACAATAACAACAACAACAACAACAAAATTCATAAAAATTCGCATTCTTATGTCGCATTGGTTTTTTTTTACTGAGTCAGTCAGTTACGGAGCTGCTTCTACGCTGTGAATACTTTCTTGAAGGCAACAACAACTCTGACTTCAACAGCAGGAGAGATCGAGGATATTTAAATAATATGTTAAGGTATGCTTGAGTATACCCTGTAGGAATGTTATGATAAACAAGGGTAGTTGACGATGGAATTTAATGCAGCGACAGGTGCTGTTGGTACGACTTCCTTTTCCTGGATCTTTGAGCGGTATGAAGAAACCTTCTTATTCGTCTGGGAGGCAATTCTATGCCAATTAGTTGCCATTTTGGGAAATTACATTCCAGCAAGGTACCTTTGATGTATTCGAGAGAAGATTGTGTTCGAGCGTCAAGCACACACCCTCGGTAGTCCTAAGTGTGGTGTTTTGACAGGTGAGCCTCTTTTTTGTGCCAGGTTGGGCGATCGTATTGGTTGTGCATAACTCATGATCTTTTGGTCTTGTTTCTTCTAACTTTTTTACCCTAAGAATTGCAGCAAGTGATTTGAGAATATTCTCCCCGCTTTGTACGTTAGTGGCAAGATTTTTGGGGGGGGGGAAACGCCTAGTAGTATACAGACCTCTATGATCACGACGGAAATGCGTAGCCGCCTGTTTAGTGGTTCGATAGCATCAACTTCCGCTATGTATAATCCTCTTTAGCTCATTCATATCTTGAATTTGTGGTCGCCACTGGGTATAACCAAAGTAATTTGACATTAAATTATTTACTGACTTACATGTAGAAGGCCCCTAACACATCCCAACTGACCTAAGAATGGGTGCTACTCTAGTCTCAATAGCTCCTGCAGACAGCAATATTCTACGCCCTTTGAATAGCTTGAACTGCTCATCGAAAAAAGGATAGGATATGAGAGCTCTTAATAAGTTCCACCATACTCTACAAGAGGTCTTAGAAAGAAGACCATCTTAGTGACTCCACATCTATATCACAAATTCTTCAAATCTATTGAGACTGTCTTTTTATATATTCTTTATATGTATGTATGTATATGTGCATCTTCCCTGCATTAATATTTCCTACAGGGTATGTATTACGATAACTACTCCTCATGTGTTGTCACCAATATATGCCAATACATATTTATCGATAACTCGAAGACCTGATCTCACATTCATTATTCGGTTTCATATTCGTCATTTGAGCTCCACAAGAGAGCTTTTTGCTTTTGTTTATTCGCGCCCTTTTATGCAAAACAAATTTCATCCTATTGTTGACATCACATTTGTCCGGCATGCAATGAATGCAACTTTATGTCAGCTTCATCGAGAGTATTGACATTTTTGGCTGTTGCGATGAGCGAGACAGCTCCGCAGGGCCTTTTAAAATCAACCGATTAAGCGTTACTCCACATGGGTATAAGAAGCTTTGAATCCTGAAACAGCACCCTTATCAGTGTCTGTCATTGGAAACAATAGAGTTTACCGTACTATTTCGAACTAGTTATTTCAAACAGTGATGGGCAATTACTTTCCTAAGAGTAGCGATATGTATGCTCGGACAATACAAATATACAACCAGTTCTACATATGTATGTACATATATACGACGCAAACTGCAAAAAAAGGTGCTCAAAAGAATCGGAATTTATTTAGCATCAACAATATAGTACATTCACATATTGCCTCCGCTCTTTTTTTCCGACCACTGATATAAAGGCAGTGACTGCTCAAACCAATTTTAGTAGGGTAACCCAAAAATGATGCCGCGGATACTCAGATTTTGGCTTATTTAGAAAAGGGAGAGCACAGCAAAGCAGAGAGTACTCTTAATTAGCAGTCGTATAAAGATCCTGCTTAATGAAAAGAGCTTCACAGGCGCCACCCGTAATCATCGAAACTATGAGAAGCAGCTGTTGTTGTTGTTGTTGTAGCACTACGTTGCCCTGCCTAGGTAGTCAGTATCTACCTTACCCAATATTGTCATCAAACTCTTCTAACGGAAGTCCTAGAAACCTAGCGGCTTCAACAGGGGAGGACCAGAGGGATATGGGTGTTAGAAGAGTAGGCTCGGCTGAGCAGACAAAAAGATGGTTTGTATTATGGGGGGACAAGCCGCATGCCGGACAAACATTAGGCAAGTCGGGGTTCAGTCTGGATAGGTAAGAGTTTAACCTATTACAATATCCAGACCGGAGTTGAGCCAGCATCACCCTAGTCTCCCAAGGCAGCTCGCGCTCCTCTTCGGCAACGGGTGGTGTTGTTGCCTGAAGAACGGCGTTCGCCGGAAGAGAGCCAACAAAGGTGTTTACCGAATTCGTATGGATGAGGGTGAGGGCCTGCCGGTGCACCTTAGGATCAAACGCCGTGGAAATCAGGTGCCGGATCTCATCGAAGTGTTTGCGTAGATGGCTCCTTATGCTCCTGGAGGGCGGATTCTCGTTGACCAGGCGTCCGTTCGGATGCTGCGGTTTGCAACAGTTGAACAGGAATTGCCTGGTCAACATCTCGCTATGCTCTTTAATGGCGAGCATTTTCGCTTCGTGCTCAGGAGACATAAGAAGACACCCGGTGGCGGTACGAAGGGCGGTGTTCTGACAGACCTGTAGCCTCGTCCCCCGGCGACCATATTGGCGTCGCGTAGCTCAGTACCGGCTGATCAATTGCTTTATATGTAGCTAGTAACGTTTCTTTGTCTTTACCCCAAGTGCTGCCAGCGAGCGACTTGAGGATTTTGTTACGGCTTTGGACTTTATTGGCAATTGCGGTTACATGAGCGCCGTATTTGAACATGTTATCAAACGTCACCCCTACGATTTTGGGATGTGAGACAGTTGGTAGCTTGACACTATCAACGTAGACGTCTAATTTCATGTTCACTTGCGTTGTCCACGTCGTGAATAGGGTGGCCAAGGACTTATTCGGTGACAATGCCAGGTTTCTCCCGGCGAAGAATTCGGACACGGCTGGGAGGTATGAGTTTGTGCGACATTCCCACGACAGCCGGTTCTACGTACCGGAATGACTCGGGGTTTCCCCGACCAAGGGCTGTTATTTCACTACCCCCCTGCCTAATGAGAAGCAGCTCCTCGATCATAGTTTCTGGCTTAAATGCCTTTCGCTGAGTAAAACTTTACCCACCTTCTTCTGTGTCATTTCTCATTCAATCCAAACCTCTTCTTTGTGTAAACAATTTCATTTTATTTGTTTGTTTGCGGCTCTTGAACTCTATGTAAGTTCTTATGTTTTATTTAATTGTTGTAATTCATATACATACATACATACATAAATGTTATGTTTCGCATTGTATTTCCTGTTTGTCAAACCCCTACGTGGTTCATACAATTCTTATTTTTACAATTTCACTAATGTAGGTACTTAATTCCTTGAACTAAAAAGTTACAACTTAAATTGGATAGCCGGCGAAAAGAGTGTGAAAAAGGGGAAGCCGACATTGCCTCAATTTCAACGAAATCCTCGCTTATACTCATTAACACGCTGATATGGGCGGTGGGTAAGTGAAAGGGCATGATGCGAAGATCAGCAAGAGGGCAAGATATTATTCACACACATACAGAGGCGCATTTAGAATTTTGTAGGCCGAGCCAAGAATTCCGTAAGTTCCGTAAGAAGTTAGGCATTCAAACACCTCGACTATACCACAGCTGTGGTCACAGTTTTAAAGCCGATTAGTTGATCGAGTAAACATTAAGTTCCCTTACTGTAATAACTCTCACTTACATCTACTGCATTCTGTTGTTGTTGTTGTTGTTAGCAGTGCTTCGCTCTGCATTCTCATCTCATTCGCTTGAAGGCACTATAATGATGGGCCAACTTAAGCTTGACCAGAACAAATTCTGAGGACAATGAATTCCATACTCTAAGTCAGTTCGCTAGCAATACATTTGTTAAGATTTTAGCCAATTCTATGGGATGGACTTTGAGTGATGCGCACACAAACATATGGACAGACAGGCAGATGGTTACAAATGCTCTTATATATACGTAGTATAGTCATCCCTATAAAAAATTTTAAATGTATGGGTGGTACGCAAGTAAACCCTAAGTGCATACATACAGTGTGGACTATCTTTAAGGCGGTTCGCGCCCCCGCGCCATGTGTCAATGTACCTTAGTGCAATTCGGCCCTGAAAACTTATATAAGTAAAAAAGTAACACCGCACACTAGAGAAGGTAAATGTAGCCCTTTTTTGACCGCTCGAATGCTAAATTAGTTTTTATGCTTTAAGCAGCAACAACAAATTTGAAGATTCAAAATAATAATAAAAAGCAATAAAAACCATAAATAAAAACTAAATCAACACACCATGAGCCGCACATCCCGCACATCCCGTACATCCCTTTTTTTGTTGTTTTTTTTTGTTTGGTTGTTTTGCTTCACCCGAATAACCGCAGTCGTAATAAAATTTATTTTGATTGCATTTATTTCTGGAAATAATGAATTCCTCTTTGCTGGCCGTGTCGTTGTGACAGTCGCTCCTGCCTACCGTTCCACCATCGTTCAACGTACCCCTTACTGCCATCGTATGAAATCGGTCTTCTGCTTCTACGTTGAATGTCAACGACGACTTTTTTGATTGTCACTTTGCTCTTTTTTTCTTGACCTAAAGGCTCCTGAGCGCTGCGGTCCTCATATAAGAAATACAAACGCATACTTCGCATATTTTTTTTTTGGTTATTTTATGTTCGTAATTTTGAGTTGTGGTTGTTGTCTACAAGTGAGTTCAGAAAAGCGCGTTTCTCAATTATTCCTACGCAGTCCGATTATTTTATTTGGAAGTTACTCATGTCCGATTGCTTGAAGAGCCCTAAAGACCTTAACTCGATGTGCGATTGACATAGAAAGGGGGTAGGACCAGCCGTTTCTAGCAAATCGTTCTTGCCAATGGACAAGGACGACTTTGAACAACGACGATGGATCCAATCATGCTACTTATTGGAATTTTCATGCCTGAGCGGATACTTTCTGAGGTATTTGCTCCCTACGGACAATTTTGGATTGGTTCACATTCTACCCTAACGAGTATGTTGGAGAAATTACCAGACCTGTTAAATCTGGCTAACATTAAAAATCAATGATATTAAACTGCCCTATTGCATTAATTAAATAATTATGATAATCGAACAATTTTCGATTAATAAGGATCTATTTCGTTTTCAAATTTAATCCAAGGACTAATCAAATTAATTAAAATTTCTATTAGATTAAAACTTTTAATTAATTGCGATTAACGAGGATTAATAATAAATTTTAATTAAATATTTCAATATTAATTAAAATTAAAAACTTTTACAATTTTGTGGGTTTTTTTTTTAAATTCATCCAAATATATATGTATATTCCCAGAAAACCATAGGAGTCATTCATGAGTCAGAAATCAGTCCTAAATGGGAGCGCTTATGATCTTTATGAGCTCGTTTATGAGTCCGAAATGAAGGTATTTCCGTTGTTGCGATGGTCGTCTGATATCAGCCTGATTCCATATATCATATGACTAAGAATCATGAGTCATAAATAAGAGTCACCTTTTTTTCTCATCAACGGCACTTATTAATCCCCGTTAATCGCTATTAATCGAAAATTTTAATCAAATTCAAATTTGGATTAATTTGATTAATCCTAGGATTAAATTTGAAAACGAAGTAAATCCTCATTAATCGAACACAAAATTTAATCCTAATCGATTAATTATTCTAAAATTGTTCGATTATCAAAACTAATTAATTATTATAAAAATAACAAAAAATTTTATTTGATTATCAATGATTAAGATTAATACTTATTATTTAACAGGTCTGGTTTGCACCGAGACACCCACTCTACATACTATTTCCTCAGTATACATACATACATCAACAGCCGAAACTCTTACATCCAGTCAAATTATAAAATCTATTCAAGCTGTAAGTACAATCTCTGTTCACTGTGGAGCTAGTCCAGGAAAGCCTAGTACTCATGCGGGACTAGTTTGACTTTCACACCTTATCTAGGTGGTCCCACTAGAAAAAGTGTTCGGTGATGTAAAGGGATCTATTCAGGATACTATCAGTGTGCTTTTTTGAAGAGCTCAGTATCAAAGCACCTTAAGTATCTCAAAGGACTCCAGCTTAAAAAAATGTATTATCCTATGGTTCGAGAGAGAATTAGCCACACACATCTCGGAATTCATTGTGTTTTCGTTTTGGTATTTTTAAAGAGGATTTATTTCACACAGAGAAGTCACTCATTGCGGGCAAATCTGTGTTTTGAAACTCTTGTGCTAAATCTTTTAAACTTACATATATGAGCTTTTATTGCATACCCCCTTTAATATCGAAATTGGCTCAAAATCTAGCATTAAATCACTCGTTCTCCCCTCGGAAAAATGCATCAACCGACCTTGTTATTCTTCGCTGTACTCTAAAAACAAAATCACGCAATTACAAGCCGTCCCCATAAACAGAAGCAAGTGCTTATTACCAGTTTCCACGTAAACTCTTTATAACAAAACAGAACCCCTATTAAAGCAACAACAATGCAGGACCTTCAAAGAAGCTACAAATACTACTCAGCCTTCTACTTCATACATGTCTACATGCCCAGCACATTAACCCTACTCCTTTTGGCCAAGAGTAAGTAGTAACTTATAACAAACGACCATAGACAAAGCGGGCAAGTACAGTCTCCCGCCGCATACAAAAAGCCCCAACTGATCAAATGTTCAAAGGATCTCAAACAAAAAATGCTTAATAACAAGTTCAACAAGCAGTGGAAAACATCACAATCACAACAACAAAAATAAAAAAATGTACATAAAAGCGATAAAAAATACGTTAACAAATAAAACAACAGCAAGCAACAACAACAACAAAAAAATGAAGAACAAGAAAAATCACTAACCAAATGACTGTTGCGCTCCTACCCAACATAAAACCTCCAACAACGATTATACGCCACTCACGTCGACGGCCGAACCCAAACCCAAAGCAACTCAAAGCAAAGTATCCTCCGCAGCGCAAATGGGGGATCACACGCTGACTATCGAAGGCTACAAAGGCGTTCGTTCTGCCCATCATGGCATTATACACTCGTACGTGTGTGCACTGCAAAGTATTCCGCTTGTTCGTTTCATTTTTCAGATTTTATGGTAGAAGGACATTAATGCCTTAGTGCCAACTCATCGCTGGCCTGGCCGGTGTTGAAGTCATCGTTCACATCCATGCGCAACGTACGCTTCACTCCTTCCTTGTTGGCGCAATCTTGACGCAGAGGATCAAACTGGTTTAGCATTTTTTTTGTTGTTGTTTGTTTGTGTTTTATAAATAAAACTCCTTTCAAGTTGTATGTTTACATATAAATGCATGTACGTTTGTATGTGTGTGTGTATGTATATGAGGAGTTGATGTTATGGCATAAAGTACACAGTGAAACTAGTTTATGACGGCCAAGTCTTTGTTACAGTGGTGCACAGTGGAAATCACAGCATTTCTCCAGCCTACTTTTTTTGCTTGAAGTAACAAGGAGTCCTCCCGCCTGAGCTGAGATACTCCATACACCAGCTATTTTATATTTTCTAAAGACATGCCCCTTTCATTCAAGACCTGAGCTCTCATTAGTCTGCACATTTAAGTCTGGAGTAAGCGCTCGTACGGCCAAAATTTGCAACAGAGTTCTACTACTATCCACAATTCATCCTACTCGGCTGCAGGGACGTTTTTACCATTCTCAGTGACCCCTCCCCCGACATTCCTGATTTGATTATCTCTTTTCCAAATAGATATTAGGAGCTTAAGGATCAAACCTAACTTGTTGGAAAAGGCTAGAGGCTGTCAGTGAGTGATGAAAGACAACCACTGCATGAATCAGTCAGGGAACTGTACATCACCACACTTTTCGTTTCGATGTTTCCTAAGTGGGAAAAATATTGGATGCCTTTATAGCCGGCAAAGGATTGCCTAATTTGAACCAGCATCTCGTACTGCAGAGATCTTGTGAAAGCCGGAGTAAAATCGAGTTCATCTACAATGAATAAAAATTGCTGACAGTCAAACGACGAAACAGTTTTTTTCTTTGCATCAGTGCGATAATTTCACTGCCTAAGAACATGTCTTCACATTCCAATTCTAATTAATGTCCGTCCAATAAAATAAAATGTCCAGTTGAAATTTTTAATTTTAGTTTACTAAATGGCTGAGTCAGTGAAATGAGTGTGATTCATAACCCCTACAGTGCTTGTCGCTGAGCTCATCACATCAAATTTAAATTTATCCTGCATGACAGTTCGTTAAAAATTATTCAAAAGTGTTAACATATGTACAGATATACTATATTTATATATACTTTATGTATTTACTTATGTATGTAGAAACTCTTCTATGAATGTATTTACAAAGGTATTTGGGTTGAGCAACAAATCTTCTTAACCCCCTCCAATGCTTCTGCTTTTAGTTGCTACAATACTATATAAATATGTATGTATGTATGTACGTACATTAGGCTGTGTCGGAAATTTGTATTTAATTCACATGGTAGATTCGGAAGTACGTCTATTCGTAGAGCTATGGTGTTTATAAGAAATTTATCCATATTTTCTATTAATAAAATATTATACAAATAACTTCTAGAAAAAAGTTATACAAACATAACAATATATAAACTTTTCAAGGCTACATCAAAAAAGTGGGCATGACCCTAAACTGATTTTGCTCCTTTTTACAAGAAACATTAACCCTTAAATACAAATTTTCGAAAAATCAATTTTTGTTAAAGTTATAACTTTTGGGGCATAGTCCACGCCCATGCTGAAAAATTTATATTTTTTTTGGATTTTTCCGTGTACAGACACTAATTTTGCTTTGATTTATTGACTGTTATATTCTTTTGTTAACCTATTACAAATCTTTTATGGAAAAGTCGGCGTGGGTTTTGGCCGTTTTTTAATTTTTCTTCGGAAAATTTCTTGCAAAAAGGGTGACTCGTTGAGTTTTGTTGTGATGCTTAGTGAGTTTTTATGAAAATGATTAATATTTGTAAAATTAACTACATCAAAACTGGGCTGTTTCTATATTTTCAAAAATATTCGAGATCGAAAAAGTCGGCATGGCTAGCACGATTGCCCAGAGAACCTGCACATCAAATATCAAAAATTATAAGAGTTATCTTAAGAAAGTTGGTACTTTAATTAAATACGAAGAATAAAAATATAAATTCTGTATCCCAGTCGAATATACAAATTGACGCACGTACGCCAATCTCATATCCCGATATTTCATATTCATATCTACGTACTTTCGAGCTCGCTGTAGGATATGAGCTCATGCCAAGCCATTGCTGTTTGTTCACATATGAGCTCCGACATCGGGACATTTAGGCATTCTACACTTGGGTGTGATATTTCTTGTTTTATTTACCCACACACAAGCTCCCCAAATAAGAGTTGTGCGGTAAGCGGTATGTACAATGATTGCCATCTTTGAGGGGATCTTGGTGCTCTCGTCTGTGTGTGTGTGTGTGTGTGTAGCCAAATGAAGTCAAACCGAAAGGATGGAAATAAACAAAATCAGAAGGCAAAGGCGACAACTGGGATTGGCATTTTTGTATGTATGTAAATCGGTGCAGAAGGGATGCAATGGCTTTGGTTGATGGAGTTGACTTTGACTTTTTGTGTGGCAGGAAAAAAAAATTTAAGAAAAATGAAGAAAATAAAAAAAAAGGAAACATTCAGATCCATGTCCCATACATATACATACATACATACATGTGTACTCTGTTCAAAGGCAAATAAGTAAAAGCGAAAGGATTGTGCAATACAAAAGTAATTTTAAAAAGCAAAACCGTGACAACACCAACACAAACGCCCGAACAGGAGGAAGATGCCATCAGCATTAAAACAGCAACTTTGTGAGTCAATGACGGTTGGTAAGGCCGATGCTTGGGACTACAATAAGCTGACTACTTAGTCACACACACACACACCCATACACACACTCATATACATATGTATATACAACAAATGAAGTATATATGTACATATGTAAATACATAGTTTGTATCCCTTTTTCGTGGGAGCTAAGGAAGACGGTGATCATGACAAGCACAAGCCTGCCAGGTAGAAAGACAAAAACAACAACAACAGCACTAAAATCATTACTGCCCACATTCGAGGCTTTGTCATCACGTTTTTCGTTTGATGGCGAACATGGAATGTGAAGCAATGTTGGGTTGGATATTAATAGCGCCTCACAGCGGAAATTACTCAGTACGAAATATTCCTTGAGTTAAGATTTTAGGCCTCGAAAGTGAGTAAATGCATTACAACATTCAAACATAGGCGTCCTGCAGATGGGCGAGAGGGTTTGGTATTTCTTTCTAGGGGCTTTGAATAATATTTTCCAGTTGCCTGTGTGCTGCTAGTGGACCTCATTCTAAACCAAGCTGAATGGCTACGTTGCCTAGGTTATATCTTACGAATGAACAAAGACGATCCGCCCATGAGATGTTCCTTATAAAACTCAGATTAGTTAGAAAGGCGGAGGACACCACTTAGTTGAAAAAAGTTGGTGGAGGATCACTGAGGCCGATTTGGTGTTTTCATGGGATGACTAAGGGTATGATTAAAGGGAAGACCGATATGCTCTGCCAAGGAATCTCCGATATCACCCAGGCTTCCGCAGTTTCCACATATTTTTGCATTCGTATTTGAAGCTGGGTATGGTAAAAAAAATAGTTCTAAGTCTACCTCGGCAGTGGTGTATTAAATGCCTTCATTAAATAAGATTTTTTAAACTTAGTTTGCTCAACGAAAATGGACCAAGGGTATCTATAGTAAATCACATAAACTTTCTAAAGTGGATAAGATCGATGGCAGCTCTGTTGTTTTACCGTCAGAAATCCTTCACAAGTTTAAGGGAAGTATTGCAGTTTGAAGCTTTGTCTTTTGCGGACTTCTGGCACCAATCCGACTACATCGTGAACTTTTTGTTTGGTTCCTCGAGCCTTCAGGACGGCCCACTATCGATAATCTCTACGTTTGACACTGACTTCGGAGACAGTTTTTAAATGAATTTGACAAAGTACCTGTGAAGCAGGCGAGCAATAAAGTCGGGTAGTTCTAGATTAATATCCGACAAACGATTGCCTACTACTACTTTTGAGTAGTGTTTCTTAGACTTCTTAAATCTCTAAGCTTTAGTTTTCTGTCTGGCTGTGTCTACCTATCGTAATAACGAGCGATCTACCTGAGCAAGCGCTATTTATAAGTATTAGCCCATTTATGCTGCATTCATGAGGACTTATAGCTGAATAGCTCATCCAATTGACTTTCAATCCAACTATTTAAAATGCACGTCCAACCCGAGCAAAAATCTACCGACTGAACAGGTCACCTTTGTGTTTTTGAAAATATTCACCACGAATAAATGACCCCCAAAGTAGCTCTAGCCGTAGTACAAGCGCAGCAAGTATTGTCCCAATTAAGTGCTCATAAAAGTTTTTCAGCTTTCTCATATACTTGCTGTCTTGTTAACCCTTAGTCTATTTCCTTCTTAACCTTAGCCCATCAAAATTAAATTATTTCATGTTTGTCCAAAAGTTTTGGTGAAGTAATGAACCCATCGAGACGCGCTTTTTTTTTTCTCTTTTGTTGTTGTTCTTTCATTTGTAATTTCAGGAATTTGTCATTTTTATTACGATTGTTGTTGTGCTGGCATATTTTGTTGTACTTACTCATGTACTCATTTATTCAGTTGTAAGTTGCGGTTTCGCATATTAAGGCCAACATCGAGATTCCATCACAGCCGAGATCACTTAGCGGGCTGAGTCTTTGACTGCTTACATGCTCACGCATTATCTCACTGTTGAACCCATACTAAACGCAGTTATTTCACACTATGCAAATCTTGGTCTGCAGAGTTTGTCTGGCTCCTTTTTACATTTCGCGCTGCTTTGACTACGTGCGGAAGTAACTCCAAGTCATTGTGTGAGACGACAGAGGAAATTGGAGAAATAAGCATGCTGTAAGTGCAGTGACTTTACTTGCTTGACTGTGGTATTAGCGTTAGGGAGTTATTAGGTAAGGGAACTTGAAATTATCGCAGCCTTTTTCTTCGAACTTTATAATGGGTGACTGTTTAGTAAATGTGTTTTCCATTGTTGTCACTGGTGCTTCTTGAATTTGTCTTCCATTTAAAAAGAAGAAGAAGAAAAATAATAATAATAGTAAGAAGAAGAAGAAGAAGAAGAAAAAGAAGGAGAGCACATCATTACTTCTGCTCAAAGTGTGTTCTTCGGCAGGCAATATAATTGCTTTCGAATGGCACGGAAAGGATCTTTCTAAGCTCCCAGTGTCGGTCAACGAACATGCAGGAAAACCGAGTGCCACTTTATCAGCTTAGATTATGGACCCATAATTATGAGCAAAAGCAGCGCACGTGACTCATCTCTTGCTGCCAAATTTATTACGTCATTTAGCATAGCACTTATCTCGGATCTGGCCTATTATCCACGATGGGCTACAGTTTGGCAACTTCTTCTTGTAGAAGCATTATTTATTTTGTAGGAGGATTGAATCTTATAGGAACACCATGTTTCACAGCTTACCTTTACAACAACCAAATAATTTTGTCACTCAAAGTTCTTAACTGGTCACCCTTTACCTTGCAGTTAGCACCATAACTTGGATTGCTCTTCAAAATGGGAAAATCGCAGTTACGCTGGCGCAGTCGGGGCTAAAGAAATGTAACACCAACAATGTAACTATGAATCTATGCATGTAAGTGAGAAAAACAACAACATGAAGAAAAGTATTCACTCACCAAACGAACTGTTGCTTTGACGAACTGCGATGAGTTTGTGCTAGGGCAAGGCAGGGCTGCGCTGCTCATTTCATTTCATATTGTGTAAATTGAAAGAGGATGAGCTGAATACGGCACCACGTGGTAGGCAAGAGAACACACTTACACACACACACACACACAAACATATAAACAAACAGCGAAGCATTACACTTGTTGCGCGTCGTTAGAGGGAAAGTTGAATGCCCTCAAATGCCTGAGCTCACGTCTGAAGATAGATAACCGTCAAACAAAGTGAGTTTCCTTGGGAAAAGCAATGACTTTTCAAAGAAAAAATTACTTTTATATGGCGAAGCAACAAAGCAGTTTTTGTAACCATTTGTAGACACGTTAGAAATCGTAGAGAAAATGTGAGTTGAAAGAACAACAACAAAAAAAGAAATCCTGTTTGCGGCAGGTGTACTAGGCGCGTTGGGAAGAGGGAAAGCGGTGCGTCAAACTATTGGAAAGCAAGTCAAATATCAAAAAGGAATTGAAACGAAAGGGTTAGATAACTACGAACGCCACCTGCGATACTCATCAAGTCGATAAATTGTTTTAAGATTTACTGGCAGTCACCGTGGGAAAGAGGTTTATTGCTTTCTTATTAGGTAATGTGATTTCATTTCAAACATCTATAGAAACGAGTAATGACATTAAAATATTGTGGGACTGTACTTGAGTGTACACAACAACAATGGAGAATTTCGGGATCACATGCCGAAATGTACTAGGACGAGCTTTCCTTCCACTTGATTGGCGCTCTATTCTTTGAATAAATTTGGCTAAGCTCTATAAAGCTCTTCTGACTTGTTGGCGCCATGCCAATCTGACTAGGTTTTCGCTTGATCTATACCTACGACGAATTGAAGTTCGCCTTTCTCTGCAGCTCCTAAAATGTCTCGATGAAATCCTTAAAATGCTGATGTGGATGGTGAACATGGTAGTTCGTCATATTTCATTAACTTCAACTGTTGCATGTGTTTCCAGAAGAATTCTGTTTGCAAAAGGGTGTTCCTGTGTCCGTGGACTTGAGAGGTGCATGTCAATGCCTATATGTACAGATTGTTATGAGATGAGGCTCTGGTAACATCCAGTTTCCTATGGAAGGAGGTTGTGGAATGCCAAAAAAGGCTCCATGTTTAATGGAAATTTCATTCTGTTACGCCTCGGTAAGATTGCTGATATATATATATATATATGGCGCGATATACAACAGTTATATCATCAACCTCCTAGGAGATTTTTGCGCCGAGCTTCTCTTCCAATTTGTGGTGTGCCGCTTTGAAATTTTTCCTACAAATTGGCGGGACCTACGGTTTTTCGCCGACTCCGAACGGCATCTACAAAGCAGATGAATTTTTGCTGAGAAGCCTTTCATGGCAGAAACACACTCGGAGAGTTTGCCAAACCACTGCCGAGGGGCGACCCCGTTTTGAACAAACTTCAAATACAGGTCTCCTCGAGGTCATCCCTTTGCAAAACGGCCAAGCGACACAATCTCCCAATTATTTTTTTTTTTTTCGTTTTGAACTAAAAAAAAATTTGGCGAATGCAAGGGGACATGAAGCAAGGTTATATGAAGTCATGTGAATTGCACCCGATATTAATCAGGGCGAGTTCCAACCACTGGGAGATATTACATCGTGTGGCTAAACTTCCCCTGCCCACCCTAAGATAGAAATCGCCAGCTCACCCACACTGAATTTCAAAGCTGTCTTGGAATATGACTTGAAGTTCAAGCAAGTTTAAAGAAGTGGTCACCCTTAAACTCCCTATTGAAAGTCAATTTGCTTCTGATTCAATGAAAATATTTAGCCATCCCGGCGCAGTGCTTTTGCCATGAAGCAACTAACAAGCTACAATTCACTGCCGCCGTCAACTCCTTTCTTAGCCACGCATTTCAAAATGTGTAGCCTCCATTCAATTGTGCTCGGTATGTATTTGGTAAATGTTGCATCCATCCAGGCAAAGATCACAAAACTGTTGCATTGCCGGTTGCATCTCACCACTTGCTACACTCGAGGCTGTTAGATCCTCCACACAAACACAAACACATACACACTCATTGTTACTCATACATATCTATGTAAATGGAAATGTGCAGAAGAGGAAACATTTACACAGCCCGCATTAAATGTGGAGTTCAACGAACTGCATTCACCTCGGCTACAGCGACGCCTGCTGCATGCATTCCTTGGCTGAGTGCAGTCCATTGCAATTTGGTGCTTCAATCCTTTCGTTTATTTACACTGACTGCCTACCTACCTACACTCAAGCACTCAAACGCCACTGCACTTTCCATACCCCTCATGGGCCCATGGTTCGCTTGTCTGTTGGCTTTTTATTTATACTTTTTATCATTGACTTTTCCGGTCTACGCTGGCAGTGCGCGGCGACAGTGTTGGCTTTCCTTTGTGACGATGGTCTTTGTTTGTGCCACTTTCCTTCTAGGCAAAGTGGATTTTCTCTTCGCCTTTTTGATTCCTGCTGGCTTTCTTAACGAGCTAATTTGGTGTTATTGCATGTGCATTAGAGTGTCCCCAAAAAAGGTAAATGTAAGCACTGACGATACTGCAAGTAGTGGTGGAAATAGGAAATACGGAAACCCCCGCTCAACAAGTAGGGTCTGACTACGGTAGTAACTGACAAAGACACCTTAAATGTGTGGTTTGATATCCGAAAACTCTAACTACGTGAGCTGTGAAGGTAATTTTGAAAGAGGCCACCCATTACCAAACCTCTTTATGGAAGTATTAATATTACAGGTGAGCTGTGGGCTTCAATGGACCTCGAGTAATAATGAGTTGAAGCAGGGTAGAAAAAGCGACTTAATGCTAACACAGATAAGGTTGCACTTACATATTCATTCAACCAGGCAAAAGGGATTTGCAGTTATTGGACGGACTCCCATTAAGCTCTGAATAAACTGAATATGGTCTATGTTCTTCCGACCCAACCTTACTTTGAATGTATGAAGGTAGAACTAGGATAGCTCTAGAACTACGGTGGTTCCGCATTGTTGTTGTTGTAGTCCTAGCTAGCCCGAAAGTAGGTGCTAGCCCGAAAGCCACGCGCAGGACGTATTTGGCCCCTTCTACCTGCGTAAGATTCAGTCGGCTTTTACAAAACGCAAGTATATTCTCAGCCACGTAACACGGAATCCTAGGAGTTGGCCGGTTGTGATCTTGTCCTAACAAAACTAGTCAAGACCTAACATTTGAATTCGGGTCTAACCACTGTATTCTGAGAGGGTTTTTTGAGACCGAGTAGGTCAGTGACTTCGTTCACGGGTGTTTTTAACTTAAAAAAAATTTTACTTATGAAGGGGAGTTCTTAGTTTTTGGAGCTTTGAATGAACACTGTCCGACCTATGAATGAGTACATAAGCTGTAGGACGAAAAGGTGGCATCAGCTGATTAATTATGTTTTAGGAGCTATGTTGGTCAGAATCTCCCAGGGGGTGGATGATCATTTAAAGAAGAAGAATATACGTATAACCCTCTTTAGTACGTTACAACTAAACAGGGCTAAGTACTGCCACTACAACAAAAACAACAACAACCGCTGAGTAGTCTTATACCAGCTGTAAGGGGTTTCTCTATAAATGATGTACACCTTCTCTTTGGTCTGGGGCATCGTAGCGGAGTTTGTAGTCCAAGTCTGTAGACAAGCCCCACGAACCCCTCGAAACTCCACCCAACAACCCTCTACTGGGTTTATCATCATTTCTTCCTGCTGTCGCTTCTACACAGCCTTGTTTTGTTTTTGTTTTAAGTGCAATGCAATGCATTTAACAACAACAAGCCATTGCTGCAACAGCAAAGATCCAACTGCAATAGGCAACGCCAGCCTTCAACGGAAAGGAGTAATATGCCACGATCGTTGTGAGGGCAGGAGGCCAACTCTCGATAGGAGCGCAAGCAAACAACGTACCTACGTAAGTAAAGTAAAAGTAGTTCTTGTTTTTTGTTGTTGTTACATACAAATGTATATATCTACAGAGAAGTATATAAGCTGAGCCTGCTTGATCTTGGTGTTGGTGCGTGGAAATGTAAACATCGTTCGCAGCCTTTCAGTTAATACTACCAAATACGACTTGCTGTGCCTGATTTCCTCGTGTGTCCCCCCCCCACTCTGCATGCTGCACGCCACCAACATCTTATCGCTACCACCATATTTGTTGTAGTATTGCCTTTGTCGACTCGCACAACCAGTTGCTCAGTTTAAGTATTTTCCCCATTCCTGCTTTCGCGCTACCACCATACATATGTACAAACGCGCTTGTACTTGCAAATCCCATCAAACGGAGTGCCTGGCTTGTGTCGTCTGTTGACTGTGGTTGACTTTTCTCTACTGGCTCCACTTCAACTGGATCCTATTGACTTTGACTTTACCTCCTGCTTCACTAACTTCTCGCATAGCATTGCACCCCAGTCACTGGAGCTCGATCGTCTCATTGCTGCTATTGTTGCTGTTGTTGTTGTTGTTGTTTACTGCTGCAAGCCACTCATATTCCTCTTACTCAGCAGCATATCCCTTTTTCATTGGAATTTTTTGTTTACTTTGCTGTTCCTGCTTAAAATGTATTGCCGGTCTTGCTCCTGCATTTGTAGATTTGTTGCATACATATCCATGTGCATTAGGGTGGGTTGAATCTTTGCAAAATTTTTTCAGAGTTAATATAACAACTTTTAATAAAAAACTCTATTCAATGATCACCAAACAAAATTTCAAATAGCAAAACAGCTGATTTCGAAAATTCGAAATTCCACTTCCAATTGTTTTTTTCACTAGCGAAAGAGAATTGGCCGAATTTTTGCTGCCGAATAAAAAATGATTATAACAACTAAATTTCATCAACGAAATCTAAATAATATAAAAGTAAAATATATAACCCTACAATACTCCCCTTTCATTATTCTAAAGTTTAGACGGAAAGCTGAAATGCCCACCCACCCTAATGCAAATACATACATATATGTATGTGTAAACTTGTTGGCTTGTGTGTGTTGCATAAACATTTTCTGTATGTGATATTCATATTTCGGTTGATTGTACAATATTTATATGGATCTCATGAACATGATCTCTGATCCGTCGCGTTTGTCTCCATGTCGCCTTAACGGCGAGTTAAGAGGATTTTCAAGGAATTGTTGCATTCTGATATCGCGACTATCGCAAAAAACAAACAACTTCGCATACATACATACATATATTTTTTATCAACATCGGTTAAGCATACATACATACATACAAATGTACAAATATTGCATGAAAGGGGAGCCGACACTTTTAAGTTTTATCCTACAACAATGAGCTCCATTCACTGCCCAGTTGCAGTTTGTTTAGAAAGTCGATACAGCGTTGAAGAATTATTTCATGAAAGATTTCCCAATTCAACTATCTGGAAACAAATAAGGGTGTTGGTTGATTAGAAATCCTGCAAGTAGAGCTCATACTCTCGGTGACTCAGCTCCTAGTAATTTTCGTTTATGGTGCCCAGATATTGTATTTGATTTAAAGATGGGGAGTAACTCGGCCGTACCTGGCTAAAAGCTGATTTACGGGGAATTAGTTGGGGATCTACATAACATTTGCAGCTTCCTATATATCTACGAGTATTCCAGTTTCAGTGAGCGCTTTTTTACTTTTATTACCACGGAAATTGCTTGAGCTTTGCTTCTCATTTTTAGAGGCTGCCGTATCATTTGGTTGGTTCTGGATATTTTTCAGTAAAGAACACTGGCTGGTTTTATATACATATGTGTTTAGATTTACTTTTTTTTCCAATCAAATTTCAGATAGCTGGTATCTCTGTTCAGCGATTGTTAGAGGTTACACTTATATTTTTATAAAAAAAATTATACAGTGGTACTAGGTGGCAACCTTAGGTGGTGTTCATGTTAAAAATATATATAATACGAATAAAATACACATCGTTTGATATCCATTTAGGCATATTTCATTTGATTTATACAAATATTTTAAATAGGTAGCAACTCTGGTGGATACCTATGCAAGAAAAACTTATCCAATCAGGAATAGAAGAGCTTGAAGTGTTATAGATACATATACATAGATACATATTACCTATCCGCAAAGTTTATCCAAATGCCGTCAAGATAATAGCATAAACGTAGGAAAATAAAAATAATATAATAACATTAGATGGCAACCCTTGGAAATAACCATTTATAGAAATATTTTTGTTGAAATACAGCATTTCGTAACAATAACTATTGGAATATTTTATTTAAAGAAAAAATTTGAAATAAGTGGCAACCTTGTTAAAACATCTGGTAAAAAGTATCTGAAATTTAGTACAACATGCCCATACCAAATGTTACTCAAATCTGCATACCAGGAACAACTCGTTTATAGTTATAAGATTACTGATTATTGAGCACTAGAGTTAACAGCGATGACAATGAGTTCTCGTAACCCAGCTAAAGAAGCATTCAGAATCTGCAGATACGCTGCGATAAGATAGTCAGGGAGGACTAATGAGTGCGCTGGAGGTTTCACGTACTTACGCTAAATCGAGGATCTCTTTGAACAATTATAAACAGACTTAATAAAAGCTGATATTACCTTTCCTGAAAGTTCATCGTTCAAGTCGTTTTCAGGATAGGGTAAAACCGGGATAGATGCCCCAACGGGATAGATGCCCCATATTCAAAAAATCTAACTTCCCGAGCTCGTGACTAACAATTAATTTAATAATTCGCAGCCACAGCGCATTTTAGTTATCTAAGGGCTTCGAGCAGTGAACACGCGTTTTGTTAGTATAAAACATTTTGTTTGCGACGAAATTGAAATACCCGTAAAAGTTTTAAAGGTAAGTATTGTGCTTTGTATAACTTTATAACTAGTAATAAATTCCATTATATTTTTTAGTACCTTAATAAACTGATTCATTGAGACTGCATCTAACTAAAAATAGATGTTTTTTTGTTTATAATTTATTCAAAAAATTCGTAGGCATCTATCCTTATCAAAAAGGATAGTTGCCCTGATTTTTCGAGGGATAGATGCCCTTAGGGGCAAAGGAGTAAGTATATATTTTTTACATACTTTTGGAGTCTGATATATGTTTTATGTACTACTTTATGGACTTTTAACTGTTTTCAGCAAAATTATGCCGCGAAAGTACAAAAGGAAGGGACTACAGAAAGCCTGCAGGCCGCGTTCGACGAAATGAACAAAAATACGATGGAGATAAACGAATTATCCTAAAAATATGGGATTCCATCGAGGACATTAATTCGACGATATGCTGCTAAAAAAACAAAAAAGGGATATAATAAACGTTTATCTAACTATTGGCTGCCTCTAGTTTCCTATAGATTTACTAAGTAGCTTTTATTTTAGTGTAAGATTGTATGTAAAATGTATTTTTATAAAAATATAATTTTTATTTTGTTCTAAATAAACACGTACCTATAAAATTGAATTTAATAAACATATATAAAAATGCATGCCAATTCTTGAAAGCAAACGCTTCAATTTAATAAGGTAGGTATGGCCATTGATGTACCTAATACTAGATTTAGGTATCTTCTAATGATAGTAATTAAAAGATTAAAAACCCAACATGTTTAATTTATTATGGTTTTGAGTAGGGTAGAACTACATACGTTGCGTTCGATTTGTGTTTTTCGCTTACATGCCATAAAGGGCATCTATCCTTCGCAATATTTTCATGGTGGGGCAACTATCCCTAAGGTAGGCATCTATCAGTCAAAAAGAAGGTTTCAGGAAAAAGTAATTTCTGGAAAAACCGTGTACGATAGGTAAACCAAAATTTAAATAATTAAAGTTAAAATATTGAACTAGCTATATTAAAAAAAATTATTCAAATAAAACTAATATTTTCAAATTTAGGCAGCTTTTCCAAAAAGTGGGGCATCTATCCCGGTTTTACCCTAATAGCATAAATGTCGAAAAAATAGTTAGATGGCAATCCTTGGTAAAAATACTTTATAGAAATATTTTTTATTTTAGAATCAAGTTTAAGTAAGTATAACTCTATTTTAATTTGACTATGACTACGGGCCATAGAGACTGTGGTCTTATCAAATTAAAATACTCGTAAAGGCTTCAGTCATTCCGTACAAGGATAGAAATATGTAAGGCTTATACGGCTATACTAACAGCTCTCTCACAACCTCTCCAATACATTCGAGATCCGATGTAGGAATTTTTCCTATCGATATTGAAATTTTTTAGTAGAGAAAGTAAGAAATAGTTGGAGGATTACTTCTCCTGACTTGGTGTTTCCAATAGGCTTCAATTGCAGTTATGTAGTCAATTTTCAATTTCTGCTGTTAAGTTTGGGCTCCAAATTTCAAATAAAACGCCACTGTCGACTAAGGCTAGAGGTTGTTGTTGTTGTTGTTATTTCAGTGTAAGGCTAGAGGTCAGCTTTGTCACTTAGCACCCTTCTCTACACCTCTGTTGGTATGCTTATTTATTTATATTCCTACATTGGAACCTTTCAATACGAAACCCTAAAATGAAATTAATTGCAAAGAAATGTAAATATGTAATAAATATGTGCTAGGTAGATCAATACATACATATGTACATACTAACATTGAAGCAGACACGACAGCAAATATTTATTTTTGTAACACACAGAAACCTCAATAATGCCACAAGGATGTACAAAGGTAGGTATGCAGTCCTGCAATGAAACGATATCATTATGACAAATAAAACAAATAATGAAACCAGTTGATTGCGGTGAAGCAACAGCTCAAACCGAAAAAAAACATTAAAAAAAAAAAACATTTTCTTTGTGCTCAACAGTTGGACATGGAAATTTGAAAAGAAATGTTCCAAGATAGCATGCTAATAATGCAGATTGAGGATAAACATATTACAGTTTAGATAGATACATACAAACAAACAATCAGTGGTGGATTCAGGAAATTGTGAAGGAGGGGGGGGATCCAACTTTTTATGTAATGAAACTTCGAGAGTAACTTTCATCCACAGTTCTTGAAAAGTATGACTATTTGTATTCCGAAGGCGGGGACTTGGACCCTAAAAGCATCCCCTTGGGTGCGCCCCTGTTGCATACATGCAATTATACTATATTTGTATGCATATTTATGATTCATGCGATCCACTACGATTGATGAAGTGATCGAATGTTTGAAGTGTTCGAGTTGTTAAACGCTCGAGAGGGGTTGGTTTGCTTTGTTGAGGACAACGACGGTTCTTTCTTGCTTGATTGCATGACATGACTTGAGGGTTGATGCTTTTGATTGTTCTTGAATTTCGGTAACAGTTTTTATTCGTTTTGTAATTTTTTCTTTTCAATTTATTTTGTGCAACAATTCGTTTTTTATTTTTATTAATGTTATCAACTTTTTTCTTTTCTTTGCTTTTTATTTGTTCAGTCTGTTCCTTTAATTGAAGTATAATAAATTTATTTCGAACGATTAGCAATTTATCACTTTACATTTCTATTCACACAATGATGGAAGTTATACAAAGCATGGATACGGGGTTGATCGAATTGGACATTATAAAAAAATACTAAACTAGAGTGACTCGGTATTAGGGTGTGTAATGGACTTTTGTCAGTTTTAAAATCTGGGACTTTTTCATGCAAATTTGACTATCTACCGTATTCCGCTCATTATAGCTTTGATGTTACGAAAGCTTTGTAAATAATTTTCGGTCGATACCACTGGTGGATCCAGGATTTTGGGAAGGGGGTCTTTTGTGGGTTTTTGGATTCCGAATCGGGACGGGGGGTTGGACCCGAAAACCCCCCATTGGATCCTTCCCTGGTAGATACACTTCTCGAGTTTTTTTTTGATCATTAATGCCAGCTAACATCTGAGGTTGCCTTAAATGCATTAAGAGGACGTTCTCGAGTTGCACCTCGGATCCGACATGCGTCATCATCATGAGGTCAGCACCTCAGGACTTTGACCTCGCTGGTTTTTAATATTATGCAGTGAAGAGTATAAGAGGTGCGTAGTAATTCTCGGCATTGTTGTCTAGGGATGCGAAATAAGTTGTCGACCTAATAAGCTCGCTTAGTGTCTCCTTGTCGTTGTACATCATTGGGTTAGAAAAATCTTTACCACTGAATGCAGCTTGACTTTCCAAAGGATGGATGTACAAATCCCTTGTTACTCCTACGAAGCAAGCTTAGTTCTATATAAAAGTATAAGACCTAAGTTATGGTTTGTAACCACACATTGCTTCATTGACGACCTTTATAAGAAGATCTTTCGAGTCATGCTGTAGTAATTTAAAACATTATCTGTCATAGACTGACTCTTGTTGTTGTAAGATTGATAATCTTGAAAATCATCCGTAAGGGATGTTCAGTTAATTTTTCTAATTTGCTCTTAAATGTACGAGTATAGGAGCCTAAATGAGTGGAAAGTGCGACTTAGCCAGGAATTCAAAACGAAATCTACTAAAGGTTTAGACCGAACCGGCTACGGAAACGGAACCACAATTTTAAATACTAGATCAACGGGCTGATTAGGAAAATACATAGCTTCTTTCATCCAAATGTCAACCTAAGCGAGACGAATTTCTTACGAAATACGGCTGATCTGGAACTTCGACGTGGCTCAAGCCGAGAGTCATGCAAGTAAATATCTAAACCTGATAGTTTCTGAGGGTATCATTAAAAACTCAGACTGTTTTTGAGTCATTTCGACAGCACACCCAAAACTCTTTCAGGTTTCAGGAAAAATATATCCAAAGAAATGCGGTTCAACCTAATAATAACTTAAATAAAATATATTCAAATTTAAGTAAAGAAAAAAGGAAGCACTCAAGGCTGCATTAATTTAAATTCAACACAATCTACATTACTTCACCGAAAAGGGAGTGTTTGAGTGTGGGATAATGTGGCACATTTTTTCTACTTTCATCCTTATCGCCTTACCCAGCCGTTCCCAACAATTGACGCCAATTGAATCCTTGACGGCGCGCTGTCACTAATCAACGCAAATGAAGTCGACCATCCATTCATTTCCATTTAAATTTGTTTGTTATCCGAATTTTCAAACCTCAGACCCCAAATCACCCTCCACAGTAGCAACCGCATCAGCAAATGTATGTACATTAATGAAGCGCTTCTTAAATTGAATAATATTTTTAAATTAATGCCACTCGGCGTCATTGTATCCTTGAGATTGAGCATGCGAAAGTTGCTGGCAAACGTTTACTACTTCCAGTGATTGCTAGACGAAGGCCACGCGCAGGCGCAGCATCATGCGATATTTTATTAAATACTTTAATCTATTTTAAACGTCAGGGGGTTGCTACAGTCCCACGAAGAAAAGCGAAAAACTACCCTCACCTCCTGCCACGAACAATTCTCAGGCGTTGTAGAAAAGTTTTGAAATACTTTCCCACTCATTGCGCGCTACAGAACTGATTTGCGCACCCCGCAAGCGTTTAATTTATCCAATTTAAGCACGCACACTCACACACACACACACACTCACACTCGCACATCTTCAACGATCACATTACATTACTCTTCATATTTGATATTCACCCTTCTACAGCCATTCCTTTGCTTATCCTTTTGATGTCATGCTATTTTTGGAAGTCGACAGCTCTTGGCATGAGTCCTCTGATACGAGTAGCGAGTGCTAAATTTAGACGGTAATAGCACACAAATTACTTTAACACCCAGACGCTACCTACAAATACAACAACAAACAGAGACCTACGCACTTACATATGTACATATTTACACATTCTGATGTAAGTCGATTTGGTATTGAATTTCCAAGTCTGTGGCAAATCGTTTGATCCTTTCGTTGAGCAGCAAGCGGCTGAAGTGAAGCAGCAACGGCAGAGCTCGTCAAAAATCAATACTTCACTTTTGGTATTGAATTTCTTTGTTGGAGGTGTGCCATGTTTTCCTTTTTATTTACTTTAATTTGTTACAACGTGTGACAGCGCAAAATTAAACAGGAAAAAATTATAATTACAGACCTTCAAATGGCATACTCCACATTGTTGTATGCTGAGTTTTAACCTTTATCCTCAATTTGAGTCATTACAATGGGAACCCAATTGAAAGTGAGACCGTAGTTGGAAAGGCAACTAGCATCGGGCAAGGCACCCAATTCAAATAGGTGCTGGATCGAGAGTGGAACCGAATCCAGAACTACAGCGTGAACAGATCTGGGACGCAAATGGGTAGTGAAACTGGACCTCACAAGGTTCTCAAACCAAGACGGGCTCTGGATCAGGAACAGAAAGCGAGAGAGGTATCGACTCTGATGTAGGCCTAAAAGGGTAATTATTGGAGCGCCAATAGGAAGCCGAATCGGAATGGAAGGGTGAGACTAAGAAAAATATCTAGAAAGAAACGGGAGTCAAAGTTAAAACCGAAATGCTGAGACCGACATTAGAACAAAAGGGGAAGCCGGAGTGGAAAGTGAAGAATGAGACCGACTAGGAACATGTGCAGCAACTACATCCGAGAGCAAAGAAAACCTCGTAGCCATGGTCACAGCGGTAACCAGCATTGGCAGCCAAGTCTGCACGGTACTTGGTTCTCTGTGCAAACTGAAACCGGATGGTGATAATGTAAACTCGACCTCAGATTTGAACTCCAAATGGAACTGGAACCGGAACAAGAACCAAAACAGGAATTGAACTTCAAATGAAGTATCTTAATCAGACTCGATCTATGTTGTCTCGCTGAACTTTGTCTCAGTTGATACAATCACTTACATCCCCTCCCTTCAGCCGTTCTCAAGAGTCAGATCTCCCTTTCATTCTTCCTATCTGTCTATCTATTGTCTCACTCCTTTTCCCATCCCCAAAGGAACTAAGTTTCCCCGGGGAATGTTAATTCTTTTGATTTTAACCATCTCGGGATTTTCGAGTTCTGATTTTGCAATACGGGGATGGCGGAATTTGTACCGGGACTTATTTTTGTTATCCTATAAAACTATAAAACCAGAAAAAATTTCGGTTGTGTCGGCGGTAACTCTGCTGTTTCTTATTGGTTCGTAGAAATGACAAGCTTCTTTGGAAAATAAAATATTTTAGAATTCCGCCAGAATAATTTGCTGACTTCTTCGGTGAGGCACTCTAGTAGGCATTTTAAGAAAAGATTACCCAACAAACTTATGTACATAAATGTATCTTATGGGTTGTATAAATTACCAAAAATAAATCACAACAATCAATATCTAATACACAACAACAGTAAATAATCATTATCAGCAAGTTGAATATTTTAATTTTTTTCTTTTGAATTCCACGATCCTTCCAAGCATTCCTTCAAGCGACGATAACCAAACGTAAAGAAATTGAAAGAAAAAAAAATAAAAAAAACAATTTTAATTACTTTTCAGTTTAGCCTTTCACCTACTTTCTTGAGCCAAAAAAAAACTCCCCTCAAAGGCTGGCACGTTAACGATTTCCCTTCACCGCTCAACACTCCTTTCATTACAAACAATTTCTCAACTTCCTTACATGCTGTACTTCTCATTGTTGTTGTTGCCAGAATCGTTAGCACCTTCAGCCGCTCGCTTTCTTGGAAAACACGTGCACATCGTCAACTTCAATCTTCGATCGTCAATTTGTTATTCAATTTTTATCTGTTACTTCGATTCGCTCTCCAATTTCATGGTAGCACACATTTTGTGGTTGTTCGCTTTGGGCATCGATCCTGGAATGTTTGTAAAACCAGGATTCATAAACAATACAAATTGATATATGTTTGTATGTACATAGATAGGCTGAATAACAATCAATATCTATCTATAGCCCAGCATGACTTCTCACCTTCATTTTTTGTTTTGTCCGCGATGATTTCTGAAACCTTTGGTGGCTCCTAATGATCGCTGAGATTTGTTCCTTTGTATTTTGATATTCTCTTTTATTGTTTCTTTCCCTTTTCTGTATGTGTATTTATCTATAAAAGAAAAGTCCTTGATTATATCTATTTTAGCTCGTTTGCATTGCTCTAGTACTTCTAGTTTGGCACTCAAATGCACCGAAGCATGTAGACGGGACATTCAAGAATCAATGATTCTTCTCCCTGTCACCAAAGAAAACTTTACGTCGAGCCTACATTCACTGGACTAAAATGGTTTCTGTATGAAAAGCGTTAAAGCTTAGCTAACTAAGTTCACATCCCAACGACCCGACCAGTACACCTTCCTCGTTAAGAGTCGTGCATATGCTGAAATCAGAAGGCTCCATTTATACTTTGTACAATTCGTGCGACTAGAATGGAAATCATTTGCAAATTTACAACTTGGAATCCTGAGCGTCTGCTTTACAAATGCTATTAACTTTAACAAACCCTACTACTTCATTCTGTTTCCTTTTCTTTCTCTTTCCAAAACAAATTTTCTTTGGCGATATAATTTTCTGTCTAAAACAAAGTTTCTTTCTAAAGCTCTTTTTTTTCGAAATTTTCGTTTTTTGAAAGCTCAATTTTTTTCCATAGCTCCCTCTATTTCTAAAGCTTTTTATCTTCAAAAAGCTCCTTTTATTTTTGCTGCGACCAATGGGCTCACAGGGTTTAAATTCAACATTCTGCAGATGGGTAGCTCACATTGAGCAAACGAAAGCGATATTGACGGACTGAGATTGGTATGGTAACTTTATCTTCTTACAAAGGGGTACACACAGCTCTTTACAGTTCACATATTTTCTACCTAATTCCTACTGAATTTTGGTTGGTCTAGCACCCATCAAACCGAGTTCTGTTCTTAATAGTCTACATATGTCCAAAACACTTTAAGATCTCGAACCTCCTCGCCTATGGATTGAACCCTAAACTATGTCCTATTTACCTAACATTTAAAACGTACCTTCAACGGCGTATCAAGCTAGCGGGCACTATATATCAAAGACAAACTTCATTTAGTCATACAGTCAAAATCGGTTCAATCAAACTCTCCTCCTCGCCCTTTTGCGTTTTGTCATACTTTCTTACCCTCATAGTTTTTTCCGCCCTTTTCTTTATCTATTCAGATTTATTCTTTCACGATCTTTTATTCACTCTCTATATTCCACCCTGATCGCGTACACACATCATCCACTTCACTTCCCTCCCTTTCCCTTATCTACGAGTACTTTGTCTCTGCTTATCTGATCTAGCATTTCTTTGTCTGCCGCAGGCATTTGACTTTTGCGCCTGAGATATTACAATTTGAGGATCGTTTGGCCACAAGCTATTATACAAACATACTCCGAACATATTCACATCCACACCAACAGCAGATCTCACTGTGAAGCGAATGTAAGTAAGAACTTCTTCTATTCTATTATTTTCCTATTCCCCTTCTTGGTCTATGACCATCTCAGCCTATCGGTTCGTATGTACATATATTCATTTTGTAATTCCTTTGAATTTACATTCTCGTATGTTCATTCGTAATTACTTCAGTATCCCTGTGTTTGTTGTTGTTGCTGATATTTCTATCTCTAATGTTTATTTGCCGTTCGTTGAACTCTAGAGAGTTGACTTGGTTTGGTATTGTTGATGATTTGACTTTTCTTATTTTCTTATTGTTGTTATTGTTGGTAAAATGGTGTTGATGATGATCGTTTTTGTACGCGTGTTACTCTCGCTCCCTGGGATGCTGTGAAAATCGGCTTATGTGCCTGTTCGTAAGAATGTTAGCTGTGCGTGTGACCCGCACGCATTTCTTCATCCTCGTACGCCATGCCGCACATCAGCTGAGTTCAGTTGTGCGGGCATTGAACTGTTGGCATTTCCTTATTCCTGCAGTTTTGCTTTGTCTCTTTGGGGTGCGAAATTGTGGTTTCCTCATTAGGATCATTAAATGCTTTGTATTGCAATTTAGGATGATTTTCATTGTGATCTACCATCTATTAATTGCAAACATTGGTAGTCTGGATGTGGATGATTTTGGGTTGTGTGGAACATCTAAAGTCCTAAACGCGACACTTTCTTGTTCAGCACGGGGATTGTCTTTTGGATTTTCGTTATCCCTGAGCTCGTCGAATTTTCTCCACCAACAATATATCTCTCTTCACTGCCGGAATAGGTGTTTAGATGTCCGATTTTTGCAGAAATTTACGTTGCTAATCATTTTTCCTTGAGCCATCTGTGAATTGTTACACCACTTCCCTTCTCGAAATGTATAAATTTTCCTAGCTCCTCAAACTACAGTAAGAAGGCTACAGCTTCAGCAAAGCTTGGAGTTTAGGATTCTGTCATATCGCAACTACTCAGAAGCAGACTAGGTAACCGCCTAAATTCATGTCCACGCTTTCGGTTATCTTCCTAGTTCCTCGGCTTTTCACTGTTCCGTGTACGTTATTGGTCACCGCTGGCTACTGTCATGGTTTACAGTTTTGGATGAGACCATGGCTTGATTGCCTCTATGATTGTCACGAAAAATAAGGTGATTTCAGTTGGATCTCATAATTCATTCGTTGAAACTCCCAAGCGGACATCTCTATTCCTGTTAGCTGGAAGAAATGCTAGAACTTGTCAACCTTATACTTAAAGATTATTTCTTTCGTTTATTTCGTTTGAGTTGCATGCTATTGTAATTCGCAACCAACTTATGAAATATTTCAAATATATAGTTTATGTTTTGCAATCCCAAATCGGGCTCTTCACAGCGAAAATGAGGAGACCAATTTGAGCTTATACCTCAGAGTATCTAAATAACTTTTTGAGCAACACAGTCGTTTAGTTCTGAGCTTTAACTCAAATAAGCTACTCGCCATACATAAAACTCAGATAAGGGTAAAAACTCTTTTGATGCAATAAAATATAGAGTTTGTTGTCGGGAGAAAGGGTCAGACTGGTGCCTAGCATGCTCTCAGCAACACCATCAATAGCATTTTATTTTGCCTGGTCCTTAATACAAACCGAACCCGCCAAGCTATCCACATCTCTTAATCTTCAGAAGATAATTTTTAGTTTAGGTGTGAATAATTTACCAAAAGTGTAAGAGATAATTACATAACAAACCCGTAATTGGAAACAAAATTTTCACCACAAAACTTGTAAAGGAATATACCACAAATCGTTTTATAATTGCCTCAATTCATTCACTTTGAAGGGCCGTGCAAGGATAATAAGCATTTGTTGTTCAACACTGGCATATGTTGGCCCACAAATGTGGATGTATGAATGGATGTGTGTGTGTACAACCAAAAATTAGAACAATAAATAAAACACTAAACAATATGTTAATTTTAGTTGGCCCTAAGGCGCTATGAAGACTCGTTGCGGTCAATAAACCACATCGGACACCGGAAAGTCATTTGTTCGCTGCGCCGATGACAAACAAACAAAAAGGACTTTTATTGATCCTGCCCGGAGCATTCAAATTTTTCGCAACTCACCACCAATGATGCCCTCAGCTTTTCATTGTCAATTGTTTGCAGAGGCTACCGTTTAAAGTTCGATGTCATTACAAACAGCAAAAGGAGCCAATTTGTTCATGGAAGGATCGAATGAAACCAAAAAAGGTGAGTGAGTGATGAGTGTGGTTGGTGCCGTGAAGTGGCATTCGGGGTGACTTGTGGCGCGTGTAACATATGACTGTGAGTTTTTAGTTTGCCTTTCAACGCAATTGAAATGAATTGAATGAATTAGTAAAAATTTTTATAAATTAAAGTTTTGGTACTGAGTTTAAGCTAGGACGTTATCAAATATTATATACCCAAATGTAAAATTTGAGTCCTGAAAAATCTAAATCTAAATTGAACCGTAGTCAACCGGAAAGATCCCACTACCCTACAAGAAGTAACGTCAGTCACCGTTTGCTTATTCAGAAATTGTTTGAAGAAGGGAGGGATCAGGTATTCCCGCACTACTCTCACTGAAGATTTGACTGCCTGAGTAAATAATTAACTCCCTAACCATAGTAGATGACTCCTGTAGGACCTTGCAATGGTTAGTCTTTTTAAAATTGGAACTTACAACAAAATACCGAGAGAGAACTTTCTCCCTCCTCCCTTTCATCTACGATCCGTTCACTGCCTGAAATGAGTCCCTCGTCCTATGCCTCCCTGGAGGAAATCACTTTATTAGAACTATCTATGACGCAATCAGCCCGAAGCTCACGACTATCCCAAAACAACAAAGTAGAAGTATTCCTAATGGGGACTAGTTGGAGTCTTAATCGACAAGATAAAGGGCAAATCATGTAAGGACTTCAAAAGACTGATCTTCTCTCGAATGACTGCAGCCACATAAAGACGCAGCAGAAAGAGGATATCTGTCCTATGTCACCCGGTTAGCTGAAAACTCTACAGTGGGAAAGGAGTTGGTTTCTATTGGGATTGATTCGACGATTTGTTAAACTGAGTGGTCCTATCGAAAAAAAGAAAGAAGTAAATCAGCACAACTGGGTATATGAAAACATTTCTTTCAAGCACAAGGCCATAATTTATGTGTTAATATGCCAAAAAGAAAATAAAAACATTTCACGGAGGGGTCCATATATTAATCGAATCCTTTTTGCCCTTGTATTTCCCGCAGATGTTGTCGATGAGCGTCAATTGGCGTATGTAAATGCACGTGCAACAATATGTTGCATGCCACATGCGTTCAATATGCCATAAGTTGATTTAATCAAAAACAATTAAACGCACGCATTTTCGACAATTTTCAATTTAAAAGCAAACATTTTCCAATTGAACTCACTTTAGATTGTGTGACAATTGGATGTGATGACATTGAAAGGGGTTGAAGGGTAATGCACAAAAAAGTAAATTTTTTATAGATACAAATGTAACTCAGGCTGCAAAGAGCAGCCAGATACTGCGCAAGGACTTCGGACTAAAAAAGACTTTCGGCTTTTTACTCTAGGTGCGGTGTTCTTTCCTGGTGGAGCTTACTCGATAAGGTCCGTATTAAACATTAACCATTAGAGAAGCAATGGCTGATATAAATACCCACCCCATGTACGCTTCAGACAAATCTTTCCCAGGCCTTGGTTAATTATTTAGACCTCGGGTCATTATTTGGACTCTAGAACCACGGAGGTAGTAGATGTAAGCTCATTTATCTACGCCGCTTTCAAGCTGATCAGTCTCTTAAAATCTTAAAAAGCCCGAATGGGTGTTGCCAGCAACTTTTTCGATCAGATTAAAAACCCCTATCAGATTTCAGGTCAGACCAGGAACACAAAATATTTTCAGTCATCTCCTCCTGCAGTCCACACTTCCTTCATCTGTCGAGTGTGTCATGAACTCGGCGAATCGTCGTGGCTCTTCTTTAATTATGACACCGGTAGCTAGGATTTAATGATGAGTTGTATCAGCTTTACGCAGACATCGACATAGTACAGCGCATTAAAACACAGCGGCTTCGCTGGCTAGGTCACGTCGTGCGAATGCACGAAGACGCTCCAGCCCAGAAGGTATACTTATCGGCACCCGCCGGTGGAAGCAGAGGAAGAGGAAGACCACCACTCCTATGGAAGGACCAAGTGGAGACCGACCTGCGTTCGCGCGACGTGACCTAGCCAGCGAAGCCGCTGTGTTTTAATGCACCAGTTGGCGCAACGAAGAAATGACTGGCGAACTATGTTGGACGGTCAAAATCGCTCAGGCGGTTAGATGGCCATTTAAAGAAGAAGAAGCTAGGTAGGGGTTACTGGTCAAGAAGTTTTGGCCTAAAGCCAAGTGTAGTACTTAAGAAGTTAGTGGAGCTCTTTAGGGCTACCAAAACAAATTATTCCATGATCATGTAGGTTGCTTCCAGGGTTTAGTCGGTGGGAGCCTATGTGGTAGGTAATTCAAGTCAACTTCTTGCACAGCAGGATAAAACAACTTTAAATAGTTGACGACAACAAATTGTTTCCACGTGAATCTACAACTCACAAAGCCTACTTGGAGCTATCTTCTGTCCCTAAACATTACTACCTACATATATGTAAATGTGAGTTTGAATGTACCATAGCTAACGTTGTTTTTATTGTAATTTTCTTAAACACTTCCTGCAGATTACATTGCAACAAATCGGACATTGAACTACCGTCCGTACTCGCAGTCCAATGCAAGACCACGTGGTGCCCGCAATACTATGTTGCTGACCGGCGAACTCCAAGCTAATAACAACAAACCTACACACACACACATGCAAAGGTGTTTAATCAGCACTCACACACACACACGCACGTACGCCTCTTTTCGTGCTTCTTCTGTTACAGTGTCTTCTCAATGGCCAACAAACTTCACATCGAATCTCAGTGTTGCACGTGCTTGGGAATTTGTTGTTATTGTTTCGTTTGGGGCCATTGTCCCTGTACAACGCTAATGGATTTCTCTTTGACTGTTGTTTTGTTTCCTTCGCACATACATACATACTTACCTCGCTCTCATTACGCTGTGTAACACCTCGTCGGGTCATCAGTCCGTTTTGCTTTTTCCATCTCACGTAAAGTTGTGGTGATTCCTCATTTGGTATTGTGACGACGCTTGTATACAGGGTTTGCGAAGTTCGGGAGTGCATAATTTCAAATGGGATCTTATAGCTCTGTAGTAAAATCTGAGATTCTCCGACGAACCTTCTTAATTAAAATATGCGCGACGAAGTTGAGCTACACTAACGCCAGTCTAGAAAGGCCTCATTCATTTTTTCGAATCTTTCCGCTATGGATTTTAGTCGCACTTAAAATAGTTTGACCTAACCTCGAGAATATTCTAGTCCCTTGTCCTTGTACACCTCTAAGTATATGTTTATTGGTTACGTCTTCCTCTTACTTTCATTCGCTAAAACTATATTCTCACATGTTTCTTCTTGGCAGAGGGACCTCTAACATCCTGTTTGTTGTTGTTCAGAGGACTTCTTTTTCTATGAAAATCAAATTTCGTAGCTTAGGCGCCCAGTTAATTAAGTTTGACCACGTGTCGGTGAAAAGAAACCCCTCTTAGACCGGCTGGGATACGATTTAAAATAGTGTTCCTAAAAGCAAAACTAATGATGGACCCAGTATAATGTGTATGGCATTGTGGAAAATCCTCTAAACCGCATGTCACAATATCATTTTCCTTGACTTAGTCTTCCTCGTACATCGGCAGTTTGACTCTTAGCTGGCTTTACAATTTGTTTTTGCCTTTCCATTTTGTTCAACTTACAGGAAAATCGCTTTTCCTTGCATTACTATTTTCATTTCTATTTCTCGTATTTACTTTTCCACGCACTTACGCACAAACAAACACGAGCTCCTCATATAGACACGACTCTTAGCCGTCGAGGACTGTACATTTGTGGGATTTTGTCTTGAGCTGATAAGCTTCGAATGCATATGGACTGATTACACTGTGTGTTTGTTTATTGTTGTTGTTGTTGTTGCATAGCGAAGTATTAGTCGATATCTGTGACGGCCAATGCACTCGATTGAGGATTTGGAATTTTCAAATGTAAAACTGCAGTGCCACTTGTCGCTCACCCTGCGTCATTACACTTAACGATGTGCGCCTTTCGGACATTGCCTATCGACTTGAGGAAAATGTTTGCAAAGAAAATCTTCCTGTGAGTTAGTGATAAAAACAAATACCCTACAACGACCCCTTGAAACGTTCAATGAACTCGTCAGCCAAGTGGCGTCCATGGAGTTAATGAGCCGAAGCGCCGTATACATTGAGCTGATATGGAATGTGCCTTGACAAGGAAGATTGTTGACTCCCAGTATTTACTATAAATATTTAGATTCTCGAACACTTGTGTAAGGGAAATATTTGCTCTTTTTTTTTGTGATAAGATTGGGTTTACTAAAATCGAGTTGAAATATTTTTAGCATTCTTGTGGGCGTTTTCGTTTTATTGTTTTCCTTGTTATCTTGTGAAGTTTGGATTACTCTTTAATGAGCTGGATTGGATCGAAGTCTAATGATTTTTGAAGCGAGAGGAAGTTTAATGCAGCCTGGTGACTGCTTGTCCTTCACGATAACTAGAACGTATTGGATTCATGTGCGACAAAGAACTATCACAAGGTCAGCTTTTTAAAGCTCTCAATAAATCCTTCAAGTAGAGAATTTGCAGCGAAACAGTTAAGCCACCTAAGTTTTCAAGCGTATCCGGGTCCGCCTCGTCCGTGCTTCCAACTGAGGGTGCCAAACGTATGGCTAGTCAAGTATGGGCTTCGTTGGCGTTGTGACAGCCAACTCTAGCTGCTTTTACTAGACAGCATACTGAAAATCGATGACCTCCGGACATCTCACTTAACTCAAACTTTCGAAAGCTCGCAATAATTGCTTTTCTATATCAATTCAGTCAAGTTCATTTATTCGCAAATATACTTGTGTATGTACTTATACATATATATTGAGCTATGTATTAAAATAAAATAAAAAACAAAATATATTTCAACAATAAGGTCAACGAGTGTGACATTTCTGACGATTTTGTTACCATCCATCAGCAAATCAAAGAAAGCATTTTTTGCCAGCAAAAAAAAAAAAACAAAAAACAAAAACTGAAAAAAGACAACTGAAGACAATGTCAAAAGTAAGGCAAAGCAAATTTATTACCCTAACTTATAATTTCACTAAAATTTGCAAGTAATTCTCTTTAAATATAGGTCCATGAAGAAATATGCATGGGTCACTCCATATCAAACTGGCAAGTTGTGTAGCAAATTTTAAGGTAATCGAAAGAGTTTAGAGCGCTATTAATAGAACTTATTAACAATTATGATAGTTAACATTCCAGTTTCAGTTCAAACGAAAATTGTTTCAATTGGAGCGCTTTTAAAATGAATCTCTTTTCATGTCCAAACCAGTCCCTTTTGTGGTCAAAATAAAACTTTTTAAAAAAAATTCGAAAGTTTTCAAACTAAATAAAACCTGTTTTAAGTCAAATCAAACCTTTTTCGTGGTTAAAATAAATCTTTTCTAAATCAAAGGAAAATTATTTCAAATTATATGAAAGATTTTTCAAGTCAAGTGAAATTCTTTTCTAGACAAAATCAATGTTTTCAAAAACCAAAATTTTTTTAAGACTATTAAATCCTTATCTTATTCGAATGAAACCTTTTTATGGTGAATTGAAACCTTTTTGAAATCAAAAGAAATAAGTTTCCACGTCAAAATTAATGTTTCTACATCAAACGAAACGTTTTTATAAATCCAATAAAACCTTTTCCCAATCGATTGAAACCCATTTATACTCTAAAGAAATGTTTTTGAAGAAAATAAAATGTTCTCAGACCATTAAAGCCTGTTTTCCGATTCTTCAAATAAAACCTTTTCAAAATCAAAAAAAAAAAAAAAGTTTTTAAAGTGAACTCAGTTTTCGTTTATGAAATGTCGTACAAGGAAATAATTACCAAGGAACACAACGAATTCACCATATAATGGGGAATAAAATACCATATATGGAATCTTTATGAGGTCAAAAGTAAATTTACAAACAGAGATCAGCCTTACCACTCCTACGTGTTTCTTGCTAAATTCTTATAAAATTAAAGTTTAAGGGAAACATCTCGTGAGAACATCGATGCCGTAAAAGGTGTGGTGTAGTAGGGGCTACATGGAAATTAACTGACTAACCGAATGGTTTTATTTAAATTTTTTGGTATAATTTATAAAGTAACACATTTGGGAGGTTGGGTCGAAAATAATTTTTACAGCTTGTATGATATGTATTTACTGATTAAAAAATCAATTAACTGACGTACACGGAAAATTGCGAAGAGACTCTCAAAAAGTTTATACCTTAAGCGATAAGTGTCTTTGTTTTGGAGATATTTATTATGTTTGATTTTTAAAAATTGCTACACATTCTTTAAACTATTTTTCCGTTCGATTTGGAATGACCCATTTTGCATAAAGATTCTTTTTTTTTTGTTTTATACCTTACAACCAAATGCTCACGCATGCATTTCTTCAAGCACGTGCGAAATATTTCTGGTTTTTTTTTTGTTTTTGTTATTTTATGTAGAAAAAAGAGATCAAGCAAATTGGCTAAGAATGTTCATTGCTGACATTTAACACCATAACGAGGTTAACTTGTTTGGATTACCAAGTAATTTTTGATATGCTAAAGTGTCCGTGGAAATTTAAGAAGAACTGTGAAGAATTTAAGTGCATTTGTTAATTTTAAGTTTCAGCGCGAATTCAAGGTTTTGTAACTTACTAAATATTTTTCTTATTAAGAATACTTGAAATTTTCTGTGCATAACTATCGTTCACATAATGTGTTCTATGAATACTCTGGGTCTAAACAAAATTCCATACAAAAAAACTTCTCACAAATGTTCAAGTACGCGGTTTGTCTAAAATTATCAGAAAATAGTACACAGAATTGTATTTAGCCCTTTAAAAAATATTATTAAATAAAAAAGCTCCTGTTAAATAGGACTTTAGGTTCAGATTTAAAGACCAGTTACATAGAACTTGTTGCATCTCTATGCCTCTTATCTTGAACTTTTTTTTTTTTTAGAATTCGTTTTTGGCGCCCTTTTGGTTAAAGTTCTTTAACATTTTGACTTAGTAAAGCTGCCAAATTTCATTATTTTAGCTGCTTTTATTATTGAATTATGTCATTTTATACGTTTTTCAAAATCTTCGCTATCGGAAAAAGGGGCGTGGTTATAGTTCGATATCGCTTATTTTAAATATCAACCTGCCTTTGAAAACAACCTGTGTACCAAATTTTATTCAAATATCTCAACTGACGGACGGACGCATTGACATATCTTAATCGACTCCTCTCTCCATTCTTAGAACCTGGATATGTGAAACTCTATATCTATCTCGCTCACTTTATACCGCTACAAGCCACAGTTATATGAACAAAACTAGAATACCCTTTGGCCTAGTACATCATCATCAACCTTCGAGCAATCAAGATTTTTGCACCGAGCTTCTCTTTCAATTTATGGTGTGCTGCTTTGAATTTTTTCCTACAAATTAGCGGAACATACAGGACTCCAAAAAAAGATGCATTTTAGTTAAGAAGCCAAACCCCCAATTTTTTGCTCGACGTTGTTTATTTAATAGCCCTGTAGCTATGTTCTGTAGCAAAACTTTGGGCTCATGGATAAATTTCAAATATGCTTGAAATTATTTATGAAACGTTTCTTTTTCGATTTTAGAGATCATTTATATGTTATACTGGCCAATACCCGTGGGTTTCACCCGACATTTCTAAAAATAAAAATTATTTGTATAGGAGGTGCCACGCCCCATTTTCAGTTATCACCAGTTTTCGTGCTGGTGTTAGGGATTAACCTTATATAACTCCTTACCAAATTTCAGTGATCTAACGTAAATACTTCCAGAGATACAAACTAGGAAAAATTCCATTTGTATGGGAGATGCCACACCCTCCATATTTATCAAAATATTTGTAAGTCCATGACCATCCCTGGAAGATATTCAAAGTGTGCTTCCAATTTGGTTACGATCGGTTTATACGTTTAGGACACAAGTCGGACTATAGATACATACATTGATTGGATTTTATAAATATAAAATATATATATAGAATAGTTCAAAAGTCAAAGGATTGTATCTTGGCATACATATGTTCGGATTTTATTAAACCAAAAAACAATTAATTGTAAACTTTTGGAGGAGTGTGTGTGTGCTCTAGTGGCCTAGATAAAACCATAGAATAGATAGGCTTGTGAATAAAATCAATACTCAATGTATTTGCATTATACAAAGAGATAATAGATAGCCAACAGCTGACGGACATATGTATGTATGTATGTATGTATATTGATTCCAATATTTGCCTGTGCTTCATAATTGCCATTAGATATAGAAAGAAAGGACGTCGAGGACGCAGCAGGAGGCGAAAGGCACTCTCATCAGCCATTGATAGCATTTTTGCTTTGTTTGATAACGATTCGTGTTTCTACGTGGGACTCCATGAACAAATACAGATGATTTCACTCACTTTCATAGTTCAAAGTTTGCATTCTTTGTCACTTTCTAAGCCTTATCAAACGCTAATGTATGAACATGTGTGCGTTTGTATTAAACTGTCAGGCGCATAAATTATGGAAATTGTTTTAATGGTCTTATCAGAAAAAGGACGATAAACTAAATTTCTCTAGTTTCATATAATGAGTCATATTTCGTTTATCGCTGTGAGATTAGTTGCATTCTATTTTTAGGCATTTGTTGATAAAAGGGTAAGAGCTAATATTCATAATATACACCCATATCTACATACAAAATATTGATCTATACTTTTGTGAAATGCAACAAGGATAGAAGTAACAAGTAAGGAAGTCTAAGTTCGGGTGAACCGAACATTAAATACCCAGCGTTAGTTTCCAGAAAAAGGGGGCGTGGTTTTCATCCGATTTCGCCCTTTTTAAAAACCAATCTATTCCCAGCCTAAACAATAGCGAATTTGGTGGGCGCGGCCACGCCCCTTGCTTATAAAGCATTAACCGCTTACATGAGCCAAAAGTACTCAATCGATCTGCCATGCCCATAACTTTTAACGTATTTTGTAAAATTTTTGATATACGGATATACATATGTGTCCATTAATCAATATTTTCATAATTTTAAAAAAGTGGGTAGTGGCACGCCCACGGATTTTATTATGTTGTTTGTTCCTATTTGAAAATCAGTTTTCATTGCAGATCTTTATGATACTTTCACAGTGGCTTGTTGATAGTGAAATGTTGATATTTTGTTTATTCACTTGTGGGCGGTGCCACGCCCATTTTCCAAAATAATACCAAAAACCTTTAAACATCACTAATAACATCATCAGGTGAATGAGTGTACTAAATTTTAGCATTATATCTTTATCAGTTAAACAGATATCCTAACTCTCGTTTAGAGAACTTTAGTCCAAAAGTGGGCGTGGTCCCTCACCGATTTTTCTTATTTTATGTGGTAGTACTCTACATAAACACAACATGCCTGGTTCCTAATTTCGCAAATCTATCCCACACCGTTCTGAAGTTATTAGCAGTCAAATTTGAAAATTGCGTGACTCATAAGTGGGCGGTGCCATGCCCACTTTCCAAAATATTGTAAAGAATGTGAAAATTGATGTATGTACCAAATTATATTATTATAGTGGTATCAGTTAATTGGATATGGACTTTTCAATATTTCCACCTCCTTTCACTACAACTTTTATGAAAAAGTAGGCGTGGTCGCCAAGCGATTTCGTTTATTTTCTATATCTGAATTTAACACAACAATAGTATGCCCTCTACAAAATTTCGTTATACTAGCACAAGCTGTTCTGAAGTTATTGAGAGTCAAAATTTGAAAAAATTTTCAAATAAATGTGGGCGGTGCCACGCCCCTTTTCAAACAATTTGATAAAATCTGTCTTAGAACATCGAAATCAATACATACTGCAAATTATATCGTTGTATCTGCTTCTTATATTGAATTAACCCGTTTTATACGTTTTTCGAAATTTTCGATATCGAAAAAGGGGCGTGGTTATGGTCCGATTTTACCCATTTTCAATACCAATCTATTCTGAATCCAAATAAGTACGCATCCCGAATTTGGTGAAGATATCTCATTATTTGCTCAAGTTATCGTGTTAACGGGCAGACGGACGGACAGACGGACGGACGGACGGACATGGCTCAATCAAATTTTTTTTCGCTCCTGATGATATTGATATATGGAAGTCTATATCTATCTCGATTCCTTTATACCTGTACAACCAACCGTTATCCCAACAAAGTTATAATACCCTTGTACTAGTACTAGTACGCTGGGTATAACAACAAATAAAACGTTGGGTTTACTGAAATCACTTTTGGGGGCGTTTTTTTTTTATTATTCATTAAACATAAATATGTTATTGAACTTTAACATAATAGAATCTGAGAGGCCGAAGGATAAGAGATTTAAAAGTGAATCGTTTAATACCAGAGCAATAGTAAATCGCACGAGATAATAAGAAACCGCATAATCTAAAAACGGCAATACTACAACTCTCATGAATGAAACGTAAACAAAAATGTACCGTTAAAGTGAATGTGCAATAAAGCAACAAATTAAAGCCAAAGCCAAGAAGGGGACAAACAAGAGAGCCGTTTAATTTTAAATTCGATTAGAGAGGTGATTGAAAAAGTGAGAGCAAGAAAAAAAGTGAGAACGATAATGGGATCGTGAAGAAAAGCAAACAGCTTTGGCCCTGGTATTTATGTATCCACATATGTATGTAGGTACATAGCTCACATTTGTAGCTAGGTATCTCCATATGTATGTGCATGAGTAAACAATTGGCCATTGAACAAAGTATGTAAATACCTGCATCATCAAAAAGGGAAAACAACGAAAAAAGAGGCAAATCACACGCGATTCACTATTACGATTTATTTTAAACTTTCAAATTTATTTTTGGTTTGTCCACCGTTTTGTGACGTCATACATTAGCATGATGGATATACATACATACATAAATATTAGCGTAGTAGAAAAGCAATTTTTTTTATAGAATTCCTACATCATCGCCTTTTTATATGAAAATGGATTTCTTGGAAGAACTCTGATACCATCTACAGTGGCTCACAGTCCACATAAGGCACCATAAAAATACAGAAAGGATTACTTCTTTTTAATAATTTCAGTAATTTCTTATAAAAATATTCTTAAAAATAATAGAAATTACAATACTAGAACTTTGTGGAAAATTCAAATGAATTCGACGATATTTCGTCAAAAGTTTAAACTTAGTTATTATCAAGAGTTTATGGATTTTTTTAAATCATGCAGTTTTCAATTCAATTTTACTATAAAAGTATACTAATCTTAAGTCTTTAAATGAATTAGTACCTGGGTGACCGATACTTGCTCGGTATTTTTCGAATTTTCCGCATAATCTTACTTACCAAGAGCATAAATTTCCAAAATAAATTTCCATAATATCGAACACTAACCACAAAAAGTCACTTAACATACATTGGCGACACCTGTTGTGTATTAAATATTCTGGTTGGTATACGCCCTAAAATACCTTTCATTTGATACCCATATTGCCATATATTTAAAAAAAATCGGAAAGGTGGCAACCCTCTAAGTTTCCATTAGTGACAACATTCAAGTAGAAAATCTAAGAAGGAAGCATACTTTCCATCTACCAAATTTCATCGAAATCGGTTTAGCCGTTCGCGGGATAGTGGTCGATATCTGAAGGAATAAATAAAATGGGTTCAGGTGGCAACCCTAGGTGGCAATCCTACTCGAAAATATTTTGGTTGGTATACGGCCTAAAATACCTTTCATTTGATACCCATATCGCCATATATTGCTTTATATTTGAAAAAAAATCGGAAAGGTGGCAACCCTCTAAGCTTCCTTTAGTGGCAACATCCAAGTAGAAAATCTAAGAAGGAATATTGCCATATATTGCTTAATATTTAAAAAAAATTGATACAGGTGGCAATCCTAAGGACCACCCCAAGTGGCAACACCAAAGTAGAAAATCTTAAAACAAAGCATAGTACCTGTGTACCAAATTTCATTAAAATCGGTGAAGTCGTTCGGGAGATAGTAGTGGATATACAAATATACAAGAATAAGTCGTTTAAAGTTATAAGATATGATTTTTAGAAACTTTTTTCCTGACCCTTTTCATTCATATTTCCAAATTTACAGCCGCAGTTGTTTTGTTCGTTTCTTGATAAAATCAGTACACAAATATTTATCAACTCTAAAGCCGACACCATCTGTAAACCTTTAGAAATTTTAAAATAATTTTTATTTTGCAACACATTTGCTACAAGCCTACACTTACTTGTCAAATCAGACTTATAAAATTCCCGTGAACATTAATAACGATAAATATATTTGGTGTTTTTAATTTTATCTTGAGCTCACAAAACTTACAAAACTAACAAAAATATTTAATGAATATGTAAAACACAACAACAAAACTAAGTTAAAAAATAATCAAAAATTATTTATAAACTTGTCCATTATTTTTAATTAAAACCAATCACATGATTAACGCAAACAAGTGATTAAAGGTAGTCAAACAATTATAATTACTCAAAGAGTTGAAATTAATCAACAAATTAAAATTAATTGAAAAATTAAAACTCATTATTTTATTACTTCCAATTATTTAATAATTTCCATATATTTTATTATTTATATTTTTGTTTTACGGAATACTGAAAGAAGCTTCGCTGTTATTTAACACACCATTGAAGTCGTCTGCTTCAGTTGAGACGCTTTTTTCCAAGGCCACATTCCTTTAAATTCCAAAAACGGGTTCTGCTGAAAGCAAATACATGCTTTCATTGCGAACTGGAAAGAAATAAAACTAATAATATAATTAAAATTAATCAAAACTAAGTAACTGTTTAAATACGTTAATCACATTATCACACAATTAAAAATAATCAAAATTAATTTACATTAATCATAAAATTATATCACAAATGCAATTAAATGAGATAAGAAATAATTCATTAGTTTTATTTAGTTAATTAAATATTAATCATTAAAATGGTGCAGCTACTGCCAATTAATAATTTAAAATTTTTGTTGAAGACGACACAATATAAATCATAATTATTAAAGTTTCTAATAATTATTTAACAGGGCTGAGTCAAACTAAAAAAAATCATTACAAATTGAACCTCCTGTGCATTAGAAACAGGACACCACGTATGAAAGATAAGTTTAGCTAACATTATTACTATATGAAATACTAAAGACACCCTGTGACCACATGTTGGTTAAGTAGAATTGGTAATTCAAACACTAAGTCTCTTTATGTAAGTTTGGCTCGCTCATTGTTCAAAAGAATTCCCACAATTGGTAACTTGAGTTGAAAAAGTTAGACGGGCTTACGAAATAAACCAATTACATAGATACTGTGTGTGGTAAGTATGTATGGATGTAATTTGATTAATATTAGAAGAGCATACATACCCTGTAGGAAATAAATCGGGTAGCGCTATTCTTGAATAATATTGGGTTTCGCTTAGAAGTTTTTACGCATTTGATTTTTAAGCATTTCCTTTCTGCTAAACAAATCAAATAATGAAGTAAAAATGGTCAATTTCACCAAATAAGAAAAACCTTTCAAAATCAAAAATAAATTTATTAATGTAACAATAACATCCCAATAAACTTTAATATATGTAACTGTCAAAGTCAGAAAGCAGCTGCGAATTGCAGAAAAAAGAAGCTGAATGAAAAATTGATAAATGCAACGGTAAAGATACATATATACATATAGTTATGATCGAATTAATTACTACTTGTCACTATAGCTCTAGTTCTGCAACAAAAATAAATTTCGAAATTGACTAGCTCGAGAAACAAATCCCTACAGGGTAATCTATAATGCACATTTACTCAAGGCTATACATATGTAGATGTAAATGTGTACCTATGTTACACATATAAAAATGCACACATAAATGTAAAACTTTGATTTTATGAATGAAAAACCAGTTTCTGTTGACAGATAGACAACGCAAAGAAAAATTTTAATACGTATTCAAGAGTTGGAAATATTTTAGAAGAGACTTAGTACCAGAAAAAAGTTTCGTGTCAAATCACTCCGCAAAGAAATGAGCGATTCTTAATATGACTTGTAGGGAAATGTCAAACTCAAGTGCCATATCAAACGTGTGGAGATAAGGTGTCCGATATAGAAAGATATAAAATGAAGCCGATGCTAATTGGTTGTTGATTTCAATCTTGATTTGAAATAAATTGAATCATATTTTCTGTGACAGATATAAACAAAAAGTTATTTGTTTTGAACAAGTTTACCTTGGGAATTAATATTGACTTCTAAACCAAGTTAGTGTGAACAGGTGTTAAAATTTTTTAGATCTGGAATATGTTGTCCCGTTCAAAAGTTGACTAACCTGTATGCAAAAAATTTTACTTTCTGTCCCAACCAAACCCTATATTTCAATTCATGACTGCGAAAACAAATTTCCTCCTTGAGATTATGATGAAATGAGATAGTATACAATATCACGGCTCAAAATTTTAAATCCCCAGAAAAGGACGGCCTACCCCGTGAGCTGTTCAAACATGAAAAGCAGACATCAACGTTATGGGAAATTTGGTTAGACTTGCCTGTGCCTGAATTCAGATTGGAACCACTTAATACAGTCGAATCAGTCACCCTTAACAGATGTAAGCTTCTATACAGCGCATTATATATACAAATGACTCAAGTTCTACCTCGATACATTGTGAGCACTCATTAAGTTTACCGAAGACCAAATCTGCACGGTTTGACAAGTCTTGGAGAACACATAGGTACACATCATACTATAATTGGCATACACCATCTTTTTCCCTTAAAGGCAGTACCTACCAACCGGTTTTTCCGGATTGGGAAAGGTTTCTCAGAGTCATTCGACACCAAACGAGGCTGCAGATACGACTACACCCTATTTTCCTCTTTGCAGAAAACTTATTAGTAAAGTACTTTTTGGAGCAAACATCACGCTCTGGAAGTCTCCGTTCTGATTTACGGCTCGTACTAATTCACAATGTAGAAGAAAAATCTGATATCTCCGGGAGTATTTATATAAAATATGGCTACAGTTTTCTGTAACCCATTTTGCCCATAAGAATATTGATGACAGTGAATGTATGTTTGTTGTAATCACTTTTAACTAATGTTTTATTCTATTCAATTCAAAATGATATTTGTTACTTCCAAATACAGTTCCGTTACAAATACAACATTCTCTTTACAACTTTCATATCTATCATTCAATGAATCACATCAGGAAAAGCTTACAGCATTAGCCTCATAACATCCGCCCCTGCAGCTGACCCCTTTAACAAGATATACTACATACATACATACATACATATATTCTTATATATGTACAAGCATAAGTTCACCAAGCCACAAATGGCATTTCCTCGTAGTAGCGCCTTTGAGCGACGCCAAACCGAAAGCGGCACCTTATTTGACACACAAAAAATCGTAATTGAATTAAATTCACATTAACCTCAAAATTGACACGATCACCAACGAATAATGATCGACCCTGGCAGCAAAAGGGTGAAGAACACAATTGGAAGGAAAAACTAAAAACAAAAAACATAGTGACAGCGAAGTATTAAGCACTGCGCCTCCAAGTTCCTGTTGTCATAACTAAAGTATATAAAATGTAAAGAAATATCTCGACGGCACACTTGTTGATTCATCCATTGAAAGTATGTACATATGTATGTAAATATCTTGAAGATAATGAACCCAATTGGAATATGCTCACTATATCACTTTCGAAAAACTACTTCAAGCGTTAGTATTCGTCACAGAGCCTAAGGTGATCATTATGTAAAATGCAGCGCGAGACAACCAGTCACCTCTCCTCATTTTAAAGAATGTTCAGAGAGTGTCAGTAATTGGGATTTTGCTAAGTGGATTTGTTTGATATTAAAGTAAAAGTAAATGTAAGTGACTGAGGCGCAAAGTGTCACTGTGATTTATATAATCACCGCCTTAGAGGTAAAAATTTAAATTAAGAGCTGAAGAATGTTTAGTACAGCTTTATGGCGTCAATTTCCTAAATAGTTACTTTCATATTTTCAAAAGTGATCTCGATTTCCCAATAGCGTTCAGTTCGCATTTGGCTTCGTTTTTCAGAATTAGGTGGCAGGTTTGAAAATCACCCGTAGTGGCCACACGGAAAAATAATGAATAATGAAACATAAATAAATATAAGTATAATAGGATTATGTGGCAACCTTCCCTCGTGAATGGTAGAACTTCCCGTGGTGCGAGCTCATAGTCGCTTACGACTAGATAAACTCTATCACGGAGATATGTAGCTCTACTTAGTCTGAAGGACGATAGCTAAGATCTACGCCCTCCCAATCCAGGTTGCTATGTGGTGCCATCCCTATCGGACGTTAATAGGCGAATTACGGAGCTTCTATGAAACTGAACCGACTCAGAAAGTAAATAATAATAAAAAACCAACATGAAAGTTTGTCCTCCTTCTTAAGGGGGGTTGCGCTGTTGTGCATCAGTCTTCCTACGGCTTTGGCGCGTCCACTATATGAGCCAAAAGATAAGATAGCCGTCTAACGGTAAAGAGTGACCTAGAGGTGGTCACGTCCCTTACAAAGGTAGGAATAAAGGGGCACCTCCGTGGAGTATTGGTTGCGTACAAAGAAGGTGCTGGGTTTAAAGATGTGATTGTCTTCTATTAATTTATAGATGACATCGAAACGAATCGGTTTTCCCATCGGGTACATTTAATTAAGCCAGTATGCTGTTCCGTGTAGGTGGTAGCCATGTATCCAATTTGTATCTGTTAACGATTAGTCTCCAAAGCTGATCTATCAACCTTTCTAAGTAAAACCCACATACATATTCACATATACATACATATATATTTTTACATACATATGTGTCTCCATAAGCTTTTTTTTTTTGTAGTGTTGAACTAGCTCATAAAGATCGCAAGAGGATCGTCGTGTTTGATGCGCTCTCATCACCACATCCAAGTTATAATGAAGATGATCGACGCTATTGAAGCTTGATCTTTGCCGCAGTAGAGTGCAAAGCTGAGTGTGGTCTTGAAGCGGATATAGTAAATATATGTATGTACGTATACAAAACAGAAGATACACACCCTACATCATGCTTACCCAGCTAGCATTTTCGGCATGCTCAAGGGGCGCGCTTGAAGATATTCCAAGAACTGAAAATGGGAGTAAACTGGACTCTTTTAGAGTCTCTTAGTCTTGGAAATGCTTACTGGGTCTAGACAGCGGCAACGTTATTGATAAAAAATGTGAAGTATTAGAAGAAAATATTTAGAGGAGGACTGCGATTGGGACAGAGATGATCAGGACGACGAGCCTCAACAAACCAATGCCTCTAATAATAGCAATTAATTGGAGCAATACAACTTCTGGGAGGTTAAGGTCAAGCTTGTGGCGTGCTGTTTCTTACTTTCTGATCTTTTTTTTTTGAAAAGCTTTGTCCCTCGGGGGGGGTTGACGATCACTGGTAAAGTGCAACCCCGTTTTGGGTAGGGCAACACACTATCACCAATACCTTTAAAATGCTAATAATAAGAGGGACCATGTAAAGATGGTGGTGTCTCAAAATAGAAGGGCCTCTTCGATTCTCACAACTTACTTAGATGTCCTGATGAATACTTTAGGAGACTAAGCATATAAAATATCCATTGGCCTATCTGTGGGGAAGATTAGACAATTACTCCTAAAGGGCTCTTTTCACTGCCACTCGCTCCAACTTTAGATCTGACTCTAGGTTTGTACGGTATTGTCGTCCCTGACTCAGGGCGGCTTTCCCTTATCGAAGTTTTTTTATTGCTATTCATCTTGGGAATACGACCACCTGACTAATGAGTTGAACTGCACCTGAAGCCGACCTCGTGGCTTCAAGCTATGAAATAGCCATTATAAGAAATACCATAGATGGAGCGACCTGTTTAGCCACATAATCGGATGGAATGGAAGTCCTCACACGAGGCACAACATGTCCGCCTTAAAGGGGAGAAAACTCAACTAGTTGAACTCCAAATAATTCTGCTCCGCCATTTTTGATGCTGTCAGCCTTACACCCCTTGGTTGGATATGAAACCAACACCAACACCTGCCACTTACGTCAGTCTGTTAGTCAGAGTTATTGTTGCAGTTGTTTCAAAAGACAAAAAACGCTTTTGGGGATTATTGCCGACTGTCGTGGTAACGATTTGGTATGACCAATGGAATCTTCTAGGCGCATATAAGCAGCCTCTTGAGCCCCTAAGCCGCGTGGGTCTCTTGTCAGTATATACGGCCTAGCTTAATGTGACCACAAGTTAAATCTTTGTAAAATCTCGTACCAGCCAATCTTACACGATATCGTCTCTTTCGGATGCAGGATGATCTCAAATGATCAAATTCAATACAAGCGTTAAATGTTCTCACTCTCCGCAAGCCTCTCAACTCTATCAGCATCCATATTCTAGGCGCCTCGATCATTTTCATTGCGCAATCGCGCTTTGCGTGTTGGCATGCCAAATGAATTCAGCTCAGCCGAACTAAAAGAACTGCCAAAGTCTTTTGGTGCTGCACGACGAGACCACGTTGCCGTTAGCTCATTGTTTAGCAGACATTTTGGGTGCTGGTTCCACACTCCCCGCATGTTGTTGCTTTCATTTTCCAAGCTTGATTCTTTGTAAGTTTATTAAATGACGATAGCTTTTGTTATTGTTGTTGTTATGTTACATTGTGCAATGCGATCTTATATTGCATTTTGCAAACGTGATGACCTTGAGCGAGTCTCGTATACACATTCAGATGTTTGTGGTATGAGAATATATGCGAGGTAGGTATGAAGTATTTGTCTTCATGCTTTTGAGCTCAATAACTCGCTTCACGAAATGAACTCAAAACGCTGAGAAAGTAAAGCTTTTAAGTTAGGAAATTGTGATTTATGAAGTATCGGAATGCTGGCAACGAGGAGTGTTGAAGAAAATGAAGATAAGAGCTGTGCACAGGTTTTTAAGGTCGTCACATTGGGAACGCCAATAGAAGACAAGTTATTTTTCTCCCCGTTTCTTCGGAGGATCCACATTCTGCTGCCTGATATGGATTTTGATAAAACCTCCATCTGAGATGAAGAGTCTTCCGCACTACGCTCACATATTAATACTCGCCGGGCATCTGGTGAAAGACCATACATCTTTCCGTGATATTTTCTGTTGTTTGTTTGTTGTTGCTGTTGTTATAACTGAAAAATATCTGAAGGTCAGTATAGTGTTACGGATATGGTCGACAAATTTACGAAATGCACCCGTTACGCAATTTTTTTTATTCAACGGATTGCAGTGAGAGTGGCTTCTTTGAGCCCGACAAGTCGCCGAGACTTACGACAATGATACCTTACAGCTGATTTATTCTGAGTCCATAACTTGTCCACTACCCTTTTTGTTCGCCTTCCTTACTCAGGCCATGATATACAACTGACTGAAGATGGTCCGTCTCCAAAGGTATACGTTAAGGTATTCACTGGTGGATCCAGAGGGGTGGGAAGACCAAGTTGGAGAAAAGGTTTAGTTTACGTGGTGTTTCCATTTCGGCTAACTTCCTGAAATCATCTACATAGCTAAGGCTTCTTGGAAGATCACCCTATTTCGAAATACAAACTGACATCGATGTGGGTAATGGGATGTCCTTTACCACCTATTTGGATCTCCTAGCCAGGATTTATGAACCATCCATACAGATATGTGACAAACGGGTTTGAAGCCAGAAAGAGTACCTATGTATGTTCAATCAAAAGTGGAGAAAGTTTTCCTTTTTCTGCTTACCTCATGAACCCTTTTGCTCTTCTGTTGTAGCTTACATTTTTGGGATCTTATTTGGCGTCTTCAACGTTCCAATCCTAGTTGGGAGAAATTTATACTTTTCATACTCCTGCTACATATTGAACAATTTTTCCATATCACATTATCCAAATTAGAGCTTTCAAGGAACGAACAATTTTTTCACCATAGTTGATTTAAGAGAATTTCTAAAAGTAAAAACATTCGGCAATTTGTTCGTGCTTGTCCCCTGACTGTTAACAATTTTCGAAGTTAATCACATTTCCATTTTTTTTTTAATTTAACGTAAGTACTAAAAAAGCAGCTCTGCGGACCAGCTGATCACAGCTGTTATCTATTGTCAAAGTTTCCGTCGCACAGCGGACATTTTAATGTATTCACAAATGTTGAAAAATAAAATAAATGTTTTGAAAAAGTTTTCAGAACTCAAAGAACTATCAGCACAAGATCTTATGAAAATAGCAAAACTATGCGTCAAATTTACGAAAAATGTAAAATGGACCACAAAACCAATAACAAAATATATTGAAAAATCTCAAGTATAAAAAATGTCATCGGAAAATAAATTGGACCCCGTTGCCAAAATCCTTGATCTACCATTCTTTAGTGCATTAGAAACTCTAATCTTTCGCTCACAGTCTAATATTCAAAATACTTTTGTAAGCTACTGTAGCTCGATTAAATTTTTTATTTTTTATTTTAGAAAAATACCGGCGGCGAATTGCCATTGAAAACTGTTATTTACCAAATGAGATAACATAAATACCTATAAACAAATAAGATTTTGGAGTAAATTAGCGCTCACTTTGCTACATTTGGCACTCAACCTATGTTATTGTTATTGTTTGGGTTAGGTTGTTTTTGTTGGCGTTTCAGCCTATTGTTTGGCTGTGTTTTTGCTTCTTTCTTTGCTGACTCCAACAAAACTGTACAATTAAGACAACAACGAAAACAATAACAACCCACGCATGTTGATTCGTCAACGAGGTCAACTGTTTGCCTAGGTAGGTAATTAAATATTTCTTGGTATTTTTCTATTTATTTGAAGGATAGACAATTTCGTGTAGGATGTTGATAATTTGTGAGCACAAAGAGTTGAATTAAATCCTTGAATGTCTTATATCTTTATCTGAAGCGAAATTAATTGCTTTTAAATGGAGTACTCGTACCTACGTACTTGAGCCACATGACGGATATCTCTGGCTTAAAAAGTTTTTCGAATATCATTCTTATGGAAAGCACTTTATGTGAGTTTCATGCTGAACATATTGACGGAACCACCCTGGTTGACTCGACCCAGGTAAGGCTCACTCATTGTACTGTTCGCATGAGCTTTTAAGGCTATTTTAAAGCTTTCCCAAAAAAACTTAGACGTTCGTCTAAAAAGGAATCTATCTCAAAAGCGTTATACCTCATACCAGCAAAGGCAAAGTTCAACTGTCTCATCCTCGCCAAGTCAGGAAGTACAAATTTATAATGCAGCCACTTGGCATCGTAAGTTCTGACACCTCTAGCCTCTTGATGCTTCCCAGCATCGACTTAGTGAAATAGTAATCCAGTTTTTGAAGGTGGCGGACTTAGCTGTAGGAGCGAGTGCTAGTACCAGGAATGCAAAACAAACTTTGGTCAATTGGTAGCCGTCCCAGAGTAAATTAAAGAACTCTCTGCACAAAACCTACGGTCTGTGAAGCTGTCAATGGACATCCGCAGAAAAACGATGGTTAGGGAAGTCGATCGTGGATTGGGATACTCAAGGCTACTATTGTGTATCTTGTCTTTGAATTTGGATTATGTCACTGCAGGGGGTTTTCCATACTCCCAAATAGGTCCATGACATACATATTTGAGCTTATAAACAGAAACAGATTTCTTCCCCTCTCAAAAGTGGACCTCCGCCAAAAAGTGCGCCCTCACAGCTTTTACCTGATTTCTCCGGAACTGAGTCTCTAAAATAAATTAAAGAAGTTTACTGCTGAACTCGATGAAAAGCCTCTTTGGTGAACCCAGTTTTGCAGCTTGGTACGTTTTCAAGAAGACGTTTACCAACATCGTAGTTTCGTTTAAGTAAAGGTTTTTCAGACAGCGTGAAAGGGTTCGACGTCATCAAGCAACCAACAACAACAAAGTTCATATGTTTTAAAAAAATGAATTTCCCATTAAAATGTGCTCCGCGGGCAATTAAAGAAGAAAATTTGACCGATAATAACAAAATCAAATTAAAGGAAATGTATAGCACACAAGAATAGTAAATATATACATACACATACATACATATGTATGTATATACTTTATATACCCAACAAACATTTTTAGCTAATCTCAATTTGAGATGCATTTGAGAACCAATCATATTCTCAAATCTCAAACGTTCGTTTTCAGTTTGAGGTGAAATAACCGTTGAAGCGTTCTCAACCTAAAAGGCTCATTTTTAATATGGGATTTTCCCTGATTTTCAAATTGAGAACGGCAGAATTTTCAAACCCTTCTCAAGCGGAGCGGAATGAAATGGAATCCAGTTGCTCTCATTAAAATATTTATTCAGAGTTGCCAATGATGCAAAACAAATAAATACCCTAATTTCATAAAAAGCGAGTTTTCTTTTATGCAGTGTAGTTTTATTAATACATTTTTTTTTTAACAAATAATTCTGTTATATAAAAAATAGTATACTTGATATAGTAAAAGAATACACATCGAGCTATCAAAATAGAAAGGTCGTGACTCAGAAATTTCGTTAAAAAGGACATAACTCAGCGAGGACGTTAAAAGGGTGTATCTGAGAAATTCAAGTAATAAGGGCACATCTCAGGAACTTCTCATAAGAGAGCTACGTATGTATAAACACTTCATTCCTGTTTATATATCGTAAAATGTGAATTAAGTGAACGTTTTAATTAGCATGCATTTCATTTATTATTATGTAATATACTTTCAATTCTACTAGATTATAACCTACATTGTGACTCAGTTTTTTATGTTTTAAAACGGTGAGTTGGGCACAATGTGAACCAGCGTAAATTTTCATTGGAAACAGATAGCCAATGATTCACAGTTCAACAGAAAAGTACCAGGATCATTGGGAATCATTTGCGTCATTAAAAACACCTGCGAATTGTGAAGTAGAAGGGCGGAACTATCTGTGGTCGCTCGACCCCCTCTTGCACCATTTTCACTAAGCAGATTTATTATCTGCGCTACTTCATTTTTGGCGCGCTTTGATCGATGCATTTTGCAAATATCACAAAATATTAACAAAATAAATATATACTTCCTTGTATGTATAACTTTTTCCACAATTTTTCGCGTTCACTAAAATTTTTTGCGTGTTTTTACTTTTAATGCACGTTAGAGATCTGCGAGTTGTCGATAACGTTACCGATATCTTTGATGAATGTTTTGTCAACTAGTCAACTGGGAATGGAATGAAAATTTTCAAATGCATCTCAACCTATTCTCAAGTTGAAAAACAACGTTTGAGAAAAAGTAGAGAAAAGGTTTCTTTTCAAACGATAAATAATGTTGAAAATCAAACTGAGAAACAATGTTTTCTCAAACGTTTGAGTTTTTTGCGGCCTATGTTTGTTGGGTATGTACGTCTTCTTCTGCATACTTAGATATGATGAATAATCAAAAGGCAAGTTCAAATTTTCCTTAATTAAAGCGATAAAGTGTTATGGAATGTTCCTATCGCTATATGAAAGTGCACAGAGGCGTAGCCAGGCTTTTTCCAAGGGTGGTGCTGCAGTTTATAGCGATGCTGGTTAGGTTATATTCAGTGGCGGATCCAGGATTTTGAGAAGGGAGCCCTATTAGGCAGCCACTTAATAGCTTACTAGCTCAATCTTCAAATACATCTAACACTACCCCCCTTGTATACGCCCATGAAAGTGCGTACTAACCTATACATATGTACTGACTCAAAAGTTAGACACATTAATAACTTCCTCTACGCCAGATTTGTACAAACGCACAATCCATAGCTAAATTCCTTCAGCTATGAAAACTTTCCACAGAACGCAATTAAAATCAAAAACCGAATAAATTTTAATTGGAAAGAAATTCGGTGCTTTCGTAACGCTACGCGCTCACAAGACGCCCTGTAAAGTCATTAACTCTATAGGAGGAAGAACGGAGAGCTGGGAGCGCGAGCTGTAAAGTAGTTGTAGGAATCTGAAGAAGAAGAAGAAAAAAAAACAAATAAAAATTTAAAACTTTTAAAGGAATAGCAACAACAAAGTACCAACTAACTGACATACAGACAGATAAACAGACAGACGCAAACAGAAAACGAAAAGCCCAACAAACAGGGGAACAAGCTAGCAAAGAGCTCCCAGCAAGAATAATAATAAGCGAGACGCAACAAAGTTTTAAAAGCGAAATAAACAACATCAACAACAACAACATATAAAATTACTCACATTGTAACTGTGCGCTGACCTAAATTCATTGCAACAACAACTGTGATATCGAGACAATCAAGCAGCTCCCCGCAACCTACACCAGCCCAACAACGACTTGGCATGCCATCAAACAACCACCAACATATTCACAGCCAGGCCAAACAGCGCGCGTCAGTCAGCCAGTCAGTCGGTTGGCGCATGTCGTCGCATAACAATTTTGGGTTCTGCTGCACGCTGCTCCTACAACCATACATCAAGCCAAGTGCATTCCTTAACCAACGATTTTTATTGCCCTTACCTTTGCCGTCACAGCCCACCTGCAGCCCACCTTTGTCATTTCGTGTTCTTTTGAAGTGCAACAAACAAACGCAAAGCAAATGGAAAACCTTAGATTTTATGTGCTTTACGCGCACGTACGCCAGTCTGTCTGTGTGGCAGTGCGCGTGTGTGTGTGTGTGTGTGTGGGTAAATGATCACTTGACTGTTGTTAGCAGCTCTATTTTGAGCTTTTTTTTGTGGTCTTCTTCCTCTTTTGTGGCTATGTTGGCGGATGTTTGGTATTTTGAAATACCTCCAATAGACCAAAAGTGAACAAAATGATCTAACAAAGCCAGCTGTTCGTTACTACATTCAGCCCAATAGCAACGCAACTTTGTAATGCTCTAAACAAGTTTTCTATTTTATGACTCGTTTTATAAATTAATTCGAATTCTTTTCTAGTAAAACCCTTGCAGTGTAATCAACCAACAACTCGAGGCGAAACCAATCACATTGCAATCGATCGTAGACAAAGATGCATGAAGCACTGAATGATGAATGTAAGCACTTTTCGAGGTCCGAATATCACATTGGACATTTATCAATCTGTTCTAACGGAAGTTCTAGGAAACGTGCAGTTTCAATAAAGTTGGGCCCTTTCCTTACCTCTGCCCGGATATCAAAAAGTCCAAGTTAGCTCTAATGGACAATTGGTACGGGAAGAAATCTCATCAACCCTCTGAAAGGAACGACACTGGACTTAATCGTAAATTCAAGCGGAATGATATACGCTAAACTTGAACTGAGTGTAGTAATGGCTAGTGGATGGAGTGCGAGGAGCTCTAGACCTTTGTTCATATCTTCTCTTTATAAAAACCTATGTGTGGCTGTGTGTCCTTTTAGGCATCCAAAGCACTCAAACGATCTTTCTGAAATTTTCACAGTATATCTTGGGTGTACGCGTTACAGTATAGGCTATATATAGTTACAGAAAAATGGGCGGTGTCACGCCCCCAGCCTATATAAAATTTCAATTCGTCCTAACTCTGAACGTATTTGATCCAAATTAATAATTTTTGGATACATGTGTCAATTAGTCTAGAATTACATAATTTTAGAAAAATGGGAGGTGCCACGCCCACATATTTTGGTTTTATTTGTGCTTCATCAACATCCACAGTTTATTGTAGATGTCTATGAAACTCTCACGAAAAGTTCAGGAGTTCGCAGGGTACGACATATGTACTGTATTAATATTTCTTGGTGAAGTGGGAAGTGTCAAGCCCCGAGGCTATATACATATGTATGTAAATTGCAATTCGTCATAAATCTGATCTTGCTCTAAATTAATAATATTTGGATATTCCTATGACACTTAGTCTAGATTTACATAATTTTGGAAAAGTGGTAGGTGCCACGCCTACATACATAAGTACCAAGACTAAAAATGGTAAACAACCCTATCTTCGAAATTATGTACAAATCAGTAGCCGGAGAGGAAAAGGGAGAAGAAAGGGACTGCGAAACAGAAATGTTGAGAAGTAGGGAGATGTTTGGAGAAAATGAAGAGGGTAAAAAACTAACGGGTTACTGGGGTGGGTGGCTTGGTACACATATCGGTCGATATCTCCGAAACTGGTAAATATGTCTGAACAAATTATATATTTGACTTTAAACTCACGGTATATGTAGGTTTCATTGAACTCCAATTGAGCAGTTTTTGAGGCAGACAAATATTCTACAAACTGTTGATTTGGCTTGATAATGATGCGTGCAATCGATTTTCCTTGCAGTAATCGTCCTGTGGAAGCCAATGGAATATCCCTATATAACAAAAGTGTTTATATATTAATATTCAAATTATTAATTTTATTATTTGCAAGCATTTTCTGATATAAACAAAAACACTTCTTAACAAAAAAATTTCAATTAAAATAAAATATTTAAAATTGTTGAATTTTTTGTTTTAATTTTCTAAACCGCCTCCAATGCCCAATAGCGGAAGTGCAAACTTCATAGTTTCAGGTATGTTGGCTCCTATTAACATAGTTCGCGAAATTGAAAATTTATTACAAAGTTATTACCATGACAGCTTTTCATTCTTACGGTTTTCGTTACCAGCTCATTCAGCTGAATTTCCGCTAGGCAAAAACCATCCATTGACAAATGCAAAAAATAAGTTTTGTCATGCTACATTCACACTTACAATAAGTCCAGCGCTTAACTCTGACAATAGTTGTTGGGGAAGAAGAAGTAGGCTACTTAACTGGAACCTTAAAGCAGGTACTTACTTAACTGAGCGGACACTGGAACGAAAGTCCATAAAGACAAAATTATTTCTCATAGTTATTATGTTCTTTTTACTTTGTTGCAAGCTGAAACCACCGTGATGCACCGTTACGAGCATTGTTGCGATGGGTGCTTGAATACCTACCTACCTCATTGCCATGATTGTCCCATGACAACGCCCTTACGGTAAAGATATGGAGATTTAATATAGAAAAAAATTTAAAAATACAAAAAAAAAACAAAAACGCAGGAAGACCTGGAAAAATGTAAGAGCAGGAAAATATTTACGAGGGTAGTCCAATAAGTGGAAGTTACTGAGTTTCTGTTGGATTCGGCTAAAATGAGTCCGAATTTAGTATTGCGCCAAGTTTCCTTAACTGGATCAGAATTCTCATCCAGAGTTGCAGAACTTAGGGAAGGGGGTGGCAAATTTTTTGTTTTAATGAAGTTTCGAGGACTCAAATCCTGAAAAGTGTAATTTTAGGAATTCCGAACAGGGGTTTGAACCCGAAAACCACGCCCGCGGATCCACTTCTGGTGAGGGGAATTGCAGGTCCCGAGTTTATATCTCAAGAAAGCTTGATGCCTAACGGCCTAGGCTATTATGGACGTTAAAAAGTACCATAATGATCGGCATTAAATCTCGTTCGGTCGCATCCGTATCATTAATTGTAGTCAGCGCTCAGCCTTCTTCGGGATCCGATTACAGATTTTCACTTTCACTTTCATAGATTTACAAGCCCACCCTCGTAAAATAGCCATAACTAGAAATTTCTGAAAACTTAATATTGATGTCTTCTTAGGCATTTGCTTACCACGTTAGATGCCCACTATGATTGCGTAAATAAATACATACAAACATACATACATACATACATGCTTATGAATATATGTACATGGAAAGGTACCTTTTTAGTAGTACCGTTAGCATAATAAAGTCCCGTCATAAATATCAACTAATGAATGGAATAGAAAAACTGACCAAAGAAAGAAAAGCCAAAACAGTAATTATTAAAGCGCTATCAAGCAAGACGCCGGACAGACAAGAAAAACATACAAAAAAACAAACTGTGAGAGCTAAAGTATAAAAGCTCACCAATACGAAGGTGTAAAGGGGAAGGGGAAAAGAACTTATACGGCCGTGTTAAACAAGGAAAGTATGAAGAAGATGAAACCAAAGTAGATACATACCAACAACAAACATAGTAGCATATTAGTTAGAACTAGAGATCGATAGAAGAACGAACTTTTTAAGGCCTAACTGAACTAAATCGTACGTTGAAGAGGAACCGAACATTTTCCACATTCACAAGCATTAGATAGGTGTGTTCTTTTACCTGCCCGAACATTTTTTCAATGGCCGTAAGCAAAAAATTTCCTCTCCAAATTTAGTTAAGAACTCAGAACCACCAGAATGCAGCAAAAAGTTAAGGGAGCGTCAACGCTTATTCGTGGGAAAAAGTTGGTAATTTTAATGGTCCTACCGATACTGATCTTTATGATCGAACTTTGCCAAAATCGAACAAATCCAGATATTCGATTGTTCTCTAACTTTTACTAAGGAGTAATCACATTAGACAAGTTAGGGAAATTTTCTATAGTCATTAGTGAAGCAACAATAAAACTATATACATACATACATACATATAAAGAATTTAAAAAAAACTGTGGCAATAATCTGATCAGGCTAAGACATAAATGAGACCCGGATAGTGTAGTGAGTTTCCCAAGCTTTTCGTTAGGACAAAGTTACGTTCTTTTATCTTCAATGTTTCTCGTTTTTGTTTTTTGTATCAAGTACGCTCAAGATTAAGTTAGATAAGGTAACAGCTACTCCTAAATGGTTATACTAAATTATTCAGTCCGTCCAAACTAGTTGCTCCAGAATTGTAAACATATTTGTCGGGTTTACTATTCCGTAAAGGCTTAGCCTTACATATTTCCAAGGACCCACGATTGAACCTCTTCACGCTACCTATGGACATATCTGCGTACCGAAATTCATTTACCCAGATCTACATAGGTACTGGCTGATTGATACATAAATAGGTACCCAGCAATATTTTTCTCAATGCACTCTTCAAGGCCAGCTGGTTGCTTCTCTATGCAGAAATGTGTGCCATCATACATAGAACATTACTCTGCCACCTTACAATGTTGCTTTATTTACATACATACAAAGTAATAAAAATCTAAACGCCAAAACACATTTACCGCAAGGTAACCGGACCAGCATTACAAAATGACTGGCGGACCTCAACCGGACCGTTTTGTGTGTGAAATTTTTTTATTGTTGCTTTTATTTATTAACTAAGCAATCTCAATAGTCATTGCTGTGCATCAAAGCTTTTTTGCTGTTCTATTTGTTACTATTTTTTTGTCTCGCCTTGTTACCTCATACAAACGTACTTGCCTTGTGTGAGAAGAAAGAGAAAAAAAAAACAAAAAAGTTTCTCATGCCCATAAAGCGACTTCTTCAAATCCCGTTATGAGCTACCTTTCAAACGGCGCAGTGAATAAACAAATTGTGGCAATAACAATAAATACAATGAAACCTCCAGCTAAGATTAATTTAGCAGGCGCTGTTGGAGCCTAGTGCTTAAATACCTGTATAGTATAGTTGTATGCATATATAAATATTTCAGTGTAGGTATATACATACATATACATATATAATTGTACTTTTATATGTTTGTACCTGTCATGTGGATCCTACACAGAAACTTGCTAGTCAACCCCATTCTTCGCAGACTGAAAGTGTAGAAAAGGCGTCTTGGATGTGTCAACAATGAATGAGAATGACTCAAGTATACATACAAACAAACAAACATACATACATGCATGGAGAAACAAAACAGTTAACAGTAATAAAAATCACATAAGTGAAACAATTTTTTATTAGACGCAACCAGCTATCAACTCATGCTTCGCCAGAATGTTAGCAGCTTCACGAACGCACTCTAGACTCGCTGCGCCTGCGCTGACAAGCACGAGGTTTTGCTAGAAAACAAAATTAGCGGGCAATAGAGTGTAGAATAGAAGAGCAAGACATTAAAGAGCTAAGTAAATAGAAAAGGTTATCTTCGGGTAGTATTTAAAGTTAGCTAAATTTGGAGGGTTTTTGTACTAAATGTTAAATAGCTGGAATAGATGATGCTTCGTTGGCCTGACGGGAAGGACCATAAATTGTCCATAGGACTTTTCCAAATCGATGTGGATGCAAAGCAAATTGGAACTTTAAAATAACTACGTATCATGGGATTTGTTCGCATAAAGGTGTTTTGTAAGGGCTTGAATGAATCGGAAAAGAATTCACATATGTATCCGAATTATTTGCCAAAAAAATGGTAAACTTTAATTCATTTAAAATAAAGTTTGAGTCATCGAAAATCTCGGCAAAAGTTGAAAACGCAATATTCATTAGATGAACTTCATATCAAAGTTGGAAAAAACGTACATTTTGAAACCGACCCCCTCAGAATTTTAGATATGTTATGTATGTATATGTACATATGTATGTATATGTACATACAGTGTATCCCTAAAGCTAGTATGCAGCCCTTTTTCGCAGCTCTCACCATTTTTGACTTCAGCAAATTTATTTTAACTAATTTTTTCTAAGACAGTTTTTCATAATCTAACACATAAACTTTAAATTATATTTTAAAAATATGTGAAAAATTTGCAAAATTTCGACTAATTTTCATGGAAATTTTCAATTTTTAAAAAAAAAATTTTGAGTATGCAGATTTGTAGGCCATTCAATTTCCTTGTCAATTTTGGTTTTTTAGCAAACCGGTTTCGTCGATGCGACATCTTCAATGCTTTATTTCGTTCTGATTTTTGTCTATCCGTTGTCATGTACTTATAGTCTGGACGCTGCATCAGGTAGTGTTAGTCTGCGTGTACATGGTCGTGTCCCACGTCCGTACCCGAATGGGTACCTGCAATGAGGGTTGTTTCCCACCCTGTCGGAAAACACAACAACCAAACAAACGCATTCAATTTCAGTATAATAAGGTGTAAGTCCGTGAGAACTTCCCCTGATTTTTAGGAATTTTTTTTCCTCGACATATATTTATGAACGTCATTTTTTTATATGGAAAAAGACAATGAAGCTCTGAATTCTGAGAAAAAAGTTGAAAATAGACCTTTCTAAAAAAAAATTGTAATTTTTTAAAATCGCTTGATCTTTGTAGTGTTTTTATTTTTTCAAATTTCAATACCTTTCTAATGGTATGAAGATCTTTGAAATCGATTAAGCCATTCCGTAGTAATCACACTTCAAAAGTACCTATTATCGTCATTTTTCGAATATTTCAATACCTTGGCACGCCCACAATTTTTCGAAAATGCAATTTCTAAAATGAGGTTGTGTTTGGGTCGGTAAGATGTACCTCTATGAAATTATAAATTTCATCACATTCTGAGGGGGTCGGGTTCAGTGCATATTGGGTTTGATATGAAATTCATCATTAGTAAATTAAGGACCACATATGTATGTATATTTGCCTTTTAGACTTTAAAACTATTTTTAAAAAGTTATTGGAATAGGAATAGGGAAAGGAATAGGAATAGGAATAAACATAGGAAAGGGTTGGGAATTTCTGATATTTACTTAATGGCAAACAAAGTCATAGTTGGACGATATCAACATTTTTTTTAGAAGAGCTTCAGAACCGTTTACGATACAATAGTTACTCAAGCTTGGTATTTATGTAAATATTACTGTTGGGGGAGTATGGAGTTAGGACGACCTTTTTGGTGATTATTTTTTTGTTGTTGGTACATTATGTCCACTGTGATATTAGGCCTGTTTTTTGAATGCATATACATATGTACATCTGCCTTTGCGATTAGAAAAACCGGTCATCGGTAGTTGTGTATCCGCCTATAAATAAGATATGTACATACATATACATATATTCAAATATTTAAGAACTTTGTATTTCATGAGAACTTCGGCTTCATACAAATATTCCTTGCTCAGCTATTATGAAAGATTTTTCATTAAGCTTTAATTAATACAAATTTCAATTTAAAGTTAAAAACTGGTTCTTTATAATTTGAAAAAGAATTTTTATTATCGTTTGATCCTTATACAATATTTTTATTTGTTTCAGCTAAAGCTTAATCCAACAACAAATAAATATTTACATGCTGAAATGCATATATATATATATGTATGTATGTGTGTGTATATTTATATATGTAAATATGTACATACATAAATAATGACATCTAATGCCACCTTCGCATATTCAACGGAAACTGGATCCGCCGTAAAAATTAGCCGCGAACATGTACATTAGGTTGTCCTGACCATTGTCAATATCTACAAGTCGCGAATGTGTGACAGAAGCATTCACAATAGATAACAGCTGTGATCACCTGATTTGCAGAGTTGCTTTCTTCGCAGAGTCGCAATTGGTAGTAGCAAAAGTTCATTTTATTCGTATTTAAAATTAATAAAAACTTTGTTTTGCATTCGTACAATCATACAGTTTTTTTTTCGTTTAAAAGGTTATTTCATCACAAAAATAAACAAATAAATCACACCAATGACGCAACATCTAATACATAGTGGCAATTAAGTCGATTCCGAGGCAAAATTCTTCCTAAGATAAACCCATTCTGTGTTAGAAAATCCGAAAGTGGTTATAGACAAACTTATGCTTTTATAAAACTAAGCTTATTGTCCATCTAATAATTCCAACTTACGTTTGTTCTATTTAAATTTTTACGAAGAATGAAAGAATCTTAAATTATGTTTTCCGTTTCTTTGTCGTTTATTCATTTCAAAATAATTGAATTCACAAAATTCGAATTAATTGGCTTCAGTTTTATTCACAACATAATTAAAAACAATATGAACCATTAAGAAGTGAAAAATGTAAGCCATCTACTCTTAGGACATCGGCAACCCGCGCATTGATTGCGTGGTACGATTCCCCCATTCTTATGTCATTCGCCTCCGCCCTTTTAATGCAACTCTTCTCGTCTGACTGATAGTTCTCCTGTCACATATTTTGACAGGGGGATAAGAGAATGGAGGAATTGGCGAAGATTTTTCACTTGTATGTATTCACAATGGTCCTGACTTAAAATGTCCAAAATACAGCCACTTATCTTTAATACGAAAATAAATGTCACTCGAAAAAAGCGTTGGGTATCAATATCTATTGTTTTAATTTCTTACAAGTGAATAAATTAGTTAATAAAGAATTAAGCAACAAGCGAAAGGTTGACAACCACTGCCTACGATGACACCGGTTTGGAAAAAAATTGTCTTCAAATTACTTTTGATGTCACCTGTCTCGGTACTTGAACCAGAGACCGTTCGAAACAGTAGTTTCTCCTACTACTATGACACGGCCGTTGCTATGATTTATTTCCAAAACGTCACAAATATTTATTTATAAATAAAACCCTGAAAATGAAGCACCTTAATGTACATATATGAAACATGCAGGGTATATACTCGTATGTACATATACCAGTTGTATATTTTTGTAATATATTTCAATAGGAGTTAAAAAGGCTTCGAGGAGGACAAGCTACAAAACCACTTTACAAGTCGCCAATGACAAAATGACGAAACTTGATTTTTTTTAATAATTTCAAATCATGTAAAATGAAATGAACATAACACCTACATAGACACCCTGCAGGAAATTCCGTAGCTAGTTAGATAATTTTTTTGATCCAAACATGATCTAAAGAGGCAAATAAAATACGAAGCGTTGAAAAAAAAGGTTATACTAATTATCATTTCTATATTTAATGGAAAAATTAGGAAAGTAAAAATAATAATTGAGTAATGATTATTATCAGCTGATCTTCGGAAATGTTAGGCGTAGTGATTCAGAACTATCGCAATTTTGGCTGCTATAGTACAAATAAATGAGCTATACGAGTATCTAAACTTTAGTATATTCAACAAGCTTGAAACTATTGTAAAGTTAATGCCGAGTAGTTATATCCAACACCGACGATATCGCTTAGAACTATAAAGCTTTCCTGCAAGGTATTTACATATTAGCTCACGGGTATACCTCAACACTACATACAGTACGTCCTCGCATGTAATAACACATTTCTCAAGCATCTAAATTTAGAGAATCCAACATTAGTTCAGTCCACCTTAGCTCTCTAAACCAAAATTCCTCTCATTCACAATTTTCTCACACATTTGCCAAGGTGGGTGAGGCAATGATTTCACAGAACACCTGTGGAGAGCAACTCCTCAGGGCAGAAGTCGTAGTACTACTAGTATCGGGTATGTGCTAGGTGGGATCATGCAGAGAGCACTAAGGAAGCTGAGTGGATAGATGGAGACCGCAGGGTCGAGGCAAATCCCTTAAATACTGACCTAGAGTGCCACAGAGTGTCATTCACTACTAGGGCCAAGTTTCAATCTACCTTCTCTTAATGGCATCTTTTTGAACTGGAAGCTTAATATATAACACAAGGTTAAACGGGCATATAGGCTATGTACGCCTCTAAAAGAATTATAGCCAGACAGTGGGACTTGAGCTGAGAACTCACAGAATAGATGTACAACGCAGTTGTTCGACCGATCTTAGCGTACGAGGCAAAAGTTTAGTGGAAGTCAGTTGAGGTGAACTACATTGCGGACAACATTTGTCCCAGGATAGTTTGCGTCAAAAACTATAGGATTATATTAGCTTTTAGGAAGAAGTTTCGGCCCTGCAGTTTTCACGAAAGGTCGGTGGAGTAGGAGCTAAACTAAATTTATAAAGATATTATTATCTCTTCTTGATAGTCAGATAATAAGTTCGACTGTGAACAATATCACTCTCTCCCCGACAAGCTTCATCCGGATAATTTTTTGGTTTCAGAAACGAGTTCTCCGCAAACTTCAAATGTCGTCTTAAGCGTGAGATCACCGTAGCTCAATAGTAACTACATATGTAATAGCACCCTATTTATAAGCGTTTTGTAATAAAAAGCCAACAGGAGCTGAATTTTTGATTTTTCTAACTCTTCTTTTTCGTGAGGTTTACTTCAACTTTTATTGGTTTTAGGTTTTGAAGTGAGCAAAGTGGAAACCAGTTTTTCAATAACAAAGTCAATATGACAGAGTAACGCAACTGCGCTGAAAAAATAAACATAAATCTACTACAACTACAATTTAATCTGAGTGAATAGTCAATAGAAAAGATGTTTGTGTATTTGTATGCGTGACTAAGGCCCCAAACAGCGCTGAAGTTCGTCTAAAGCTCGTTGCCACACTTTGGCATTAGAATCCCACGCAACATTACAAAAAAAAACGAATAAAAAACAAAACAAATTACAACAACAGCAAGTCTGCAAGGCGTATTTGAATTGAGAAGAAGGAGAAAACAACAACACAATCAGCATCCGTAGCAACAACAAAGGCAGCTCAACGGCACCAACGAAGGCTACATTGGCTCAGCTTGCCTACATAAACCAAACTAACAGAGAAGAAAACAAAAACTTGGCTTACAAAGTCAACTTGGAACCGTCTTGAACGAGAAACCCCTACGCAAAAGGTTACACAATCGAAAGCGAATAACAACAACAACAACAAGCGCAACAAGCTTTACTGTGAACAAGCAATTCGGCATTCAGCAGAAAATTGAAGACATTTTTTTTTTTTGAGGAGCCATCTTTTTTCTATTACTGCTGTTGACTTGCATATATTGTAGACCTCGAAGACGGCTTGTTTTCTTAGCTTTTGATGGGAATAGATATATTTTGTGGTTACCATGGAGATATGAAACACGATAAACAAAATAAGGGGACATTTAAACATAAGGGAAAAGGGGAAAAAATATATCCGCTGCGGGATCAGACTGCCTGCAGTCGGACTACGAGTTGAAACAGGTGACATTCCTATCACGGATATAAACCTGAACTTTTTTTAGAGTTAAAAGCGTCACCTCACTGCAAGAACTTCTACTCGCTTGCGTTCCCGTTTGGGAGTGAACGAAAGTGGGAACACCAGAAAACCACTCTGACATGATTGGATTAAGGTCTTGCTCAAACTCCTGCGGGCTAAGGGCTTAGACTATGCCCGAGGTAGGCATAGGGGTCGTAAGGGGCGATTAAAATGCTCAAAGTTTGGCTCCTCAATAGGGTAACATCGCCCACGGTTGATTTCCTCCGGTGTCGTTATTTGTAATAGCATAAAAAGACTAAGAAAGCGGCTAAGCTGTCCAACTTCTAAGTCGTTATATCGACTAGGCTTGATAACAGGCAAGATGCGATGACACTAGCAACACTATAAGAAGAGATGAGGACACAACATCCGGTGAAGGTGAGGGTAAGTGCTTGAGATAGAAATAATGGCAAAAAAGTTCCCCCCAAAAGAAGCGAATGACAGAAAGGGTCGAGATCAGACGAGTACACGCTTCCATGAATGATTCCAACTAAAAAAAAATTAAAACACGCGTTCAGTGTGACTTCAAACTTAATGAGCCTGCTTGCTAAATTTTCATAACACGCTAAGTCCTGAAGACGATCAATGTAGAGGCAGTCGACCAGCAACAACTTTTCGGCCCTTCAAAGTATCTTAAGACAATGCGTAACACAGCCGGCTCTGCACAGTTACATATGGCTGAGCGGCTATACCAATGGACCAGCTTAACAGACAAAACTAACCCTAAAATCTCTTAAGGACTTCGTCTATTTGGGAACAGTCGCCAACACCGGAAATAATGTAAGCCGAGAAAATGCGGGAGTTTCGATTACGTCAAATCACTCAGCTATGGTCTCGCCTGTTAGAACCAAGAAAGTTCTTTCGCTTCCCTTCTGTTTAAACTCCTCGAATAAGATACAGTAGTGGTCATCAATGGATGTGCCAATGCTTCACAGTTTATTTTAAACTTGGTTGTTTTGTTCCGACTTTCCCACGACGAAACCTTTTGGCTACAGAGTTCCAAGAGCCACTTCGCTACATATTTACCGTCACATTTCGAATCAGCATAATTTCCTCGTTTAGCTCTGAAATGGGGTTTTTGCAAATTTTCCCTGCGCTGTAATTTGTCTTGACTAAGTGTTGACTATGGTTATTAATGTAAGTACTTTTGCCCCTATTATTGTTGTTGTTGCTTTTACACTTAGTTGCACGGTTTTGACAAATTTCCAATTTATGCTGTCACAAATTTTTAAAATTTGCCGTTTAAACTTTTTCCCTGCGCTCATTTTGGCATGCAAATCTGCGTACGCGTCGGAATGCCCAACCAGTCCAGCATGCAAACGAGCCAATAATACGAGTACGGCCTATGGACGAGCTTATTGAAAACAGAGTTTATGAGCGATGGTAGTGACAACAATTTAAAAAGGCTATAGAAACATGCGCATTGTTGTTGTACTTAAGCTAGAAAATATCAACAGTGCAGGTGCTAAGCAAACCAAGGAGATTAGCCTCAATAGCTCGTTTGGCCTTTATTTGTTAGATGCGACTTGCCTTTGAATGACTTCACGTGGTCTATGAAATAGACGAATGTTGTTAGAGAGAGCTTTACACTTACAAGATAGCAGTATGCTCTTTGTAGTTGTTTTTACGGGATTTGGGTTAAAACATTTCTAAATTGTAATTGCCTTTCTTTGACTTTTTATTTTTCACTCTATCTCCCACTTCACCGCCTTTGAAACTCTCTCTTCTTCTTCTTCTCATACTCTCTTCTCCCTTAACTCGACCTCTGCTTCTATATTTATATCCTCCACTTCCTCTACCCCCAAGTTTAGCTCGTCCACTTACCTAACTACACGTCCACCTCCAACTCTACCTCTCTTTCTTTCTCAGCTTTTATCTATCTCCCTTTTCTCGTTACTCTTCATCAGCTGTCACGCTCTTCCTCCCCTCCCTTCATTTTCGACCTTGTTTTTGTTGTAACTCTAGTTAATCAGAAAGTCTATTCATGAATTTGCTATCCAAATCTTTTAACGGAAGTCCAAGGGAACTTACAATTCCGACCTCAGAGATGTGAGTACCCGAAAAGTTCATTTCGCTAAATAATCGGAGTGAGTGGTTGTGACATGCGCACACACTCCACTTAAGAGCTCAACCTATTACAGTACAGAGATCGAAGTTTATTCGGACCTGTTCGGCTAACCGTGGATAGTTCGGGATTTTCTTCACGTCATGCACTGGTAACGCATTTTGCGGATCTGTATTTTGGTAGTAGTAGCTAATAACACCTGGAGGTGGAGAGAGAAAGTTCGATATGTACAAGCTTGCGAAGGGGGTTTCGACACAGCCCTTTGGCAACCCTCCTCTAATCATTCCTCAGGATGGCGACCGTAGTAATAGCCTACTATTTTGAAGGTCCCTGGCTCAAGTTCCTGCACAGATTACGCCAAAACTGGGTTGGAAAAAGTTGATTCAAAACTCGATCGACCTAGGATGTGATCGCAAAATATTTGAGTGGGTTCCACCTAGGTCGTGCAGGAAGAATAACAGACGATTTGACTCACCTTAGATGGCTTTTTCCCCCTACTTTCGGTAGAAGTACCACAAAAGGTGGAGATGACATGGGAAGCTATTTAGCAGTTGTAGTCTTTTGGCCCTTCCCGAAGTAAGAGGCTTGAAGTTCTTCATTTCAATTTCTGATTGGGTTCTGCTGGCGTGCAAAATGAGGTACGGCGAGCCTAGGAATGAGGCGTTTGATAGTCAACATTGCGTAATTGTCTCTCTGTCTTCTCAAACTAACTTCGCTAATATTTTCATTTGAGGTATTTCCACACTCAGTTTCCACACTTGCTGCTTGGCATTTTCATTTCATTCCAAGCAAAGGGTGCGCTCAGCAATGTTTTGTTGTTATATTTTCAGTTTCTCAGCCTCACCTTTCCTTCCTCGCTCAACCACCTGAGCGACAGCTTAGTAACTGCACACTTACATACATAGTTCGTTTGAATCTAGACCGCGAGTCAGCTTAGTTTCAAGTTTCTCACTCCCGCCATGCGCTTTATTTTCGCACCACACCCATCCGCCATGACGAACAGCCGATCCTCACACAACATCTAGCACCACATATGTACCTCACTAAGTGCATGCACACCCAGAGCTTACAACGAATATCGCCCCACTGTGTTGATTACCTTTTTGCACCCTAGTCTTCCTGCGATACTTTTCAGCTGTGTTGGCTGGCAAACAAACATTCAGACATTGGACTTAGCGTGCGACGACTGTGAAACAAACTTGTGACTTGCGTGTCTCTGTCTATGCTAAATTACCCGGCACGTTTCCTCCTCTACCCATTCTTCACCCCTACATCCTTAGTTTTGCTAGCGATCGCTGAAATTTATTTCGTTTATTTGTGGCGCTCAAAAAATCAGTGAGCAAGGTAGTGATCACAGCTCTTCTATTGTCGCTCTTTTGTTATATTGTTTTCGTTTTTGTTGTTGTAGCTTCTATTTTGCTCTGCACTTGTTACGCTCCAGTGATTTGAACAGCGAGTAAACCCCGACGATACTCACACGAACTGTAGCTGGGAAATATGAGCAAATGTTGTGTTTTGGAATACATACAACTGGCTTAGTTTGGCTAGCTTTACTTCAATAGGCTTACGGCTAGCAGTTAGCAACCCCAATGCAAGCTCGATCTGTCTTTAATACTTTTACTAACAAATACATCTATTTAGTTACCCGCTTGCTTTAAAGGTAGCAAGCCCTGTTGCCAATTTTCACATTATCCTTTCCCTTGAAAAAGAATGGTGGAGATTTGTACGCAAGTCCCGTTTGGTGATGGCTGGTATGAATAGACCTAGAATTAGACCAGGAAACACAAGGTTTTTAAACTAGAGGGAATACTTCTCAATATAACTCAGCAGAGGAAAGAGCAAGCAAGCGTCTGTCCGGATGTAAGTTTTGTTAATCCCGTAGTCAGATCGGCCATCTACGTTAAAGCAACTTTACAGTTTAAGTTAGTCTCAAAGTCTAACATGGTAACCCTATTTTCTGATGACGACCATGAAGTATGTTCTAAGGGCTTCGCGTTAACACTGAAAATAACGTCAGCTGGGAAATTAGACCGCGCATTATTCTTGCCATCAAAAACTATTTTGAACTACATAGGTAGGTTTTCTGACATGTCTTCTCTCGACGTAAACAAAGGAGCTCATTATATTGATTTAGGGCCAGAAGGTTTTTGTTTCGAGTTCCCACTTCGACAAAAGAGTTTGAAGAGCCCCCGAGCTCCTACATTGGAGCTTTCGATTGGCAAAAAAGGAATAAGTGGACCAACTACTGCCTGATCCATTATAGTTTATATATTTTTAGTTTGATAGGAAATCTATATTGTTTTTGTTCCCTGATCCGACCCCACGTATTGGTACACGCCTACAACTAGAAGATTAATAGAAGGATTTCCGAGGGCTGCTGATGTTAAGATCTTTTGTAATAGCCCGGTTTTGTGCGAACGATTCAATTTGGACTCGTCGAACCTTCCGGACCACCTCACCAAACTTAGGTAATCTCCAAGTAGACTCTTGGGGTTTCAAAGTGTGACTGGGAATAGGAACCATTGTCGTGTCGCGCGTGAAGTTGGTGATTAAAGGGAGAAAGCACTTCAAAACCCCTATACAAAGCATTTTTATTGTTATGTACCTGGCCTCGGAGCCGTATCTGACACTTACTGGAGTTTTTGCACGCATAGTTTAATACCTCTTTGGACAAGAAGGAACGTCATTAACAAAACCCCAATGTAGGATGGTCATTCTGAAAATCATCATAGCGGTCTTCTTAAGAAAGTCATGGAAATCTAACAGTCTCAAAATTGTTGAACCAAGCCGACAATTGGTGTTAGAAGAGTAGTTTCTACTTAAGAGTTGAGGAGAGGTTTAGTAGCACAAGTTTTAGGATAGTTTAACCTACTACAGAATCGAGATCGAAGCTGCCCTAGCCTCACTCTAGGCCCCCCCGGGAGGACGCTCTCTCTTCAGCTGCTTCACATACCCAAACCTGAATGAGCCATCTACCGACTTCATGTGGATATCATTGAAAGCCCTCCTATGAATCCTCAGATGAAACGGCGAAGCTAGATGGTGTCCGATCTTATCATAGTACTTACGAAGTTGCCCCATTATGTTTTCCTTGGGGATGTCGTGTTTTATGTCAGATCAACAAAAACAGCCACCTTAGAGCATTTTAGTCTCTCAGCTACACAGTTGCAACTTTGTATTTATGCGGTTCCTTGAAAGGCTTTGATCAGGTTAAACCGTACTTCATCCCTTTAAATCGCAAAGAATGTACCAGACGCAATAATTTATTGTTCTCTTACACTTGTCTCCGCCGAATGGATCGTTGGCTGATCTGATTTTAAAAGTAAATATCTTCCGACAACAACAACAATGGGCAGTGGCACAATTTCGGCACTTACGAAATGTCCGATTCAACAACTTCAATGCATCCAAAGAAAACAAAATAAAGACATTTACCTAAATTCAAAAGAATTGCAAACAGGAGAAACTGATTCGTTGACGCTGTGGCTGCAATTTTAGCCCGACTGACACACACACACACACACATACAGACGCAAAAGATTTGTGCAATTGCGGCACTTCTACGCCGGCACGGCACTTTGCAACGGCAAGTCTTCCAGCAGCGAAAACGCTGAGATTGCTGAAGCCAAACGAGGACAATAACGACGCGTCGACGACAAGCAGTGCAATTGAAAACCAACAACAACAACATAACTACTACAAGTGCATAGCGAGGAATAGCGATCACAGCAGTCCGATTGCACTGAAGTTTTGAAATGTTTCGCAATGCACCCCAATCCAACTTCGTCCCAAACACCGACTTCTCCATTCCACTAACAGCGCTTGCTTCTTGCCATTTCTGCCGCTGCCAGCGTGAACTGCGCGCGTTACTTCAGCCTTGTTCGTATGCAATTGGAATTGAGTTGAGTTGAGTTGAGTCGAGTGGTGATCGCTGAGACAGCAGATTTCATTTCATTGCCGTAGCACAGCAAGTGGTGCTGAAAGCGATTGCTGTGGAAGAGGAAGTGAGCGAGTTGGGAGTTGCACCTAGTCGCTATGTTGGCTATGAGAGAGTCGCTTGTGTGCTGCTGCACTTTGTTGGGTAGACAGCCGGCTGCCTGATTAGAACTTACTTACTACGTTTTTCGATTTACAAATCTACTGTGGAACTTTGTTTTACCTATGATGGCATGTATTGCCTTCAAGCGAAATTGCAAAGCTCATCACCTAGCCCGAAAACAGAGTCCTTAATATCGAAGATGAGGTTTCAATCTAGAATATTGTACGAAAGATCGAAGCTCATCGTAGACAAGTTGGTTAAACTTTGGCAATATATGTATCTCCAGAGCTCGTAAATTCACGATAACTCAAACCCTGCTGGGCAGAGTTTATCTCTTTGTCACTATCCTGGAAAGCTTTTCGGAAGATTTATGATATTTTCTGTGATGCCCAGTACAGAAGAGGTTGCAACGTTATGACTTTGCCAGCAGATAAATGAGATGAGATGAAAAAACCGGAGCAAGATTTGGCCTACCGTGTTATTTCCAATTGTAGTGGAAACGCAATGTTAATGATTTGGAAAAGTGTAGTATATACATTCAAAAAATATACTACGAAATTTGTACTACCATTTTTTGCTTCGATATTTCAAACTCTGGCAGCCCGTAATAAGCCAGAGTGCGATATCTACATATGTACGTGATAGAGCGCAAAATTGGCGTTACGAAATCTTTCAAGAATTCTTACGAAATATGTTTTCAGTAATACGACAGGGTAGGATAGGTACATGTGTATGTATATAATTAATTTGGTTTATTCTCTCTCTTTTTGATACAAAATACTTAAAAGACGAGATATGTAATACATACTTCCAATAGTTGGTGGGAATACAAAACTTTGCACCCCTAATGTTGTCATTTAATTTGAAGACATACATACAGATGTACATATATGTATGTATATACTTCAACATATATAATTATTTATATATGTATGTACCAGCACGAGTATGAATGATAATCTTGGTTGATTCACTAGCGGCGGCAATTGTGAGTAGGTACTCAGAGTGGGCACCACAGGTGAGAGAGCACTGATAACATTACCATATGCGAGTAAGTACTTGCATGTGTACATATATATGTAGATCTATGTATATGTATATGTGTTCATGTTTATGTATGTATTTAACTGGTGTTAGGTTTTCTATGCCCAGCTGAGCTCAGCTATGTGGACCAATTTAAGTTGTAACATCTGTGGTGCAGTGGATAAGATGCGAACTAAACGAGGCCAAAACCAAACTCATTCGTAGACCAAATTCTATTAGATACATTTTATCTCAAGTCGTGACCCCTTATTTGAATACTGGCTGATTCGAAAATCTATTCCAATCTGCTAACTTCCAAGAAACGACGTACTAGGTAAGATCGTCAATCTTAGAGAAGAGATTAAAAATATAATCAGGAGACAAACTCACCTAGGATGCATCCAAAGTTAAATGATTCCATCAGAATAGGGTATAAGGATTGGAACGGTAATATTTGGCGGCGGTCTTTAGGCAGACATACATATGTAAATCCGCAAGTTAACGAGAACATCACCCTACTGAGAGGCATATGTTCTTGTGAAACGAAATGCTAACAAGTGCTTAGAGAGGCAACGAAAAATGTTATGAACCAGTAGGAGAAACTGCAGCTAAAGCGCTCAAAGCTCGAACTGATAACAAGGCAATAACAATAAACGGTAAATCAATCGGTAAGGAATAACAACTAAATTGACAGCTGGCAGTGCTACTGACCGCCACAAGCGAAAAGATAACTCTACTACATTTTCTTTCGTCCCAGAATCGCACTGAAGCGAAATCTCCTGAATTGCTGAGAGTTCATTTGCCTCGGCAATTTGGCATATTTTAGCAACTAGACGATGGCGGTATCTCGGTAATCGTATTCTCTCTGTGCTTGGACTTTCACTTAATTTATGCCACTTTGAGGGAACACAAAAACCTAAACTAAAATTTCATTCAAAAGAACCTTCAAAATTTTCTTGCTTAACAATGACGCACACTAAACCACTGTGAAAGTGTAAACAACCAAGTTTGACGCGCTCATTTCGCTTGCAATAACAAAAAACTAAATAAAAATCTAAAACATTCGCGAATGGAGCACGCTTAATGCTAAAGCTCCCGCTGAGTACGTAGAGCAAATGTGCAAAAATGCTCCCACTGTCCCCATTTACGCTCGCACGCTGTTTTCGTATGCGTCAGCTGAGCTGCAACGTAGTCGTCATCGTGTTGCGACGAGTATGCAGTTGCCGGCGGCGCATTATTGCCGTACTCGCAGTGCATTTCTTTACATTACATTTCACATTTCGATCCATTTATCCATTCACAACCCCAAGCAATCGCACTAAATATCATTCGTGTGTGTGATTGCCGCGAGCCCGTACATATCCGTCCTATAAGCCTTTATTGAGGCTAGTCGTAATACTTAAGTACTAATTATTTAGATTTAATAAAGTTATAAGTGTTTATAATAATTAAAATAAGTGAAAAATACATTTTTTTTAAACTAAAACGCGTGTGAGAAAAGGAAGAGGTGAATTTGTTTGTTGTAACGATATTTTATTTTTTTTCCAAGTGACATATGTATGTATGTACTCGTGAATCGTTCGTAAATTATCCCCACCACAATTTGTGCCAGCTTCAACTCAAATGTGTACGTGAGAGTGTCCACCGTTACATTGTTGCTCCAAATGCCCAGCTAAAAGCAACAACATTTTACGAACAATAACAACAAAAATATTACATTCTTCAACTTCCATTTACTCAAGTCTTCTTCACTCAAATAAAGCTATTCACCTTTCATTGCAACAACAGTAAGTGGGGACAACGTCAATTGGTGAATCCCTTAGCCTGGTATGAGTAATAGCAACGGTGAATCTATCTACCAGATACAATAGCTAAGAGCAAAAGCAGGGAAACACACTCACAACATGAAATAAAAACAACGAATCAGCAAACGATGATATCGAACCAACCGCAAAAATCTAAGTAGCAAGCCAGGGGCGCATTGAGAGAAGCGATCGGGGCACCTCTGTTGGTTGGATGCCTGGTAAGGTAATGTTCGGTGTAAAAATTGTATTAAATTAATTGCATGAGGAAGCTGTCCGATTTTTAATATCTTGGTTTATTTTCCGGGACTTATAAGTTGAAACAAAGTTTATGGAAAACTTTGAAAGTTAAAATTTTTTTACTCTTTCAATCGCAGAAATCCACTAAGAATATTGTTTTAGAGATGACAAATCGGCATAGTGTTGATGTGCCCGCCATTGATTCAAAATTATCAGTTTGCAAAGTAAAATACTTTTAGCAGGACAAAGTTCAACTTACAGCTACATCCTAGCATATAAAATCTGAGTTATGGACCTAATCACCTTTTTCTTATGTTCAAAGACATAGAATAAAATAAAAAATTTTACTAGGTTTTTTTAACTCCGAGCATTGTAGTATTCCAAAAAACAAGGGATACATACATACATACAATTTCGAACTTTTTTTAATTAATTATTAACTTTTTAAATGTTTCAAAGCGCCCTCTCAAAACTGCTTTTACCGGGCCCAGTTACCACTCGCTGTGCACCTGTAACTACCTCAGGCTCTCACCATATTCACGATTGGCAAATCGTTTCTGCGACAGCGACCGGCAACGTCAACGTCGTCAGGGACACAGTTTCGCCTAGCTACATACATAAATGCGCCATAGTCATTGGTACGGATTCGCTAGTATCCTCAGCTAGATTTCAGTATTGTTTTGAGTTTGTATTGCGGTGGTTTCTACTATTCTTTTGGCTGCTTCAAAGGCTACAAATTTGCTTGTGATTTTCAATTTCATTTTATTTTGCCTTGTTTGCTGGTTGAGCAGTTTTGCGAGAATAAAAACAATTTTTTGCTTTGTTTGTCTACTTTATTTATTGGTTATGTTGTGATTGCTGTTTCTGTGTCTGTTGTTGTTGTTGCAATGAACGAGAAAACAAATATTTTGATAAGAAGCTGATATCGAAGTTAGCAAAATACCAAGAAGGTGCGAATAAGGTGGAAAAAACTAACTTGACAACAAAAAAAATAAATAAAAAGAAACGTTTGACAGTGCTGTGCAAATGAAACTTAAAATTAAATGCCGACCGGCTGTGACTGTTAAGAAAATTTTGAGTTTTAGATAATACCGAATATGCATCACATTTTAAAAATAAATATTAAAAGATACTAACTAATAAGAAATCTACAAAATAATTGTTAAACTTTAAAAGAAAATACGTACTTAATAAAAACTTTTGAATACATCACTGGATTAAAATAAAATTCAAAACAAGCCAAATAGAAGTTTGATGGTCAGTAATTCGCAATTTTATTAAGGTGAGTAAAACAAATTAAACATAAATTAACTATTAACTATATATTAACGGAAGAGTGTAAGTGCGTATAAATATATGTTCGAACTTCCAGCCTCGACCCTATAACAAAATTAAACGAAATGTAGCCAAAATGTACTACGCACATCTCATTCCCTCATAGGGTGCATACAAATATTTTAAGACGAGTGGGTGTGGCACTACCCATAAGGTTACAATTTTTATTAAAATGGAAGGCAAAAATTATTTGGACCAAGTAAGGACGGCTGTTCGGCAGTGCGAAAGCCTTATACGCTTAACTGTTAATTCAAAGATACATAGCCAAATTGTATTTTTGTTGTTATATTGATCCGATATTGTTGGTTCCGACAAATGATTTACAAAATGGCGGCCACATACGAAATTTCATGGAAATACATATCTCTAAAACCGAAGGACAAGTTTGCTTCAAACGGGCAGACAGACGGACATGGCTAAATCGACTCAGCTCATCGTCCCGATCACATCGGTATACCTATTGGTGTGTCTATCTCTTCTTCTTATCAAAGAAAAAGGGATTAGAGAAAAATATCATAAGGGAGAATATGGGAAAGTGTGATTAGGATAGAGATAAGGAGCTCCCTAGGGAAAGTATACAGTGTTTTGAAATTCGATGGCTGATCTACTCACATCATTCCTTTCAACTCCATTGAGATTGATCTTGGTGACGCACAACTAACTGTCCAAGACTAAAGGTTGTCATTGCTTTGTGTATCCAATGGGTATTTTGGATAGATGGCTTAGAGATCTTTTCAGCTCCCAAAAGTATAGAAGAAAGCTGCCGCCTTAGGGCTCTTTAGGTCGGGGACGTAATGTGTCTAGTTAGAGGTAGTGCGCAAACAAATCTCTACTCAATGTAATAATGACTAAAGATCTAAGATAACTTCTACACAACTACACTTGAGCGCATAACTTGTGAAACTAGCTTAACTATGACATCAGAGGTGACAAACAAAAACTTTTCAACGTTGTAAAAAATTTAATTATAACTAGCGAAGACTTTTGTCAACAGAACATCAAAGCAAAGATGACAATCATGAGCTTCAATCATCAATGGACGGCCATTGCAACTTTTGTGAACGTCTAGATCGGCAAGAACGCTATGATGATCGTGGGCCGTGGATCGATCTCGCATGAGCAAAAGACTTTGAGATCGATTAAAGAGCTTTTGACTAGTTAATTTTTTTTTTTCAATTCATGATTTTGAATAAATGCAGGCGCACACTAGCTGGTTTGAGCTCATGCTTTTGTGGCTGTCATTAGCGACTGTGGCAATTTAACCCCAAATGTGTAGGGTGGATACACTAAATAAGTATTTGAAATTGATCGTTCAGGCATAGATGCAGCACAACAACAAATAGAAAATTCCAGTATGAGACTATGTCACCATAACGAATTGATATGCGCCCACAAATGGTCCGTCCGGCTTTCCGTTGCCTTCTCACTCATTTCGTGCCAGCAGATATCATACATAAGTTTGTCTGCGTTGGACTTTCGTTTCACGCGTGGACTATTCGTATATTTATGTACATATGTACTCGTATGCATGTAGTTATGGTTAGCGATCTATTTGTTTGGTTATGCGTCGTTATGATGCCACATCTGGTTTGTCCCCAAGTTTGAAAAACAGATACGTAAAACGCAATGCAGGCGATGCAGCTATCTGTCGGCGATGGAGGGAGCTCGTTGCAGCCGTATTGCAGTGTCACAGCGATCGACCAACGAACCGTACATAGAAGAACGCAATTAGCTTTATCTACGATTTAGCGAGCCACGAAGAAGAAGTAGGGCGTAGGCTTAACTATGAAGTGATCTCAAGCATACTGAATAAAGAAACATATGGCCAAACGATAAAAGCTTAGAGGATGCGTGGTGCATGCTTAACCAAAGGGGTATGACGTAACGTGGGGCTGAGTAGTGAAAATATGAAGAGAAAAAACTTATAGCGTAAAACTAGATCTCAAGGTATCCGTATGAAGCTTATACGCTTTTATATACGAACTAGATTTTGAGGTTTTAATAGAGCTTTTGAAGTAACGTAGCCTATCCGAACTTGCCTTTGGATTCATTCGACTAGTCAATTTCCTGGATTTCCATAACTCTGTTTAAAATCCATGTAAATAGGTCACAGAAACATCAGTTTCGTTTATCATCCTTGTCAGCGAAGTCATGTTTTTATAGTACGTCCGAACCCACAACCTCGCAAGGTGTTTTGTATTGCTAATTGCCTTAGTCCCATCATACCCTATCATTTCCAGTATTAGATGGATTGAATATTCTCCCGGATTTTACTACGATGGCTGACTATCCAAAAATGGGCACACGAATATCATACTTTCCATTCCATCAGGATCTCTGGAAGGACAGCACTTCTAAGATCAACCGATGTTGTACCTACTTCTAGACGTCCATTCCCACGTCAGTCGGATCTACGTGTCGAACTCAAGTTTTACACGACCAAGGGCTGCTAGGGCAGCATGACCCTATTCAATTCGCTGCCTTGAGTAGTCATGACCGCTGAATGGAGCAAATTACTGTTACTACAACAACAATAACAGTGCCAACGTTAACTTTAACAAATTCCCAACTAAAATTTCTGTTTTTGGTTATCAAATAAGTTTTAAGGCTCCACTAGCGCCAATGCTAAAAATTGCTCATTATTCAAATTTGTTTATTTCTTATTTCCTCTAAGCGTGCGAAGTAAGCGTTTTTCAACCTACGCTACAATTTTGCACCCAGCAATAAAACACAAAAGTAGTAAATCGCATAAAATGCAAAACCAAACAAATTTTTCACTTATTCTACAAAATCTCCTTAACTAGTTTCCGCCTTACATTGCATTATTTTCAAGAAACGAGGTCAAAATCCCTCAATGAAAATGACACAAAAAAAAACAAAATGTTACTGCCACCTGTTGCGAAAATAAGACAAAACAGAATTCGGCTATAAAACATTAATTCAAAGCAACACAGAAATTTGTTTAGACGTACATATGTAAAATAAATTAAAAAAAAAAAAAACCTAAAAATTGTAGAAAATGAATACATTAGTTTTTTTGTTGTTGTTTTGCGTTTGCGCCTTTTGTTTGGTTTTTTTTTTTATTATTGTTGCAAACTTAACCCACTTCTCATTGTGCTTTGCCACGGGCACACGCAGACACACACACACACACAAACGCCTTAGTTTGTAGCAATAAAATAAAAAAAAAATTAAGCAGTAAAAATCTACAACAACAATACTAGCAGCAAACATTATCAACCGCTAATAAAGTTTATCACCAAACTGAGTTTTATTTATTTGTGAACACACATTTCTCTTGTCTTAGATTAATATCTGGCGTTATGTTCTATAGACCCTAGATTGTCCATCATATTTACTAATTGCTTCTTTTGTTGTGATCGCAATTTACCGTTGTTTATCAATAAAACATTTTCGCCTAATTTTTTACGTACATATGTATTTGAAAAGCTGGAAAATCGGATCATCGAATTGCAATAGAATTTTGTCCACTTAGCGCTTATGATCTCAGAAAAGATATAGGCTTAGTAAAGTTATTACAAAATCAAGGGGCGTGGCACCTCCTATACAAGCAAAATCTTTAAAATCACATATTCTTATTCTAAGTTGCTGTTATTACTCCTGCAGATGAGCGGCACTGCTACCGGAGACATAGAAGAGTGGAACCACGCCACCAAGCAGGATAAAGTCCCATGTGCCAAGGAATTTTTCCTAATGCGGCAACTAATTTTGGAGTGGGGAGATGGAAAAAGATAAGACGAAGGACCGATTTGGCTGAATATTGGTAAAGGGATAGCTTGGAACAAAGGAACGGATGGGACCGACCTATTCCACATTTATTTTTATTTTAGGTGCGATATGTATGTTGGTAGCACTTTGCTTATGAAATATTCCGAAGATATAGTTTATGTAATCCCAAATCGGGTTTTTTCTTAGCGAAAATGAGGGAGCCAATACCACGCTTATATGTACCCCCATTCTCCAAAGACGGTCATTTAAGCCTAAGCCAAATAATAAAATTAATTCATTACAACTTTATTTACAATATTTGTAAGATATTACCCACATACATATGTATACGTGCCATAAAGGCGCAGCTGCCTTTTGGGTTTTTTGATCCGCGAAAAATCTTAAAACTCGGATCTTAATTTTTATCCTTGAACGATAAAATATCACTCAAAGAATAACGTTTATTGTCTAGCAAAAATATAAAACTCAAGTGTAACTTTTATTTCCTCTCAAAATAATAAAACTCAAGGAAGAAGTTTTATGTTAGGTCAAAAAAATAAAACTCAAAGGTAATGATTAACTTGTAATTTATATAGGATTCACTCAAACTTTTTTCAATCATTGTAGCTCTCGGTTGAGCATTAAGAGACATGCTCATTCATGTACTTAAAACTGCTCTACGATAGGAGGAAGCCTTTGAGTTTTTACATTTCAAATACAAAATTAATCATTATTGGGGGTCCCTGGTATGTGCAAACTTAAAATTTTAATAAAAGCCCCATGCTAATATTTTGCCGCCGCACAGCCAAAACAGCGCAGGTCTTCAACAACGGTGACATACTCACTACATTATTCATAAGAGAACAATAACAACTAATAAATCTCTAGAGTGGCAGTGGATGATGTGGCAAGTGGTGGTAAATAGGGAGGGGAAGAAATGGGGGCCCCAATGGCTGCTAATAGCGCTTACCGTAATTTCAAAGCGCTCTTTAATACACACTCGCTCGCTCTCTCACTCTCTATATTTTGATCTTTCCACTTTTACCAACACTATTTTATCCAACCCATCACCCCCCTCCTCTCCCACTTTTCAATACATCGGATCCGCGATTAGTCAGTCACATATTTATGCTGTGAAATGATGGCGTTTTATGAGAAATCAACAGTTAGTTATGCTTTTTTGCGTAGAAACAAAAACAAAACATCAAAAATCATGTGTTAAGAGCGGGAGAAAGCAAATTAGCAGTGAATAGAAATAAACCATGTGAATAGAGAGAAACCGCTAAGTAAACACCAACAATAATGGGAGTACAACGGCACTGCTCCAAACAAACAAACAAACGCATAAACGATGACGATGACGAAGACGAAGGCGATGTCTGGCATTTTAAGTAAACTCACCTGTTATCCACATCAATCAGCCAAAGGTATTCTACTTCATATTCATTTCATTCAACCAATAGGTCTATCTGCTTAAATGTTCTAGCTTTTTGGTGTTATTGGGCTTCTTTTCGGTTGATGGTTATAAGCATGGTACAAGAAAATTTGTATTTGAATTTGTAAATTTTGCAAGCTCGAGACCAGTTAACAATAATTCGTGGTGAATTGTTATTGTCAGTTTTTTGGGAAAAATTGATAATTCGAGAAAATTACAAAGTTAAATCACAGCAATGGATAGGATTACATGTAACAGTAGTACTACGAATTATTATTAACTGGTCTCGAAAAAAACCCATTTATCGAAACCAGGCGCGTATTCAGGGGGGGTTTCGGGGGTTCAAACCCCCCCCGAAATTTCCGAAAATTAAAAAATATGCGTCTGTACTAGAATAATTACTCTATTCACTTTTAAAACCCCTGTTAAGAAAGTAGCATTAATAGCAATAATGAAAATATGAAAGAATAAAATTAAATAATATTTCACACTGAGAGAAGTTATTGGTAGTCGCTAAACAATTGTCAGAGTAAGTTTGAGAGGTCACAACTAAATTCCTGCAACGGTTCACTCACTTGGCCCTTTAAGAAATTCGCGCAAAATTATCAGACTTGCTCTGCATAAGATCAAATTAGCATCTCATCTACATAGCATGTTAACAATAGCAAGAGTGATTCCAACTCAAGTCTGTTGAAATTCATATTAACTGCTTTTCGAGTTATTAATACAGCAGGCAAAAATCGTAAGAATGAGTGCCTCTCGTTATTGTAGTCACAGTTGCCATAAGCTTAACCAAAACCATCACCAAGAAGTTAAAAAAAAAATACCAAAAATTCCCAAGCAGTACACAACGCAGTGGTATTGAATTATCAGAGAAAGTACCCAGCAAACATTAAGGTTAGAGGACGATTAGAAAACGACTCGAATTCTAATGTTATTCTCTAAGGTAGATGGTTAGAGAACGATTTGTGAAACTGTCGCGAATTGTAGCATTCTCGACAAAAAGGGGACTTAGTTCTCGATATCGAGAAAAGGGTTAGTTATCGATTCGAATTCTAACGTTAAATTCTAATGGGATTCTAATGAGAAATTTCTAACTGAAATGAAATGAAATCCAATTGTTCTTGTTTAATTCTATTTCGATAAATTTATTCCTTTAAATATGTTTGACATGTTTTAAGCTTAAATATCTAATGGGAACAAAATTCAATGATTTTATACCTTAGTTTATAAATACAATACTTGACAATACACGCATCTTCGCTATTCGAGTGTTTCTCTAATCGCCCTCTAGCCTAGTTCTCTAACGTGATTTTCGATTAGAGATACATTAGAGAACTACATTAGAATTCTAATGTAAAACTACAGTATTTCTCTAACGTTAGAGGCTGTGTTTGCTGGGTAACAATTAAATTGTGCTTATACTTGTGAGGTGATAATAAAAAGTGACGCTAATTTGGCAAAAAAGGATTGAAAAAGTTTAAAAGAAAGCCCGGTATGCTGTTGAAAAGAAAATGATTAAGAAATATTTTCAAGTATTTCTTGACTATGAAATTGTCATGAATAGACAACAAATGTTGACGTTCCTTTTTGCATGTTGAATAATTGCAATTTGGCGCTTTTTATATGAATTTCAATGTTTTTTCATTATATTTTTTGTTTTTATTTTTCCGAAGCTTCAGTTTTTCTTCAAGAAATAAAGCGACAACTATTTACTTCTTGCCAAGGCCTGAAGAAATCCTACACAAAATTTCAAAACAAACAATAAAAATAAATATTGTTTTGATTTTAAACTTTTTGGTGCTACATACATATAAACCTAGACCAGTATGTTTGCGTTCAAAGTGTTGTTTGGAATTTCCAGTAAGATTAACTTCCTTTGACTAATTTCATTATTTTTGTATGAAAGAATGTGCAAAAAAACAATAACAATACTGCAACTCAAAGTTAAGAACTTTGTGGAAAATTCATGAAAATTCAAGAAAACTCGAAAAATCTAACTAATTCTAACTTTCTAGTAAAAATGTTAAAATTTTTTCAAGTTTGCAGTTTTGTGGCCCGTTCAATTAAAGTGAACAAAGATAGCAATCTTAAGCCGCTAGAAGAATTGCTCGATTTTTGGCAATTTTTTTTCTAGCCAAGTGCATTATTTTCCATACAAATTTGTAAGCGCAATATTTTTATATTGAAGAAAATGCTCTTGGTCGGCTTTTGACAATTGAACGAGCAGCAAAACTGCATACTCGAAAAAAATCCAAAAAAATTTACGAGAAATTTCGATGAAATTTTGTCGAGATTTCTTAAATTTTCATGAATTTTCCACAATTTTTTTAACTTTGATTTGCAGAATTTTCATTAAGTATTTACACATACTTTCATTCAAAAATAATGAAATTAGTCTAAAGAAATTAATTTTACTGGAAATTCCAAAAAAACCCTTTGAACGCAGACATACTGGTCAAGGTGTATGACCAAATTTGGTTTAGAATTAAATTTACACCGGTTGTCATAGAAATGTGCCTAATAAAAATTATTTAAATTTTATACCGAAAATGTTGTTAACAATTGTTTTTTTTTTTTTTTTTTTTTAAAATGTTAGGACTAGAACGGAACTATACGGCTTTTGTTGTATTTTTGTTTATCCCGGTTAAGTTTTAAATCTAAACCGCAAAAATTTGAGAAAGGCTTGAAATTTATTACCAAAAAGTTTTAAAAATTGTGTAAACCAATGAGTGGTTTAAAATTTAGGCTCAAATTTTTAGCCGTGTAGAAAGAGGAAAATTTTAAATAAATAAAAGTATAAATATGTATGTAATATGTGAAAATATAAATATGTGTGTATTTACAGGTAATTCTTATTTACTGACACTTTGGCTAAAACCCCCCCCGAAATTTTTTTCTGGCTACGCGCCTGATCGAAACTATCGATTATCGATCTGTCTATTTCCGACAAATGATTAATGCTATACAGAATGGCGCCTCTTTGCAAAATTTTATCGAGATATCTCTAAAACTGAGGGGCCTGTTGCGTTCAAACAGGCAGATGGACAGACGGGCTTGGCTAAATCAACTCAGCTCATTACTCTGATCATTTCGGCCAAAGTTATAATACCATTTCATGTTCATGAAAGGTATAAAAATAGAGCCTAAGGGAATACCAATTGGGATGATGTCGCTCTCCCTCTGAGACATAATAACAAGCCAATAGACTTATTCAAAACGCCATCCAACTTCGGATTCGCGATCCCCAGTTTAGCTGCACAGATCCCTTGCTGGGTAAGATGACAACTCCGAAAATCCAATTGGGATTATGACGACGTAAGGAGAGTATATAATTTTTTTTATTTACTCCTAAGGTATGGCTCAACGTCGAGAAAGGAGGAACTCACTTTGCCGAAGAAACCGATATGATCACTTTGGATTTTTTTTTTTGATGAATTCTTACTGTAGTCGTATCATTAACGTAAGAGAAAAACCAACATGCAATTGGTCGATAAGGTTACGTTACAGATACCTAGTAGCACCAATAATCGATTACATTGTTTCTCATAAGGTTGGTCGAATCAGCTGTTTTATAAGGTTACCGATACGTCACCTCTGCCCCCGACTTTAGTCCCGTTGGAAGCTGCTACATCGTGGAGAGATTAACACTGGAAGTGGAGAATATTTGTTTTTGTTTTTTTGGCTCTAAAAATACACTGCACCATGCCCATATGTGATATTTTTTGAAGAAAGCTTGAGCATGCGTAGCTTGTTTGTACATATTAGACATGCCTTCACATCACCCCGTCAGCATTATTTCAGTCAGACACTTTGTCAGTTAATCAGAAAGTCAGTAAAAGTTAATTTACAACTTCTTTTCGAAATCCATTGAGGCTAACGCATGGCTAATAACCAATGACTACTGTGAACATCACAAATTACCGTAAGGAATTTGAGTTTTCATATTTTTCTGCATGCCTTTCACTACTTATTTAAATGCAAATCTACTTATACATAGTTTATATACATACTACATACTTAGGGTTTAGATCAGGGAGGGGCAAACACTTAAAAGCACAAACAAAGCTCCATGGTGTAAGGACCTACAAAAACGGAAGACCATGGAAGCAAGGAAACTAAAACTGAGCTCCTGCGTAAATGAAAAAATATACAAAGCTTTGAACTAGATGATTAGTCGATTGCAGAAGTTTACTTCCTTGAAATTTTACTACTTGGTCCCGATGACTTTCCAAAATTTGGGGATCGTCGAGACCACCAGCAACACTTTCTTATTTTCTCAGGATGTCCTTCCATATTTCTCCATCTGCTTGTATATGGTCTCGGTGTTCACTCTCGCAGCGCTTGTTCCGACGTCTTAACAACTGCTCGCTGATCCTTGACAAACGACTCTTAAGAGCTCTTTATCTATGTGATTTTTTTGCTTAGGATAGAATTCTTCTCAGCACAGAAAGGATTATTCTGGTGATAACTAGTACGGCTAGTCGTGATAAAGTTCTCAATCGTTTGCCAAATTTGTGGAAAGTATGTTACTCGGGAGTCGACTCCAAGCGGCATCCACAACGGAGATGAATTTTTGCTAAGAAGCCTTCCATGGTGGAAAAACACCGCCGAGGGGCGCTCCCGTTTTGGAAAAACTTTTTAAGCCCAGGACTCAAGCCCGTAAACCTTCGGTATGGTAGGCCGGCAACACTACCCGTGGTGTACCACGACCTAGTGAGTCCTTGCATATACTCATTTGATTTTCTCAGAAATGTCTACAACTCTTTCTCAGAACGTGTCTGTGGCACACTCTGACGTTCATTTTATCGGATGGTGTCATCGAGGACCAGAACACATAGAGCACGATACCAAATACATATGTATGTACGCTTGTACTTAATTTAGTAGGTATTAAATTTATTTTATCTGATCACCATTTTCTACTGCATTTTAAATCATGGCAATATTCCTTCTTAGCTTATTTTATGAAAACTTCAATTCTCCTTTTGTCTTTATCTACCGCCATAACCATCATCTGTAGACAATCACACGGGCAATCTGACTGTATGTATGTCTGATGGGTCATCGGCCATCAGCTAGCATATTTACCGTTGTTATCTTGGTTGCTGTTGTTGCTTCTTTTTGTACACCAGCGGCTTGTCAACAAAGTCAAACGTCAACAATCATTTTATTTTACACAACTTGCATATTGCACCATCAAAAGCTGACAGTCAAGCGTTCTGATTGACTTCATGACGTCGTGCGTCCTATGTATGTATCTACCGGCAAACACTCTGCATACCTACTCGTACTAGCCAAAGTTTACCTGCTTCGAAATCATCAGCCACTCTTCAGTAAATGCTTCCTCCTTCTTTATATCACCTACATTTGCATTCCGCTTTTTTGTTTGTTTGTTTCTTCCTCTCTCTCTCGCTCTACCACTCTCTACCTGTTTCTTCATGTTACAAAACACACCATAACTTGGTCAGTGACCTTTTTCGCCTCATTTCTTTTCAGCAACGCGCGCGCTTGACTATATTCGGTATTTAGCTGCGCGACGCATTGTCTCCACATTTTGTGTGTTCCACTTTTTATTTACATACTTTGCTGCCACTTACCTTTCCTTTCACGCGCTCAACGTTGCCGATACACCGGTACTGTGGCTGCTTGATTACGCGCGCTCATTTCTTCGTTGCTCAACGATTTATTTGTTTGTGCCGCTTTCAGGTTTAGAACTTTCGAAAGGGAAAAACGTAGTATTTGGCGGAATTAATTGGTAGTATTTTTTTTTAAAGTAGAATCGATTTCTTAAAATGTACACTTTTGGTTGTGCCAAAAGAGGCTACTAAAACCAACTCGCCGTAGGTTCGATGGGGTCAAACACATTACTCACTCGTCAGCCAAATACCTTAATATTCCGGACCAAAAATATATGAACCCTTGATTGACTTAGTTAGTTAGTCGGCGTACTGCCTATTGGGAATTTATGGTGATAGCATGTGAGACCAGTAAGCACGGTTGCCACATCATGTTTTTTTTTGGACCAAAAATGGACCAAATCTCAAAAAATGGACCAAATTTATTTGATATAAAGCAGTTTTAACAACTTATCAGATGTTATTGAGTGTGCATTTCATTATAAATGAAAGTTTCTAGTTGCTATTTTTACTGTCAAGCAATTCTGAACGTTATTTCCTCCATTCCACTTTGTCGGAGCACCATCAGCCATTGCCTTACCTCTCGATTCGTAAAAAAATATCCCAAACTAGTAGAGGTAAAGGCCAGGGCATTGGTGCGGTAGTCGTATCGCTGTAGTCGTATCCTTTGTGACAATCGATTGCAAGCAACAAGGCGACCAAATTTTGAGAGCAGTGTTATGTAATTTTAGTCAAGTGAAGAAGAAAAAGTACCAAAATCGGGACCACTTGCCAAAAATGGACCAAATCTGAAAAAAATTTACCAATGGACCAAATGGACCAATTTGACCAAAGTGGCAACCGTGCCAGTAAGTGGCCGAGGTTGCAGCGGTAGCGTATTGGAATATCCTCTCTTTCAGCGATTCTCAGAAAATGCTTTAGAAGTAACTGCTAAAGTAGAAGTCATGCTAAAATAAGATTGTAAAAGGTGCTGAGCTCCACTTGAGAAATCCAGACTAAATCCTGACATGTTAGGTCTTTCCCTGGCACCAGCAATTTGCTCAGCTGCACGACGGAGTAGACTCTTCGAACACCAACTACTTGAGCCTATTGAAACCGCAACCCTTCTCCCACTTTAGGTTGTAGACTCAGCTTCCCACAAGGTAGTTTTGCAGGTCAGCCTACTTTTTGAGGCCTGCCATTTAACTAAACCTAACCTTAACCAAGCAACAGACAGGCAGCATGTTTTTTCATCCATCTTTTTCCTCTCTACTTTTCTTCAAACTATAAAATGGCCATTCTTTTGCTAACCCGAAATCGCCAGGAAAATTTTTTCTTTGCTTATTTAATTTAGTTATGGACTTCAAAGGACGTTGAACGTCCGCCCGAGCGATTTATCGTTTTACTATGTAACTATACCAAAAGAGAGGAACGGTTCATATTTAACCTTTCCAAAAACCTCTTCCACTGTTTCGATAAAAGCGTTTGTACTAGCTCAAGACTAAAAAGTCATACCGAAGTAGAAGTTCAAACTCTTTGAAAAAACGTACTTAATCTCCTACGATCTGAGCAAAACCCTAACCCTGTTCGCTTTTTAATTCCTTTCTTTTAGCTTTATTGTTTCACCGTTTACTGTTGTTCTCTAGTCGGTCTCTTACTGCACGTTGCCCCTTTACCGCGTTGCGAAAGTCTTAAGTGCTTGCAGGCCGTCTATGGTCTGTCGTCGTCAGCTTTTTAGGAACTGAAGAAAGTGGGTTGTGTTCTTTCCCTTCTACTGATGTATATATGTATGTAGGTATGTATGTGATGTGGAAAGAACCACGGCAAACTGTTTCCACCTTCAATTATGCAGGTCTTCCGCAACTGAAATGCAGATTGGCACAGTTTGATTACACGGGTTAAGGGCTTGCAATTAACAAAAACCATAAGATCGAAATAATAAAAGAAAATATGAAATTGAATAAATATATTTCCGGCATACTTTTGATATTTTTAAGCAAGATCGCAATGCAGTGATCAGCTGATATTTGTCAACAATGTGTGACTGAGATTCTAATTGAGGTACTGTGAGTTTTGTTTTGTTGTTGTTGTTGTTAGTGTTTTAACAGCTACATATATGTGCATCCTGCTTCTTCTTATTTATTTCTTTGCATTCTACTGACTCATCCGATCGCCTTATGTTATGCCAGATATACATACATAAGTACCTATTTTGCTTTCCCTCCTGTTTGCCGGCTGTATCAGATCAAATTATCTTCCTTGTGTAATTAGATGGCTTACAACCAGAGATGTAAAAGAATGCATTCTTTTGCGAATAATTATTCATTTGATTTATCGCAAAATGATTGCAGCCATTTTTTGAATTCTTTGAGTGGGACTTAAAAAATGAAGTCACCATTCACACTTTATTCTGCGACTTCGAATTCTTTTTTTCATAAATTTTTTAGTTATTCATGTATTGCATTCATTGAATAAAAAGTCTCACTGAAGTCAATTTAAGTAATTTGGAGTCATATGGAGTCATTTGAAGTCAATTTACCTGTGGTATATGAGACATGATCGTAAACTATTTTTGTTGCAAATAGTTAGTGACTTCACTCAAAAAATGAAGTCAGTAAGTGACTTCTCTAAGTGACTTCAAAGTAGTAACTTCAAAAAGACTTCAGACCTCATTTTTTCATTCTTTAGTCAAAAAGCGAGTCAATGAGTGCATTCGAAATTTGAAGTCATTGAATAAAACTGATTGCATTCGCATATGAATGCATTCTTTTACAACCCTGCTTACAACTCGGTGTTTGGAGAGAATATGCCTTTATCTTGGCTCAATCCCTATACTCAAGATATTCGTGTAGATCAACTCTGAAAGGTATCGATGTCTCCCAAACGGAACTCAATACTTACACGGACATCCGAGCGCCTATGAGTTTATCCATGGTGGTGTTGTGGACTCCCTCTATCTGACCCATCTTAGCGCCGATCTCATGGATATTTTCGATGCTTGTAAATCCGACGTAGCGGGCTGCAAGAAAATCGGAATTCTACTTCTCATCTGAAGTCTGTTCTTCAATAGATCACAATCGCAATCAATCTGGCCTATTAATAACTGGTGATCATCACTCTGACGAGACACTTTCCAGGGTAGTAGAATCATGGAATCACTTCTGCTTTGGGTTATTCGGTTCTCCGTGGTCGATGTCTGTCTTCTTCGGAATAAAGTCGTTGCAACGCATCGGTTCTTAATGTGAAATTGAATCTCCTAAAAGATTTAGCGGTCACTCAATCTGATCTAACCCATCCCAGCAGTGAGAGCGTGCTCAGGAGGTGGCGCATTAATAACAGAACAAAACCTTGGTCCTGGATTAATTAGGGCTAACCAAGTCTTGACACTGGAAATATTCGTGAAGTTTCAAAGCGATCCCAAAACATTTGTCTATCTACTGAATGAGTCGGACCTGGAGCTTTGAAGACATGCTAAGCTTTGATGGACTGAAAAAGGGTTTGGCTAGCCCTAGCAAAGATAACGTTATTTGGCGCAAACGGTGTGATATTCACGTAACGGTCCGGTGAGCTGCAAAAATAATGATATTGTTCGGGCTTCGCCTATGGCTTGTCAACTTTGTGGTAGCAACTTTTCCCTCTTGACCTACCACAATTGAAAACCGCGCAACTGGCATTTATTATTGACTTGTCTTCACACAGTTTGTACCTCATTCTACGAACTTATGTATGTATGTACATATGTCTGTGTGTGTGGTAGTGGCCCTAATAACCAAATTAGACTAAAAGGATTTGTGCGATTTTTGCACTTCTTTTTCTTCATAAAAGAAAAAATGTTTTGAATTGGATTTGCAAATATTTAGTTGGATCGATAGTTGCGGTGGCTTCGGCTTCGACGATTTCCTTCTACCAGCACTACATCTATTTATGCAAAAACAACGCCTTGTTGCACTTAAGCCTTCCGCAGGCGACCGCACTGTCGCCTTTCTGGCATCCACATTCGGTTGCACTTAATTCAATTAGCCGTGGACAACATGGGGCAAGTGGCATGGTGTGGCGTGGTTTGGTGTAGCATGACCGACTCTTTAGCTGGCTGGTCAGGCAACAGCAAGGGCCGCGCCATCTAGCCCCAAACAGGCGTAGAACAGAGCAGGCAAAGCTCATTGTCCCAATAAGTGTGCGAGTGAGTATTTGTGTGTTGATGTGAGTGTGCTGTGGCGCGTAAAAAGTGTATAGAAATGCAGTAAAAATTAAAATTGCCACTTCCTATTTACAAATGTTTGCTCAAAGAAGTTCATATACCGATGTAGGTTTGTCTTCAGGCTATACCCTTCAAACAATTTTGCTATTAATCTCTAAAGAGAGTTGATTGATACCTTTCACCCATAGTGGGCTGCAATTGGCATAGTTGGAATGAATCAATTTTAATTTGCGAAGCCTACTTATAGGTTTTAAGGTAGATCTGTCCGACCGTAACTTCCATTAGGTGTATAAAGGGGACCGACACTACCCGCTCAGTCACTAAAGAAAATAATTAATAATTAGAAAATAATCGCATTTTATGTAGGGTATATATGTTCGCACATACATACATACATACATATGTATGTACTTGCAAATATGCCCTCAATTGTGAAAGCCGACACAGCCCTGGTACAGGAAAAAGGCTGAAGGGAAAGCCATTGCGTTACATGCACACATACATATGTATCTGCCCTGTAGGAAAAGATAGACATGGAAGGAGACAGTGATGTACAGCGAGAACGGCATGTGGGGGTAGAAAGATCCATCGGACAGACGAACTCACATAGAAAGGGAAGGTTTAAGGCAAAGAATGGAAAGAGAGTGAAATCGTGATGGCTCGCGAGGAAGGAAGATGGAGTAATACAATTTGACGTGAGAAGAAGAGACAACGAAATACAGTAATAAGAAGAGTTTAAGGCAGGGATTGATAAAAGATATGTAAAGAAATGAAGAAAACTCTAAAGAAAAGAAATTGGGAATAAGCAAACAAGAGACAAAGAGAGGGAGGGGATTTTGGAGTAAATATAGAAAGAGAGAAAAAGCAGAAAAGTAGAGAGCTGAAGGCCTAATGGCGGGATATACATATGTATGTACATATAGTCGAGTGACGGAGTAATAGATAGGAGAGTATGCAAAGTTAGGAGAACAAAAGAAAACAAAAAAGGAATTGATAGAGGAATAAGCGGGGGGAAAAAAAAAATTTATGAAAAGAAGAAAAGCGCCATGGTTCTGCACATATTGAGATGGGCATTACGTTGAGCTCTGAGACAGACTACAAAACAAACAGGACAAAAACGTGTTTCCTCTAGGCAGGGCCGCCGAGAGGAAATACGGGCCCAGGTTAAAAAGGGTGGGGCCCCTATTCTACATAAAAGTTTCGAATACTGCATCAATTTCCCTAGCTAATAATATATGTACATACATATAGACTTTTGGTCAGAAATATTTATTCAGATTACATATATCAGAATTTGCGAATATACACTGAACCAAAAAAGTACATGCGCTCTAAGAAAAGTTTCATAAAAACCTCTCCAAAAACCGTTTTCATAAAAATTTCAGAATATTACTTAGAATATAAATATGGCTTCTTGAAATCCATGAACTCCTTTTTGGAAAACTAAGGACGACTTCATAAATTTTAAGAAAAAATATTTATTTATTATCTAGGAAAACAGTTTTTGGAGAATTTTTAAGAAATTTTTGATTGAGTGTAGGGATAGCAGGACTTGACAGTTAACAAGCAGCCAGAACATTTTGGTCAACCATTTATTTATCATTCTGATTATTTTCTTGAAAAAATACGGGCCCCTTCGAAAACTCCGGGCCCGGGGGAAAATACCACCGACCCCCCCCCCTCTCTCGTCGGGCCTGCCTCTAGGGTTCTGGGACTATTGAATAAATATGCTGACTAGCCGAAACACGACTAACAAATAACAACTATTTATCACTAAACAAATGTACATCCCGTTTACTAAGTTAAATCAAAACTGTTGTCAATAAGAAATCTGAATATTCATATTTATGCATTCAAATTATAATATAAAATTCTAAATTATAATATAAAATGACTTAGGCCTATAGAAACTCGAATGACTGGATGTAATATATGTACGTAGTGCGTCTATTTAAGTCTTAGGTATGTAGTTTGTGAGCACTACATTTCACATTCATACATATGTACATACATACCTACATCAAGTTGAATTTTATTGAAAACCTGTCATTTTGTTGAAAGAAACATTTTATGTGCTATTGAATTTTTACATGAGAAATGACAACAAGGAAAATATGATTATTTTAAAATCATAGCATATACGACGAGTATTTAGGAGACCTTGTGAATATCCTAAATATTTTAAACATTCGAATAAAGATTATATGAGTTCAAACTCAAATACAAATAAATAAATAATACATAGCAGGGAGGACAGCTAACCAAACGAATTAAAAAAGAGTACCTTTCCGAGCCCAAAATGAGGAAAAAATAGTTCTAGGCACACCAATTAATAAAAAAAAATATTCAAGTTAGGTAAATTAAAAAAAATAACATCAGAAAATGCTTTAAACCCTTCATATGATTTAATTAATAATTTTTGTTACATCTCCAAAAGCTTATTGAATCTCCATATAAAAAAGACTCCCAGCTCTCTCGTTTGCTCTTTATTTGCCCATCATACTTTGCTTGGTTGGTAATTTTATTGGGGTCTGAAATGCCGCTGTTCCAGTAGCTGCTACGACTATACAAGTCCGTTTCAAAATTTAGTCGGACGATGCACCGTAGCCTGTTTTTCAATTTCTATAGATGTCCCAGTATGGTTTTTGATTGAATCAAGAATAGAAAAAGGTTACTCATACGACCCGACAAATAAATTTCCAATAAAACCTACCCATATATGTACATACATACAGTCTAGGCGGAGTTATAGAAATCTCCAAAAAACTAAACAAAAATATACCATACTGAATTACTGAACAATAAAACCCCCCAGTGTTCATCTTCCAGTAATTTCAAAGCACTTCTTAAAACTTGAGCCTGCCATATTGGATCCACTTTTAAGTGTTTTGAACTTTGAATATAATTATATTCAAAATCCGCTTTATCAAAAACTATTCATACTTTGGAAAAGTTTGCATAGGCTCCTTAACATTTTTAGACGCTTTTTGTATTTTGGTCACAAAACAGGTTTGTTGCCCCATAGTGCTTTGCCTACGAACCGCTATATCGCAATACAAATAACAACGAACAGTAAACTTAGCAACAAGAACAACAAAAGCGACTTTGCTTGCCCACAATTAATCCTCCCAAAGAGGATTTCTTCTTAGTTTTTTGCGCACGGCACCAATACGCTAATTGTATGTAAATTGACTAAGCGGAAAAAGCACAAATACAAAAGGAACAACAAATATATTCGAGTGCCGATAACAACAGCCTGACGAGCACATACGCGCATACACATTTATACGTACATATGTATGTACATGCGAAAATAAACAGACAAAAACAACAATAATCAAACAGTGGCTAGTATGGCGAAAGGCAACAAAATAAAAATATTCACGCTCACGTCCATACATACACACACACACACACACACCTACACACATATGCACACTTAGCTTTAGTCATGAATAAATAGCATTCAAGGAGAATGCAGGAAAGTCACCTCTAAATACATTTTTTTTGCGGCAAGGCGACTGACAACAACACCAACAACCAAAGTGATAGTAGCAACCACAATGAGGGCGGAGAAAGAAAAAAAAAAGAGAATGAGCCCCATGAAGGTAACAACAAAATTGAAATAAGTGAATCCACAGGCGCAGGCACAGGCCACTCACTAGGCAACCATACATTCTCTATGCCAGAAGGATGAAGTGGTGAAAGTGTCGTGTGAGGAAGCCGGTGCGGGTGTATGTGCAGCGTGTGGGGTGATGCATCACACACATATGTACATACATACATACATAGCAATGTTTGTACGCGCGTGCGTGGGTATATGCGGGGAACAATTGGCGATAAGCAGCGAATAAATACGAATTCCTCAATGTTTACAACACAACGGAGGACAACAATGGTTTGTGAAATGTGGAGAGTGCTGTGAGAGATTTGATTGCCAGGCATTGAGTGACAATTCAGGCGAACAGCAGGCGATATGCTGAACAAACGTATTAATGTTTATCAGCAATTGGAACGGATGCGCCTAGGAATTGTATCAACAGAAATAAAATTATTTAATGTAGTGCGTTTTATAACACTCGCAGTTCACATGCTTAAATCACAAATAAAACTACTTTCCTTTGAATTTCAATATTTTAATTATTGAAAGCGCGAAACCGTATATTGACGTGGGTGAAATGCATATTTTTAAATTTATAAAACGGACGACTTAGCTAGGTAATCATACTTTTTTAGGGCGGCCTACCAAGTCAAAGTAATGTCAAGTGCTATTTTGTGTAGAGTAGGAAATTGTGAAGTAAAATATTTTCCCTTAGTATCTGTCCTGATATGATTCTCGAAATCACGGTACCTGCAGTAGGTACTACATTCTTATGTTACGACTTAAACCAGGTGCCCAAGTATTTAAAAAAAAAAACTTTTAGCAAAAGCTCCATTTACTTTGACAAATGTATGTATGTATGTACTACATATGTATGTATGTACACTAGGGTGGGCTAAAAAAAAGTTGTAAAAGAAAATTTTCTTTTTTGAAGGTGTTCTACAATCCGTACGCCATCCCTTCGAAAGCCAATAGAAAGTCAGAATGTGAAAAAAATATTTCATATTATTTATTTTATGTAAAAAAATAAAAATAAAAAAATTAACTTTGCACTGTAAAATATTCGAAAATTTTTGGGCGTTTTTTACTATTTTCGATCAAACCATTTCCATTGAAAGCATTATTTATTTATATCGAGTAGGCCACCCAAATACATATCGACTGCTGATTATTTCAAAACCTTTAAAAAAAAACACTCTATCTCAGAATTTGTTTGAAAAAAGCCCTATCTCAAAATAAGTATCAAAAACGCCGTATCTGAACGCAAGTTTTAAGCTGCGGGAAAGCGTTTTTGAGTAGAATTTTAATATAGGGCGTTATTTGTAAAAATTCACCTCACACAAAAAATATTATTTTAATCCATCCTAAAATTCACAAAAAGTTGTAAAAATTATAAAAATTAACAACACTCTTTTATTTAGTCCTCGATTCTTGAGAAATAAAAAGTTTCTTTAAAAAGGGTTTACTGAACGCTTTTCTGAAGCCCTAGAAACTTTCGATCTACTCACCTTGGTTATATACATACATACATACATATGCTGTAAAAGATGTCTAAAGTTAATAATGCGATCTGACGAACATTTTGAAGAGAGTCTTCTAGTATTGTTTTTCTTGAATAAAATATAAAAATAAGGCTCATCCCAATTAACAAACTTTCGATATTTGGAGTACATCTCGATGTGTCTTCTAGCATGTTTTAATAGAAATGAGAGGGAGAAAAAGAGAGAGGGGACACCCGCCCAAATTGGTGGCATAGATAACCAAAATTGAAAAAGCCCTCCAAAACGATGCTCCTTATTTTGTACATTACACATATCTACATATATGTGTATGTATGTATGTACATTTGTACTTAATTGATTTCTGCTCCTTATTTCTTTTGCTAAGCAAACAGTATGCCATGCCCGATCAAAGAAGAGGAAGAACAGCAACAGCAGGGAGAGCAAAAAAAAATACAAAAATGGGTGGGGTGGCTGGAAATGTAATAAAGATCAGCGATTGCTGCTATTCTCAGTTGTTTATACATACATATACATACATATGTATATATGAAGAGCAGGAAGAGATCAACTGAGCATGTGCGGTTATGAGTGTCCAACAATATTGCCTCACTTAAATACACACACACATATATGCACAAACATAGTATATCTGAGTCCCCATAAAAAATATTTGATTGTCGCTGAACAGGAGGATGTGATTGTGCTGAGGAAATCGGCCTATATGTACTTATACATAGATATAGTGTGCGACGACTGCAAGCAAAACAGTTGGGGCATAAAGAGGAATTTAAAATAAATTTATGTAGTGGGTGTGTGAATATGTTTAAATAAGGCGAGTGTAGGCGCAGAATGTGGTGACGTGATTTCATTCCATACTGTGTGTATGTTTTTGTTGTATGTATGTACATATGTTGTGCGTTGCGCTTGCCAGGAGCATCGCCTTTAGGCGAATGTTGTTCGTACATCATTTTCTCGCGGATCTAGGTCAGTGTATAAAAATAAAAAAAATATTACAACCAAATCCATAGAGACATTTGTACATAGTACATATGTATATTCGTGCGTAGATATGTATGTATATGGTATAACCGTACATTGTATGAAAGGCCACAAGGAGGCACAGACAGCCATTGAATTGAGCTTAATCAATTTGGAAGCAAATAAAATCTTAACGAAAGGCATTTTTTTCGTTTTTCATACTTTAAGAGTACCACTCAAAAGACGAGAAGGCAGTTGATCTTAAGACTGGGGTGAATTTAGGTATGAGGCAGCAGATATTGTGGCCACTGATCAATAATGCCAGTTTATTTCAGGGACCGTAACTGTTATGAGTTTTAATATAAAAATCCACATTTAATCATTATTTTCAGATTTTTTTCATAAAAATCAACAATAGCAGTTATTTTAAATTTTTATTTTTTTGATCAAAAATAAAAGTTATTTTTTGATTTTTATTTTTTTGATCAAACATAAAAGTTATTTTTTGATTTTTATTTTTTTGATCAAACATAATAGTTATTTTTGATTTTAATTTTTTTGATCAAAAATAAAAGTTATTTCTTGAGCGATATTTTATCACTCAAGAATAAAAATTAAGTTTTGAGTTTTAACTTTTTTCGCGGATTGAAAAACTCAAATAACCGCAGCGCCTTTCTGGCAGGTTGTTGATCATAATTATTAGATGATATATCCTTGTCAGCATAAGTGCTCAATAATTTGAAACATATTTATATGTATACACATTGATATTGTATGTATGGGGCAAAATTCGCCAAGTGTACCAGGTGAAAAAATGTATGTACATAAATATAAACTATGTTGATGAGGATATACCACACAATAATTATGATTTATTACTTGCCAAAAAGGCACAGCGGCGTTTTGAGTTTTTCAATCCGCGAAAAAAGTTAAAACTCAAAACTTAATTTTTATTCTTGAGGAATAAAATATCGCTCAAGAAATAACTTTTATTTTTGATCAAAAAAATTAAAATCAAAAATAACTATTATGTTTGATCAAAAAAATAAAAATCAAAAAATAACTTTTATGTTTGATCGAAAAAATAAAAATTAAAAAATAACTTTTATGTTTGACCAAAAAAATAAAAATCAAAAATAATGATTATTTGTAATTTATATGGATTTCCCTCAAATTTTTTTAGTTTATAGAAGCTTTTTGTTGAGCATGAAGAGACGTGCATATTCATATACTTGAAACGTATCTGCGATATTGGGAAGTCTTCCATTTTTGATGCTAAAAATACAAAAATAATCGTTACGGGGGGTCCCTGGTTTATTTGTTAAAGTAAAAGTGTTTCACACTTTTCTCCATTTTTTTTCCTCCAAGCAAAATTTCGTATGTATGTAAAATATGGCGTACCAATAAATTCCTGTAGAAATCAAAACAACCCTCTTTCTTTAAGAAAAGGTAAGCAGGCGCAGAAAATAAACGCCAAAACAAAGGACAACCACCCCACAGTGACTAGAAAATATGTAGTAGGAACACATACATACATATCTGCATAGGAACCACCCCAATTATGTAAACTGTGGCGCATTCATATTTTGATGGTCTTACCAATCAAAGCAAGCCGACTCGAGACTGCGCTGTAAGGCAACAACTTTCTTACAAATAAACATACTCGTATATGTACATATGTATGTACACTGGAGCTCAGATGAATTGGTATAAAAGGCCGTGTTCTTAAAATATACACACTCCCCGGTTCAAACTCCTACCACCTCCAATATCGTCCATTTTCAGAGTTGGATATACCCCCCTGATCTAGTCCAATCTTCAACTCACAAGAAACAAGTTTTAATAGACGCCATTAAGCCAGGTGTTGGGAAAGTTTTTATTTATTTTTAATTTAATTTCTCTCATGTATGGTTCTTGGAAGAAGGAGTGTACGTAGTATAGTTTCGCTTTGTTAATTTGGTTTGTGAGTGTAGAAGGAAAATGGAGTAAAATATTCCGGCAGTGAAACGCGAAATTAGTCAGGAAAAATACTACTTGGGTTAGTTGGTGAAATCCCAGTAAAACTTCAAAATTGAATAATACCAATTACTTATATCGAAAAAAGAAAAGTTGACAGTTGTTTTATGAAAGTGTTCTTTGAGGGAGGACGAAATAAAAAAGGTAAGATAAAAATACAGTAAAAGAAAAAGATACAAAAAAGAAAGGAAGAACATAAAGCAAAATAAAAAGAAAGGGGAAGACAATGGAACGGAAAAAGATAAAAATTTAAGAAAAATTAAAAGAAAGAGAAAATTAAATAGAAAAAGGGAAGAGAAAGAGAATGAGAAAGAGAAAGAGAAAGAGAGAGAGGGAAATAGAAAGAGAAAGAGAAAGAGAAAGAGAAAGAGAAAGAGAAAGAGAAAGAGAAAGAGAAAGAGAAAGAGAAAAATAAAAGAAAGATAAAACTAAAAAAAAGATAAGAAAAGTAAAAAGATAAACAAAGAAAAGTTAAATGAAGAGGTTGACAGTTAAAGAAAAATAAAAAGAAGAAGGAAAGGAAAATCAGAAAAAACCAAAGAGTGGAAATAGCAAGTAAGGACAGCACTGTCTTCATGAATGCGAATCATGATTTAAGATTCCAATCCTAACCTCTACATGTAACAAAATTGTTAGAAAAATGTATTGAAGAGAGAGAGAAAATTATTGAGCCAATAGAATCAAAAGCAGCAGTCTTAAGAATTTTTTTTCTCTCTGTCTATGTGTTTGGGCGCTATCATTCAAAAACGGATGAATTGAATTAAATGCAACTTTCTCGGTTACGTTATTAGAGGCCTAACTATAAATTTAAAACATCACTTGTTTAAATAGCTCGACGGTTTCGAAAGTGTAATGAGAGCTGTAATAAGAGATGTGATTAATAATACGCGTTGGCGACGGCGAGTACCGAAGAAGATTTAATGATGAGTTGTATGAGCTTTACGCAGACGTCGACATAGTACAGCGCATTAAAACACAGCGGCTTCGCTGGCTAGGCCACGTCGTGCGAATGAACGAAGACGAAGACGCTCCAGCCCAGAAGGTATACTTATCGGCACCCGCCGGTGGAAGCAGAGGAAGAGGAAGACCACCACTCCGATGGAAGGACCAAGTGGAGACCGACCTGCGATCTCGTGGGGTCTCCAATTGGCGCCAGTTGGCGCAAAGAAGAAATGACTGGCGAGCTATGTTGGACGGTCAAAATCGCTCAGGCGGTTAGATGGCCATTTAAAGAAGAAAGAAGAAGAAGAATAACTGTTTTCTTAATAATTAAAATGAAACTTAGTCTATTATAGATAAGTTGTAACCCGAAGCGAACAGTAACCCAGTTTTCTAGTTTACAGTAAGAACTGTGCGAAATTCACTTTCTTACGCATCATTTTATTGAAAGAGATATGCACAAACTCCGTTTATTGAAACGGTTGGTTGTATTGGGGAGTTATGCTATATTGGTGCGATCTGATTAGTTCCGACAAATGATTGACCTCATAGTAGTCCAGTGCTAAATAAATTTCCTAGTTATTTTTTCTTCATTTCCATATAGTAAGTTTTGAAACTGACAAACTGCATAGTGACTCGTGACTGATCCTTTAGTCGATTTTGAAAATATATTTCTACAGCCTTTAAGAAAATGTATGACTCTTAAGTTGACATCCAAGTTTTATTCTCAAGTTAAGCTGCTGGATTAAAAAAATGAAAGTTGTCCGAACAAAATTTGAAGAAGCACGTTTGATGGTCTTTGAAAGAATCAGATTTTGCACACATTCAATGAAATTTGGCCATAAAAAAGTTTTAACAAACGAGAAGGCCAGAAGCCTGTAAAACATAAAAAAAATTTAAAAGATAAAAGTAGAATTAGAAATAGTTACATACATAGATCACTCGCACTCGTGAAACGGAAAGCGGAACGCGGAACATCCAAATAGAAAAATTCAGGTGTAGTATGTACATATGTATGTATGTGTGTACTATTGATGTAGATATGTACATACATACATATTGACAAATATAGGCAGGAGAAATAGAAAACATTTGAAAAAAGAAGCAAATAAACAGGTTGAACGAAAGAAAAAACAGAACCAAGCCTTGTTGCCGTTCGATACGATTGAGCTCAAAGAGCAGAACTTTGTTTATTATTGTTATTGTTATTATTATTTGTAGTATATTTTGCGCATTTTCTACTAAAGTGCTATGAGCTAATGTTTCGTCGCCGAACCGACAGCCTGGCAGCCAGACATGCCAACACACACACACACACGTGAAGGTACCTTGAGTTGGAAAAAAGCTTCAAAGCCGCAGTTCAATACCAGAAATAGAAATAGAAATGAAATTAGAAAAATATGTTCATGCACAATATTTTGTATGTACGTATGTTTGTATGGGTATAGCTATGTGCGTGTGTGTATGTATGAATGTATGTAAGTTTCCAAGAGCAGTTAGAAAAACAGGCGAAGCCGATCAACCAACCGAAGCGATGCGTTATGATGCGGGCTGTACCCTCGACAATTGTATGACATGGACCCTTTGGCCCCACCCGACCATATAAAGTCGACCACAAACAACAACACTGTACAGCGTACCGTAAAACTACACAAACTAAAGCGTCTGGTACGACGAATGTACTAATTGAAAACAAGGCTGCTGCAGCATGGAAGCGCGCCAAGGCGAGCTTTGCCCCGTACTGTGCCTACCATAAGTTTGTATGTACATAGGTATGTTACAGCAGATCGATAATAATAAATGTTCATAGATAGGCACATAAATATGTATATGCATGTGTGTGTGTGTGACTGTATGTATAAAGATATCGTCGCATACCTAACCGTATCCATATGTGGTTACTCAATATCCGTTCACACACCATTGAGTAATTGCTTTTCGATGAAATCATTTCGTTGTTTTTTCGTCCGTTTTGTTAGAAAATCATATAAAACTAGGAAAGATAGAAAATTTAATGAAAAAGTAATCAATAGTTGCAGCCTGTGTTGAAGTTGCCTGTTATAGGTCAACTTTAATCAAATGTTGGGATAGACGCCACTTGGGCTGAAATCAAGAAATGAACCCGACCGTTTAATTTTTCAAAACAAAATCCTCCACAAATCTACCATTTCGTTGCCAAGAGTTGACTTAAGCACTTGGCTCAAAGGATTTGCCAATGCTTTAAAATTTGCTAAACAGTCTCGGAGCGTAACTGTCCAAGTACGGACGGCCGATCTTCATGCATAACAAGCTTTCATTCCACAGCCAGGCTTGTACATGGAGCTAATTCGAACTGCATTCATAGCTCGCAAACGGCTTTCAAACCCTTCTTACATCAAATTCTTATAGAAGAAATGTAAGGAGTTAATTCAAGATAACTTAAAGGCTGTTTGAAACTGATTTAGTGGAGTGCGACAACTTTAAAGGTTGTCCTTCCTACATTGCTACTCGACGGTCAAATAACGGTCAATAAGAAGTTAATCATATTCGTCACCTCAATTAATCCCTATTCAACCAGTTGAATTTTCAAATGAACTAGAGGAGTTTGCTAAAAAATCACTTCCCTTTATAGCACTAGGAGCTTTTTCAGTCTATGTGTAACCTCGTTTCCCTTTATCTCGAATCCACTAACTTTAAACCAAAGAAGTTTTATCTACCGTCTTGGAAATCTAAGAAGAAAGTAAAGCATCGAAATTTCCCTTCTAATATTGATAGCTTGAACCTTTGGAGATTGTTGGTATGCGACATTGTGGAACATTCTGCTGACTTCGAGATTATCTCAGTTAGTCCAAAATAAGTATGATTTGGCAATCAACAAAGCTTTGGATTTTCCTTTGGATTGCCTAAAAGGCGATCGTTCGGATATCACCGAACTCGCTTATTTACATATGTATCAAATCTTTATAAGACCAGCATGCTCGAGGGGGTTTAATAAAGGGTTGCGGCGGCAGTTGGACTAGTTCTAGAAGATGATAGTATGAAAGCTTATTTTCATATGCTCTCCAGCAAGTGAAAGAGATAGAAAGAAGTGGAAATAAAACTGTATGAGCTTGCCCACACAATTAGAAAATGTGGCTCGTCTGGTGAGTTCTACAGGTATGCTTACATTAACATATCTCAACATACATATGTATGTGTGTCCAATTATATGTACATATGTACATTAAAGCGTATCACGGTGTATGGAGGAAAAAAAAGTTGAAAGTGTTCCCCCCCAGTTTGAACACTTACCTTATGAGGTTTTCAAAAAAATTTTTTTTAATTTTTTTGTCACCCTGTAAAAACAGCGAAATTTGATTTTTTTCTATAATTTCTATATTTTACGTTCGATTTTCAAAAATAATACATTTTTGGAAAGGTATTGACTAATGCAATATTTGATCCATAGAAACTATTACTCCATCATGCCAAGTTCAGCTTTTATTTTAGTTTCACTAAAACCAATACAGTGTATTTGAAAAAAAAAAAATAGTTTTCTGAAAACTAAAAAACAAAGAATACTTACCTGCATATATATGGACGAAATCTGACACGGGTTAAACCCTTTACAACGATATATCGTTCTTTGAAATCAAGGCTCAATTGGAAAAGTTATAAGCAAAAAACGAATTTCGCTGTTTTTACAGGGTGCCGAAAAAAAAAAATTTTCCATTTTTGAAATCACCAACAAGTAAGCATTCGAACCAGGGGGGAACATTTCAAACTTTTTTTGGCGATACGCTCTAATGTACATACATACATACCTATGGATCACTGTCACGGTTAGAACACTTTCGTCACTTCCTGCATTCACTTCCCTATTTAAATCAATGTATAACTTTATAACAAAGCACCATTTCCTTTTTGCCCCCTTTTCTATATAATAAAGATCATTGCTTTCTAACTACCTTATAAAAACACACGCAAGCGTGCACATACCCTCTAGGAAATATTTGTACGTTTACATACCGATTTGTAGGATTCGCTTTGGGTAGTTGAGGTTGCCACAGCGATTGGAAGAACTACATATGTATTCTGCTCAATAATCATATCTAACATGCATTTGAATTAGTGATAGGCTTAAAGGGAGCAAAAAAATTGCCCCCCCCCGGTAGTTTAATTTGTCTTTTGTTCTAGTTTGAATTGAGTAGACCGCTTAGACATAAAGTTCTCTCTCGGCAAACAAATATCACTCTCTAAAGGTGCCTGATATTAAATATCCTGGTGTATAGCACGAATTCGATAGAAAATGCTTTTGAAATGGACTTTTGGTATGCTGCGCCATTCTATAAGACAATTTATGACATGGATTTTAGCCCTAAATAAACCTAAAATGAGTGAGTTTTTATGGAGGGCTTTTTGTTTTAAAACGCAAAATGACTCCATATCCAAATAGGACACGCCCTAACATACTTCATTGATACATATACATATATGTATGTACATATCGCACCCTAAATCAAAAACAGTCACAACTTAAAATTTTTTTAGGTCGCTTTCTTGGCATAGATTGCCTAATAAAAAGTAGTCCAGCCAATACATACAATATTTTTCTTTTTGACTATTATTGTTACTCTTTAAAGAGCACAGTGATGTCAAGTTTTTAAAAACCAAATCACTTTTGTGCGGTCCAGAAGCAATTAACTGAAAGTTACTCGGATTTTGAGTTGTGACTCTTTTTGAATTAGTGTGAGATATGTATCTCGATTATTTTATTAGAAAAGCTGTCTCAGTAATTCACCTGTAACCACACTTTATAAGCACATCACTAGTAGCTGAATTTACTACTGGACTTCCTAGATTTATACTTTACGTCAATACAGGTCACATTGATATCCATGGAAACTCTAATGCCGGCCACCGACACAGTGAGCCGTACAAACACAGGTAACGCGAATACGAACTCAATTCCCTCATGCAGGGTAGTTTGCTAGTATTTGTATCATTATATACATATGTACGAGTAACTCTGATCGCCACCACCACCACTTTTGTTGTTTTCAATGTTGTCTCTATTGCTCAGCTCTCCGTACATTAGTTTGTTCTCCTAGTCACTGAATCGCAACGTACATAAATTCCATGCCAACAACCAAGCCTTTTGCAATCTCGCCTTGTCTGCTTTGCTGGCGTGCCTAGCTGGTTGGTTGGTTAGCTAAGTTCGTTTTCCACCTCGCCTCCCATCGACCGCCGTAACAACACACATCGTCAATCTATGGATCTAGTATGTCGCTATGAGTTAGCTATCTACCGATTTGCCTGTTTGCCTTGCCCTATTGCGTGTTTCTGTTTTTTTTTTTTTTGTTTCTTTCATTATTTCGAGTCTGTTTTTCATTTCACATAACATGCTCTTGTCTCCTCCTAAATTACTCCCTCTCGAGTTTCATTTCGATCTACGCTATTAATGCCTGTTTTTATTAACAACAAAGCGCCTAGGGAATAGCGAAAGCTAACCGAATATGAAATGACTAGCAAAAGCGATCAAGGCGTCATTGAGTGAATTGAGCTGTGTTGGTCTACGAACGTATTGGCTTTGTCAGTGGTCTGTCGGCGTAAACATGAACATCAACGTCGTCACAAAGTCGCAGAGTCAACAGTCAACCAGGCAAACGCAGTACACGTATACGTTCCTAATTACCGAAACGAATGTCGGAATGTCTAATTTTAGTTCAAGTCCCTCCGATTATACATAAATTAGGCTGTAGAAAACGCATTTGATTTGGGTTTGAGTTTGAGAATGGTCGCAAAGGGAGCTATAATGAATTTAGTACAAAACCTATCTTATAAGTCTCAGGATTTGGTAGTAGTCTTACTAGATTTGAAACCGAGCTTTATGGCCAAATGAATTCAATTTTCTCTCATAGAATTTGAAAAACACCCGGTAATAATGGGAACAAGAGAACCAGTTCGTAACTATTTAAAAAAAAACGAAAGGAAACACATGCGTGTGTGCTCCGCATACCCAAAAACTAATACGCCTAGTTGAGCCACGCCAACAGCCCTCTTTGTCAAGCTTTCACGATCTAGCTAAATTTGTGTAACTGAATGACGACTGACTAAGTTGTTGTTGCCTTTGTAAAATTGTTGTTGGTTTTTTGTTACGCCATACACCATCCTCAACGATCGATATACATGCATACATACATAGTACATATGTACATATACATATACATTAGGGTGCACCTTTTTTTTTTTTGGATGCACTAAAAAACAAAAAATTCCACACGAAATATGCGGCAGGTCAAAGAAACGAGGTGAAAAGGGATAACTGATAAGCGGAAGAGTCCTGAATACGCAATTGGAACATTGTTCCTTTAAAAGGCAAAGGAGTGTGATTGGGATGAAGAGGCGATTTTTAAAGAAATTTAAGTTTTACCTAACGCATAAGTAAAGATTTAAATTTTGAGTTTCCGTGATAAATCTCTCGCTATCAGTCTTTAGATTTCTTTTACAGAGCAGGGTAAGAAAAAAATTTCGCCCTCGACCCCAAAAAAAAAAATTATTTAAAAAGACTAACGTTTTTATTTTAAATTCTTCATAAGCTTCAAAATTTTTAGATCGAGGATTCGCTCACTTTGAAAAGTAAGCGCCACCTTAATGTATACAACTGGCTTTGTATTTGTTTGCCTTGAGCGCCTTCTATGAGGCAATATTCCGTAGTCCATGGAACGTTAGATACAGAATGTAATAGATGAAAAGATAGATAAATAACCGAATACTTAGATAGATGTATAGATGTCAGCATGCTAGCGTAAAAAGGAAAAAATAAAAAATACTAAGCAATGGCTGGCGTGGCGTGAAACAAACAACAGCAGCAATAACAAGTGAAAAATATACATATGGACGTACTTCATAACAGCAACAATAACAATAATGTGAACCTGTCGGATATTAGATACTACCGACATACTTCTACAAATGTTTGTAGGTAGGTGTATTAATGCACATACATACATACAAACTTTCAGACTAACTAATTACCCACCAAAAAATTTGTAAGCCATTGTAAGCTTAAAGGAATACGGCACTCATTGCGGAAATCGAAGATTTAAATCAAACTTTTTAAACAGTTCTACCTAATACATTTATTTTTATTCATTAAGAAACTCAAGTAGTCCATTTTAATTTCCTCCCATTTTAAATAACTTATTTTTTATAAAAAAAAAAATGTTCGTTGGCTTGGCTAACATTCAAGGTTAAGTGTTAGAATATTTCGATTGAGCTTTTCATGGCAACATCTTCAAAATACCCCTACACTTTTTTCGGAAAAGCTTCTCGTTCTAGAGACACTCGCTTTTGTCACTAAAACTTCGATTTCCACACTTTAGAGGTACATATGTACATACATCGTTCTTTGCTTCGATTAGCCAAAATTGGGGTGACAAATTTGTTAAACTTTTAATTGTTACTTCCAAACTTTTCAATTTACAGTTATGATTTTAAATTTATTTGAAAGTGAAGCCCAAAATTATAAAATGTTACTGAAAATTAAAAAAGTTGAAAAACAGACAAGGACAACAATAAATATTGTTTTGTTCTCTTTGATTTCTTGGAAGCTTTACGAAGTCATTTTGTCTGGGATTATGGTATTTTTTGGTGGGTGCACATACATATATACATATTTACACATAAATATGAGTGCCTACAGATAAGTACGTATGTATGTATACATAGCTGTGTGCTTTGACTACAACTGGAAGCTTTTTCAAACTCAAACGCCTTTTGATTTCTATTGCGATCGTTTTGCCAGCCGTAAAGGAATTTTTCCCCTAACTACAAACAACAGTCGTAGCGAAAGTAGGAGGCAACAAAAATAAAATATACACTAACAATAACAACAAGAGCATAGTGAAACCTTTTCAGTTCAACACAAAGTAGGGAAAATACATGAGCTGATGTCGGCCACAACTAGCAGAGCGTAGATAAGGGGACGAGTATGCATCACAGGTACTTTGAACACGCAACCATTCACAGACCACAGACCGATTGGGGCGTTCCAGGCGTCTTACAATTTAAGGAATTTTGTAAGTTGAAGCTTAAGTGCTAGTTACTCGATTTATATAGTGGATAAATCTATATGTTTGCTTAAAATATTGTACCTCTAGTGAAAAAGTAATGTTGAATTTTTCATCCGCATTTTGGAAAATGAAAATTTACAATCGCACCTATTCGTACAATGAAAAAGTTGTGGATGATTGTAAAGCCCAGGCCAAGATCTGACATTAAGCCATCTTTCTTTAAAAATCCCGCAAGCTAGCACGTTCACCGACGAAATTCAAATTTTGTATGTATGTACATATGTATATACATATGTATGTATGGCGCCCTCATCGGTTTGATCGACCATAACTAAATTTGAAACACCCACTGGAAACCTTCCATGGATGGTTTGCAACTAAAAATTATTTCAAATATGTATGTCAAGAAGGTTACGGGAAAAGAACAGTAGCACCTTCTATAAAACACGGATTTTTCATACCTGGAACTATTCAAGCTAGACCACTAAAGTTGGGCAAAGAGTTTTTCATATTAATCTCCAAAAAGGCGGAATAAAATAAAAAAAAATATCCGAGGCTATTAATGCCAAGCTTTTTTTCTGCCTAAATTTTTTTCTCCGAACCGCTTATGCCATCGTGGATGAATTTTTATGCGGAGGGGCGAGCTCGTTTTGGAAAAACTTTTTTGAGCCTCTTGTGTCCTGCCACCAGTCATATGTAGGTACGTATAGGAAATCGACAGATTGCGATAGAACGGCAGAAAGTCAAACTGTTTAAGTGTAGGTAGGTACCGAACATTGGGTCAGGACGTCCACATACATACATATGTACATATGTATTTATGTACAAGAACTCTTTCAATTCAGTTGAGCCGCTTAAGATATAGATCCGCTACTATACATAACCATAAGTATACAAACATACAAGAATATCTATTTGAAAGATATGTATACGATTATAATAAGTTAACACACACATAAGGAAACTTCTCAAAGCTTATGCTAGCACGTCTGGTGAAACGATCTTACGGCAAACATGAATGGACTCAAGAGCAGTTGGAGACTTGTTATTGCTAGAAAGCTTTTAAGCGGTAAAACTAGAAAAAATTAATTGACATTACAAATTTATGTGGCTGTGAATTGAGAGTGAGTTGACTTCAAAAAAAATATGTTGTAAAATGAATGGAAAAGGTCGGTGCCTAAATGCAGCCACTTTTAAAAGAATGTAGAGAAATGAGAGAGGGAGTGAGCATGAGTGAAAAACTCTACAAAACAAATACTAATGCATTCAGTGGCGATAACAGCGAGAGCGACACCCCTTTAACACTCAATTGTTATTACTGCAGAGCTTTTCATTTCTATGGCAAGTGCATTTGAATGGGGTTACTAAACAAAACCAAAACAAAGGAGACGAAAATAATGACAACATTCACAGAAAATACAAAGCTTGGGCTTGTATCTAGTGTGCTAAAGTGCACCCAGTGGTGAAAAGGACCATAACGCTATGCACTGTAGCGGTAAAACCGAATGCAGATAACGTGCCGCGTGCTGTTTTTTTGCTTCCAATGCGTGTCACTTATACTAAAAAATAATTTTCACGTTATATTTTTTTATTAAAAAGCGTTTTTAGATTTCTTTTTAATCTTTCCTTCTACCTAGCTGAATTACTAAAAAATTGTGGCAAACGCTGCTGGTGACGCGAAATTTTGTGCATATTCTTTTGCAACGCTGGGTAGAGTAATATTAACGAGAGAGACAAAATTTAATGTAGTGAGCAGCAGTGCGTGGAAAACAATTGGAATTCTTTCTAGTTGTTGGTGTTTTTTGTCTTATTAGATCCCTAATATTTCACCCACTTTTGTGGCTAGAAAGTAAGCATGTTTGTGGAAAATTAATATTTCGACATGCTATTTGACCAACAAAATTACTCAGAGACGTGCTTGAGCTCACAAACACTTATGAGCGGCTCACCCATACACACAAAGCACCTACTTCACCTTCGTGATATTCAAGCGCAGCAGGAAAAGGAGATCGCTCAGTTAATGAGCAACAGCGCTGTATTGGATTTAATTATTAGTGTTGCTGTTGTTACTCTTATACATATGTACATATATGTTTTATGGGCATTGTTATTGTAAATATATGCATATAGGTACATACATATATGCGTACATACATTCATAATTCTGCTTTGTAGGATTTTCTATGTCTCTCTAGGCCGTCCACACCCTACAATGAAACACCAAACTATCCTAAGAATTATTAGTTTACGACGCGAGTTCTTAGCTCAACCCAAACTAGTTCGAAAAGGAACAAATATGTGCTAGGTGCCTTAAATTAAAATTTCTGGAGAATACTGAATTGCCCTAAATTGCTGTTTATATTGCCAAAGCTGGAAGCTGTACCTTCTTCCAAGTGGACGATGAGCTTATCCACCTTGCGCGGCATAATTTAAATTATTTTCGCTTGTACAATATCTATGTATTTACTAAATTTTTTTATGTATGATTTGTTTGGCTTCTTTTGAACTACCCTCAAGGTATATTCCTGTTTCTGTGCTTAAAACACCAGTGTTCATACTAGTTTCCAATTAGTTTAAAACTATGTACTTATATACTTACCTAGTTGATTTGACTGCAGGCAATTTTTCTATCAAACAGCACGACAGCAGAACTGAAAGGCGAAAACGCGTAGGATTGTTCGTGCTAGACATTAGTGTTTGTTGTTGCTATTACTATTGCTAATGCGGCTGCGAAGGAGAACAACAAAAGGCAACAGGCAAAATTGTATTTTGTGTTGGCTGTGAAGTCTGCAGAAGTGACTTTTTGACTTCGACTGCGCCAGCGACGACTAAACACACATTCGTACACACAATTTGGCCTCGTTGGTTGCAAGAGTGCATGTGTGTGTGTGTGTGTGTGCACGAGTGTTTATGAGAGTGTATGAATACTTTGAAATTTTCCCTTTTTGAGAGGATTTGAGGATCGTGCTTTTGCTGCCGCCGTTAGCTGAGTGCGTCTTTCCCCTCATATCTCCTCACAAAAAATTTCTATGTTGTCGCTGCTACGTTGATTTGCCGCTGCTGCTGCTGCCGTGCCTTGCTGTCGTCACTGCTACTTCGTGGCGTTTATTTGCCAGGCTCGGCAAGCAGTATGAATTTAGTCGCCGTGTGCTTTAGTAGTGTTGTTGGTCTAGTTGTGCGCGCGTGTGTAATCTATATGTACAAATAAGGAAAAGAGAAAAATGTAGAAATAAGAAGTTTCAAAACCACAAATGCTACTATATAATGCAATTATTAATATTATTTGCAATACAATCAAAAAAATGCAACAACGTGTGAGATAAATTCAGTGAAAAAAATTATTTGGTGTAAAAGAAAATTGTAGAAAGTAATTTCCAATTGGAATACATACATATTTTGGTGGTGTTGGTTGAATGAAAATCTTCCAAAGTTCATTGCTAGCTTGAACAGCTGAAAATACCTATTCAGAGTTTTAACACGAAAAATGCTTAAATTTGGGGCTTTCCCAGCAGTGAAATTATTCGCTTTAACAATTTAATAAAATACCTACGACTGCTGCAATGTTTATATGAATGTAAGTGTAAAAGCTATCGAAGCAACTTTTCTTAAAAGAAGGTACCTAGCTCAGTGTTATTTTTTAATGGTTTCAATGCGCTGAAGTAGACTTAAAAAAGTGAACAAAAAGAAGCCAATAGATTTAAAAATTATTTAATTGCCTTTGTTTTTGAAAATCCTTAGTGACATGAGGGCCCCTTCACACATACATAAGAACTACCTACCTATAATCGCTTTTAATTAAGCCAACTTTTTATTAGACATTTTCTCGGAGGTCTTAATTCACATGTTCAACTCTACTTGAATTTAAAAATCTGACAAAAACTCTTTAATTTGAAACTCGTAAAATAGCTAGGTTTTTTGTGGTCTGTTTTCTGAGTTAACCTCATTTCTACAACTTAGTAAAAAATCAGATCCACTTACGTACGTTTTTCAGATCCACTGAAAATTTAGATACATACATATGTGGTAAATAATTAACCTCGAAGCCCAAGAGAGCCATTCGATGTGAACAACTAAGATTCTCGGGAAGTCTCAAGCGTATTTCCACAAACAAAAAACTAGCTTCTTGAAAAGTGTGGTTAACTACTGCCTCTAGCAGTTTTCACATTATTAATTTTTCTTCATCAAATACATTTTTCGAGAAATAAGAACTTAACTGTCTTCATTCGTTTAGTTATTTCAAAGCACGTTTCCCTCCCAATGAATAGACAATGCGATTTGAAATGAACGGCATACAATTTAGGAATTCATTTCTTCCAGATCAAATCATTTTTGCATTTCGAAATTCAATTAACATTTCTGAAATAGAATTGAAGTTTTCTGATTTCAATCCGGAAACGTTCCAGAGAGATGATAACGGGAGATTTGGCGAAACTGCCAGTTACTGGCTTGTAGAAAGCGAAAATTTGCTTTTAGAATTGGCTGTTCGATTTTAGAAAACTTGGAAAAAATGCAATTTCTGCTTTCTGAAATTTACGCCCATTGGATTTTAGAAAACGTTAGATGAATTTCCAAAATCCAAGTAAAAACTTTGAAATACAAAGTGTATTTTATTTGTTATGAATATGCGGATTAGCTACGAACTTTTTCAAAATGCATTTTTTAATGTATCAAAAAAAATTCCGATTCGATTTCCATAATATCTAAAACAATTTTTCCGCCCATTCATATATTGTTTTCTCGGTTCAAAAGTGCCTTCGTATCACCCCCTTTACAATAAAAAAGAAGGCACACACAAACACTTCATTTTAAAACAGACAAATAAAAAAGTCATGACATACATACATATGTATGTATGTATGTATGTACATAAGACTGAATACACACCTACACACATGCATATATCAAGGGTCGCCCTTTTAATGAAATCTAAAAGCAACAGGCAAAAGCAGCGCTGCTTGTAGGAATAGCAACAAATAAATATAAGTATCAACGTAGCAAAAGCAGCAAAGGCAACGGAATTTACCCTCTTCAATAAATCTCGCTATGTGAGTACTAGGAGTGTTGGCTTTTCTGTTGTTATTTCACTCGCACACACACACACACAAATCTAGTGGTGTAAAAGGCAAAGGCAAAAAGTTAAAAAGTTTCACTTCTCCCTCTTCATACGCCCCACACAACAAGGGTGGTATATGCAGACAAGCTTACAAACATTCATACACATTTACGGATTTCCACTGAACCTGAATACGATCGTACTGTATCGGATCGTCAAAGCATTTGTGTAGCCTGCGCGTATGAGTAACTCAAACGAACGATCAACAAGCTAAAATAAATCGGGCACGAATCCCAATTGTATGAAACGAATATGAATAAAGCAATGACTACGAACAGGGGCGGTGTTTGTGGGTGAAAAGTTTGTAGTGGTAGTGGGGGGTGTTGGTGTTTTAAGTGTTTTTTCTTTTGTATTATCATTTTTCTTTGATACCTCCTTCGCCTGTAGGATGTATGATATACATACATATACACAAACATACATATATATATATAGGTCCGTATGTGCTTTTGAGTGGTGCTATGCATATCAGTGATCAGCTTGCCTTGACGCGCTTCGTGATGCTTCGGTAATTCCCCATGCATTCGGTTCGACATCGTTAAACGGGACGTCGTAGATTGAATGTTGAATGGTGGTGATGTTGTTGTTGTTGCTATTTGTTTTTATGTAGACGCTAGCTTCGACGTCGCTGCATTTGAACTGTTTATGGTGGTGGTGGTGGAATGGTGAGCAGCGCAGGAGAATAGCGACCAACAGGCATTCATATTCCGTGCCTACGCGTGTAAGGACGTATAGCTCCTTATTTATATATTCTTTTTTTAAATAAAAATTTGCTTAGTATAGCAAGTACATATGAATATAATATGTATGCATGAGTGATTAAAATAAAAAGTGCATTTCATATTCAAGAGCTTTTGAAGCGAAAAAACATACTCAAGCGATGACAGTGTTGCATAAAAATTTGTAATTTGGCCGATAAAGGCATTTTGTCAATTAAAAAATTATGTATGAAAAATATAAAAATGGATTAAGTCAAAAAGTGTTTAAACATTTAATAAGCGATTTTAAAGGTCAATTAAAAAAATAGAAACTTTGAACCAGTTGATGTTTTATAAAAAAATATTAAGACAATAAGTATTAAAAGGAAATTAGAAATTTTCAAGTGCCTAAAGTGAGCAAACAACAATAAAGTGAAAATACTTAGCTACACATACAAGTGATCGTGATTGAATTAAGGTAATTGTATAATGCAGTTAGTAAAAAGTGACAAAAAATTATGGGACTGACTAATTAGATACTACCTACCCACAAAGATAATTAGCTTTAAAAATAATTAAGTAAATGATTATACAAAAAAATTTGTGTTTAGCATTATAATGAAAATGATTTGAATTTGAAAAACTTAAGAAAATCATATTTCAAAAAAATTAAAATAAAAACAATTTGTACAGTGTTGACTAAATGACATAAGAATGTGACGTTAAAACCTAAAAAAAGATGTTGAAGTGAAAAAAATATTTGTCCCTAAACTAAAATTTAAAAAAGATTTAAAAACTTTACTCTTGTATATTGAAAAAAAAATTTTTAATTGAAAGAAAATGAGAACTTAAAATTAAAAAAAAAAATTTTTTTTTTAAATATGAGTTATACCCAGCTCTGTACTTTCCACAATAAAATAAAAAACCCAATTGAAAGTTAAAAGATGCAACATAGGCTAACCAATAAAGAAATGAGCCTAGAAGCTTAGCAGCTTATTCTTGAGTTGGAACGATAGGTACAGTGAGGTACAAACTAATGAGTGAATGCAATTTCTGTTCCATAACATTACAACACTTGCCTTTGAAAAAAGTAAAAGTCCTCTATAGTTTTGCACGAGTTTGCTTATTTGATTGGGATTAGCTTTGAAAAACTTGTGATAGGTTGATCCCAGAGTCCCAGATTATTACAGAATTCAAAGGCCTGAGTTTTATTTTTGTATACTAATATCAAATATAAACTTAAAAACTAAAGTTTTCAATAACGAAGCCCCATCTTAGCAATTTTTTGAAAGTACGCCATAGCTCCGAACTCGTTTAAAGAACGCTTAGATGTGAGATTGGTAAAACAAATACTGATGGAGGGCGCTTTTGAAAAAGTATTGAAACCGAAGTTCTTCAGTAAAACAATCGAGATAGGACGTTTTCGAACCGCCAAAAAAAAATTGATTTTCAACTCAAACGACAAGAAGTTTATGTCTTGGCAGATGAAATAATTTGGCAGTTATTTGGAATATGTTAATACAAATTATTAAATATATAAAGTTTTCCAACTTAAAAATTTAGATTATAGAAAAAAAAAATTACAAAAAAAAATTTTTCAAAATATATGTAGATTATAGAAAAAAAAATTACAAAAAAAAATTTTTAAAACGAGTTGTTTTCTGCTTAAATTGTTTAATATTTATTTTAATATAAGGTTGTGACCGTTTTAAAATAATTTATATTATGAAATGAGTAAAATAATAAAAATATTTAACTAACGATTTAGAAAAACATTTAAAACCAACTTACCTTTAATTTTTTTTCGATTATATAACTCTTACTGTGGTGGATGTGAAGTGGACTGTAGTATGTAGGCGCATAGATAGGGTGTGTAACTTTACGAAACAACGTTAAAAATGTTAGCCAGGTAGCAATAGAAAATTACAACTTCAGGAACCATTCAAGCAAATAAGTGTGTAGGTATGAATATAGAATAAAAAGCACACACTGAAACTAAATGAATCAGTTTTTTCTCAATACCGAGCAGACAACAAAAAGCAAACCGACCACAACAGATTTATAGCCGGTGATCGTGTGGTCTGTTGATTGTACTCAGCAAAGTATGTTAGATGTGGGCTGAGTGCTATAAATGCACAGCGTTCACCTGAATGGAGCGAAGAGCAAAAAGACAAATGAAAACCCCACTCATATGTATGTAAACATGCGCTGAGAGATGGTGGAGAAAAAGTTAGAAGACAATAAAAGGAAAATGTGGGCAACATAGTTGATAGAAAATACAATTTTTGTATAAATACAGATGTGTAAATGTGTGCACAGATGTGGAAGATAATTAAGACAAAAACAAACACAAAAGCTGTGCTGATTTGTGACTCCATTGACAGTGGATGTGATTCCAGTCGAGAGGATACATATGTGATGGAACTGGTAAAACAAGAAATAAAAAAAACCAAATTTGGGGGTGATCGTACGCACAATGTGAACGCAAGATCACTCACAAACACACACACACATGTATGTATGTAGGTGTTGAGGCATTCAAGTTGTTTTAAAACGAGCGATAGAAGAGGGCCGTGTGGGGTGTGGGCAGCATAGAAATGCAAACGAAGGTGTGTATGTGCTTATCATACGTATGCAGCACAGGACAGAAATATATTTGCACCTACATATATACATCCAAACAGAAATATTTTGTAAAAGTCAACACAGAAGATCGGCACTGGCGCACACTTGTTGGAAAATTATCTTATCTCATTTTTTTTAAAGTATGTTTGTTTGTATATTTTCTCAAGACTTTTAATACTCAGTAGACGCTTTTTACGTTCATATTGTTGATGTTGTTGTTGTTTTTTGATTTGCTTCTTCTTTTATTCAAATGTGTTACGGAAAGTCAACAAAAGCAACCAAGAGGCAGCCACAGTCACATTCAGCCTGGTTCATGGAAGAAAGTAAATATTGTAAATGTACCGAAATAAATACACATGTACATATGTATGTATGTACATATGTATGTATTTGATCGTGTAAAGTATCATTAAGCTTTCCTGTTTTGCTTACGCATACAACATTCCATGATTCCACAATAGAACGCCCCGAATAAACCGATTCCAGGCAATGTGTGGCTACAGAGACAGAACATATGTATGTATGTGAGAAGAGTGCTGAACTCAGATGACTAAAATACGTGGTGCAGTCTCTGGAATAAATGATTATGCATGAAGAAGAATAGTGTTATCATAAAAAGCTCTGTAATTCAAGGCAAAAGATCCTTCGAGTGTATTTTTGTCGCTTAAAGCAGCAAAAACATTTTAAAGCTTGAAAGCTCGGAAAGCTCGGAAAGCTCTTTCATTTTAGATATGTAGCTAGTTTTTTTTTAATGGTAACACTGCGCTAAGAGCGTTGTTATTTTTCTGAAGTATTACAGCGGGCTTTATCACAAGTGCAAAATCGAAATCCTTTAGGTGCCGCCAGTACAGGATTTTGGGAAGAGGGGTTCCAAATTTTTTTAATAAAATTTCGTGGGCATCTTTTATGCACAGATCCTGGAAAGCATTATTTTTTGGATTCAGAAGGCGCGGATTCGCCCAAAAACCTTCAAACGCTTTCTTGATGAAGCGCTTAACTTTCCTAAAACTGTTCATTTCCTCAATAAATTGTTCAGACACTCTAAAAAATCTTGGCCCAAAACTTGTCAGCTACAAATTCGCGCCGAATCATCATTATTATTTATGTGCATGTGTGTGTACGAGTGAGTGTCCATGTAGTATATGGTATTTGTAGATACTTTTGGAGCGCACAAGTGGCGCTGCTCGTTTCTTTAAAGTGATACTTTTGTTGTTGCCTTTTCCTTTTATATTGCTATACAGTGCACTCGCGAAAACTCGAACTAATGAAAACAGGGGTGGTCCGAGTTATCGAAATGTTCGAGTTTTCGAACGTTATGTATTTTTAATCGATATACATACATATGTATTCTTTTTAACAGTTTTTATACCCTGTCCAATTTTATGGTATTATTAATCAAAGAGATTCTCTGGTTTGATGTTTTGTATTTCATTGCCAGTTTATTTAATAAAAAATGCTAGCAAATATGAATGTTGTTTACAAATTATGTTTTAGAAAAAAAAGCAGTGATTTTGGTTTGATGTTTCCTATTTTCTACCGCATTTAATACAGCCTTTTTTGCTAAACTTAAAACATTTAGTTTTCGTCCCATTATAACACGCAAATAAATTTGATCCTAACCGCGCAAAATCCCGTGTATCACTGACCAATATCAATCAACTTAAAAGAAAAGTTCCGTAATTAGCACGAAACCTAGCCAGTGCGGCGCCTTAGAATGAAACAAAAGACTCACATAACGACAAAAATTTGAATATCGGCCGTTACAGCACATGCAAAACGACAGTTTCTAACATGTTTTTCCATGAAAAAAAGAAAATAATTGTTCGAGTTTTAGAGTAGCTACATTTTGTTCGAGTTTTAAAGTAGTCAATGGAGAAAAAAAATGTTCAAGTTTCCGAATGTTCGAGTTATCGTGTGTTCGAGTTTTCGCGAGTGCACTGTAATTGTCGTTGTTGTTGTTGTTATTATTAAGTCATGATAAGGCTTTTTGTGTCGCCGACACTGCCGCCGCCGCCGCCAACAACGTCAACAGGCTACAAAATAAGGCATCGTTTTCATTTCATTTGGTGTTGAAAGTCAAATACAAGTCAACGTAGGTACTCGTGCATATGTATGAACGTCCGTGTATGTATGTTGTGAAATTCGAAACTTTATGATCACATATGTATGTATGTATATAGCGGGCAAATAAAAAAAAATTATACTTTTGGTAGTTTTTTTGCTTTGAATTTATGAGCCCATTGAGATAAGAATTTGGAGGAATAAATGCTTATGATTCCTTTTATACTATACAAATATACATATGTATGTATACCTACTATACACAATCAAACTTGTAGGATTTATTTTATATTATGTTATCCATTTTCTGCAGACCTGTGCTTTTTTTCGCTGTAAAAAGTCAGTGCAATTAAATATGCTAAATCATATTTTATTCAAATTAACTGATGCAACAAGCTAAATTAAATAATAGCTTTCGAATTTTTATAATACCGACGTAAAAAAGCTACTAACGGAGCTTTCATAGAAGTAGAAAAAAGCTGCCAATGGAGCTTTCATAAAGCTTTCACAATTGTTTCTCAGTACTATCCAATATCAGTTTTTAATATAACTCCTTATCTAACTTGTGCCTTTACAAACACAACTGTTGGGCGAACAAGCTTTCATAGAAGTAGAAAAAAGCAGCCAATGGAGCTTTCATAAAGCTTTCACAATTGTTTCTCAGTACTATCCAAGATCAGATTTTAATATAACTCCTTATCTAACTTGTGCCTTTACAAACAGAACTGCTAGGCAAACAAGCGCAACGGATTATAAAATTATACTAAATCGTCTAAAGAAAGTCCAACGAAGCAGAGATAGTACACAATTCATAATTATGACTAGCTAATCAAATTGACATCGAAAATAAGAGCATGAGTAATCGAAGAAATTCACATATTCACTAATGACACAGTATATACATATGTACTTACATGCATACATACATACATACATACCAATAAAAACGTCAATATGTCAGAGAGGGAGCAAAAGCCGATCGTGTGAAGCTAAAGATCAGTTGTTAATAAGCTTATACATATGTATGTATGTACGTAGTGGATGCATGAGCAAAATACATATGTACATATGTGAAAGCGAATATTTACTGAGCGATTGGGGTGCCAGGTTCGGTGAGAGTGTTGGGAGAGCGCATTCGAGAAAAAAAGATTCAAATGATTATTGACTGACTATTTTGCTATATCTTTTCAAGTGTTTTCAATATTGTCATTTCAGACTTACAGGTATGCCTAGATTTCTGTGCGTGCATGTGTACTAGAATGTAGAATGTCTGGCAGAAAATCGTGCGACTAATCTCTAAAGGAAGAGGTATGCCATTAGTGCTGGCAGTCTACAGTGGGGTTGCACTTAAAGAGATAGCAGCTAGCTAAGATAGCAGAGATAGAGCTGTTCAGCTAGATTTTTTACTAAACAAAAAGTATAGGAAATGCACTGGAATAGAAAATGTTATCATGCATTAGTCGACCCACTGAGAGCCAGCAGCATTAACTTCTCGATGTAACCTCTTGTTCTTCAACCATGCATGGGTAGCAACCATTTGACATTTACAGTTCTCATACGCGATGGCTGCCATCGATTAGGTCATGCTTACTGTTGCATTAAGTTTTTAAGACATGCTGCTCAGCGTCGCTCGGTTTCAGTTGAGCGCGCAATCAAATAAGCGTGGGTGTGTTCATGGATTTTTTCCATAGCGTTTTTAGGCCTTAACTTCATTCTAATTGATGGCTTGCGCTACAATATAATAGCTTATTGTGAGTACTAATACATAAGAGGAGCTTACAGACTGGTATATTTCCGACTTGAGTCACTGCAGTGCCACATCTCACCTATTCAGGCATGCCAAGCATACAAAAGCTTTCGTCAAAAAATTCACAAGTTTATTTCTTGTAATTTTCCTTCGCAGCCTCCGAGCTTAAAGCTTATACTCAACATAGAACGGGTTGTTTGGAGTTTTCTGCTTTGCGCTACTGCGCCCTATTTTGCAATCCGTTGATATATCAAAAAAGCATCTAATACATGTACGCGTTTATTCAAATAATTACACAGCTTTGAAACCAGTTCTATGTAGCTTTGGCGCTCTTTAACCGAACGCTATCCCCTGTGCTGCTGTCAAAAGCTTTATTTTTCACGCTCGCTTAGCTGTTTAGCTGCCGGTGTTTCTCGCTTACATTCATATCTACAGTTAGTATGTATGTGTGTATGTATGTATTGTTGATTATCGACGTTTACTGAACGCTGTCTAATATTCGCATGATCATCATAGCCAGTATTACTACCAAGATGACGTGACACACTTGTTTGCAGGCTTTTTTGCCGGTGTCCCATTGCATGTTTCACACCAAGCAAAAAAAAAGAATAAAAGAACTGTGTTAAGGCACATACTATACGTTTAACAGTAAAAAAAAAATAATAATTTCAAATGCCACTCGTTGGAACACTTGTTTGTATTTCTAGGAATCACATATTCACGCCAATTCACTCACTAGTGAAAAGCTATTTATAATTATGGGTTTCCGTTTATTTATGATTACTGATTATGGGATTCCTTGAGGTCTTTCCGTGTTATAATAAATTTTGCTATAGGGTGTGAATTTAGTAGATTCACAATTGAAAACCCCGTAAAGGCAATAAGTTTGTACACGAAGTAGCTATGTATGTATGTACATACATAACCCCAATATTTAGAAATCTATTTAAAAATAACTTAGAAAACCAAACCAAAGGTTAATTCACATCCTTCATATAAATCTTGTTCACTCAGTTATTTTAGAAAAAAATATTATTTTAAACTACTCAGTGAATCTTCGTAGAAATTCGCTTAGAGGTATCTTCCTATAAAGACATGTGTGCCCAGGAATTGGTGATCTGTGACTTCTATCAGTTTCGTATCGTTTTTCGTACTACCCTAACTTTCCTTTTGCTTTCCTTCTTATCTCTCCTTTTGCCTCACTCTCCCTTCCATCTGCTACGCCTACTTTTAAGCTTCATTTAAACCACAACATCACCATCTTGCTTCGCTCCATTTTCCCCCTCGCTATAAATATCTCTTTCTTCTATAGCGTAATAGTTCTCGTTTAAACTCGCTACCACCGTTTCTCTATCTCTTTCTCTGCTTTTTTTTCACAATTTCTCTATCATGAAAGTTTTCTGTTCCTTCTGTTCCCTTTTTCCCTGCTACTCCCAATTTCTTATTAAATCTTTTCAACTCTTTCATTTATGCTTAAGTCCAAGTTTCTCAAGTTGCTAAACTTCTTTATCCGAAAAATTTGTATAGGTTCTGTTAACCATAACGCTATCAGAACGATGGTGTTTTTGTTTTTCCACCATTGGGAGTTGTCACGCCTACGTTTGTCAAAACTATTCCATCCACCATATTTTCATACGAAAATTTCAACACAATTCATAGTTGGATTATTTAGTGACGAAATTATAAAAATATTTATTGAAGTGGTTAATGCTAAAAGTTGAAAAATAAGATATGGTTTTTTGTAATATGTGGAATTTGGCTGTTTTTGCTTTTTGCCACAGAATGAATAGTATTTAATAGGATTTATGTACTTACACTCTAAAACTTTGACTCATTCGAAATGACTCATCAAATTAGCAACAACAAAAAACAAATGCTAATAACTAATAATGTAAAAGAAAAGTTATAACAATAACAATCGTTTGACTAATTGGCTAAAAGAATGCTGTTGATGGCACATACCGTTCATCGTTAAAATCAAAAAATTGATTGTTGAATATTAATAAAACCAGATAATGCTTATGGTCTTAAAATATTATTTAGCTATGGATAACAATAAAATAACAGACATGAATAGAATAACAGATATGAAAAAGTTTGAACAAAATATGTTTTCGCTTTTTAGAAATGCAAGGCATTTAGTGAGGGCAACAGAATGCAGATGTGAATGGTTTTATTTACATATGTTGGTTTTTGCATATGAATGCTATCTATCAGAATCGAATCATTCTACTTCTTGTGGAAAGGACACTGTTTTCCATTTGCCCTTTATGGAAATAAAACATGGAAGAAATCGGCCCCATCAAGAGTGTCGATAAACGTGGCTGTCGAGTTCCCTCCAAACCCGTCTTTAAATATAATTTTTTGTTATCGAAATATGTACATATGTTTTTCATTTTTCATAACAATAAAATCGATGTTATTACTCATTCAACGAATTGACTGTTCCTATACAGTTCTACGGAGAGTTCGGCATACACTTTGGACGTCACTCCACAATCGTGATAGGATGCCAAAGAAATAAGTTTACTACACGCTGATGATATTTTTTGCTCGATATTTTTAAACTTTATTTCTACGGATTTCACTATCGTTAAGAGTTTTAGTAAAAAACTACAAAGAAATGATAACTATTTCTTTGAAAATGTGATGATTGACCGATTTAAAGTTTACTATAATGGTAAAAAGAATATGAAGTGAAGTATAAAATAAAATGTTATCATACTTCCATGAAGGTTACCTTTTCTTGAGAACGCTGAAGCGAAAATAAATTGAAAAGGCATGCTGATTGGAATGAGAAGTTTACAAAAAGCTTAAAAAGCTCATATCACTACCTTCCATCCTTCACACTTTTGCGCATTTCATACCACAACACGCCTTTAAATCTTTTGTTCCTTTTGAGACCATGAGAAAACACTTTGCCTCCTTTACAGATGTAAATTAAAAAAACAAAATGATTTTACAATGTTTCCTTTTCTTCACATTGCAGGAGTTTTTGAAAAACATGTACAACATTTGAAAGGAAAAAAGGAATTCGATTAAAAATTCATCAAACGAGGACTACACAAAGAACAACGACAACACAAAGGCATTGCAATTCATAGTTAGTAAAGCACTTCAAGAAAAACTTTTGAATCCAAAGGATCAAGTTCGAATCTAAGAGTACGCATAAGCATAACTGCCTCACCGAAGTTTACACGGTGGCTAAACAACAGCTAGCCATAATCTGGCAATCATTTCATAATTCAAAAATCATCTCTCTTCGGACCAACATTGTACGGTTGTGAGCAAATCACAGCCAAATAAAACAAAAACTTCCAAACCATGAAGATGGCATCCCAAAGATTTTGCTTACGATGGAATAACCATCAGAGCAATTTATTATCTGTATTCGATCAGTTGCTGCATGCTGAAACATTTACGGATGTCACGCTGGCCGTGGATGGAAAATACTTAAAAGCGCATAAGGTAAGTGTGACGCACGAGACGCAGTCAAGCTGAATTGCTTTATTTTCTTTTCTCTTTCGCATACTTCCACACAGATGGTACTTTCCGCCTGCAGTCCTTACTTCAATGCCTTATTTATTAATCATCCTGAGAAACATCCCATTGTCATATTGAAGGATGTACCATATTCTGATATGAAATCGCTACTTGATTTTATGTATCGCGGTGAAGTATCTGTTGATCAGGAACGTCTGACCGCTTTTTTGCGTGTCGCTGAATCGCTGCGTATAAAAGGTTTGACCGAAGTTAATGATGATAAACCATCGCCGGTGGAGCCAACACCACCACCACCACAACTGCAACGTATTCAACCATATTTGGTGCAACAACAACAGCAACAACATCAACGTAGCAAATCACAAAATAATTTATTGACTGGTTCAACAAGCGCTGGTGCTTTGGGTGGTGGTAGTGCGTCCGCAATGGGCGGCAGTGGTGGCCAACAACAGCAATCACTTTTAAGTTCAGCGCTCGCATCGATGCCAAAACGTAAACGTGGTCGACCACGAAAATTGTCGGGCAGCTCAAATGGCACTGGCAATGATTATGATGAATACGAACGTGAAGGCATGAATGTAAGTTGCTTGAAGGTTTCTAAATGTGTTTAAATTTTGTATTCTAATCCTCGGTCTTCTTCGCTCTATAGGACTGTGAGATGGGCGATTACAAAATGGCTGATTCGTATTCTGGTAATGAAGATGGCTCCGATGATAATCAACGTGATGGTGATATGCGTGATCCGAGTGTAAGTATACAATTTTGCTATTTTTGAATCGAAAAAATTTTTTGTTAAAACAAATTGGAGGGGATGGTATAGGAATATAAGTACAAAAAAATTTTTTAATAGAATTACAAAATTGAAGGAAAAGAGGGTGTAAGGAAATATGGTAGTAGAAAAACAAGAAAAAGAAGAAACAAGAGAAGCTGCCTCCTGCTAATTTTCGGACCCATGATATATGTATAGGCGAAATTTTTCGAAAGAAAAAAGAAGTTATTAGGCAAAGTTCGGGGATATGTATGTACATATGTATATACATATGTAAATTGAAAAAGAATAGGAAACGGCTCTAAATTATTTTTTTTTTTGTATCCAAAATAGTTTGTAATACTTTTGCTTTTTTTTTTTCAAAAATAAGTATTTTTTATCATGTCAACTTTTTTTTCTTGCAGGAAAGCCGCGATTCTGTTACTCATGGCAAAAAATTCAAATCAAAAGACAACAAACCCAAGCAAAATGACAACGATAACAGTACATCAGGTGAGTTTTATTTTTTAATTTGGTGGCTTCCCAATTCATTAAACGCTAGATCTGTAGTTTAAATTCCTGCATTGTTAATTTTAGAAAATTGTGATTTTTTGTTTTGTAATGAAATATGCCGGAAAGTATTACATTGTCGAATTAAAAAATTTTACATTTAAATTTGTTCCCTCCTTTTTTTACAAAAAATACCCAATAAAAACGAAAGTGAGCACGAGGAGTATGTATGTTCCTCGGAATATAACTTTTCGGGCTAGTGTCCCGTTCGAGGATTACTCGAGAATAGTAATTTTTGCGGAACAACTTTTTTGAGAATCAAAAACGTCATGGCAAATTTTTGAAATATCAACTATAATATGGTCGCTAAAGTAATTTTAAACCAATTTGATACGCCTGAAATGTTTTTTATTGTTTTTTTTGTAAATTCGCATTGCAAAATATTCGAGGTCAAAAATGATTCTCTTGGAAACCCGCTTCATATTAGAACGATACGGATGAAAATTAACTCAAATAAGCGATATTTTTTTCTCACTCGCATAGAAAACATTCATCAAAAGAACTCAATTAAAAATAGTTTTAAGAAATTCGCCATTTTATTCATTTACATATGTACATGTACATATATCCAAAAGAAAACATACGATGACACTCATGTTTACAAATAAACAAGCTCACCAAATTTCGTAAAAATATATTTTAAATTATGTTTAAGAAAATAAATAAACTGAAAATCGCATCGGAAAAGCTAAAAAGGGATTTATTACACAACTATTTCGAAATATTTATGAAAAGTAATAAAAACGATGTTAAAACATAGAAAAATCGTAGGTCAACTGTGCAAACTAAACTGAGAGAAAAAAATTTTAATTTTAACAAAAAAGTGAAATAATAGTGAGTTCGTATTTACCACGCGAATATTAGTGTTAACGCTGTTTAAAGCAAAGCAAAGTTCAAAGGCCGCGCGACTCATTTCGTCGGCAGGTGAGTTTCAAAGAAAAATCATGAAAGTATGATGCAAGAAACACAAATAAAGCGAAAAGGAAATGATAAAACTATTGAAATATGAAAGTGAGTAAACTCCAATTGATCGGGCTAAGCTTAGGGATTCATGGCCGACGTAATGATACCAAAAAAAAAAAAAATGGAAAAATTGCTTCAAATAATAACAAACGCAAAATTTATTTTAAAAAAGCGCATTTCGTATAAACTCTTACATGGCTCGTAAAAAAACTGCACAAAAAGTTTCGAGGCATTTAAGATATTACACGAATACGCTGAAATTTTCAAAAACTACCTTTGGGTATACAAAAACACAAAAAAATAATAATTAAAAACTTTTGTAGTATTTTATTTCCTTTGATGCTGCACTTCTTGGTTTACGATTTTTTTATTTTCATATTTTTTTTGTTTTTGCAAAACCCGTTATTGCATACATGAAACCGTAAAGTTTCGCTGCTTTTTCGAAAACTCACTAATCGACTGCGCGAATGGCTTGAAATCCCTACAGCTTTTCCGATACGTTTTTTGTTCGTTTCGAATTGAAATGAGTTTTTTTTTTGGAAATTTTTATAGCTAAATGTATTTCCTTTCCGTTTTTTGTTTGCTTTTTCTTTGCATTATACATTCACATGCATGTGTACTGAGAAAAGAAAGTGCACACACATTCATACATACATATATACATATAATACATAAGCTCATTTTGTTAAAACGCACTGATTAGGTGGCAACGCCGAAAAATGTTGACTGTACCGAAACCCCCTTGAGATCGTTGAAGTATGATGGCAGGTCAACTTGGGGACATTGTGTTATTTTTTTGTCACTGATGCCTGTTTTTAACGTTGATTTTTTTTGTCACTGATGCCTTTTTTCATTCAGCGACAATTTTATCACTACTATTGAATTTCTTTGGATTAAGTGACTGATTTCGAAACAATGGGACCAGCGATGTTTGTGAAACTGAAGACGTCTTGTCACCAGACTAGTCGTTACTGTCGCTACTGACTTTTTTCGAACCAATGTGACGAGCGACATTTTTGAAACTGGTGACTTTTAGTCACTAGGGATTTTTTGGAATCTATGAATTTATAAAAAAAAATATTTCAATATTATTATAAAGTGTTCTCGGAATATTCAGTTAGCAGTCCCGATATGGTATGCGACCCCAAATAAGATCTGAGCTTCCTAAAGGACCCCAAATAGTCACTGGGGAAACCCTTTTTGCCCAGAAATAGTCCCGAAATCGCTAGCATTTAGTGATCTCGAATTTAGTCAAAAATTATTCAGCAACAGATCGCCCCAATCTATAACCTCAAGGATTCCTTGAAAAATCGTTTTTTTCAGTATCTTGAGTAGGCTATCAGAATTGTATGCCTATCTTGAAATCCTATACAGCAAGCTCTTCATTCATTTATACAAATTCAAATTCCATCGGAGCTCCAGCTCGAGTACAGTTGATAATAATATATGTGTATGTGTGTGTGTGGCTTGTTTCTTAGCTTCATCAACATATTTTTCTTTGCTTAGAATATCTAGTATTTTCCCACTAAAATCATCACAAAATTTATCTAAATTTTAGATGGAAACGACAGCGATTGTGATGACCAAATGGACACCTCTTACATGGAACCGCAGCTGATGTTGGACGAATATGATGAGCCCGTTGAATTCAAATTTGACCCCAATGCAACAAGCTCACCAGCACAACAACAACAGCAACCTGGCAACGCCGCTTCACAAGCGCAACAACAGCAACAACATATGGAACGCCAAATACTACTCGCCCAACAAAAGAAACAACAATTAATTGATGCATGCGCTGCTACAGCTGCATCCATCAAATTATCATCAGAGGCAAGCGGCAGTGGTATGCCGGGTAGTGTGACCTTGATCAATTCCATGGTGAGCATACCAAAGCTGACACCCATTGGCAAAGTGACCAAGGTGAAGGTGAATAAGCGCACCAAATTGAAGCAGAATGGTGTGAGTGGGGGAGGCGTCAGCGGTATTCTAATGGGCTCCGATGTAAAGGTGAGTGCTTCTGCAACCACTTACACGCTCCTACAACTTATTTATCTGCCATCTACTTTCTTTATTATTTTCTTTAGAATTACACTAACGATTATATGGAAATGTTTAACGCGAATTATTTAGCTGCAAATGTTGCGGGTACACAGCAAGCTCTAGCTGCTGCTGCACAACAAGCGAATAAGCTGAAAGGCGCTTTAAGCGCAGGTAATCTAACAACAGCAACTACGACCATTTCCTCACCACCACCCAAAACCAAATTGAATACATCAGGTGGCGCATTACCCGAAGGCGAAGCGGAAGGTTCCGTTCGTGACTATTGTACCAAAGAGGGTGAACATACGTATCGTTGTAAGGTTTGCTCACGCGTCTATACACACATCAGTAATTTCTGCCGTCATTATGTAACATCACATAAACGCAATGTCAAAGTATATCCCTGCCCATTTTGTTATAAGGAATTCACGCGTAAAGATAATATGACAGCGCATGTGAAGATCATCCATAAAATTGAGAATCCATCATCCGCTTTGGCTAGCGCAACAGCTGTGGTGGCAGCAGCGGCTGTAGCTGGCATGACCACAACATCGGCACCACAATCGGCAGCGGTGTCAACGGCATCTACACCCACACCGCCCGATTTGGCGCAACAAAGCTCAAATCATTCGATGACAAATATGCCTGTAGCAGCGTTACCTTCGGCAGCATCATCGTCAACCTCATCCTCGTCGACGTCATCAACTGCGTCGCTGTTGTTGAGTGCGGCGGGACGTTTACCTGAAACGGCGGCAGCGCAATAAAATGTAGAAATGAGAAGCGTATTAGAGACTATTAAATTAAAATTTAAATAACCTAAAAAATCTATTGAAGAAGGAACTAGCAACTACTAAAAAGGGTGTTGGGATTGCATAAACACACAGAGACACATACACACACACACACATACATACTAGCACAGGCTAAATATGTACATATATTTCCATTTTACAATAGGTTAATAATGCGGGGTAGGGTGTTAGTCGAGCTAAGAAAAAAAAACCATAGCGGTCAGTGATCAATCCACTTTGCGACAAACCCACTGTATATAAATATGTATACACACATGTATACAGATATGTACGTAGATCAGTGGTGCACAGAAATTTCTGACGCACATGCAACAGTTTCGAGTTTCATTATATGAAATGTGCACTGTTTACAGCCTCCGCCTCAGTAGTCTTTCTTCCCGCTTTGAAATCGCGGGTCCAACGTGTGCATCACTGTTGTACCTAAATACGCAAGAGACCCATGTTAAACGCTCAATCACGCATGTCAGGGAGGTTAAGTTAATTTAAAAATGGTAGTAAATGTAAATTTAATATACTTTTGAGGTTTGTCAAGGACAAAAAAAAACATAAATAAAGAGCAGTAAAAGGCTTCCAAAAATACGCAGAAAATGCTTGAAAAAACATTTATTTGCACTAAGCTATTTTAATTTTTATTTAATTAAATATCATAATTTGGAAAAAATTATTGCAGTTGGTAACGTTTGAAACGTTGTTAAAATGTTGTTACTTTTTGCTTATTTATAATTTCAATTATATTTTTGTCTACATAAAATTTGTTTGCGTTTTTTATACTTTTAATTTTTAAATTATATTTTTACTTAATTATAAAAACAGAAACAAATTGCAATAACATTTTTTAAGTTTTTGGAAAATAAAAAATATGTTATGCAAAAATAATGTTAGTGCTACGAATTAACACAGAAAGAAGTGGAGAGCGTTGAAGGCAAAAAGAAAAATGGCGCACGAAGATCCAAACTTGCATTTCCGAATAAGCTTTTACAGATACAGTCAGCAGATTTTAACTCAAATAGGGGCCCTCATCTAATAGCTGAAAAGTGTTTGTAAATCGTTGCCAAATAAGTAAAGATCGATCGATTAATTAATTCTAATTTTACCACACATTATGTAAAAATTAGTTAGACTGGAATTCAAAGAAAATTACAAAAATTAAATGAATATTCAAAACAAATTTTAATTTTGCCGGTTTTTTGCTTTCGCAATTTGAAACAATTTAAATTTCAAAGAGATACAACAAATTGGATCAGCAATTTTTTGCTTTTAATTTTTTATTCGAATTTTTAGTCAGAGTTTTTTGAATTATTAAAAACTTCTTAAAATTACCGATTAAAGTTTTGTTTAACTGGGTTTTTTTTTTATTTAAATATTTGTTTTTCACAAACTTGGAATAAAATTAAGCAAGAACTTAAATTTAAACATACACGTGAAACGTGAAATTTAAAATATTTGCCGATGTTTCAAACAAAATTTTCCGGACCAACAGGGACAATCATTTAAAAATTATATTGAACTTATAAAAATATAAAATAAGTGTTTAAAATTATGTTGAATGAGAAATAATTTGTATCTTTTGTGCGCTTAAAAGAAATACATGGACCACAAAGCCCCGCGCAGCTCCTCTGCTAAAGCTATGCAGTGCAATTCAAGTTCACTTTTTTTGAAAATATTTTATTAATAAATTTCTTTTTTTGTATTTTGTAAATAACAGCTTGCATAAAATAATAAATTCCACAAAACTGAAATTTCCAAATGGCATTCGACCATAAGTGGCCTTCTTATAGTTTAGTAACATACAAATATAAAGCAGACATTTAGTTAGCGTTTGAAAAGAAAAATAATAAATTATAAAGTTAAAGAACTATATTTAAATTCAAAATAATGGCACGACGCTAAACGCCTAACTGCACTTAACAGCACATTCACCAACAGACACGCCCACAAACACACACACATTTTACACTATTTAGTTAATTTTACGTGTTTTTTAGCGCTAAAAAATATTTACAATTGGTATTAGTTATTAATTTTTACAATATTTAATTAAATTTAATTACGGCATAATAATTAAATTAAATGCAAGTGGAAAATTAATCAAAATGAATAAAAACTACCTTGTTGCCTTCAAATGAAGCTAGTTTAATGTAATATTTTAGTATATAGTATATGCATAGTTCCACTAATTTATACATACATACATACAGATATGATAACACGAAACAAAAAAAAAATATTTAAATATTTTCAATTTTCAAATAACCACACTGTGCAAAAGTTTCATGGTCATTATCTGGGCGTGGCGTAATTCCAACTCTGGATGATAAGAGCATGGACAATGTTATCGTTCATTAAATATAGTTTATAAATATACGATAGTTATCTTTAGTAGTTATATTAATTAACTATAAGTTTTTGGTTGTTTTTATTCATTAAAAAAATATGTATGTCGAAATATGAGTACATAATGTGTATAGAAAACCACAGCAATAAAAAAACTTTTAAATGGAAACAAAAAAAGGAGTAATGAGAAAATATTTAAAGGGTGTATATTAGTTGCATATAAACAATATAGTATATTTATATACATATGTTTATATATACATTTTAATCGGAGGCTTAAATTATCGCCAAAGAACTACAAATACAATAATAATTAATTTAAAGTTAATACAAAATAAAACAAACAATAAATAGTATATATATATACACATGAACACATGTTTACACAGCAAGTTTTGACAATCAATAAGTTGTTCGTAACATACCCACTAAAAGAAAAAGCATTCGAGTTTGGCGTACGATTGGTCAAAGCAGAGCAGTCGATTTTGTCGGGCATAAAACTTCTAAAGAATGTCGAAACTCTTTCGATCTTAACGTATGCTATGAAATTGTACTTTTCTGAAGAAAGTTGAAAGTCGTAAAGACTTCGAAGGATTTTGGCTTTATCTAGTAATTCGCTGACTGCTGAATGTAATCGGTCCAACTTTACGATTATTTCGAGTTGCCGGAAAAAAATGCTTACGACAATAAAAATTTGTATTGTTCTTAAAAATACAGAGGTAACAAATAACTCTAAATAAAAAAAAAGTGCACTTATTTTTCTTGTAAAATAAATTAGAATTACATACAAACCAATAAAAAAAAGTTTTGCAATAAAAATGCGATAATTAAAAGAAAAACATAGCTTTTTACTATTTTAAACGTAAATAAATCATATGCAATACAAATTGCAATAACAAAACGTAGATTAAAGAACTTTTTGTATGGTAAAAAAGTTATTTTTAAAAAGGAAATAGCAAAAGTCTCGTAGTAGCAAAAGATCTCCAGCAAGACAGTAGGAAAATCTTACTAAAAAAAAACTACAGTTAACATTTCCCACTTGAACGCGCAAACCGACTTTCAGACTATAACAAAACCTAAACCTCACATAACCTAAAAATCTGTAAAATGTATATTCTATAGTAACTTTCGCAAACCAATGCAAAGCGCAATGCATCAATGTTTGTATACATACATTTGAGCGCGAAATTTTCCAATATTCTTAAAACCAACAAAAAAAAATTAACAAAATAAATCAAATAATAAAATGCATATATTTAGTTTAATTTAACTAATATTTAATGTTTACACTACATCTAATTTTTTCTTCGTTTTTAGTGGTAGCTAGTGCAATTTAGTTTATAATTTTATATAACATGTTAATGTTAATTAATATTAATAATAATTATAAAAAATAATATGTAACATAATAAATATGTTAACATAAACAAAAACCTCACAACGTTAGCTCCTTCAATGTTTAAAACCTATTTTAATTCCTGTATTGTAGCATATTACATAAATATTTACCTACAAACTACATACATACACTTTACATTGAAAAGAAAAACAATCGATCAATATTTTTTATTAATAAAGAATTTTGTTGCACTAAAAAAGGAAATGAAACTAGTTTTTGTATTTTTTTCGTGGCATCAACTTTAAGTGTTTGGGATTTTTTATGTGGATTGCCCGCATATTTTGTGTAAAAAAGTTGTACTATCGATTTTTGAAGACTTTACTTTCACCTCTATTGCTAGTGTCGATTTGCAGTGGAGAGTCGGTTGCATTTTATTATGGTATTGTGTAACTTGATCGCACAAAAACTGCACATTTTTAATGTCTATTTACATCAAGTATTCACTGTCACTCATTCAGCCATCGGTTCGGCACTCGCAATTGCTCGATGATCGCTGATCCCATAGTACTCGATTATCTATCCCTGTTCGGCCCTCACAATAGGCGTGTTTGTATTAGAAACTTTTATCTTACATCATAAGTTATGATTCACAACCCAAGAGGATGCTTATGTTTAAAAAAAAAAATTCCGCTAGTCGGGGCACGCATCGAGTTATTTAGAATATTTGGCGCAAAACTGGAAATCTTGTTATGATTTTTAGTAACTTTTCCGTGAGAAGATAGACGTAAAAATTGAATTTCCACCGAGTCCTCACGCCTCAACATATGTATGTATTTAAAAGCCTCATATGGATTCATAAAACCTTACTTTCTTTTTATTCATGAATTTTATCGTCAATCAGTTATACAAACTTAGTTTTACATATCTTAACGTAGACACGAAACTCGATAGAAATTATCGAAGTTTGGTGGGTATCATGATCCAACTGTAACAGGTCGTGTTAATAGGCCATCTGATTTTTTTTTTCTCGAATTTTGACAATCCGCACATTTTTCATTGTTTTTGTTTGTACATTTGCCGAGTTAGAGTTGGATCATGGTAGGTATCCTGTAGTGGTCCATATATTATCCGGAATTTCAGGATTAAGACTGAATTCATGGCATCATTTTCCTGAAGCGAGATGCGAGATAATAATTGGTAGACCAGTTTACTTAGCGAACTCGATACTGTAAAATAGATTGAAGGATTTTTAAAAGTGAAAAAAAAAATGCAGTGAGAAGGCAACCAAAAAGGGAAAGACCAGTAGTGGAATTCACTAACTTCGATTACGACATTCGCAATCGACATTTCGTCCTAACCGATATCGATCACGATATTGGTATTCACTAACTTTTTTTTCTCGATTTTCGATTATTTGCAATCAGCTGTTTCGCAAACTAAACGACACACAATTTGCAGTTGTTTTCTATGTCGTTAAATAAAATGCACATAATTTGAATTTTTTATTAAAAATTGGAATAATAATACTATATCCATATTATTATCATTAAAAAATGGCATTTGAAAACATAGAGTATGTTATATAGCGAGATGAGAAATCCTTTGCCCGCATCGTTATAGATAAGTTAGTGAATCGCATATTCGATAGTGCAAGCGACCGAATCGCTAATGAAAATCTCGAAAAATCGAACCGAATCGAATCGCTATAAGTTAGTGAATTCCACTACAGAGGTAAAACTTTTAGCAGAGGAAGATGACCGAAAGGGGGGAAAAAGCGAAATAAAAAGAAGAGGGTTATAAATTGGGATATGTACATAGATGGAGGAGAGCACAAAGTTCAAATATTTTGAAGTAAAATTTCGAACACTACGTCTGCTCCTATTCTTATGTCTCCTAAATATTTCTAAGTTCTCTCGATTGGAACTAACTGAGGACTAATTTTATTTCTCCTCTTTTGTTTTTAATTTCAGTACAACTAATAAATGCATCACCAGAACTATCTCAAAGACTTTTTGGTTTAATTAAACCAGCAGCAACAATTCAACCGCAATCACAACAACAAACATCACAAAACGATGCATTGCAATCAGAACCGGCACAAATCTCGCTTTTACAATTTAATGATCCGCATGAAGTAATAACTAATTTACCAACCGCATTAGGCTTAAAAGTACGTAACACACTACATTTAACTGCTACAGCACAACAACAACAACAACAACCGAAGAAAACACAACAACAGCAGCAGCAAAATAACACTCAAAATAACAATTCCTTGTTGAAACAACAACTGCGTGCCGGACCCAAGGACATCTCAAATACGAACAATGCAACGGAATCAATACAAAATGCCAGTAATTCCGATTTCAGTTGCGCAGCACTACAATCGCTCGCCAGTGTTGCTGAACGTCAAACACCAAATGCAATTCAGCCACCTTCAGCTAATAATTTGCATCATCAATTTCTATTGCATATGGCAGCTAATCCGATGCTAAAGCCAAGCGCTGAGTTCTTTCGACAGCAACAACAACAACATCAGGCACAACAAAAACAGCGCGAACAGGAACAATTAAATGCACAAGAACAACACAAATCACGTTCACAGGATACGCAGTCACGAACGCAACCGCAGCCAACTTCACAATCTACGCAACACCACGAACAAGAATTTCAAAATGAGGAAAGCATGTCACCAACAAATATGGATCTCATACTCGATCAGACTGATAAATCTGAACCGGAATTGATGTTAGTCGATGAATCAGCTGGTTTCGATTATAAAAATGCAGACGCATCTTCGATTGGAAATCTCGAGGACACAACAATTGCCATTACAACAATAACTATAAGCGATACGGCAGACAATGAAAGTGCGAATGCGAATACGAATACTACATCCGAAGTGGTGCGACCGAATATAAGCACGACCAGCAACAACAACACTACACGCCGTCCAGTGCAGAGACGACGTATACGACGTAAGGCACAATCCACCACGGATGATCAAGCTGAGCATTTGACTGAAATGTCGGTGCGTGGACTGGATCTCTTTCGGTATGCGCGCATTAACGAAGGTGTCTACCAATGCACCGAATGTGCTAAAGATGATTTACAAAAGACTTTCAAAAATAAATATAGCTTCCAACGACATGCGTTCCTCTATCACGAGGGCAAGGTGCGTAAAGTGTTCCCATGCACATTGTGTGGCAAGGAATTCTCACGTCCTGATAAAATGAAGAATCATTTGAAGATGGCGCATGAGAATTTTGTAGCACGTGACACGAATAGCTTCAATCCGTTGAATTATTTGATTTCGGCTGCGACGGCAGAGGAAATGCAAACGGCAATTTTTACAGCAAGCGCTGCTGCACAGCAGCACCAACAACAACAACAACAGCAGCAGCAACAACAACAACAAATGCAGCAACAGCAACTTGCCCAGCTGCAACAACAACACAGATCGTTAATGCAAGATGACTACATGGATAACGGTACAGGTATGCTCAGTGCAATGCCACAGGAGCGGCAAGACAACAACAATTCGCGCCCAACATCACCAACACCAGCGGCAGCATTGCTGAAATTGCGCAGTGATCTAACAATTAAAAATGAGATTGTAATATCGCCGTCACCATCACCGGAACCGATTATGACTGAAACGCCAGCGAATGCAACTACACCGAAATCGACAAATATTTCGATGTTACAAGCGAAGCGTATAACCCAAAGACTGGAAGAGGTTAAGTAGACAAATTTTGTAGAGATTTCGAGATTCGAGCACAATTCATAACAAAGTATTGCGGGTGTTTTAAACTAGGGCTAACGTCTTTTCTGACTACTCTGATAAATCGGGGCTATCTGCATTCAAATCCGCACATGTTTGAACCAAACACTAGGGGCTGTACAGCAAGTGCAATTCGATCGATCTAAAAGCTTTAGCATCGTACGCAAGTTGCCTGCACAAATTGAGTATAGAAAAGTAATCAGCAAATTTTCCATATCGAATATTGAACAAACCTTGTGATATCCGTAACCCAGACATATATAGAAATGGAACGGGAACCGAAATAGAGATTAAGCTGGAACCCAAACAGACGACGAAACCGGAACTGAGACGAAAACAGAAAGCGAATCCGGAAGTTAATCTGATACTCGAGACCGAAACTGAAAACGATTTTGGTACTCGAACTGACAACGACACCCGAACTGAGACGAAAACTGGAATCGGAACCGGAAATGAACCTGCGGAACTGAGACTAAAACTAAAAGCGAAACCGGAAATAAATCTGGTACTCAAACCGGAATAGAAACCAGAACTGGAACTGAAACCGAAAAGGAAGGAATAACTGACAAAACGACACCGGAACTGAGAAGAAAACTGGAAGTGAAACTGGTACTCGAACGAACAACGAAAACGGAACCAAGAGAATCAAGAACCGAGATTTGAACTGGAAACAAAACTAAAACCGAACAAATGTAAGTCATTTTGAAGTGGCGTAAGGATAGATTGGTTCCCAGTGAGAAACTTGGTTTCAAATAGAGGAATCCCGATCGCTTTTCACCTATTCAGTACATTGTAAATCGTGACTGGTTGCGAATACTCCAGTTGGAAACACCGAAAGAGAGTTGCATTGCCTTACCGAAAATCCGTACAGTCTGTTATAGTTCTGTTTTAGAGCCTTCAGTAAAGATTCGGAAAGATAGTCCAGTAGTAGAATGAGCTAAGTTGTTCGATGTCGGTAATTTGGCGTCCATATTTTACATTTCAATGTTAATTTTTTAACGATGTGAACAGCTGATATTAATTAACGACAAATATTTTGAAGTTGTTAACAATTATCTGTGATGCCAGCTATTTATTTACAAACTTTGTTTTTAGTCAACGATTGGATTTTGATCGAATATGCGGATGTTATCTTTATAATAAGTAAGTCGAAGCCCTAATTTAAAAACAGCCCATAAATGCTGACTGCAATATGAAGTCTGATGGAGAATTGTAATTAACTATTTAACTTGAGCTACATTCAGACATTGTAAGCTGAAACCAGTCTCGTCTTGCTAAGTCTGAGTGCAGCTTAAGTTGAGTTCCTTGAAGTGCTAAGTTAAGCGAAGAAATTGCACAGAGTGCTTAAGATAAATGCATATTTTTATTTTAGTTTACATTTAAATATAAATTTTTTGTTAGGCCGCAAAGTGCAAGAAATTAGTTTAAAATTATGAATAACTTTAAATGTTGTTTTGATATAAACGCATAACTAAAGGGTCTGATTTATCATACATATAGTACATATAGAAAATAATGCACAAAAAAAACAACTCATTTACTTAACTAAATACATAAATACAAACAATTATAAATTAAGTATATTATTATTTATGTATAATGATAATTCAACCATAAAATATTAGCCTTAGAGTGTAAAACGCGCAACAATTGTAATTGTGGAAGAAGAAGAAAACTGCAAACGCAAGCAATAAACTTGGCACAAACGTGAGATTAAGAATTTGTATTATATACTTATACTACATATATACATATGTAATTAATATTTATTTATTTTTTTAATTTACTACATGGAAAATGCTAATACTAAGCGCACAAAAAATCGCATTAGGGGTATTCACTTTAGACTTCTAATCAAGTTTGGTGTTTAAAAAGAGATTCTTCTAGTATTTTCTGTTTTTGTAAATTCGGTAAGAAATGTGAATACCCCATCTCTACTTTACTTAAATATTCAGTTACTAAACTTTAATATGAAATAAGCAGTTGAAGAACAAATGGCAATATAAGCAATCAGTTTAATTTAAGTAAATGTCTATTTGCCTTATAGTTTAACTCATAAAATATTATTAAATTCGCTATTAGATAAGTCATTTTTTTTTCTTTTAAATATGTATGTATATACAATTAATGAGCCGTCCATTTCTTTAACCCATTAACTAATAACATTCATACATACATATCGGCTAACACCATTAGTTCGCATAATGACTTTAGTTAAGCAACTTCGTTTTTTTTATTTTACTAAATGTATTTTATTTATATAAATTCTAAATTCTATCTACACGCACACACATCTACATATTAATTTCACATAAGTCACTATAAAGCGTTCAGTAAAAATTGACAATCATTTTTTTTTAGCTAAGCAATGATTGCGCTACTAATGTGATTGCAATCGAATTGAAATACTTTAAAAGATTTTTTGTACGTCTGTTTACAAGTATCACTGAAGTTGATTGCAATCATTTTCACTTGGAGGGGGAATCAAAGAAAGCCATTAATTCCAATCAAGTGTGATTGCAATTTTTTACAGGTCTTATAAAAATTCTAGTTTGGGTTTAACCGAGAGGTTTCACCACAAAATGGAGTACATTCCCTACTACCTACTTGTCCTTCGCAAATTTGTTCCCTAATTCCTATGGCGTTATTGGCTTTTGTTTATTGTTTGAAATAGGTTTTTTGGTATGTTGAGGATCCCAAAATCGAAAGAAGATTTCTTACTTTTTCCTAGTTTGGAATAGATGTCGGAGAAATCAGTCTTATTGCTCGATAACCTACTGTGACCCGACCAAGAGCTGTATTTTTAATTCAAATCCATGGTCCAATCAGGAAGAAGTGACGGTTTAAGAAAAGAGCCTAAAATATATGCGATAGATAGATAATCTTCTAGTATCGAAAAAGTTAGTAAATAGTGTTTTACTCGACTTTTTTTATTATAATTTTTATTTCTTATTGTTAACCTTCGGTATAAAATTACATGATGTATTTATTCAATTTTTTTATTTTTTTTTTATTAAATTTACGTTGTAAATATTTACTATTATATCGATACGCAAATACACATTACCGACAACAACGACTTCTGGTAGATACCACCTGTTTTACTGTTATGACTGCCCCAACCGCCAGTGAAAGTGTCTTTGAGTTTTCACAATTCCATCCAAAAGTTTTGTATTATCTTTTCTCCCCCTTTTACTGTTCCCCAGACATACAATTCAATGTCTTAACTATGTGTAACTGTTCTTTTTCATATATTTTATTTCTGCTTTATACATAAGTTGTGCGGGTAGATAGGTTTTGCAGGTTAGGTACATGCAATTCAGATTCTAGATTGGCCTGAAATCGATTGTAGTTAGGAGCCAATGTTGAGTCAACTCAATAGAAATCTAACATTTCTTCCACTTAGCTATAGTAATAGCATATGTATGTAAATAAATAAATATATAATAAATAAGTGAATACTCAATATAAAACAAAGCGCACAAGCAATTAAAGAATCGAAAACGCATATGTACATAGGTGCAGTGAACCGCTAACACTTGATAAATTATAAGATAAGCAGCAAGACTTAAACTTTTTTTAAATAATTTTTTCTTCACTTAACGCTCAGTTCAAAAGAATGAATAATGAAGAAATGCTTTTATAGAATAATATTAAATTTAGTTTTAGTTTATTTATGCATACTTAAAAATCTTCGTTGTGAAAAAATTATAAATTTTAATTGACTTCACTGCTACAGAAAAATATAACAAATTAAGTAGTTATAAGTACAATAACGCACAAAATGTACATATGTATGTATGTATGTATGTACATCAGTATAATAACATCGATGCTCAAGACTTTTTCCAGTGATAGTTCTATATATTATAGTCTTAAACTTAATTAAGATCATTTTTGTTTCTCCTCAGTTGCAATAAATCAAAACTATAAGGTTTTTATATAAGAATTATGTTAAAAACACGAATTGAAACTACGTCAATTATTATTAAACATTATTGATAAGCAATATTGTATCTACATATGTACATATGCACAAATTGAAGTATAATGAAGGCTTTTGTATTTAAAATAAAGTATAGATAAATACATTTATGAATTATTTTAAAAAATAATTAATTATTTTGTTTGAATGTAGTTAGTCGTCCAACTTTAATTCGTCCTGAGGTTTAAAGCGGGAAAGCAGGCAATGATTTTTGTATTTGTATTTGTATTTATTTATTGAGTAATTTTCCTAGCACAACAATTTTACAAAAATTTTATTATAGTGCTAGTCAGGAATAACATTTTTAAGACTAGTTTAAATAGATATAACCATAATCATTAAAGGAAGAAAGAATATAGGAAATGGTCATTGTGTACACAATGGAAAGGAAAAAAGAATAACAAATATTAGAATACATTGAGTAGTAAGAAAAAAAAAAATAAAATAAAATAAAATAAATAAATAAAAACATTAAAATTAATTCTAAACTTATGAGTCATTATAAAAACTAGTTAGCTCTTTTTTGAAGCGCAGCGCATTACTTATCAGCCTTAGTCTAGAGGGAAGTGAGTTCCAAAGACGTATCGAAGTAATAAAGAACTGGCGATCAGACGTTAGCATACGATATCTGAAGTGCGTAAGGAGTACGGATCTTGATGATTGAAGGAAAGTTAGCCTTCGATATAAATACCATGGTTTCTTCGTATATATTAATTTGTGTATGGCCACAAGCGTTTTAACTTTTAAAAGATTATCAAAAGAAATGCCAAGCATCTGTTCCGCGTGAGAAGAGATGTGGTCAAGTCTACCTAGCCCGTAAACATATCTGGCAATGTTGTTGTACACAACATTAAGTCTCTTTTTGCATACATAGTCACAGTTAGAGTAGATCTCACAGCCATAAAGTAGCGTAGGTATTAAGTACGCTTTCGCTATAAGCAGTCGAATGTTTAACGGAGTGTAATATTGTGTCAACCAGAGTGTACGGAGCATCCCATACACTTTTCCTACCGAGCTAAAAATATGGTCTTTCCAAGTCAATGTTTTGTTAAAAACTATACCTAAATTTTTGGCAGTGTCAACGTATTCTATAATAGTATTGTCCAAGGTTAAATTATCCAAGCCAGTTGTTACGAACGACTTTCTATTAATAACTATACATTTCGACTTCTTAGGGTTAAGACATAAGCCGTTCATTGAGGCCCACGCACCAATATTATTTAAGTCATATTTTATGTTATCTATACATGAATTGATACGATCACTAGGGCAACACACATACAATTGGACGTCATCAGCATAAATATGAACTTTAGAATACTTAAGGACATTAGGCAAGTCATTTACGTACAAAACAAATAACAGGGGACCAAGGATTGAGCCTTGTGGGACACCTCGCAAAACACTTAGGAAATCAGACTTAATACTACCCACGCTTACTGCCTGAGTTCGGTCGGAAAGGTAGGATCGAATGAGGGCTGACGCATGACTAGAGAAGTTAAACAGATTTTCAAGTTTCAGACAGAGCAGAGTATGGTCAACCGAGTCAAAGGCCTTAGAGTGGTCGAGAAGGGTTAAAAAAGCAGTATTATTCTGGTCAATTTGTTCTCGAATATCTTCTATCACAGACAGAAGCGCCGTTGTACAGCTTCGGTTTGGCCTGAACCCAGACTGGTAATCTGTCAGAAGGTTGTTTTCGTGCACATACGAGGTGATCTGTCCATGCAAAATACGCTCGGCTACCTTCGATAAGAATGGCAGAATCGCTATAGGCCTATACTCTTTGTTTTGCTTAGGAATAGGAATAACCTTAGCAGCTTTCCAACACTTAGGAAACATACAAGTAGTCAGAATCGAGTTTACTAAATGTGTAACGTAGGGAAGGATTTTTGGGAGAATTACTTTTAAAAATTTTGCACATATACCATCAACCCCTATAGCATTTGACTTCACGGAAAGAATGGCTTCCACAACATCACAATCATCGACACAATGAAACTCAAAAGGACGAGCATCAACATTGGCACGAACACGATAGTTGTCAACACAAATATTATCTGACAAAAAAGGAAGACTTACAAAATTGTTATTTATTTCGTTTATATCTACGTCGACGAGGCTAGAGAGGTCACCTTTGGGTTTACCAATCCCGATTTCCTTAATCACGTTCCAGGTAGCCCTAGAGTCCAAGGCAGAAGTAAACCTTTCTTTATAGAAATTCTGTTTTGCCGCACGAATGGATTTGTTTACTGCTAGTCTAGCCGCTTTGAAACAGATATGGGCATCGCTAGTTCTGTACCTTTTCCACCGCGAGTATGCGAGGTTACGAAGTTCAATTAAATTTTTTATAGTAGCATTAAACCAGGGATGATTGTTGTGTCTAACCGTTTTGACTTTCAGTGGAACATAGCTGTCAAAGAGCCTATTAACGTGGTTTTGCAAGAACATGGCCTGGTCGTCAACCGATGTCAACGTTCGAATCGAACTCCATTCGACCGCCTCCACATCTGTAGCAAGGGAACTGTAGTCAATACTTCTAAAGTCACGATACGTAAATGAGTATGTCTTACATGTTGTTTGGAAGTTGTAACAAAGAAATATGAGGTCGTGCCTAGAAAAACAAGATGCGGATAGTTGATTGTAGTGGAGTAGTTTCTGAGGGTGATTTATGAAAAATAAATCCAGCAATGAGGAGCTGGAATCTGTGAAGTGTGTTGGTAGTACAGAATTTGTGTTGAAAAGTCCAAGAGATTCCATGCTTAGTTTTAAGCTGGAATCCACGAGAAGATTGCAGTTGAAATCACCAGCAATGATAATATTTTCATAGCTCACGAGTAACGGTTGAAGAAACTCGACAAACCCAGAGAAATCTACTCGGCGATTTGGTCTGTAAACACAGCCTATAAGGAGCTTTTGATTAACACCAGATAACAACTCAACAAACACATATTCTACAGAATCACTAGGACTAGAACCACAAATAATTTTACAAGACAAACTACTTTTAACATATATAGCAACACCACCACCATGACCACATCTATCAACCCGGAAAAGTTGGTATCCACTTAATTGAACCAAGTCAGGTTTATGGCATGCAGAAAACCAGGTTTCAGAAATGCATATGACGTCAATGTCAGACCCTTCGAATATAAATCTTAGTTCATCGAGTTTTTTAAATAAACTTTGCGCATTGATGTGAACGATTTTAAGCCCTTTAGTTCGCTTACTGACTACGCGCAACAGAGTACGTAGACAGTCTTTGGATGTAGACAACCTATAGTCAGAGACCATCATTTAAAAACGTAGGTGATTTAATGCTCTGCACTGAATTGAAAAATGACAACATAATTGAAAAAGAGAAATAAGAAAGATAGATAAGACAGCGATAGTTTAGAAATTTACAAAAAAATATTATAAGCTTAATCCTAGTGGCCATCCCGTTATGCATTTGCTGCTTGCTCACGAAAGGAGCTTCCGCTTTCTACGCCGTTATTCTCAATGCCATCGAGAAAATCAAGGCTGTGGATTACTTCGGGACTGTCATTCGCTGTTCTTTTTATATGCACCAGGCCCCTGAGGGTAAATACGGATGATACTTTTTTCCTTTTTTTTAGACGGATCGCTGCTTTGAAAATCTCGTAGTTTGTCTTAGACAGCGAGGCATTTAAGTATATCGGCGCATCCGAATTTATACCGACATGGACTAATCGCAGTCCCTTCGTATTTATGCCGTCACATTTTTCCACCTGAGGTTTTATTACTAAAGCGTTATAAAAAACATAAATAATTTGAAACTTCGTTTCCGGTTTCGATGTGAATTTTAATCGCCTATTACGACAGGCAAACCTACCTCGGCTATATTATCAGCCCCTAACTAATAGACAGTGACGTTCGACTTCCAGAATTAAAAGCGAGAAACTTGATCGTCCGATGTTACAGAGACTACCGCGTAGCAAAATTCGAACCTGTTTTTGTTTAAAAATGCAAATTCTGAACAGTATTTCTCCCAAAACTCAGTAAAACACCTTCACCTCTTTGTTTCAAGAGTTTATTTGTTATGAATACGAAATTATCTCAGTACAAATATCCAAAGTAGTATACCGGAAACTTTAATACTATTTGACAATTTACTGATTTGTTGCACGGCGGTACCAAAAGCGAGCACGAAAATCATCTGAACATGTTAGGAATGCTGGCGAGTTTGGTGAATGTGTTATAAAACGCACGGGGCCATTGTGACCCAATGACATCAGATTTAAACGAGCACCATTACGGGAATTCCATGAACATAACGAAGTAGTGGCCTCATCAGGGAAGAGGACATAATCCTCAGTATGATTGAATACTGCCTGGGTATTGTGTTCCTGTTTGCCAGTAGTACCAGCACCAGTATAAGTTTGTACCGGTCTGCTGGTACATAACTCCCATAAATAGACCAACGAGTCCTTTCCAGATGAAAGTAAGTACTGTAAAAAACAAAAAATTTAAATTAATTTATTTTGTTTCAATCTTTTTAAATACAAATAAGTCTTTACTTTTCCATTTCTTGTAAATTCCAATGAACAAATTTCTGCACCTGCATGTGCTTCCGGTATAGTATTGATGCAACGGCCACTAACACCATCCCATATTTTAATGGCACCATCTAAACTACCTGTGGCATATAATTTGGCAGTCGGTGCAAATTTTACACATGTGACCGCAGCTTTATGTTGCTGTGACGGTATTGCGCTCACAAAACATTGACAAGTGTGTACATCATATACACGCAACACAAAATGTTCCGTACCAATAGCCATAAAATCGCCAGAAGGATGAAAAGATAAACAGTTCACCGGCTCACAATCGGTGAATACCTTATGTGCTTTCTTTACCGATGGCTTTGCAATATCAAATAGTTTTACTGTACCATCACGTGAACCAGATGCCAGAATATGTTCTTTTGGATGAAACTCCAAAAAAGATACTTCATCGGTATGATCATAGAGTGTACGTATAACAGGATGACCTTGCTGCTCACGTCCAGCTTCTATATCTTCAGGTGCTGATTTGGCTAACATACGTTCAACATCTAATATTTTTATACTTGCGTCAACACTACCGGTAGCAACGAGAGTGCCATCGTGACTAAATGCACCAGCACGGCAAGATTGTTTATGAGATGTAACGTAAGCTGTTTCATAAGATGCCGGCTCAGGTGCAAGTGCGGATGCTTCAGGTTCGAACTCCAAATCAATTCCTGGCAGAACATCGTCTTTAGGTTCATTTGGTTTTTCGGTGGTGGCTCGCATGCCTGCAATCATAACATGCAACAAACGTTCACTGGGGGCACATTCATCAGCTTTAACCAGCATAGATAATTCCATTGCAAACTTCTCCAGACCATCGTACATCAGTTGACTAGAACCGTGTAAAAGTGTTAACACGCGTTAAAGAAAATGTACTTGTATATAAACATATAATCTCACCTAATAATCAGTCTGTATAGAATTTCCCGATTTTTCACTAGATTTCTAGGATCTAATATCTCAATATCTCGCATTTTCACTTTTTTATATCCAAATAATTACAAGTATTTGCAAATAAAACAAAACAGAACAGCTGTTTTTTGATGCCGGGCAATTAACTCATTCACAATGAAGTTGTTATTTTCTTGACAAACTGTCATATATGTATACCCGATTTGCTACCGTTATCATACTTCTTATAGCTTATGGCTTAAGCAGATACAGTACGGCGATACGTTGAAAAAACTGACAGCTGAGTAGACGAGAAGTGTTTGCGACAGATACGACGCATACGGCAAAGTTGATTTTGTTCTAAATTTGTACGTATGACGGATACGTCGACGCTGACGTACTGTATCTGCTTAAGCCATTAGTTCGATGTGCTTACAATTTCGTTAAGTGTTCTGTGACACAAAAAACATGCAGGGAGCGATTGCATTTTGACATTCCTGTATTTGTATAACTTAGGTTTCACAAATAAGAATGCGGAGTGGTAAAAAAAATTATAATACCTGCTTGAAACATTTCACTCAGTAAGATTTGCAAATGAAGAACGGCTGATCTTGACATAGGCGCACCAACAACAAAAACGTAATTTCGACAACACTCCCACAAATCTTCGGGGAGTGATTTTATTGCTAAAACAACAAAAACGTCGAGTTTTGTGCTATTAACCAATCCACTGAAGTAGCAGATTGGTAGTTGGCGGTCAAACCACCGAAAGCAACGCTTATAGAGGTTAAAGCTTTTTGGCAACTAAAGAGATCCTGGATTAGAACCTGTGATGCATACGTTTGGTGAATTTGTAAAATACGTAAATATATTGTTTTATAATTATATTTACTACATGGCATCAAAGATATTTTAATTCTATGAGACAAAAAAGTTGTTCACGCTAACGCTCGCATCTGAGTTTTCACTTATAGTTGGGTAGTTCTTTGCGAACGTACATACATAACTGCTAATACCCGTCCAAAAATATCGGGAGGGGTATCAAAAGACGCAAATATTGGTTGAGCGGAGTTATATTTATGCTCCTGGGACCGAAACGCGTCTTTTGATACCTCTCGCAACTTTTTTGGACGCGTATTAGCACTCGGTAGTCCACGTAAACGATTACCAAAACATCTTTTGGTAATACTTTCCACCCAACGTCAAGTGTTAATACACGTCCAAAAATCTAGGTAGAGGTACCAATAGACGCATCTTCACCTCCGTAACAATAATCTGGAGGGGGAAATCCGATATTTTTAGAACTTTGCGAGATATTTGCAGTTAAAGTTCACAATTTTTCTGTCATTTTCATGTGGTTGTTGTAATAACATTACCCTGTGAGAAAAAAGTGGCACGCGGAAGGACATCACCGTGGCGGTAGCCACGGAAATGGCACACACCCGGAGTTGGAATGGCGTAGCCCAGGGTTATTTTTTGAAGCGCGGCCGAAGGCCGCCTACGCGGAAAGGTGTTCTGCACTTAAAAAACGTGGATCGGGCCCCGAATTGGGGGTCTGACCCGGGTCAATTTTCGTTTTTCAAGGATAACTTTTCACAGAAACAAAATATTGCTTTTCCCCCTCCGGATTATTGTTACGGAGGTCAAGACGCGACTTTTGACACCTCTCTCAAGATTTTTGGACGTGTATTAAAACTTGACGTTGGATGGAAAGTATTACCCATCTTTTTCTTATAGTTGCTCTCAAATAGGACACAATTAAAATATCTTCCCGACAACTGTATCTAACGTTAGAACTGGGCTTCTTGGTCAAAACAGAAAAATGATCTTTGGTACGTTTTTTCCTGTGTGGTATCATCTATCGTGAATTCCGGACTAAAAACACATTCACAATGACAGCAGCTAAGCCGCCATCGTGAATTCGTAATTTATTTATTTACCTGTTTACGGCAAATTGTCAAAAATAATTCTAGGAAGTCAACACGTGCATCTGATTTCAATGTTCATAGCGTCTTGTTAATTCGTAAATAAATATACCTTAAAGGAAAGTATTACATTATGAAAATAAGAAAAAATCACCAACGTAAGCGTTATCGCTACAGCATCAATAGAAAAACTCTAAGGAAAACTCAGGAATCGACGGGAAAAATAAAGGAGTAGGTTCTGCTAGATTTGCTGCAATAGATTCCTTTGCTTCTTGAATAACTAATGCATGAATTTTATTTCAGCCCAGTGATGAAAAAGTTGTGGATAGAAGGTAAGCGTAATAAAAACTTCTACGAAATGGGTCTATCGTCCAACCCAAACAAAGCCGTGCCCATCCCAAGTTTCAAACAACAACGTCTCCAGACTGTCAAAATAATTAACGGATTTGTAGAGGAAGAAATTGATCAAGATGAGCTAAACAACAAAGTTACATATCGCCCAAGAGGCTATGTTATTGAGGAACTAGAAGCAGATGCCGCCGCACCAAGGGAAAAACTTCTAAGGTATACTTTCGTTATATCCCTGTGTATATTCGGCTGCATTAATATATTATTTCAGGCTACCCAAAAACTCTGTGAGCCATCTTAGTTATTTTCTAGATAAATATCAACTAAACTACAAATCCATGGTAACAGACCAACGAAATTATTTACAATGGACATGGAAACAGTTTCGTATGAAAATACGCAAGTTTATGTCAATTCCTGAACAATTCGACGAGTATTTGAAGGAACGGAATTTAAAGCCTGGTGAAAAGCCTGCATGGGACGAATATGAATCGGATAGTGACTGGAAATAAATAAACTAGTTGTAAGATCTTTTTAATATACTAGAATAATATTAAGTTTTAAAAGAAGTGTACATATTCTTGGTGCGTATAATAATAATCTGAAGAAATTTTACATACTATGATCTTGGGTAAACGCAAATCTGATGCGGTCTAATACATACATTGGTAAAAATTATTTTGGAATAGCTCATTAAACTTGTACGATCATTCTGAAAATCTTCATTAAATTCTTGTAATGCAAGTGCGAGGAATATAACGGTTTCAAAAATGTTCGCTGCCGTTCATGTATCGATTACATATGTTACAACATCCAGACATAAGAAGAAGAATAAGTAGTCTCAATATGTAGAAATGAAACGGAATGGATAAGGCAAGACTTTGTTGCACGTATTGTCTAATTTTTCTTGGTTTATATGTTGTGTCTCTGAATACGACCGACATTTTACGATCATTGACGTATTTAGAGGTCCATCGGACGATATGATTCCTCAATATTTGTCAGCTTCACAGGTTTTGGAAAGGACCACTCTCGCCTGTTTCTATGACGATGGTGGCAAGCGCGAAGTTAAAAAGGGCAGCGGAATGGACCTCGTGGCCAAGGTGTTTCAACATCTTCATGGCAATGCCATCAGGCAATACTGCCAGGAAACCCGTCTGAAGTCTGCCTTGAAAGCATCCCAAAGGTAATGTAGAACTTGTATTTGATCGGATTTGATAGGGGCTTTGGGATCATTTTTCATATCTTGTTCAGCGGTTAACATTATTCATCCTCGGAAAATCGTTTTTACCTCAACTTTGTCAAAGCTGATTAAAGCAGAATTGGGGAAATCAGTTCTAGCCTCCCCACCGAGGCTGCGGTTCTGGCCAACGAATGTAATCATGCATAATATTGGGATCATATAGACTCAAATTATATATTTCAACGAGTCTGGTAGATCAACGCAATTGCGCCAAGTGGCAGGAGCACCTAAGGTCCTGACACCCTTTTGCTTGGTACGACTTCCTGTGATTATTATAAGGTTCCGTCGAAACAACCACATATTGCATCCTCGAGTTAAACAACTACAGAAGCAGAAAATTGGACACTTAGGTAATTGGCGGTCCTGTTTTAGAAGTGAGGTAAAAAATCGTTCTCAGTGGAAATTGGTTGCTGATAGCGCTTAGTACCGTCCTGTCATTCGGTCTTTTCTGGTTGAGAGCGAAATTCACTTGAGTGGCGTTCAGGTGGTGGTGTTGGCGATTTTACGGAACCCATGCTCATGATCGACCAGCCGCAGGTTTTTGGTATAGTCAAGGAGTGGGCAAGTCCTACTTGCTCCTTCGCCGCTAAGATGTTTAAGCATCGGCATGGCTATACTGTCGGAGCGCATTAGCTTAGAGCTTTGAACCTATTGTATTGGGTCATCAAAATATGTAGTGGTCATGGCATTGGGCCGGGATGTTTTTTGGGTTTGCTGCTAGTTCCTGTGGAGAGGGAGCCTGACTGTTGAAACTAAATACAAGCGTAGATAGTACACCACCCTGTTCTATCTCTACGGTATCTCGACCGTTCATTTCTCAACTCTCAAAAGGTTCCTCCCCATATTCATTGATGGTAATAATTTAAATAAAGCTGATGTGTGCCAAATTGGAATTGATTGACATGTTTTTCTATTAACCATACGAGTATTAAGTCCCTTTTACGGTACATTTGCTGTTCAATATTGAGAGTGCATTGCGAAATTAACATCGCTTATTTGCGGGTACTTAGTGAAATTTGCATATTTTTAGCCCAAATGTGACAATTCCTAGCCCTTCTACACACCACCCACCGTTACCGGGCCTACATGCACCAATTTAGTAATCTCTTCTCTACTAACTATTAAATGCTCAAAAGAACGATGCATAAAAGAAAATGTCGATAATCCATTATAGAATATGCTCCTACTAGCACTAAAGACAAATTGTCTCGTAATACATTCGCTGGTGCACTCACTCGTTGCAATGACACACACAATCGCCAACGACACTTCTCCGTCTATACATACATACAAATGCCTTTACATGAGCATGCAGTGCGCCAATGCATCCAAATGATGTAGCCCCATCGAATGAGAGAGGATGACGTTGGATCAGGCATTGATGGGTGGAAAGGGTGCATTCGATACATACATCCACACATAGCCACATGTGTTCCTACAACCACAAAGCGAATGTGATTTGGTTTGTCAAATATAATTGCAGCCATGGGATGATGATGATTGTGGTGGTGATGGCGATGTTGGTGGTAATGGTATTGGTGGCACTATTCCAGCGCATGTGCATCAGGGCCATTGTGAAAATCGGCCTTTCCGTCTTTTGTGCTCGAGGTAAGTGGCAGGTATTTTATTAACGTTTTGTATTAATCTGAAAATTACAAAGGAAATTCTTAACATCATTCCGTAAATTGTGTAAAAATCCTTTTAAATCGCATTGGGTAAGTGCATTGTAATAATATTTTTCTCAGCATCCTCGGCAGTTTTTGTGAAAAACGGCTTAAAAAGAAATTTTCAAATCAAAAATGTGTATCACATTGTATTTACTATTTAGAGAAGTGCTCAGAGGAAAGCCGGCCGGCGTAACAGTGAAAATTAATCGCTTAAATATTTATTTAAAATCGACTTTACAATAACTTTCCTGCGAAAAAACTAAATTTAATTACATAAACTTGGCAGTGAGTAGTTACTTTAAAGCTTAATAGCGCACAACAACCCTGCCACCTTATGCAGTTTCCGGTTGTTGCAAGAAAATATGGCTGCCTTTGGTTAAAAAAATTCCGGAAGTGGAGCACACTCTATTAACAGTTTGTGCTTTATCTTAGTTTAACTCTGCCACTCTGACTCACACCAGAAGTAAAGGCAAATCCACTAAACGAAAAGCAGTTAACTAGCGGCATTAAGAAAAAAGTCTGAACTCTGAAAAGTGAAAAACGTTGAAATGCACGAATGGTGCTCTTTATCTACATATGTAAATATTTTATTACCGCAAAGGGTAGCGCTGCTCAAATCGATAGTTAATCCCCCAAATTTCCGGATTTCCTTTGCTTTAGGTAGCACTGTTAATAACTATTATTTTGATGAACAGATAAGGAAGGCTTTGAATATGTTGACCATACTAAAGTACGACTAAAATAGAAACCCGGAAATCCGAGCGGTCAAATTAAACGTTCCCAAAAGGTGTCGGTCGAATTTATTCCGACAAAGGACTACTCATAGTATCAAACGCTCGCCTAATTTTCGGGCAGTAGTTGACGATTAAAACACCAGTAACTAGTAGAATTCACTAACTTATAGCAATTCGATTCGGTTCGATTTTTCGAGATATTCAATAGCGATTCGGTCTCTTCCGCTATCGAATATGCGATTCACTTATCTATAACGATGCAGGCAAAGGATTTCTCATCTCGCTATATAACATACTCTATGTTCTCAAATGTCATTTTTTAATGATAATAATATTATTATTATTATTATTCCGATTTTTAATAAAAAATTCAAATTATGTGCATTTTATTTAACGACATAGAAAACAACTGCAAATTATGTGTCGTTTAGTTTGCGAATAAGCGAAAATCGAGAAAATGAATACCAAATATCGTGATAAATATCGGTATGACAAAATGTCGATGAGCGAATTCCAGCTGTTTCGTAAAATAAACGACACACGATTTTGCACTTGTTTTCTGTGTCGCTAAATAAAAAGCAGATAATTTGAATTTCTTATTAAAAATTTAAATAATAATATTATATCAATATTATTATTATTATTATTTAAAAATGGCATTTGAGTACTGAGAGTATGTTTTATCGCGGGATGAGAAATCTTTTCCCTGCATCGTTATAGATAAGTTAGTGAATCGCATATTCGATAGTGCAAGCGACAGAATCGCTATTGAAAATCTCGAAAAATCGAGCCAAATCCAATCGCTATAAGTGAATTTCACTACAGCATGTGGTAATACCGGAGCATATCGGATTCAATCCGCTAATGGCTGCTCATATCCACAACACGTTTTTTTTAGCGTTTTTGCACATATGTAGGTCAACCACATTTATTTTAATCAGCAAACATGCTTTTTGTGAAAAATTTACGATATTACGATTCAGATCCAAGCTAATGAATACATACTTGGCTAAAGGTTTGGGTATTGGCATATTTTTAAACTTAGCGCAAAACCCTTTCCTTTTTTTTATTTTTAATTTTTTATTTGTCCGACTCTGATAAAAAACAGGTATTGGAAACGATAATGTATCCAAGTGGCTGCCGAATATCTGTCATTAATTGGTGTCAAAATTAACTCTTCCCAATAATTTTCCATTTACTTATTTACCCTATGTCCCTCAGGCAACCAAATTGTGTATTTATCTGCAATATAAACTTTTAAGTTTTTTTTTTAATTTGAAACAAGGAGTGTAACCGATGAAAACAGATTAATTTTTCTAACCGTAACCGTTATTTTGATCTGAAAAAGAACGAAACTGTTTCAAAAGGAAGAACCGCTTCCAAACGCAGATGGTACCCTGTAGTAACTTTCACCGAAGATTGTCGAGTAAGGTTACAAAAGACGTAGTCAAACTAGTGAGATGAACTTTATAATGCGATTATCAATGCATTGTCTTAATTAGTTTTTTTACTTGCTAATTTATTAGTGACCCATAAGCTCTTGAATTTTTCCATTTTCGATTTCTCAAAAAGGTATTTCGAAGTCTTATACTTTTCTTACAACAGACGTGTTAATTTTTAGAATTTAGTGAGGATATTTCAATTGTTTTGAAGGATCACATCTTATAAGTTTCTTGTTATCTTGGTCTTTAAAATGATGCTTTCTGTTTATTTTGTGAGTGCAAATGTTACTGTTGACACAATTTTGATTGAGGAATAGGCTACTGATCTTTAAACTAGCGATCTGAAACATTTTAATTCACTTCATCAAATCTTCTAAATAGATGCCAGGGTAAACATTGTACCGTGACGTATAGGTGGATGAGGAAAGCGCTATATCAAATTAATCAAATTAGTATCGTGAATCCCCCTTTTCGTGTTCACCTGAAGAATATTTGTGAAAAAACGAATTCCTATCCGAATTTTTCCACACCGGCCGGTAGCGCACATGACGAATGAATGCACATATAAAGAAATCAGTGTCGATACATATATGTATATATACATATGTATATGACATGAGTTTTTTGTTGAATACCATGTAGGGTAAATCCCTAGTTCTGAGCTGGCACGCTTCTAGTGTATTCGGAGCTACTACTAGTTCACATTCAATCTCTTTGGCATGCAATCACTGGCGAATTTAGCATGGCGTTTCGTCTGGAACTACAATTTAGATATAATTTGTTTATTGATACTATTCATTAGGGTGATTCATTTATTCAGAGCCATCGCAATAATTTCACTATATCCATCATAAATATTTTAGTAAACTTTTATTGCCCACACTTTGTACAAGCAAGACAGCTAGAAATACATATGTACATCAGTGTAAATTACATTTAATAGCGAGACTGTAGGAGGAAAATTTCGGGATTTGCCAGCTAGTTATGAATCAAATACTACTTAACGTAACGTTTTTTCTCGAATTTTGACAGTACACCCATTTCTCATTGCGAACGGATTATGATTCAAACCTTCGAAATTTCTGCTAAAACTAAAAATCAGAAAAAGACCATCCCTAATACATATATGTACATATATGTATATGTTTGTAGATACTATTTGCAAGTATTTATAATTAGGTGTCTTTTTATATAAATACACACTTGACACAGGCACTGGTACAGACATTTCTTGAAAAATCTGCGCTCTTCGGTAAAAAAGAGTGAGATTGATGTACAAAAGCAGCAAAAACCGAAATTGAAATTGTTTCGCGCCTAGTAATTTGCACTAAACTGTGAATAATGAAAAGCTGAAACTTGAAAATTTGAGAAAAATGGTTTTCGCATAAGTCAAGGATGCACAAACATACATATATAATATGTGTAGATAAAATAGATTTTTGAGCTTCGATTAAAATACTAGAAATGCTAATTTGCAAAGAATAATTTCGAAAACGTGAAAAAGGAAAAATGTTATATTTTCGGAGCGCGTAAGTGTTTTTTTGATGAAATATCGAAATATACATACTACGTACATATTAGGATACTTAAAACATACACTAATGAAATTTGTTGTAAACTTAGAAAACATTCAAAAATCCAAGCGTTTAAAAAAAAAAATTACAGAAAGGTATATCACATCCACAAATCAAAATAAAGTATTTTTTTAGTAAATGCATATCTGAAAAATTAAAAAAAAAATACGTCGTTTTTGGTTTTATATATACATACATACATAGTATATCGACAGCCACACTGCAAAACCCTGTATGTTCAAAACCAAAAAGTTTTCAGGAGAGGGAAAAAACTGTAATAATTATAACGGATGTATATGAGCGACGGTTATTTCATTTCACCACTGGAAAGGAACGGGAAGTTGTAACCAGATTTTGACTGAATTTTAATGTGCGAAATATCACGATCTATGGGAAAGGCTCAGAACCTTATTTTTGGAGAATAGTGACTTACGGGGTTTTGCAGTGTGGCTGTCGATATATGTGTGTATTTAAAAATCTATAAAAAAAAATTCTGACTCTTTTCTAAGTCTAAAATTGAAATTTTAACAAAATGTTTCAGTGCAATGTGCTATTTTTACAGTTTGTATTTTCGAAAGCTGATTTAAATGGCTTTCTAATGGTATAAAGATCTTTGAAATCGATTGAGCCTTTCCGTAGTAATCACAGCTTAAAAGTACGTGCCTTTTTTTCTAGGTTTTGATTGAAATTCATCTATTACTACATAAATTTAAGGGAAGGTGTAAGAAAAGTAATCATCTATGTGTGTCAAAAGTTTCCAAATCGAAGGTACTTTGCTAACGTTTGACCCAGACCCTTTCTACGGATCGACTTCTATTATAACTCCGATTCCAAACAGTCATATTCGCCGACACTACTGCTACCGACATAACTAGTCTTTACCTTGACTTCAAGAAAAAAGAAGAGTGAAAAAAATGGAGTCTGAAGTCTTTTTGAAGTTGCGACTTTGAAGTCATTTAGAAAAGTCACTTACTGATTTCATTTTTTGAGTGAAGTCACTAACTATCGGCAACAAAAATAGTTTACGATCATGTCTCATATACCACAGATAAACTGACTTCAAATGACTCCATATGACTCCAAATTACTTCAATTGACTTCAGTGAGACTTTTTATTCAATGAATGCAATACATGAATAACTAAAAAATTAATAAAAAAAAAGAATTCGAAGTCGCAGAATGAAGTCTGAATGGTGACTTCATTTTTTAAGTCCCAGTCAAAGAATTCAAAAAATGGCTGCAATCATTTTGCGATAAATCAAATGAATAATAATTCGCAAAAGAATGCATTCTTTTACATCTCTGTTTTAGAGTCGCTTCCAATAGTGGTATGGCCTTATGCCCTTTCTTTTAACGTTGCAAAAACACGGATACTCTAAAACATTATTCGTACCCCAAAAATACTCCATCGATGTATTCAACCCTTTGATTTGTTAATTTCTTAGCATTCCAGCTTTTTGCCAGGAATTAAAAATTCGAGTAATAATTAAATTGATTTTCGGCTTTAACACTCGTGAGCGCATGCATACATACATACATAAGTAAGTAAGTATTATTCCATCTCACACAAAAGCAGAGCAAATAGGGATATGCAAAAAATACCAAAAGTACATATTTAAACCGAACCCAGCCCAGTAGTTGAGAGAGCTACGGCGACGACCCACCAACCTAAAGTACTATCAGAAGTACAGCTCGAAGAGTAACTTAAATGCACCGAATAACTATAGCGAACAGCTAGATAAGAAGACAGACAAACGTATAGACAAACAAAGGGGCTGGACACACGAGAGAAAACTAAAAACAAAAACAAAAACCCAGTTTACTGTATAGCACGAACGCGAACGCACTTTCCAATGCAGAAAACGAATCCAATGCGGTACACATACAGTAGCTAACCGAACGTCTTGCCGGCCTCCATACATCTCCAACCATACAAAAACCGACTGTTAGCCGCCTCACACGTACTCTTTGACATTTCACTGCTGCTGCACTCATGCCCAACGATGTCTATTACTCGAATGAATATCTACTATGCATATTTTTGGGGATGTGCAATTGGGCCGGGTTATTTTTGCGGTAGGTTGGTTGGTAGGCAATGACTGACTGGCGTACAAGTGGGGTTGGAGTACAAACATATGTATGACTCCATCGTCAGAGATGATTATTGATTTTTCATATAGAGAAAAGACGACACTTTTGCATATTCGGTTGTGTTGTAGCGGTGCATAGACGCGTAGAGGCAGTAAAATTTTTGCGGTGCAACAACGGTAAAAGATAGTCCAATTAGTAAAAAATGGAAAATTATACATAATATTGTGAAAACTAAAGTAAAAAATAATTGTGAACAAATAAGTATGGAAAATGTGCATAATTGTAGAAGGGGTCTGCATATTTTGCAACCGTTAGATATACATTGTGTAATACGTAGTGTGGGGGTGGTGAGATGCGGTTTTAGCATACACTTTTTCATTTATAAAAATTGTTTTAAATTTTTTTAAAGAGTGAAAAAATATAATTGTTATGGTATTTTACTATTTGTGGTTGAATTTTTTATTTTTTTTTGGTGAGAACATTCAGATACAAACATCTTCGATAGTTTTTCAAATATTAACTACCCCCCTCATGCACTTGTCACATCAACCTACCCTAACTAACTTCCGATTATTCGAATATAGCTTAAAATTAAGTGTAAGGGTTTATATGTAACTTCTTATTTTTCAGGGTTTTCTCTTATATTTGACTTTACTTCCTTAAAAGCTGCCACTAAAGCAAGCACGTCTACGAAAAAAACATATTGACTTTTATTAGGTATACATACATATATGTATATGTAATTAGGGTGGCCGAAAAAAATTAAATAGAAAAACGTTTAAATTGCTCAATATTTAGCCAAGCCATAAATTGATTCAACGATTGTCGAGTATCGTCCAAAGTGATTGTAAAACAATAACCTGGAAATTAATTTTTTTTGTTATTGATATTGAAGAAAAATATCCCATCTCATTCATCAATTGCTTCCCCCGTCACAGGGAAGCGAACTCGAGACGCCATGTGCCTATTCTTTTTTGTACTCAAAACTTTTTTAAAATGTTCAAATAGAAAATTAATGGAACCCTTGAACAAGAGCTCGTTCCAAATTTGACTTTACCGCTAATTTCTATCAACAAAGAAGTCAATTTTTTCCCCATAACCTACCTATAAAGTTATCTTGAAAATCTTTCAGAAACGTATGAGTTTAACTCCTTATTTGCCTTTAAATCGAGGTTAAATAGATAATTTGCGCTTCGGCAAGTGAACCAAAATAATTTTTCACAAAATTGTATGAAAGTGGGGAGAAGCTCAACGTAAAAAATTACTTCTGAAAGTGAAACAACGGTATTTGCTGTCACAGTCGGCTAAAACAATTGGTTATAATTTTTGAATCATACGAAACCGGAAGGATTATTTTCAACTTTGTTTATGACCTTTTCATATGACGACTCATCCAATCACTTAATCCACAATTAAAACACCGAACAAATCACTGCACACCCAAACACTCTTCAAATATGGCACTTGCATTCCAACTTGTCATTTAATTATACAAATTTAGTTCGTTACCTTGGTAAATTCTGTCACTAAATTCACTTTCTATTCTGAAATTTTTTCTCTCCCACGGAAACAGCGTTTAAACAGTGTTAACGACATAAAAACCAACCAATACTAAGCCGAAGACATATTTAGCCAAAATCTAAGTAGAACAACTAGCAACAGTGTAAACTCAAAGTGTAGACGACAACAGCCAAGAGGATGGGTAAGGAAAAGACTCATATCAATATCGTGGTGATTGGTCATGTCGACTCTGGTAAATCGACTACTACCGGTCATTTGATTTACAAGTGTGGTGGCATTGATAAGCGTACCATCGAAAAATTCGAAAAGGAAGCTCAAGAAATGGGTAAAGGCTCCTTCAAGTATGCTTGGGTTTTGGACAAACTGAAAGCCGAACGTGAACGTGGTATTACCATTGATATTGCTTTGTGGAAGTTTGAAACGCAAAAATACTATGTAACCATTATTGATGCACCCGGACATCGTGATTTCATCAAGAACATGATTACCGGCACTTCGCAAGCCGATTGTGCGGTATTGATTGTTGCAGCCGGTACCGGTGAATTTGAGGCCGGCATTTCGAAGAACGGTCAAACTCGTGAGCATGCTTTGCTCGCCTTCACTTTGGGTGTTAAACAATTGATTGTTGGTGTGAATAAGATGGATTCAACTGAGCCGCCGTACAGTGAGGCACGTTATGAGGAAATTAAGAAAGAGGTATCATCGTATATCAAGAAGATTGGTTATAATCCAGCATCGGTAGCATTTGTACCAATATCTGGTTGGCATGGTGATAATATGCTGGAACCTTCAGAAAAGATGCCATGGTTTAAGGGTTGGACTGTTGAACGAAAGGAGGGCAAAGTGGAGGGCAAGTGTCTAATTGATGCGCTGGACGCAATTATGCCACCACAACGGCCCACCGATAAGGCACTACGTTTGCCATTGCAGGATGTTTATAAGATTGGTGGTATCGGCACAGTGCCAGTCGGACGTGTGGAGACTGGTATACTGAAACCAGGTGAGTGAACGTTATACTAGTTTAACTTATATTAGTTTTGTGTGTATGCATAATGTGGGTGTTTGTTTTGCAAGTCCGGGTATCAGCTACATACCATGTTTGTATGTATGTATTTGGAGAACAGCTGTGGGTGCAAATTCTCTTTCCAAAGACTGACGAGTGCAAAAGCACAGTTGAAAAAGTGGGTCGCTTTCGTTCGTTCCTGGTGAGTGTTCGTGTGGGACTTTGCATAAACGCATACATACATGCACAATTTGCAGCCAGTATACGACTTTATTTGCTCTTGTGATTGCCCAGCCCGGTTTATTTTGCTGCATATTTTTAGTGCTCTCAAGCTACCTACCCTTTTTTGCAGTTCCGTATCCGGGTAGCGCACAGTTAAGAATGCCCTTTTATGCGTTAGTTTGCAATTTGCTACGCTTCTTTTTCTGTAGCCAATGAATAATTGATATTTGCTAGAGTGTATTTTGTACAACCAATCAACCGAAATTACTGGCTTCCAAGGTGCCCGCAATTCTACCCGCTTAGTGCATTGTAATGTAAGCTTTGTGCTATTTCATATCTTAAAATAATTTAAAGAACCCAAAAATTAAATAAATCAAAAAACAAACAGGAACTTCAAGATAGAAATTGGCTGAGGGCGTAGGCAGTTTTAATAGGGTCCTACCGATAATACGATTTCGATTCCTAAATACTCGTTACTCGTGCACTTACTAAGTCTTGCTCAACCTTTGTTTGTTTGGTAAATAATTTTGAAATATTTTCAGGTATGGTGGTGAATTTTGCACCAGTCAATTTGGTAACTGAAGTAAAGTCTGTTGAGATGCATCATGAGGCTTTGTCTGAAGCTTTACCCGGCGATAATGTTGGTTTCAATGTGAAGAACGTTTCTGTAAAAGAGCTGCGACGAGGCTATGTAGCTGGTGACTCCAAGAATTGCCCCCCCAGGGGTGCTGCTGACTTTACCGCGCAGGTAAGAAATGACGAAACTTAATAATTGATATAGACAAACTGTTGGATTACTTTTGTGTCACAGGTAATCGTACTTAATCATCCCGGCCAAATAGCCAATGGTTATACTCCGGTTTTGGATTGTCACACTGCTCATATCGCATGCAAGTTTGCTGAAATCAAAGAGAAATGCGATCGTCGTACTGGCAAGACAACCGAAACCGATCCGAAGGCCATTAAATCAGGTGATGCCGCCATCATTATGCTCGTACCAACTAAGCCGTTATGCGTTGAAAGTTTCCAAGAATTTCCGCCGCTTGGGCGTTTTGCTGTACGCGATATGAGGCAAACTGTCGCTGTGGGGGTAATAAAGTCGGTGAACTTTAAAGAGACGACTTCGGGTAAAGTCACAAAAGCCGCCGAGAAGGCACAAAAGAAAAAATAACTAGAGTGCCAGCAGAAAGTTAATAAACAACAACAAATTGTAATGGAAATACAAATGCAATTCGAATTTGTATTAACATCATCATCATTATCGTCGTCATTTTCATCGGTAAAGACATCGTTGTCCTCAGAAAAGTTGGTGTTGTCATTTGCATTGCCATTATCGATAATGCTATCGATGTGGAGGTGCTTACAGTCAGCACCAGCAATATCTGCAACAACAACAAAATTCTTACATAAATCACAAAAGAAAACATTTAATAAGCATAAATTTAAAAAAATACTACAATTTATTATTATCAATGATATGAATATAAGTAATTATTATGATAGTTATGCAATGGCATTCAATGTGAACAACAACAACAACAACAGCCCAAATTATACATATACAACACACAACACCATAGACAACAACAACATTAACAAGAATAATGAAATCAAATTCAAAGGAAATGCAAAGTTCTGCAAGAATTACAACACTTCATGCGTCTCCTACAACAACAACAACAAATATCCATGCATAAAATTCATCTCCTTTAGCAACACTGTATCCACCGCCCATGTGAGAAATAATTTAACGCCATTGGCCAAAGTCATGTTTGCACCATCTCATCCATCGGTTGAGTTTAACACGAAATTATCATTCCCTACGCAAGTAGCTGAAAATAAAAAACTAAAAGACATTGAACGTATGAAAACCAACAAAAAATACTCAATACTAACACACAAAAAACAAAAACAACTAACAACCGTAGATGCATCAAATTCATTACAAACATCATGCACGACTTCATTAGCATTATCATCATCATGCTCGTCGATCACTACTGCTACCACATCACTTATGCCAATTTCTTCCACACAACTCGTAGACACGTGTGATTTTGCACGCATAGCGGGCAATTCTAAAATTAATTACTTATTATTCTTAATTATATACTATATTTATGCCTTTCTTATTCCATACCATCACCGTAAATCGTTTCGCAGGAAATCTGCTTTCATTACCACAATTGAAAAAAATATTGCAAAGCAATCATTCAATTTAAATCAAAATTCACGCATCGGCAATATTAAAACATTCAAAAAGTGGGCATACATTTTATAATTAGCGTGTTTGCCGTTAACCGTAATACATGGATGATGTTGCCGGTTCGCTCATTCATCGCCGTTTAACCCGCATCGCATTCCTGTTCATCATACCACACACACTCACGCACATTATCATACCAACGTATTATCACTCATTAACGTACAGTTTTGTTGTACGCGTATTCATAATTACATAAATTTCCTATAGCATGTATTTTAATACCAAACTGTGAGACTCAATCGAATTGAATTCATTTTGTTGTATTATAATTCTAATAATTATTAAATAATAATTTTTTTATATTGCATTGTGTTAACCCAGCCATTGTTGTTGGCAAATACTCCTATCGATCCTTATCAAATATACATAGAGCAATGCCAATTGCACTCCACTAACAACAATTCACACACAAACTCCTATACATATTCAAAAGTCAACCATTTTCTGCGTTACATCATCCACAATCAGGATGTTCTGTTGGTTGCTGCGTCAAGTTTTGAACAAGAAACGGTGACAGATCTGGCTCGCCATTCAAAAGATTTAGTAAAAGCGTTAAAGAGAAATAATGACAGCACTTGAGAACAATGCAGCTAGAAATAGACATATTTATAACCAAAATTATAGCAGAAGTCAAAGTTAAAAAACAACAAAAACACGCCCTTACATACATACATATTTGAGCAAATGCACCCCACACCTATATACAATATTAAATAATCACTTGAATGCATAAATGCAAAGCATGAGAATAGACAGTGAATGTGTACTACATATTTATTAAAAATAAATATAAAAAAATAAAAATCGAAATTCCCCCAAAAATATACATACATATATGACATGTAAAACTAAATGTAAAAGCTGGAGTTGCTTCAATAAAGATGAAAAACATTTTAATTGTACGATTGGAATTCAACAATTTTAAGATATGAATTGAAAAATAAAGAAGGCTTAACCAAAAACAAACAACTATATATATTTTGCGTACGATGGCATGTTCTATGAACCACTTAAGATTAAATTTGACGACCCGTTGGGAACAGCTTTATAACTTAAACTGCTTTTATCATTACCGAGAATGTTGGGTATGTATTTCCAATATAACCTCAAAATCTTTTCGGTATCAGTATTGAAAGATTCTGGGCTACTTCAAAATTAGTTTTGTTACAAATTTTGAAATCATTTGGAACGATTGCGTTCGGTAAAATAAAGTGGCAAAAGTGAGCCACCCTAATATTACTTATCATTTTATACCATTTCTTAACATCCCTACAAGAATATTGACAATCATTTGATACAATCAGAGTTGTAATAAGATTCAATCATTTCGGTGTTAATTCCGTCAACGTTCTTTTCAAAATTATGATTTTTTGTTTTCTTAAAACAACATCCATTTCTGAATAACTTAAAAATTTTAAAGCCTAATAAAGAGTGTGAGTGTTATTGAATGCTTAAGTTTAATTCAGTACAGAATGAGAATGAGGAAAGTATTCGGTATTTAATATGATTGTAAAATTGAGAAGAATGCACACTACTAATACGTTAAATAACAACGTATTAGCTATCCAGATATGTTAATAAGATTGTTTTCCTTAAAAGTTAATAAATCAACGACTAGAAAATTAAATTTTGCTTGGTCGATTTACAACCAGTTCGGCAAAGTGAAAAATTATTTTTTGGGTAATTGTTTCCGACCGGGACCGAAATGCGTCTTTTGATACCCCTCTCGATATTTTTGGACGCGTATTAGCACTCGGCCCCGGTCGGAAACAATTACAATTTTTTGTTTCCGTAAAACAGCACCCCAAAAGTTACAGAGTGGAATTCCCACAGTAAAAACTTGTAACTATATCTGTCCATGAAATGCCAGAATTTTAAAAAAATTTTATGTACGCGAACAAAGCTTATAACTGGCTCAAATCGTTGTTGTTGCTTTGAATGGACAATTTTAATGCCTCCGGATAAGAACCACCGGATGATGCCTAATGACTTTCGTTTCCATTGTGAATTCCTACGAAGTGACATTTGACATTTTATTTAAATGGCAATTTACAACAAAAAAAATAAATGCAGAGGAAGGCGGTCTATTTGTGACTCATTGCAATAAATAAATTGAAGAAACGAGTCATAAATTTTACCTTGGGTGGAATTGCGGTTGAGATACAAAAAACAGCACATTTCAGCTAAAGAAAGTTTAACAATAAGTATTTCGTAAAGCCATATAAAACAACAAACTTCATGGCCGATCCGCGCTTGAGGCAGCTTACAATCAAAACTGGAGTTGTAAAGCGTTTGACCAAGGAGAAAACCGTCTGTGAGAAGGAAGTGGTAACTGAGCGGAATCGCCTGCAGCGATTTAAAGGCGAAGGCGCCGACGAACATGTTTTGAGGAAACAAGAAGAAGTGATAGCAGAATGTATGATGATGCTGCCTGATACATTGAGAAGGTAAGCATTTAAATAACAGATGGCATGTATTTACTTGTGGATAACGAAGTACTAAACATATGTTCACATTACATTGCAGAATGAAAAAAGAACTAGAAGTGTTGGAGAAATTTTTGCTAGATGAGGAGGAACTTAAAGAAACAAAGGAATACGAGACAGCTATGCAGGTGGTAAACGACGCTAAAGAAGTACTCGCTAAAAACGATGAATGCTAGTGATATAAAACAATAGAAATAAGTATCCTATATTATATACATCCCATCAACATTTACCATTAATTTTCCCATTTATAAAATCAAAACAAATTTTGTTAAATAGTAGTAAAAATTCTCAAAATGATTAATTCTGAAAGGGTAAACCAAAAAATTCCCAGCCTTTCGCAATTAAAAAATAATATTTATAATATCTTTACTAATATAAACGAGCTGGAGCGTTCGGTGCAAGATAATACATCCTCTGTAGTGAATGTAAACAGACTTAAAGAGCAAACCGATGAAATACTCAAACTTTTAGAGAACGCACCATTGGAACATTACGCGAAAAAGTTAAATAAAAGAAAGCAAGCACGGAAACGTAAAAAGTTGCGACATAAGCTAATGAAAACGTTTTTAAAAGGAAAAGACGTGCTCCAGAAACCACTTGCAGATCTTAAAGAACCAGTAACAGGAGAAACGAATTCCAGTACTAGCAATGTTCTGAAATCAGCTCATCTAATTAGGCATGCTAAAAGCACAGATACCAAAATTCATAATCGATTGCAGAAACACAATGATGCTCAGCGTTTCCTACGCACGTTTGAGTTGCTAAAAATGCTACACCACAAACGGAGTCAAGAAACACAGAGTACCAAAGAATTTGCAGAACAACTTAACGATTTACGTGCAACTTGGAGTAAAGTATTGGAAGATAATGCGCCACAATATAGACAAGAGCAACACGTAGAAGATCAGTGGAATGAGGTTTTCTTTGGCCCAATTGAACATTCCTACTATGGTGGTGAACCACCAAAAACGAGTGACTTCCTAGATGTTCGTCGTACTTGGGATAGTTATTTAACGCGTAGTAAACAGGGTAGCTCCATACCATGCGGTTGGGTATTGCCTATTGAAAATGCAATGTCAGATTGGCAGCAGTACAGAGCCACTTAATAAGAACCAATACATTTTTTGGATTTAACTTTAAATAAAAATTACTTAATTACTAAAAGAAAATTATTTTAGTTAGTAGTTTAACTGCTGAAGGACAAGAATATGCTTCAAGCGTGGGTTCCCACGTCACAAGTGACACCTCTTCATTAATCTTTACTATTTACTCCACACAATGCTTATTGAAACTACTGGAAGGTTCCACGGCGTCCAAATGGCGACAGAGTTACCTTTTTGTATTTGTACCTATTTATTGAGCAATTTTCCTAGCACAATAATTTGACAAAATTTGTATATAGGAAAGGGTCATTGTGTACACCACAGTAGTAAAACTTTTGAATACGCATCTAAATGTGCCAAATAACTAAATAAAAGTTAGACGTCTATGAACTCTGCCCTCTTAGGGACGTTTTCCGGTAAGGCTTCCTCCAACCACCACCACATTTGCCACAGATCTTCCTACACTAAGCCAATGACTTATCCAATCTCCATTTTTATTATCCTGCCAAGAGGGACACGCCATATTATTTAATAAAAATTAGCCACTTTTTTTAATGTATTATTAATAACTTTTTATTGGAATTCAATGGCAAAATCATACTTTTTTCTTAACATATTGTGAGTGATGGAGTGTTTAAGTCAATAATCAGCAATACATCTTATTCATAAACCCAACTTTCAGCAGCTGGCTGCCATGAAACCAACTCTTTCTCATTGAACCACAAACCGATTTCCTTGTTTGCCGATTCAACAGCATCGGAACCGTGGATAATGTTGCGCCCGACTTGGATGCAGAAATCACCACGAATAGTGCCGGGCAAGGAATCAGCTGGGTTGGTGGCACCCAACATTTGGCGACCAGTTTTCACAACATTCAAACCCTCCCACACCATGGGAACCACTGGGCCAGAGCTCATGTAGTTGACCAAACCGGGGAAGAAGGGGCGGGCAGATAAGTCAGCATAGTGCTTCTCCAAGAGATCCTTTGATGCCTACAAAGAAATAGAAAATAAATTATCAAACAAGATATGACGTATGTAAATTAATTAGTTTTCCTAAAACATCAAAAACGGCGGTATTTGTTTTTGCAAATTTTATACATGTGGCACGAAGGTTCCAAGGAACCTAACCTCACTTTATTCCTCGGGAAAACTCGCACTGGAAGTGCGAATTCCAATCAACCCCATTTTACACACGAATACAACTAATTTGATTAGGAAACTATATCCACCGGATTGTGTACTTACCCATGTAAACTTCATGGCCACCAATTTGAAGCCTTTCTGCTCGAAGCGTTCGATGATCTTACCGACGAGTCCACGTTGGACTCCATCGGGTTTGACCATGATGAAAGTGCGCTCCTTGTTTGCTGCCATTGCGTACGAGAACAACGAGAAGAATGCCAAAATTGTTCCAATCATGACGGCTTTTTTGCCGAGCAAATTAATTTGCATGCCCGGACGGTTGCAAGAGCGGGAAAGCAAGTTGTCGTGTTGTTCCGCCGAATTCATTGGAAATTTGACAAGTGACAGCCGATAGCCGGTAGAACAGGGTTGCACGTAACTTCAAATATTCGAACTGGAAAAGAGCTTTGTTTAATGCGTACTGGAAAAACTTTATAAATTAAAGATTTTGCTTTTGAAGCTGCTGTTGCTCTTGTTGTTGTAGCGCACTTTGCCCTGCCTAGGTAGTTAGTCTCTTACCCAGAAGTGGCATCGAACTCTTCTAACGGAAGTCCTAGAAAACTTGCGCCTTCGACAGGGGTGGAAATGGGTGTTAGAAGAGTAGGCTCTGTTAGGCAGACATAAATATGGTTAGTGTCGTGTGAGGACAGGTCGCATGCCGGACAGACATTCGGGGTTACGTAAGAACGCATCCAGTGGCGGTTCTAAGGGAAGTGTTCTGACAGTCCTGATGAATAGAGTCACCGAGGACTTGGTCGGTGATATTGTCAGGTTTCTCCCAGCGAAAAATTCGGACAGGGCTGGGAGGTATTAATTTATGCGAGAGCAGAGCTCTTCAACGGAGGGGCCTGTTGCCAGTATCGTACAATCGTCGACGTAAGAGATGATCGAGAAACCCTCTGGTGGGGCGGGAAATCTCGATACATAATAGTTAAACAGAAGCGGGGATAGGACAACACCCTGTGACACCCCTTGTTTAACTATTCTTTCGATCTAGCGCCTCTGAACTCAACCGACGATTGACGGCCACTCAGATAGTTTGCGGTCCAACGTTTAAGAGAGGGGGAAGAGACGAATCTTCCAGGTCTTTCAATAGTTGCGCATGGTTGACCGTGTCGAATGGTTTGGCCAGATCAAGCGCAACCAGCACTGTTCTGTGGTTTGGGCGCTTTTGGTTAAGTCCGTTCCCTATCTGAGTGGTTTTGAAGCTGCCCTCCTCTATTTGTATGCGACCACTTTTATCATTCCCGAAAAACGGATTCAGGCAAATGTGGTTATAACGTCCGTTATCATTGTACAATTTGTAGACCTTTCTTCCTTTGTAGTCGATTGTGCGTCAGTGTATGTCCTATATCAAAACCTGCTACAATAGAAGAAGTCTCGATAGCGCATAAAACGGCTATCCCCGTCCGATGAAGTGGACATGTTCACGTTCGGTGCTCATTTGACCCCCTTTTCCATCAAAGCCGTAACATCTTCAAGTCCCAAGTACCCAAGTAAAAGACAAGCGTTTCTTTGTCGATATGTTATCCTAACATTGTTGTCAAGTTGCAGGCCTTCGCAACACCGCACCTAGGACTGCCCCAAGAGAGACGGAAATGCCGAGTGTTAGATATTATACATAAATTAAGGTTTACATTGTTTTAACACTATTCATGCTGCTTATTCAGCACAGTAGTGCCTGTATGTATATACATATGTCCTCGGAAAAGACAGCTTGTAGAGGATCCACAAGATACAGATGAGAACACAATAATCAAACAACGTGTCCTATAAGACCTATAAACGAAATTAAATTTTTTCAACAAGCATTCATTAAAATTTTGTCTAGTTCTGGTTCTCGAATTATCTACTCCACTGTTAAGCCTAACTGGTTATTGTGGTTGAAAACTACATACGAAAATGTCGAATTTGTCTGTACTGTAAAAATATAAATTTATTAAATTATGATTTTGGGAACATTTGTACCATACACATATGTGTATATGCGTTGTAAACTGAAGATTTTGTTGATTTCGCTACGTTGTTGTTGTAAGCAGTGATTTTTCGTGATTTCGCTACGTAGCACCGTGTTGTTAACTCATCGTTTCAATTATCTACTTTCGCCAAACCATCTGCATATTGGAATTCTGGACTATTCTCATATTCGCACATATCCAATGCAATTTCACAGCTTTCCTTTACAACACGTTTTTCATCCTCTGCATAGCGATTAAGTATATCTGTACATTCTTGCGTTGCAATCGCACCTAATGCCTCAGCACACTCATGACGTACCATCTCATTTTCCTTTGAATCTTCTAAGTTGTACTTTAGAAAAGGAATGCTGCATGGTTCTTGCATTTGACCCAACACGAAAGCTACTTCATGACGGAATAGTGCTGATGTATCTTTCAAACCTTCGGCGATCGCTAAAACGCTTTCAGTTGTACGAAGATTCCTTAGACTAAACATAGCACGATATCGTTCAAATAAGCTCTGCTTTTGGTCTAAGTACGTTGCCTTGAGTTCTTCAATGGTTTTATTTCCCGCAGCTGGTGGTGATGGATCCACTGAAGCATACGGATTTTTGTCATCAATTTGTTGCCCACTTTGCAACCAATGTAAGCGATCTAGCGCGATTGAGCATGTTTCCGCAACTTCCACTATAGGATCGTCTTTGTACTGTTCTAGTATTGGTATAACTTCTGTCGCACCAATGGCACCAAGTGCTTCGCCCGCTTCGTGGCGCACCATTGGTTCTTGGTTTGTATCTGCCAGTATTTTTGTTAAGATATCTATAGCCTTCCTGTTCTGCATCTGTCCCAAACAATATGCTAATTCATGTTTTAACAGAGCTGATTCATCTGCGAATCCCCGCCCGATTTCTTGAATTGCTTCATCGCCCCCAATATTTTTAAGTGTGAACAACGCACGGAACCGTTCTTTTAGGGGGCGCTCTTTACTGTTTAGTACTGCTCCAATTGACTTTATTTGCCCTTGTGTAACCATTTCCAATCAAATTGCCTATAGCTAATATATGAGGAAAAATTATACTGTGGAGGAAAATATTGGGAACTTGCCGTGTGGTATTTACGTTTTTTTTTTATGAAAATCAATGTGTCAATTGGGATGAGTAAGTGAGCTGTTCTCAGAATTTCATTTATCGATAAAATATCTCTAGAACGTTAGGCCATGTTGGAATTGCAGTACGTACACACTGACCTGTTTTGGAGCTCATTATCCATCAGCGGCATCTGTTCGTAAAAAAATTGGGTAATACTTTCCATCTAACGTCAACTGTTAATACACTTCCAAAAATGTCGGGAGAGGTGTCGAAAGATTCGTTGGTAATACTTTACGGTTTACGTCAAGTGTTAATACACGTCCAAAAATCTTGAGAGAGGTATCAAAAGACGCATCTTGACCTCCGTAACAATAACCCGAAGGGGGAAAAGCAATATTTTGTTTCTGTGAAAAGTTATTATTGAAAAACCGAAAATTGACCCGGGTTAGATCCCAAATTCGGGGCCCGATCCACGTTTTTTATGTGCAGAACACCTTTCCGCGTAAAGAACTTTCGTGAGGTACGGGTCGTCAAATTCTTTAGCCCATCGTTTAACAAAACCAAGCACACCCATGGCTTTGTTAGCGATAGATGAAATATGCATATTAAAACTTAGTTTAGGGTCAAAAATATCACCTAAATCAGTTACAACAGATATGCGTTTCAATTTCAATTTACGTATTTTTTCTGCCATTATATTTGATATTTTTTGCTTCAAACTATATTTTATCGTTTAATAACTTATTGGCATATAAATTAATTTGAAATAATATGAGTGACACTACCGCCCTACCAGAAACGCTGATTTTTTTAACTAACACACTCACACTCAAAATTTCAGTGCTGAACATGTACTGACCAAAATAGTGACAATTAGGGGTCGCTGTTATCAGTGTGAGACGGATATGTTATGGCAAATGTAATTGTATGTAGGCTAGAATAGTTCGTCCAATTGAATCATATGGTCATTAGTGACTATCAAATGATTATCAGTAGTGGTGCATTTTCAAAATTCCTAGAAAATTTTCAACCGGCCCGCATTCTAAGCGAAAACTTTTAAAAATGCAGTGTAACGAGGTAAATAAAATGTTAATGGCTAGTTATATCATTTCTAACAAAAAATTATTTTCCAGGAGTGTTGGAGCAAGGTTCCCTGAACTTCGAGGAGGATACTCCGGCAACTATTTCCAAAAGCCACCATCCCAATATACAACACATATGGCGCACATTATGTACTTTACTTCTGAATTTGTGTAATGTTTAATGAACGTCCTTATTTTAGTTAATTAATAGAAGAAAACAAATGTTCAAGAAATTTCAAGATGTAAAGAAATAAATTTTTCTCTATGCAAAAAAGCATTAGTACTTTTTCACATTGGTCAGTAGTGACATTATTATGGTCAGCACTGGTGTAAACAGTGTTGGATCATTTATGACAGTAAATGACAGTCTTATAGACAGCGGTGATTCAATAAAACACGTGGGAGTGAACAGCACAGCTCTATGCTTAATTAAAAGGCGATTTCACTGTGTTAGAGTGAAATAAAAGCTCACACGTACACAGTTGTTTACATCAGCTTTGCGCAAGCCCCCTTGTATCCGTGATGTAAAGTTTGTATGGAGCGCTGACAATTAGACTGACAGTACTGAAGATCAGATGTTGTGTCAAATGACAGTCAGTGTTCTGGTAGGGCGATTGCATATACATATGTGTACACATTCACAGTTGTCAAAATTTTACCTAGCTAATGGCCTAGGGTAAATTGTGACATTGGCGCATATTCATAGCCGGCAATCTAAACCGAAACTATAGTAAAGTTGCAACTTAAATTTAGGAACCAACTTAGATGATGCTTGTATTCATAGTCGCTTTTCAGACTTCTGCTAAATAGTTCGTAGATCGAAAATGGAATTTCAAATTCGTATTATGAGTAGCTCATCGCTGTCGAAATTTTCGTTGTGTATCTATTATTATTTCATCGAATATAATTATGCTGTCGATCCTGTATCAAATTTTTATAAAATTGCTAAGAAATGTAAGTTTTTGTATTTTTCTTTTACTTTTATGACTTATAATGGAAATATTTATCTATTTTCGTTTATTGTAAATAGGTCAAAGGTCGTAAGTACAAAGCAACAGCTGGAAACGTTATTTTTTAACGCTGGGCAATTAAAAATTATTTGTAAATCTATAAAAAAAAAATATTATTTTTACAAACTGATTAACCTTTTGAAAGATATACGTACGCAGCTGTATTCATTTCCAAAGGAGTGGAGGCATCTCTCAAACGTTTTCTGCTTGTGGCTAGTTTGGGTAAGCTATCCTCTTGGTCTGATGATCTATCGAACCACAATTCCGTCGTAGTCATATTTTGTATTTAAATATATAAAACTTTTTGGTTTGTCTTCATAAAAATAGATAAATAATACCGATTTAGATTTATATTGGAACGATTTTCCGTCATCCCTTGTCAATTTTTGTTTGTTTACAAACCGGTTTCGGCGATCCGCCATCTTCAGTGTAAGTTTTCGTTCTCTTTCGAACGAAAACTTACACTGAAGATGGCGGATCGCCGAAACCGGTTTGTAAACAAACAGAAATTGACAAGGGATGACTGAAAATCGTTCCAATATAAATCTAGCATTCACCCTGTCGGAAAAACAGAAAATAAAAATAACTCAATACCGATTTGTTTTTCTCTGTTTATTTTCTTTTACTTAATAACAGCTGACAGAAATGTGTTATTGTGAACAGATAAAAACATCGAAATTCACAATGGCGCCACTTCTTGTCGAATGGTTGTGGTAATACCAAATGAAAATTCGTTCGATCAACTCTTTCGATCACAGTCGAAGATCGAATTTTTATATAGGCGCCTAAGACGATAGTTAATAGTTTCAATTTAAGTGTGAACTAAATGCGACTATGAATACGCGCCAAATTTTGTGGCCCACAAACTGAAGTTAACAAGTGTTTTGATATATCAAGCACAAATCGTTGTTGCATTTACATGTAAAATTTTATGTATCCAGCTCACGACCACCGAATGATGGTTATTGTTTTTTACAGCTCAACCATGGCATACTCATGTCATAGGTATGCCATGAGCTCAACCTAATATAAACGCACAGCGTCAGTTTTCTGTCAAACTTGTCTCATGCCCATACAACTTGTATGAGAGTAACCGAAATAGAATTGCGTGCGCTAAAAGCTAACTCAAAATCCAAGATTTTTGTGCGTGACGTTTTGAATTGAGGTTATGGTAATTTTACAAATTATTGTTTGATCATTTTCCTTGTTTTAGAGAACTGTTTTAGACAAATATCTGAATTTAAAACGTCAACCAAATGTTGTAAACACAAATTTGACCTTCTATATACTATAAAACTATTCATATTTAGACCAATAAAAGCAACGCACGGGCTTTAATTTAGGTTACTCAAATAATTGCGTATAGACTTCTGTGCGTCCGCAAACTCTGTGCGTTTATATTAGGTTGAGCTGTTACAAGTGTCGTTTTTCAATGGGCAATGGCCCAGAGCCCGATAAAATACAAATGCGACAAGAAGTTGTGATCCGGATATGCGTTGTGGTTGCATTTGCGTGTTAAGTTTTCAACCTGCTCTTGGTCATATCCCACGGGAAAACGGCAAAGAAGTTTATAGCGTCATAATGCCAACCCTATTGGCAACACCGGTATTAAAATATTTTGAAGCAATGCCGCCAATTACTGTTTGACAAGTATTCGAATTTTATTCGGAAAAAACTCATTACTGACACGTGCTCTTTATTTTATCATAGTTAAATCATGCTATTACATATATGATACAGTTTTCTAATTGTGTGCATTGGAAGTTGGATTATTGACGCCTTTAAATAAATAATTGCTTTTCTAGTTATCACTCGCTTAAGTTTGCACGACTCGTGTAAACCTTAAAATACAACCCTGCCTTGGTAGGTATTCGTTATAAAGAAACGAATAAGCAAGCTAAACGGATGCGCGGCGTTACGTTGTGGTGTGGATAATTTATTTCTTAAAATTTACATGTTTTCGCGTGCAATTGATACAAATATTTGTCAAAGAAATATTTCCGAAGAGTAATAGTTAACAAAATAATAGAAATATAATTGAAGTTCTCGATTATTTCGTCAAAAACCGTGTAAAAGTTGCACCGCTGGAAGAGGAAAATTTTGCGCATTGTGCGTTGTGAATCACATATACTCAAAAAATTGTACAATTGAAACCTCAAAATAAATTAGTCCCTTCGGTGTAAAAGTAATAAAGATAAAATATACTGCATATTTAATAACTTAAAACAAATTAAACAATGTCTGAAGTTGCAAATATTAGTGAAATACAGAAAAATACTGTACCAGTGGAACAGGCCGTCGTCGAAGAAACTGAAGCAGAGGCATCGAGTAAAGTGACGCCAGCAGAACCAGCGACTAAACCGACGCCAGCAGAAGCAGCGAATAAACCTCCAATAGGGGCAGATACGCCGGTAGTTACTGAAAAGCAAAAGCAAGTGGTCAATAACAACAGCGAAGTTGAAGCTGCTGCCGGCGATGCGGGTACCAGCGCCGAAGAGGCAGCTAAACCGGCCGAAACTTCGCCAAAAGTGGAAAACAAGAAGTCACCCGTAAGTATGGTAACCAACTGATGCAATAATTTTTTGCGTGAAGGCATGTATGGAATCTGCCTAGGAATTCAGAATGCGGATGAGGTTGCTACAATTAGCGATCCGGTGTGATAAAATATGTTGTAAGCATCTACTATACACACGAAAACCCCTCGTGTCCTCGAAACCATCTGCAATGTGTTGGTTCTAAAAGAATATTGTAATATAATAGAATGAGCTTAAAGATTTTGGCCTAGGATTATTGCAACAAATTTTTAATACGTATAGAATGCACGTACATATGCATTCGTTAATAGTATACATCAACATGCATGTATATTATAATTCATGTTTAAATGCACCTTAATTGACCTAACCAATCATTATTGAATGTTGCGCGCGTTTTTTTTTTTGGATCATAGCTCAAACAGAATAAGTCCGGCAATACATCAGTTACGTCACGTACGTCGATTTTAGAGCAAATTCTATTTTGCCGTATGCGTCGTATCTGCCGCTACGCAAACAAACACTTCTCGTCTACTCAGCTGTCAGTTTTTTCAACGTATCGCCGTACTGATTCTGCTTAAGCCATTAGTTTTTGCACGAGTACTTCTGAAAATGCCAAATTTTATGCTGCTCTGGCCGCCTTCGCCGACGTATCCAGTGTGCGGCTTTTTCTCCCTTGTAGCTGTTTGTTTTATGCACTTCACTACCAACATTTTCCTCACATTGGCACTGTTGCCACTGTTATTTAACCATACTCGTATCTGATAGATTATATTGAGGTTTTATGAGAATGTTAGGTTTTTAGACTTTTCAAACTCCTTTGGCCCATATGTATAGTCGTATACGCTTTTCAATGAAAATATTTACTTAACTTGAAAATACATTTTACATGTTGGCCATTCAAAGCAATATCAAGCAAAGATTTTAGCTAAAATTATATAGTCCCCTTATGAAAAAAAATTAAGTTGGTTGGTGGTAGGTATATACATACATATATTGCAAACAATTTAAAATACTTTAAAAACATGCAGTTTTTGTTAGCTGAAGGTACACAATACCAAAGTAAAATACGATCGACTCTGTCGAAAAATTTCTATTCTACAGCAAATCGACACTCGCAATAAGGGTGCAAGTTTTATATGTTTGTCAAGGTCATCTGGCAACTATTTCATTCACGAATTTTTGTGCCAATAAGCGAAAAAAGCCAAACTCATGCTTGGAGTAAGCGTTGTGACATCGCACAACCATAGACACAAACCGTAATTTTCAAATTTTCATGACACATGAAGAGATGTTTATTTTAGGATCCTTTCAAAGTATATGAAGCTCTATTTTAATTTGACTATGTTTAATTCAAATTTTTCTATTTTGCAAAAAATAGTTAATTTAACAATTTTGACGAACAATAATCCCGTGTACAAATTCACTTACACATTGTACAAAAGCTCAAACTCCAACACTGCTTGTTGCCATGGGGCGATTGTAAGGGCGGTTTTCTCGACCTCCTGTTAAAGGCAGGATCAGCCTACCGGCGGATAAATTTGTCGGCAAGATAAATTCCATTTCATTTTCTCAACCTCCTGTTGAAAACTTTCCCGAAACTTATGAATATGTATAAAAAATTCTCACAACTTAAAATTTGTTAAATTTTTTGTTTAAATTCGTATTTGTATCCCGCAAGATAAATCCTAGCGGTTGGGAGAAGTTCGCTTGGCTATACTACTTTTACTGGTACCCTCATATGCTGCTTCCAGTGCATGAATATAAACCACACGCCGGTTTTTCATAGCAACTTTTAATTTTATTTGTTTCATAATTTTAAAAGCCGCAACAATTTCAACTGACAATCAGCTGTTTGAAGTTTATCGGACCGACAAATTTTAAAGATTGGATTGACTGCCGGTTAAATTTGTCGACGGAATAAATTTAACAGCCACTACTGAAAACAAAATTTGGTTTGAAGAACAGATCAATTTTAGCACGTAGTCGAGAAAACGACCCTCAATACTCTTAGGTATTTTTTGGCTCAATGTTATCGAAAATATTTGCCTGCACCGGCAACACTAATTGTTAAATTTCTGTGTATTTTCTTTTGGGCTACACATTCGGTGTTAATACTCGATTGTTTGATAACTCGCTGAAGCAAGCATTTCGTCGTGGCAGAGCGGTGTTCCGCTGCTTGCGCGTTCGTTTTCTGTATTTGTTGTCTTTTTTCGTAGTTTGCTGTACTTCAAGACCATTTGTGTGGTGTGTTTGGATTTTGCGCGCGCTTCAAATTTTGTTTGGTCGGTATCTGGTTCTATCAATTGAGTACTGACTTCTGTTGAACATATGTATATACAGTGCACTCGCGATAATATGAACTAATTAAAACTAGGCCTGTTCAGTTTTACGAGATTGTTCATATTTACGAAAGTCAATTAAATTGAAAAATATTCTATTTAATAAGTTCTAGGCACATTTATTTTTTATTAAAAACCGCAAATTAAAGGTTTATTCATTTTTTCACATGACAAAAATAAAAAATTTGCTACGTTCAAAAAGTAAGTTATACAAAAACTCATATGTATTCTGTTTAATTTTTGGAAAAAATTTATGTAGTTCACGTCGAAAATAAATCAGTAATCCGATTTTGTTGTTTCTTTTGTTCATGACCAAATAACTATGTTGAAAATTTCTACTGAGGACTGATCAGAAGAGAAAGCAAAGCATGTGAACGCAAGTATTTCTCAGCGACGGTTATGTACATTTTATATTTTAATAACTAGGGGATTCGCCAATTTATTAAGCGTTTGTAATTCGTTAGAAATTTGAAAATCAATAGTGTTCATATTTTAGAGCTTTGACCAAAAGTTCATATTTTAAAGTACTCAATGGAAACGAAACGGTGTTCATATTTTGGGGTGTTCATACTATCGCGAGTGCACTGTAAGTACTAGGTGCTATTTGTTATTGTAATGTTCTTGTCCTTGTTGCACCTTGTTGTGGGATGTATAGTAAAGATTTAGGGCTTTTCTATATTTATAGTTCTATCAAGTATTTCTTAAAGAAATCAATAATATTTTGGATTACTTAATATTTAATAATGTTGGTAAATGAATAGTAATTGGTTTATATATGAGCGAACTATAATATTGATATCTTTTTAAGGTAAAACGAACTCCATCAAAGCGTATGTCATTCATAGAACGTGCACAAAAAGAAAGTGAAGAACTTGTTAAGAATATGGGTGGTACTTTGGAGATGGAAGGTGGAAGACGTACCCGCTCAAGTGCACGTGGGACACCAACACGCGCCACAGCAGTTTCTACACCGCCACCTGCCAAAAAGGCACGTACTTCACCGGCAACTGCCACCAGCACACCATCGCGTGGTCGAGGGCGTGGACGAAAAATTGACATATCAGAAGAGGTTGAAGAGGCTAAAGAAGTGACTGAAACGGACGCTGTCACAAAACCAGAAAAAGTTAAAACCCCGGAAAAGGGCAAATCATCAGAAAAAGGGAAAACACCTGAAAAGGGGAAAACAGCTGAGAAAGGCAAAGCACCAGAGAAAGCTAAATCACCAGAGAAAACAAAAACGTCTGATAAAAAAGAGGTGAGGTTAAACATTTTAAAATATATATTACAACTACATGGATGTGTATGCTTATAAATAATTTTGTTTACAACGCAGCTGCCTGATGAAAAACTCAACAACAAAGTAAAAGATATACAACCATCTGTGGATAAATCGGCTACATCTTCGGAAATTGCTGAAAAGTCTACTCTCGAGGAGAAGAAAGATCAAACCGATGCATCTGTAACAATTGCCGAACATAGTACGGTGGATACGACAGACTCTAAACCTGTTGTCGAAGCTAACCCAGAAGAGACGCACAACGACGACAAGCACGCCACCAGTAACGCAGTCGAACAAGACAAATCATCTGTGCAAAAAACAAATGAAACCCCAATGGAAACCGATGAGGAGCCACAGTCTGTAGATGCCATACAGCCAGAATTGAAAGTAGCACCGGAAACAGTTGAAAGTCTACCACCATCCATCCCTAACGAAGAAAAACCTGCAACCGAGATTGTAAAACTACTTACTCCGGAGCCAATGGATGTCGACTCAAATTCAAAGAGTAGTGATGTCGAGTTGATTGAATCCACACCAGCTGCACCCGAAGTTCCAACTGTGACATCAACAACGGTACAATCTGCGAACGCAAACACCGTTGTTGATAAAGTTCTAGATGCAGATGTTGTAGATGCAGATTCTGCAGTTAATGCCAATAATATTGATAGTACACAAGGTCATGCATCGGATGATAAACCAGCAAAGCCAGTTGTCCCGACTGTGGGGAACGCTGAGACAAATACAAAGGCATTGAAGGAAAACGATAATAGTGAAAAAAATGAAACTGCTACCGGTGCTACAGCAAATGAAATCAATGCTAACAGTGATGGCAATGTAAAACCAGAAAATGATCTATGTAAGTGTGTTTTGTAAAAGTATTTTGGAATATTACCTTACTTTTAATCTTTCATAACACAGGTGTACCGAAAGTTGTTTCGCCGTCGATAAATAAAGCAAGTAATGATGGAACCGTGACAACGATTTTGTAAATCCAACGTATGTACATAAACGTCATTTAATTAAACAGTCAAATTGTTATGATTGGCAACGGCAATTAGAACAATATGGACATAAAAACATCAACAAAATCCTAATGAGACCAGAAAAAATAACAAAATAATATTTTAATAAAATGAGTTGCTGAGGTTATAGCCATTTTTTAATGCACGGATGTCTACAACACAACCCGCTTGAAATATATCATTACATGTTTAGATTTATCTTTGTTTTGGTATACCTTTTTCTTTTAAAATTGTCCTCCAATTTTTTATATGAAAAACTCTTACACGTTTATTTGGGCACATTTCGACGGTTACAAGTTGCAATGTGTGTTGCGGATATTATGATTTTTTTCTGAATGACCTACAGAAAATGTATGTATAATAATATACATATTATATATAAATTATATGCAAACAATTAACAAAAACCACAACTATTTTAGATGATACGTCTATACAAAAACAATAAAAAAAACTAAACAATCATTTATTGTTTTTATTGTGAATTTTAATCAATAATGCAGAAAATTTTATAAACATCAAAATGTGAAATAAAAGAGCCAACAAATATATCCTTCAGCAAATATGCGTGAGCTTTTCACAGATATAATTTTAACAAGAAAAAGAAATTTACAAGATGTGTGTATATTATAGTGGTGAATATATGAGCAATAATAAAAAAAATCTTAGAATTACATTAAGTATAAAATAAATTTCGGGGGAAGATCTTAGAACAATATTTGAAATTCATCACAAAGCCATTCTACCAAACTCTTACTATTAAAAAAGATTGATAAGTAGATTCCAATTGAATTAACTATACTGATTACGGGCGGTATTTTTTGTTATACGCATAAATTTCCGCAAGCGAGAAAAAAATATTTTTTACTTTGTTTAAATGCGCATGCTACTTTATTTTCGTGTTTATTCTTTACTTGAGTTATACATATTTTTTCCCAACAAGCATAAAATGAATATTTGTTTCATATTTTGAATTCCGCAGACTAACCTTTAATTCAGAATTTATGAACAAAAAAATGTTTTCTTGACTCCGAACGCAGCCAAACGTTGGGTCATATATTTCTCAATTTCCATTGCATGCTGCTTAACAGATTTTATAAATATTTACTTTATATTTTCTAGGTGAGCTAATATTTTTTTTCCTGTTCTTTAAATTTTAGCATAATGTACTCGTATGTTAAAGAGTAAAGTTCGAATAAAGTAAAAAAAAAAAGAAAAACCCTAAAGAATATCAATAAAAAATTTAATTGTCTTGTATGTTTCACTAAAATCAATTTTGGGTCGATAATTGAAATAAAAAACAAAAATAAAATTGTAAGCGAAACTAACATAATAAAATTTCGTCAGTGCTACTTTACGGTAACAACAGCAAAAAATAAAAACAAAATTTTAGTTTAGCTGTAAACATACTTATCATTTAAGATATCTGTACAATTTAATTATACATACATATACACTATATACATTTCTTTCTTTTGTAAATAAAGAATTTAAATATACAAAAGAGATAAAAAGGGAATTGTAATGTGCATTTAATTATGTTGAAAAGTTTTTATTTAAATGGCCTTCAAAAATCCCTAAGGAATAATCTAAGTAAGTACTTATAAATATTTAGTTCAACATGCATTCACAGTTGACATATCGGATGACATTAAGAACCATCGTAGAATATCGCTAATGAAACTCGACTGAATACGTACATATGTCAGCTGAACAGAGTTTAATTAGCTAACAAAAGTAAAATACTTGGGGGGTCACCTTTTGTACACGATGATAGTCAAACCAACTACTACTTTTGGCTCTATAACTTGGGCTTCAAGAAAAAAAAGCCCTCTCGACAGTTAGGCAATCACTCCAAGATCTCGCGGCTGTCGTGTGTCTGCATTACAGGGGCAATGCATACATGACCCATAGCTGCTATGGAGGCCATTCTTATCCACTTCTAGGGTGACACTGCTCCCACCAAAGACGGGCATGTCCGATAAGGAAGTACAAGGCGATGTTACTGAAATTTAAAGTATAAAGGAGGAACGCTTTAGACTAACCTTTGGACTGATGGGTGAAGCTTTACCTTTGGAATAAAATAAATCGGGATACATACATATATTGTTTTTTACATTTAATTGGACTAATCATTGTTTAAAAATCTTCCATTCCATTTTCATTCATTGTGTGGGGCATTTTTAATGGATTTCTTTCCATTTCTACAAGTTTGCGTTGCGGTAAGAAACGTCTTATGATTGGTGCGTATAGCTGCGGATTTAGTTTTTCCTCTTCATTGTAACGCCAAATATAGCTCAGCGGGATACCTAATATCCATACTAGTAGAACGCCAATAACCTTATACCAATAGAATGATATCTCAAATATGGAAAAATCGCGATTACTGCCGAATGCGGTGGTGATCTTAGGCACTTCCGTAGGTTGTATTGTAGTTGGTTGATAGAGATTATTCGTTGAAGAACTGTTAAGGGAGTGTATGAGTGAAATAAAAAAGTTATTAGTTTTGTTTATATTTTTAGCTATACTGCGAGTTCCTTCTGGGCCCCTATAAAAACTCTGTCCTTTAATGGCACATATCTTAGTAAATCCCAGTTCTTTACTTGTTTCCACAACATTGCAAATTCCATTTAGGTTAAAGGTAAGTAGATCGGGTGTAATACCGCTCTGCTCCCCAAACACTGGACAAAGGCGATCTTTCCAGAAAAGGCGAATCACTCTGCTTCAACGTCGTTCTGAATATTGTAATGGATTAAGCTCTTGCCTGTCCAGACTAATCTCGGACTTCCAAAATCTAGCCTCGGCATGTGGTGTGTCCTCCATGACACCAATAACTTTTTCAACTGCTCAGCTTAGCATACCCTTCCAACAGAAAACTTACAATGTTCCAAACCAATTGGAACTGCTGGAAATGGAAATTGAATATTGTACCTATGAGCCTTCGACGCTGTACTTCCACCTCACTTAGTTCCCTCATAATGGGCAAACATCCAAAAAACTACAACTTACATAGATTCCATCAACACTTGGAAATCGTGTGCTGCACATCCGTCAATGTTTGTAGGTAACGGGGTGTAGACAACAGCTCCCTCTTGGGCACGAATTTGGCCTTTTATAACCAACCAGAGCATTAATATCATGCTGAAAATCACCGAAGTAGCCGCCACCTTTGATGAGGAACATTTCATATAAAATTTAGAAAATTCATATACCTTTGGATACATACATACATACATACATAGATATCGATGGCTGAGCGGAAGAAGCCCAAACGTCTTATAGCCGTGCCATTTTAGGATTCGGCCAAGAAATTTGCGATATCGCGCTAGAAATTTAATTTGATTTCCTAATAGATCTCGTGTACGTGTTTTAAGATAGTCGATGTCAAAGGTCACAAATTTAGTTTTTCGCACATCCGTCAATGTTTTTCATAAAATTTTGTTTCGAAACAAGTTCCTAAACCGTTCGTCCACTTGACCGATATCGATATGTACATATGTATGAATGTACTTCCTCAAAGGGTTATTTAGTAGTCGGCTTCTATTTACCTTTCCATTGGTGCGGGGCACCAGCATCCCTAGCAGAAATATACCCACAACAGCGCCAGTATTTATGCCGGTAACTGTCACGATGAGTTGCAATATCGAATCGAAACGTTGTACCAAGACACCGCCAAACACACAATAACATCCCATTACAACAACAATAATTTTCATAATTAAATTTGCCCGCGCCTCTGTGTGATATTGCTTGATACACGGTTTGACAACATCAAAGTATACAACACCACCCAAAGAGTTCAACATCGCCGACATATTACTTAACGCAGCACTGAAGACGCAGGATACAAATAGGCCTGGTATGCCTAATAGGTGACCCATAATGTCTTGCACAAAGAATGGTATCATTTTATCAGGTTTGTTGACCAGCTAAAGACGGAAAAAGATTGAATATTAACTTAGTTAGCAGACACACTCTGGAGGAGGCTACCGGCCTGCCAAAATACCGCACTTAGATCAGCTACGGGATATCTCCTTATGTGACCTGAACATTATCTGTATGCTGAGACAAAGATGGTCGGAGTTAAACGCGCAAAACGAAATGTTATCTAGGCAGATATTGTTTTTCATAAGCTACAACATCCGAACATTCTACCGCTTGATAAAAATCCGTCCCCCAGGGGAAGAAGTACACATCTTCGTAAACACTAAGATGAAAACCGGCATCACATCTTTTGGCCGTTCGATCTAAAGGTACACAGGGAGGCCCATAGCCCCACCTGTTGCCGAAGGAGAGCGCGAACTTCATGGGGAGATTAGAGTTATGCTGTCCCAACTTCGTTCTTGATATTGTAACAGATTAAACTCTTAGCTTTCCAGACTGAGCCCGGACATGCCGAATATCTCTCCGGTATACGGCTGGTCTCCGCACGACACTAACCATCTTTTTATCTGCTCAACTGAGCCTACCACCACCTTTCACTTTGGTTCACCCCTTTTGAAGACGCAAGATTTCTTGGACTGCCATTAGAAGAGGTTGTTTACAATGCTGGATAAGGTAAGTGGCGACTAGACAAGGCGATCTCATCGCTAATACAACAACAGCAACAGAGACAGCACATGCACCACTTCGTTCGTGTACTAGTGATGACCGAGAACAGTCAATTGTTCTGGCTGTATGATTGTGAATAACACTCCAACTGCTCGCTTACTCTTCCTACCGAGGATTTCTTTCAGAGAGCAAACGAAAAAACCGAGTATGTAGGGAACGGTCTTTCCAGACGATGAGCAGGTCAATGGAGTATTATTTTTGGTAATTGCCGTGCTGGGGAAGATCTCATGGGAGTTAGGGGGGTAGGATAGAACTTTCGGGATAAATAATGCGGTAGTTAAGCCATATGGAGACTTGACTGATGTCAAAAAGGGGCGTAGCTTCTGCCAATGTTATAGTAAAGTCTAAATTACAAAACCTATAGACCTAAAATTTAAACTTACCCCAGCCCTCAATGGATCGCAATTACGGTAGTAAGAGTACATCACAAAGCCATTTAGTGTATTTAAAGTCAGCACTGCGAAAATGCCAACGCTTGTCAGCCAAAGTGTCCTGTAAATAGTTTAAATGTGTTAAGGATTAATAAATCTTCGCTTTAATCGGTAAGTAACAATGGATCATAGTGAAGCCTAATCGCCAAAAAGGCTTGAGTTACAAAATATACCATTATCCTATGCTAACTTTAAAAAAACGATCCAAATAACCTGTTACTAGCACACCCTGGCAGTAGCCCGACTGTTTGGACTCTCTCTTTGGTTGATGGTTGATCCCGTTGAAGCTTCAAGTTGTCTCATTTCAGCTCATAATCAGATAAGAGAACTTTTTAATCAAACCCTGATAAAGAGAATTGTGAAAACAAATTATGAGGTGAGGGGGTTCTGAGATTTTGGAATTAACAGGCAGTGAGGTATACCTGGCGTGTACTAAAATCTACGGCCCGAAGGAGAGGATCATACAATAAAACTCCCCAGAGAAAAGAACCTTAATGAAAGATGCCACTATATCATACAAGATTTTCTGAAAAACCTATTTAGAACAGTCATATATTTATATCTATACTATAAATGTAGTCGTCCAACTCCGTATTCCTCTGACTAGATATGGTTTAACAATCACAACCTGAAAATTCGTCGAGAGGATTAATTGCTGGTAAAAAAAAGAAAGTGCAGCAGGAGGGCACAATAGATCAAAGTAAGTTTAGAAGGAAGCAATAGGAAAATTCAATAGTTTCTGCTATGGTAATCAAATCTCATCAAAATATTAAAAAAAATTATAATGAAGAGCAAAACTTGGCGATATAGTATTTCCCAAATATTCAAACAAAATGGAATAAATTGAAGTGGAGACGAATACATTGTGACGTCACAGGGCATCATAGCTTAGTGTTAGAGTTTTCTAACAGCGGCTTTGGTGCAGACACTGGTTCGAATCCCAGTGTCCGAAAAGGGATCTGATGATGAGCCTGGAAACTCTGAAACATGTAATCCTATCCATCGCTGTTGATTTGTCTTTGTAATTTTTCTCCAATTATCAATTTTTCCCAAAAAACTGACAATATTAATTCGCTTAGAATTATTGTTAATTGGTCTCGAGCTTGCTCATAACTTACAAACATACTAAAGTTAATTTACATTCATAAGACCTTTGCCATAACCTAAAACAGTGTCGTAAGTACTTTTTTTTTAAATCTCTAGGCGATTAGGGCTTCATACACATACATACATATACATATTTGATACTTACTTTTGTGCATCCTTTAAAGATGGTAAAGCAACAATACGTTGAACAGAACTTTGATTTAGGCCAATAAGGCCCACCATTATCATAATACCGCACATGGATGCATTCCAGAAAGTTATTCGAACCCGCGGATCCAATGAGTAGCTGTAAAACACATACATATGAAAAAATTTTGTCAGACATAATTGTATCAAAGAGTGGCCCTTTTTTTAGAAGTGATAATAAGTTTTGAAACATTTTTTTACATACTTTTCCTAAGAGCACTAACACCGTATTTTTTATTTTTCATTTTTCAAAAAATGGACAATTGATTTTATAGCTATTGAAATGCAAAGAATCTACTCTGACAATTAACGCACCAATTGGGCGTGGTTAAATATTGCTGCAACAACAATTACAGAGCATTTATCGTTGTTTGTTATCAGCCTAATTGTGGGCTGGAATATTTTTAATTTTTTGGAAATAAACCAATATCGTTTTCAATCTATTGTTTTCCTTGACTTGCGTTTACTCTTATATTTGATTGCTCAGGTTGAGTGAACCATTGTCACAGTTGAGCTATGATTCATTATTTCATTTGGATTGAAACTATTTTCTAATTAGAGAATCTAATTATAAACATTTTAGGAACTTACTTTGTATCCAAGCGTCCGCCTTCTGCCGCATATTCAAAAACTTTGAAAATGCCACCCGTTTTAATAGTGCCCATAACGCAAATTAATATTACACATGACAGCGTAATACCACCCTGTATTACATCAGTCCATACAACAGCTTTGATGCCACCCTACAAACAACAGCTTAAGTACTAGCACGAAGAGGAAAAATGTAAGTGATGTACAAGAAGGGTTAACATAGAGAAGTTGCAACGATAAATGTATATCTAGTATATTTGTTTTTAGTTTTTTTAATATTTATTTTATTTTATTATTTGGCACTGTTGGCTCTGAGGCATGGTGCGGGATTGGCTTCCTCATTTTCATTGTGAAAAACCACACTTTGGCTTTAGACAACATAAACTATGTGTGTATATCTACGGTATATTTCATAAGCTGATTGCGAATTACAATAGCTTGCAATGCTGATGAAATAAACGAACGAAATAACCGTAGCTTATGTCGCTTAAACAATATCGAAGCTGTGAAATAGCACATAGGGGAGTTTCCATTGTAACGGGCGCGACACTTTTGTGCATAGTTCTTTAATTTTGAAGAAAACTATTAAAGTAATCATTGAAATAATATACGCTTAAAATGCTGTTAGAAGTAAGGAATTAACTCATATGAACTACATTTTAGAAATAAATCAGTACCAACCACAAAATGCCAAAGAAGAGCGTAACGGGCGCGACGTTATAAAATATATAAATTGCGTGTAATCCACTTTCACACGTAGCAGTGTAAAATTTTTGTATTAAACTGACTAAAAATGCCTTGGCATATTTAAATTTAGAATGTTTCCTATTATTTCCGCATTCGAAGAAAAAACACTTCTTAATCCATTTAGATTTGTTAACATTTTAAAGTGTAACGGGCGCGACACCTCGTTGTAACGGGTGCGACATGTCTATTTTTTTTACATATTTCAACTATTTATTATATTTTTTCATTACGATAGCTCAATTTCAAGCCAAAACAGGAAAATATATCTATGTTTAAACAAGTTAACACGTTAAAAGTAAGTACATGGGTATGTTATTTATAAACGATCTTTCCTGACGCCAGCTTTAAGGTTTGGTTAAAGTAGCCAAATATAAATCATAATTCTAATTCAATATTTATGCTGATGGCATTATGCATGATCAAATAATTAATTCTATTGTTTTAGAAAAAAAAATGTATAAAAAATTAATAATTAATTTCTATAAAATTATTTTCTTAGGCAAAATTTCTTAAGCGTAGATTTTGCTGTCTTACCAGCAAACAGACAGCCGTCAGATTCTTTATCCTTAATGACGAAGTGCTTCTCTTGCAAATTTTTTATAGGAGCAATGTGGGCCCATATCTGATCTAAAAATACTTTCTCAGCCGCGATGTCTTCCATCGAATGGTAGAGAATTTTTATACCGTTGAAGTTTTCTCTTGAAGAAACTTAAAACACTCTATGACGCATACGCATATATTTTGTGGAGTTTCTCTTATTGGACGGACAAAACTTGGTCGCAAGGCAAAAAATAAAAAAATTTATTAAAAATATAACGGGCGCGACACGTGCTAAAAAATTAATACAGAGAAAACGGGTTAACAAATTTGTTTGAAATTTTCGCAATATAATCCTTAGCAGTTACTTGTTACGTATGCAAAGATTTATTCATGTAAAGTTACTAATCCTTTTACCACAAAACTAAATCCTTTTTTTTCGTAACGGGCGCGACAGCAATTTTGCTTAAATTTAAATAATTGCTGTGATTTATACTTAGTTCGCAGAATCTTGAAAGTCAAGCCCAAGTGAAGAAAAAATATGTAAAATTTCAAGCAGCTCAAATAAATATCCGTCAAAAATCGAAAACTTTGAAAAAAATACTATGCAACTATGATCACGATTTTAAAGTTTTTTAATATCATAGTGTTGTGAACTTTGCCAGGCGTTCACACCTCCATCACGATATCAAAATATAAAAAAATGGTATATAACAATAGAGTAGACATGCGTCAACACAAATATCAGCCTTCGGACTGGAAGCAATGCAATTTTTATCTAGGCTCAATGGGGTCTGATTTCGTGGAAACTCCCATAGGTAATTCACTACATTAAATTCAAATTTGAAAAAAGTAGAGTTACAGTTAAGAAAACGTTGTTGCTGAATATTGGGTGATAATAGAATAACTCTGTGGTCATAAGCGATAACAACCTAACTCGACTTAAGAAATTAGACCAATTGAAATTTCTTCTGTCGATTTCTTGTAAAAAAACTGCGTTATAACTTAGGCAAACATATTGGATTTAATTGTTTATAAACAAAGTAATAAAAGACCAATGAAAGTCTTGAAAAATGTCTCGATGTTGCTATTCAAAATCGCCAGCAAAAATTTCAACTGACCACAGAAGAGGTGCTATTGATAATTGTTAATTCTGTTAAATTAGAATGTTAACATAATTTGCGGTGTGTACCCGTATACTACATGTCTTGCTAGTTACTAGATTATCCGGCGACTGATTTCGATAACGGTAAAGTTGTTATTACACCGGAATATTGTTTACTGTTTTTCACTATTCTTCGAGTTGAATCTTTCTCTATGTTATACCTTCGCAGGTGATGTGTGATATATGTATAAAGTAGATTTGGGGGTTTTCGCTCAATGAAATAATTATCTACTTCTACTTCGCTCAATCCATTAACTAGTTTTTTATTGAACTGCAGGTTAACCAATTGAACTAAACGGCCAAATAGGTATGTAGTAAGAAAAGTAAAAATATTGAAGGCTACTATCAAATTGGTAAAATACCATATACATACATATGTACATATGTAGATATATATTTTGAAAAAAATACCATATATGTACATTAAGCTGTTCGTTATTTAAATTTTTTTTGCAAATTGTTAGTTCGCCGGGCGGAATATGATGCGTTATGTTGTAAAAATAAGCTGTGCAAAATTTCACTCGAATTGGATAACTCTTAGAACTGGCGCGTTGCATTTGAAAATTTTAAAAACCATATGCACTCAGGTTGCAGCAGATCATATAAAAAACTTGATAGCCGTAAACTTGGTTCACGTTTATCACGTGAAAAAACTTGGAGATTGCGATTCTAAAGACAAAAATTTAAAAAAAAGCCATAGGTTTTGAGATTTCGCGAAGTTATCGTTTCTTACAAAGTGAGAAAACGCCATTTTCGTATTGTTCAAAAAATCTCCAGTTCTACATATCCGATGAAAAAACTTTTTTCATCTTATTAAAGATCTTTCATTGCCGTAACAACCTACCATATACATCTTTCCAATTAGATTATGAGTTTAAGAGTTATTTGCAAATGCATTTCAGAAATCAGACACATTTTCCATCAGCTTCGTCATTAACATTAAATAACACTTAGAAGTAATAACCTTATTGCATTTATTTTGATGTAGTATTGGAGATGGATCTATTGCAAATAATATATGTTCAAACCATTTCCAAATCAGTTAACAAATATAAAAGTTATAGCAAGTTTATCAAGTCTTATTTTTTCATTCGGTATATCGATACTGTATTTTCAGATCCAATCGAAAAATTTATTTGAAAGTTTAGTTAAAATTCAGTTGAAGAATTCAAACAAGTTTTTCGATTATTTTTGAAAATACAGTATCGATATACCGAATGAAAAAATAACACTTGATAAACTTGCTATAACTTTTATGTTTGTTAACTGATTTGGAAATGGTTTGAACATATATTATTTGCAATAGATCCATCTCCAATACTACATCAATATAAATGCAATAAGGTTATTACTTCTAAGTGTTATTTAATGTTAATGACGAAGCTGATGGAAAATGTGTCTGATTTCTGAAATGCATTTGCAAATAACTCTTAAACTCATAATCTAATTGGAAAGATGTATATGGTAGGTTGTTACGGCAATGAAAGATCTTTAATAAGATGAAAAAAGTTTTTTCATCGGATATGTAGAACTGGAGATTTTTTGAACAATACGAAAATGGCGTTTTCTCACTTAGTTAGAAACGATAACTTCGCGAAATCTCAAAACCTATGGCTTTTTTTAAATTTTTGTCTTTAGAATCGCTATCTCCAAGTTTTTTCACGTGATAAATGTGAACCAAGTTTACGGCTATCAAGTTTTTTATATGAACTGCTGCAACCTGAGTACATATGGTTTTTAAAAATTTCAAATGCAACGCGCCAGTTCTAAGAGTTATCCAATTCGAGTGAAATTTTGCACAGCTTATTTTTACAGCATAACGCATCATATTCCGCCTGGCGAAAAAAAATTTTTTTCTTAACGAACAGCTTAATGTACATACATTAAGGTGCCTCGCCAAAAAAAGTTGCACTGTTTCCTCTGGAATTTCAAAACTCACTCTTTTCTAAGGACTCCCCCAAAATATTTATTTTTTATCAATACTATTATTGTATACCTGTGTAAAATTGAACCAAAAAGGATTAAATTGTGCAGATATGGCAACGTCTCGAAAATACCTTTCAAATGATATCCTAATCGTCCAAATCCGTCAATAATTGGCTGAGTTATTTAAGTTTTCCACAAACCTACCCCTCGAAATATGACCAAAAACGTTGATAAAATTTTCAAACTTTTTTATGCTTACCTTTTGTACTCCAGCTAATTCATCATCTCAGGTGCTTTTTATTAAAAAATATTTTTTCATGCTCCTTTTATACATAAAAAACGATATTTTTAGCGTTTTTTTAACGCAGTTTAGCTCCGGTAAATCTTAATATTTTTTCGAAATATTTTGGGGTAGTCCTTAGAAAAATGAAAGCGAATTTTGAAATGCCGGTGGAAACAGTGCAACTTTCTTTGACGAGGCACCTTAAATTTAGTGCTTCCAACACCGGAGCCCGAACTTTCCATGTGGGCGGTGGGCATTTAAATTAGGTGCCATGACAAAATCCCAAGTGGCAAAATCCCAAGTAAAAAAATTGGGATTATGACACACCCCCTGCAGTGTCATAATCCCAATTTTTTTACTTGGGACTTTGACACTGTAGACTGGGTGTCATAATCCCAATTGGGTTTTTGACACCTTTGAGCTGAAAAATTAGAAGGACATCACCGTGGCGGTAGCCACGGCTATGGCACACACCCGGAGTTGGAATGGCGTAGCCCAGGGTTATTTTTTGAAGCGCGGCCGAAGGCCGCCTACGCGGAAAGGTGTTCTGCACATAAAAAACGTGGATCGGGCCTCCGTAACAATAATCCGAAGGGGGAAAATCAATATTTTGTTTCTGTGAAAAGTTATTAGTGAAAAACCGAAAATTGGGATTTTGTCTCATTTTTATTTGGGATTATGACACCCAGTCTACAGTGTCATAATCCCAATTTTTTTACTTGGGATTTTGCCACTTGGGGCTATGACATGTCACCTTAAATTATTATTAAGTTCAAATTATTAAAGCTTGGTAAATTTCTGTACGAAATATGACAATTGACATCTCGTAAAACATCGCCATGTTGAAAATAATAGTTGCTGAGGTACGTGGAAAATAGACATTCGGCTAACTAGTTGGCCTTGGTCGTAGTAATACTTTATGACTAGTTGGTATGATTGTAGGGCATATAGTTCACGTTACTAAATGAGCCAACGAGCTAGTTCAAAAACTATCCAATGCAAACATAAATACATACTTACCACCATAGTGTAGAAAACACAAATCGCGCATACAACTGCATTGACTGCATGAATATTAAAGCCGCTTACTGGAAATACATGTAAGTTATTTGTTTTTTTTTTTATTAAAAACTGTTTATAAACATTAATGTATTTTAGATAGGCACGCCAATATTCGCTAACGACATTCGCGTATGCGAATATTCAGTTTTGGTTTTTAAATGCTCGCGTGTCATTATTGCCGAAATGTGAAGCATGCGTGGGTTTTCTTCCATTGCTTCCATTCCTTCATTTGCTTCTATAGAAGGCTTGGGGCATGATTCTTCAAAGAACTTTCATTCGTCGTTCAATGGAATATGAAATGTCTCTCTCATTACTCTCCTAGACTCTCCAAGAAGGTTTCCTGAAATTCTCTAAAACTCTCCCATTACTCGATTGCGATTTATAAAAAAACTAATAAAACTCTATTATTGCTTTTTCGGAGGTAAAACAGAGTATAGATGTACCTACAAATGATTTAAATAATTATAGAGTTTGACAAATGCCCGCAATTTGCAGATCCCCTATAATGATTACATACATATGTATGTATATATATGAGTTATTGCCCTGTTCAATAATACGGTAACTGCAAATTTTATCACCAGAATTTTTCAAAATTGATTGCGAAAAGTGATTTCAAGATGATAAGTTTTTTAACTTATAATCATATTTGTTTATACCATATGTTCCATTTAATTAAAACTCAGTATTTAGTTCTCTAAAATAGTCTAAATACGATCAATTGCCGATATTTATAAAGTTAGATATCCAAATGATTTGTAGGTAATACTTTACCTTGAGAAAAGGCTAGAGATGGAACGAAGATAATCACAGGCAGCAAAAGAAACGCATTCAAAATAAATGTGAATGTAACCAGTCGGCGAGTTAATTTGTTAAAGCGTTTTTCGAGGTACTGTAAAATAGAAAAAATTAATGAATAAATTAAGTGCTGCATGCCATAACTTATATTTCTTTTAAACTTTTATTACCTCATAGCAGTTAAATAGGTTATTTTCGTAGAAAACTGGCGTTATAATATAGCAAAGTATGGGTGCCACGACGATCATTGACAGTGGAATAAAATAATGATTGAAACCAAATGTATATGTTTCGGCAGGAACTGTGGTTATGGATAAGACCGATAGTTGACTGAAAAAAAACAAACGAATTGTAGATCAGAGACTTGTAACAAAACCTTGTATAGAAACGAACTTGCGTTTCTGCTGCTACAGAAGTGCTGCTGAAGAAGTATAACGAAACTCTATATACCATATAAATCGAACTTAGCGACAAAAATTGTTATGTGAAATATAAAACTCGAAACTAATTTAAATACCTTTTTAATGGTTTAAGAATCGGATGAGTCATTGCGTAGTAATCCCACTTTAAAAGTACTTATTACAGACATTTTTCAAATATATGCAATTATGTACTTGAAATTATGTTGTTTTTCTATATTCTTATTCTATTATTTCATCACAGTCTGAAGGGGTCGGGTTCAATGCACACAGGTTTGTTTGTAGGTTATAGTTACTTCCATTTACATTATTAAAATCGAAGATTTATTTGGCTCGGCTTCCTATGAAGCTATAATGATAACAAATTCTTGATTATGTTTTCTGCTAATTTTCTTTTCTGGTTTTCGTGTTCTTTGGGTTATTTTCGCTTGAATTGTTGCCATTTGCGTGTACAGTTTACCGTTAATTTCGTTATTCACTAGGTTGCGTTACTCTTTTTTTCCTTCACCTTTTCTATGTTTCGTTTTCAAGTTTTTCCTTCTCGAATCAATTCCCTCTTTTGATTTGTCAAGTTTTTTAACTTGCAATTTTTCATTGTAGGTAGTTCTGTATTCTTCAACCTTTCAATGTTTCGTTTTCACAAATCAAACTTCCAAGCTTTTCTTTTTCAAATCTTCAGTTCTGCAATTTTTATTTTTCACTGTCCAGTTATTTTCACTAAATCCGTTTCAATTAATTTAACACTTGTCGTTTTCCGTTGCGGGGAGCACAAAATCTGTACTTGAGACTGGCTCAAGGAAGCATTAAACACTCACGAAAAGGCGCAAAGGTGCTGACCATGTCCGTTTTCGAGGCCCAATCAACACCAGGTCTCTTTATAAAATTTGCTGAACCATAGGTCAGCCTTGTACGCTCTCGATTCATTTCCCTCTTGCAAATTTTTTGTGCTAATGAGCACTTTGACGGAAATTTTCTAAATAATACAGTTTCATACAAAAAAGAAATGGGTTTTTTGAAATAATGCGTTTTTATTTTCTAATAGAGTGAATTAACTCGAAATCAAAACACTTTTTGATCTAACAAAACCAGAGAACATGTTTGTATGTTGGTGGAATATAGATGTTTTTCGAATTCATTCACTTTACATTGACCAGATAAGCTACGAAAATTTATAATACACAGATACAAATGCATCTATTTCCGCCATTTTTAGTTCAATGACTATTTTATAACGTTGAATATAATGACCTTGGGTAGCTATTAAAATGTATCGTATTATCTAAAAAAATTAAAATTTTGAGTTATGTAGTTACATGTCGCTCGTTCTATTGTAAACAGTATTAACTCAAAATTAAAATTTTTTGGGAAAACGCAAATAAAGTTTTGTCTATTAAAACAGTTAACTTTTACGACTAATGTAGTTGGTACTAGAAGTGTCACGTCAATTTATAAGGTATGACGGCAAACTACAAATACTAAGCTAGTATACTGATAAGCAAAATATTTATATTAATGTGAGGGAGATGCTAAATTCTATCCAAACTTTTTTCATTCTGAGATAATTCACTTTACAATAAAAAATTTATTCAGAAAAAATAGCTTCATACGGAAATTTTCTAAATAATACAGTTTCATACAAAAAAGAAATGGGTTTTTTGAAATAATGCGTTTTTATTTTGAGCGTGTCCTATGGTGAGCCTAACTATACCTGTTTATACCCGAACGGTACAAAAGGACTAATCCACTTTCCACCCAAAAGGGATATTTTAACTCCTATAAGTATGCTACACAATTAAAAAATTACTTATGTATTTTAATTTATAGCGATCTGTAGACTAAAGGTATGAAGCGCAATTTTTTTGACGGGATGTACATAATTTAGCTCTACACTTACTTGAAGTATTTTTATAATCTATTATTTGTACTTTGAAAACTTACCTTGCAATTAAGGATATAGCAATCGGTATGGGTCTCATACGTCTCCCACCGATCAAGTATTCCTCGGTTGTGTTTTTTGATTTTGTAATGAATCCGAAATATACACCGACGGCAGTCGAGGCAGCCAACATAAAAACAAAACAAATATAATCCACAATACCTAATGTTGAACTGCGTCCAGCCGGCGAAGGACCGACAGTGGTGGTGATCAAGGATTTCATTGTTAATTCCTTGAACATTGCCGATTTAGACATATTAAGTTCTTTTAATTTGTTCACTTACAAAAGCACTTACGTTTAAACAGATAATTTCAAAATCGATCTTTACATTGCTCTTGCTTTTCGGGCAAGCGAGATTTTGCTACTCTCGCAAGTGCAGTTTCATGAAAACTCAGATAAAATATATTGAAACACCTCCATTAATACTCGTACATTTACAGCTTATCGAGTTCTTATCGAAACGCCTGAAAGGTAATATTTCTATAATAAAATAATAGCATTTTCAAAGTACATATGTTAAGCGTAACAAGGTCACGTATCAAGGCCGTAGTTGGGATTTTTTTTTTAAATGGGGTTTTAAATAAAGCGTCTAAAAATATGTAAGGTGGGAGGGAATAAAATTGATGGCATTTCAGTAATGCAATGTTTAATATTGAACTTAAAGACAATTTTTAAAAAGCTTTTTATAATAAACATTAAGGACCTGTGCCAATCGGCTGAAAATTGTGAATTTTTACAGAGCAAAAAAAAAAATGCTTACCTTCAACGCATTGAATAGGATTTGATCACCTTATGGGAGCTCTTGAATCGTGTGACTAATAGTGGTAACCAGAATGAAAACGGCAAACGGCAAGCGGCATCTGTCAAATTATTTTTACACGTGTTCTTATGGGGAGGAATTTTTTGAACACGACGCGACAAAGCGGCAATCAATCACAGATGCCGCTGTCGCCAGATTAGATCTAATTCTATTTTGACAAGCGGCAGATGGTGCCGTTTGGTTTTTTTGACAATAAAAACGAAAGGAAGAGTAAAATAACTTGTAAAATAAGTTCCAATTATTACAGAATATGTCTCTTTCACACTTTTTACAACATTTTTTGCTACTTTTCAAGATGATTCGCACCTGTCGCCCCTGCTCTCATTATAATCATGTCGCCAATGCATGACGGCAAATATCGTCAATCTTCATTTTTCTCCGTTGTCGTTTGCCGCCGTCGTGTTCATTGTGGACGGGCCTAATCTCTACAGAGAGCGATTCGGAATTAATTCCTTTAATTTACATTTAGCTACTGTATTAGCTGTATAAGTCAATAAACCTACATAAGTAACATTTTATTTGTGTAGCATACTTTTTGAAGTGTAAGTTAATTACAGTTTTTGTAGCATACTTATAGAAGTTGAGTAGAAAGTGGATTACTTTCGTACTCGTTCGGGTATAAATGGTCACAATTGGTCCATCCATGGGACAAGCTTAAACAAATGTGAACAGTTCAGCCCATAAAAAGTGATCCGAACTAGCATTAGTCACATCCTGCTTTGTGTGTCATCCCGGCTGCATCCTAGACTAATTGCATTTTTTGCAGAGGCAGCGACGTGTAACTTTGCTGGACAGCCCATACCAAGCCCAAATATATAGGGAGCTTCTTAGGAAGTAACCGTCGTTAACGGATAAAAGTCAGGGACCGTAACTGTTATAAGTTTAATTATAGAACTCGACATTTGATCATTATTTTCTGTTTTTTTTCAATAAAAATCAACAATAATCGTTACGCTTAAGTTTTATTTTTTTGATTAAGCGTAATGATCACTTTTCGAGTTTTATTTTTTTGAGAGGAAATAAAACTTACCCTTGAGTTTTATATTTTTGCTCGACAGTAATCGTTATTCCTTGAGTGATATTTTATCGTTCAAGGATAAAAATTAAGTTCCGAGTTTTAAGTTTTTTCGTAGATCAAAAAACTCAAAAGGCCGCTTCGCCTTTATGGCAAGTATATGTATGTGGCTAAAACTATGTTTAAATAATTGAGGACATATGTTGACGAGATTATACCAACCAATATTTGACCAACAACTTTTCTTAAAGGCGCAGCGACCTTTTGAGTTATTTGATCCGCGAAAAAAACTTAAAACTCGGAACTTAATTTTTATCCTTGAACGATAAAATATCACTCAAAGAATAACGCTTACTGTCGAGCAAAAATATAAAACTCAAGGGTAAGTTTTATTTCCTCTCAAAATAATAAAACTCAGGGAATAAGTTTTATGTTTGACCAAAAAAATTAAACTCAAAAGTAATGATTAAGTTGTAATTTATATAGGATTTACTCAAACTTTTTTCAATCATTGTAGATTTCGGGTGAGCATGAAGAGACATGCTCATTCACGTACTTGAAACTGTTCTACGATAGGAGGAAGCCTTTGAGTTTTGACATTAAAAATACAAAATTAATCGTTATTGGGGGTCCCTGATAAAAGTTCATAAACAAGATTTGCCAGCTCTGTCCGAGGTAGTATTTCTTGACAACTTTTAATTTCTAGGCTGAGATTGTGTTACCAACAGGAAGAAACTGACCCTTTGCTTACTTCTTGACTTGTTTACAAAGTAGCATAAGAAGAAATTAGAAATTCAAATAAATTTTTTTATTTCTAAATATTGACTGAGGCTTTGAAATCGACAAATAGGTGATATAGCAAAGAACGTAAATGTACAAAGAAGGTCGAACCGCGAATGCGATAGAAACTGTCAAATCTATGGTAGGTAATTCACCATTGTACCTACATACGTTTAAATTACTTAAATTTACCGTGTTTAAATTAAATATTGACACATAAAATTGTAGTTGGAGTTACGAAAATGACTAAATGATTATTTTGTTTAAAAATAAAAGTGCGAATAGCTTTAAAACTCGCGATTTCAACGCACATTTCCCCAGTGGTGAAATACCTACCCGCGAATTGATGGTTTAGTGTTTCCCACTATTCGTTGCGATGGACCTTCTTTGTGTCTTTGGATAGAGTCCTTTTTTTGTTTTGTTTCAAGATTTGGCAAATAATCGCACTAATGTCGGGGGTTGCAGCCCCGTTGAACGTCACGTTCATATATAAGGCTTTGACACAAATACATGTACATACATAGTAAAAGTATAATTCAGCAGATTGAAACCTTTTCGCTTATATTTAAGTAAGAGGCGAAACTTAACTATATGAAGCTCTAGGCTTCAATATCTATATTTGTTCTCATTAGTTAACCAATTTATTTGTGATAGAATCTTGTTACGGAGTTTTATACTACATAGGCCAGTGCCAGACTATAAATAATATATATTTTTTTGTAAATGTTTATTGCTTTTTGTTTTTGTAAAAATTATTAAAATTTTTTTTAATAATTATTTTTTATTTATATGTAATAAATATAAAGTTATTTTTTCATCTACACCTTTTCCAAGTGTACTTCAGAATAATTAATTGTACTTCAGAAATGGTAAAATGAATTTCAGAATAGTCAATTGTATTTCAGAAACTGTAAAATGAATTTCAGTAAAGTCAATTGTACTTCAGAAATGGTAAAATGTACTTCAGAATAGTCAATTGTACTTCAGAAGCCGTGAATTGTACTTCAGAATTGGTAAAATGTACTTCAGAGATCGAAAATTGTACTATGGTTGATCAACCAATATGAGGCCTCTCACTCAATACCCATCTTACCTTCCTTGGGATGCTAGAATGTTTCACTGCTCATTAAGCCAGTCTGGTTCATATCCAGCTAAGGACGTTCCCTGAAGTACGATTGCCTATTTTAAAGAACATTTTACAGCTTCTGAAGTTCAATTTACAGTTTCTGAAGTACAATTTACAGCTTCTGAAATACATTTTACAATTTCTGAAGTACAATTGACTATTCTGAAATACATTTTACAATTTCTGAAGTACAATTGACTATTCTGAAATACATTTTACAATTTCTGAATTACAATTGACTATTCTGAAATACATTTTACAATTTCTGAAGAACAATTGACTATTCTGAAGTACATTTTACTGTTTCTGAAGTACTCTTGGAAAAGGTGTAGTTGCATGAACTTTTGAATACATATAATAGATAACATATTATGTACTAAAAAAGCTCTTCTATTGAATTACTTACAGTGTTATTACATGGCTGCCACTGGTTAGTAGTCCCCAGGCTGCATAATATTTCAACTTGTCATAACTATATCGTATATCCACAGTGCCACGCCCCCATATTTTCTGTTTTGGTTTTGATTCAGTAATATCCACAGTTCAATGTTCATGTCCCTGAAACGTTTTCTTCTTTTCTTATTATAAGCTTTATAATAAGTTAACTTTTCTGCAGTGTTCAATAACTTAATTATGAAAAAATTAATTGATGCATTTACTTTTTTCACTTCCCTTTCGCAACAGACTTTTCACACAAGTTTACGAGGATAAAAATTACGTAGCAACTTTTTATTCACAATTTTTTGAATTGTTTGTGTGAACATACATACGTATGTATGTACATATGTAAACCATTAAATTTGCATCTACATATCTCATGGATATGAAGTAATATATGTATTTTGAGTTAATTCACAAAAGGTTAGAAATATTTCGAATCACTTTCTACTTACCATAAATGAAATTGCAATCGGCTGAGTAAAACATGAATAAGAAAACAATATAAACGATTGTATCGAATGCGAATTTATTGGGCGACACTCACAGGGATAGTGTGCAGGAAAACTGTGGATCGCGAAGCTGGTGGTGGAACGGCTAAGAGTTATTTTTCATAAGCGCCTTAAGCCCTTGAAGTCCATTTATTCTAATAAGTGAAGGCCAACGTTCGTGTAATGGGCTTGTGAGCTCGTCAATTTCTTTAGCATCCATATAAAGGATATTGGTTCCACTTATATACTTTTTTGCGCAAGTATGAAAATCGGAAGGTTTATTTAAAATTAAGTTTTGTGTTCGGACTACTTCCCATACTTTTGTTTTTTTAACTGATTTGAGCATCCATCGGATAAAATCAAAACTAGTTGATTTTTTAATCAATTGCACATTTGCGGTAATAACAAGTAAGGAAGTCTAAGTTCGGGTGAACCGAACATTAAATACCCAGCGTTAGTTTTCAGAACGAGATACAAATACCATGACTTGGCAATGATATAGGCCCTAGAATCTTATTTGAAATTTTCTATATCAAAAAAGGGGGCGTGGTTAGCATTTTAAACACCAACCTGCTTTGTCCAGAAAGTAACCTGTGTACCAAATTTCATGCGAATATCTCAGTTTTTACGCAAGTTATGTCAATTTATGTGATTTTCGAAATTTTCAATATCGAAAAAGGGGGCGTGATAATCATCTGATTTCGACAATTTTCACAGCAGCTCACCTTGGCCAGAAAGTAACCTGTGTACCAAATTTACAAAAGTAAACATCTTCACAGCAGTTTCACGTTCTTTGATACAACCAGATTTTGGAGCCCACACTTTGAGTGGTAGTATTGCCAGACCTTCCGAATTTGTAGTTTTATACTGGAACGATTTTCCGTCATCCCTTGTCAATTTTTGTTTGTTTACAAACCGGTTTCGGCGATCCGCCATCCGTTCTCAAGTAGTTTAACCTTGAATTTGTGTATCTTAAAATTTTTATTTGTTAAACACAAAAAAAAAAAAAATGTGTGCTTAAAATATGTATAAATAGATTTCAGCTTTTATAATTAAGTTTAGTCAGCTCTGGTAAATCATTTGTCGGCGTTAATTCATAACCATAGAATGGACGTATCACAGGCGATAATAATTTCGGATCCAATTTGCAATTCTCTTCTGCTGGTAGAATATAGCTGAGTGGTATGGCAACAAGAAACACGATAATTGTGCCAATTGAGACATACCAATTGAAAGAGAGATCAAATATGCTAAAACTCTCAGATTCAGATTTTATTGATGCTATGTTAATTGTAGCTGTGGAATTTAATGGAAGACTTTCAGCATTATCTGCCGCATCACAGTTATCCCCCGTTGTTGGCAAGGGGATATAGTGTAGACGACCCTGAGCACCCATAACAATTATAAACATAGAAACCATGCTGACGATAACAGACCAAAAGGCAGCCTGCAATTAAAGAAGGAAATATAATTACAAGTATTATTATAATTACTGTCAACTGGAATACATGTCAAATATTTCTACTTACCCTACCATGCACCCGTGGGACCAACATGCCCATAATGAACACACCGAAAACCGAACCCATTGTTACTCCTCCAATCGAATAAACCACCTGTAATATGGAAGCGAATTTCACCACCACAAAACCGCCAGCAATGCTATATGCACCACAGAAGCAAATGAAGCTGCGCATTATGAGATTAGCTTTTCTTTCAGTGTGTTTTACGTGTGGTTTAATGTAGTCAAAATAGACAACACCGGCTAGAGAATTTAAGCAAGCGGACATCGTGCTCAGAGCGGCACTGAAAACGCTTGAAATGAATACGCCTGGCATACCTCTGAGATGGCCAGCGATGTCCTGCACAAAAAATGGCATGATTTTATCGGTTTTTTGTACATAACCACGAACGACTGGGTCACAATCGTGATAATGAGCGTACATAACTAAAAATAAAAACGAAAAAAAAAACAACAAAATATTAGAAGTTTTGGTTCAGTGCGAGAAGAAGAAAGGAGGTTACAGTGATGAATGTCAACGCATATGAAGAGAAAGGGAAATAGTTATAAGTACAGTACTAGGGATCTAATAACAATAACAATTACATTTTATTATTTTTGGTTTTGAGAAAAAATTGAAAAGCAACAATCCTCAAATTCAAAAATAATATGTGAAATCAATATTATTTTCCAGAACCTCGTAGAGCTCATGGGGTTGCATGCAAATTTATCGAACATTTAACACGTAACTGATAGAGAAGGTTAGGATTCCTAAACTATTTCCAAAATAACAGAACATCGTGCAGTAGTTTTAATAATTTAGTAGAAGATCCAATTATCTTACCGATGCCTATGAAGCAATTGAAAAACATTACAATAAGGAATCCCACACCAAAATATATAAGCGACCACCTGGCATGATTTAGAGATGGTAGCGCAACAATACGTTGTACACAACTCTGATTTAAACCAATATAAGCTGTCCACAGGATAATGGCACTGATGGTGCAATTCCAAAATGTGGCGCGTGTGGTGGCGTCAAAGGTGTAACTGAAAATAATAAAATAAAAAGTAAAAGTTGTGGAACCACGCATCAAGTTGAACAAATTGTTCTACCAAAAAAAAACTCAAACAATAAAATTGTTTCATCTTTTATTTGAATAAACGTCGAAACTTACTCAATTTGTAGTCTTCCACCTTCGGCTGCTATACTTAAAACATCACTTATTCCGCCTACTTTTATTACGCCCAAAATGCCAACCAGTGTTACTGAGCTTATCATTATACCAGCCTGTACCACATCTGTCCATACAACTGCCTTAATGCCACCCTGTGTAATTGAAAATTTTTATAAGTGGTGACTTAACCATTTCCATGAAGTTATCCCCATTTATAAATAAGGACACCATTGGCAAACACACATTTTTATGAGTATTGTACAGTTATGACTAGTGAGTTATGGCACAAATAATTCTAGCTTAATACAAAGGGCATCGAATAAAACAGGAATAAAAGCGAATTGTGGCACGCCATCACATTGTGGGTAAGGAATTCACTATGCAGTGCCAAAGTTCGCCTCCACAAGGCAAGTGGTTCATACCCAATATTTACTGCCGAAATCCATGGCTGGAAATTTTTATTATCTGTGCAGCATGCTAGATATTTTGATGGATCGTGAAACGGATTTCAGTACATTTCGAAATCCATCAATATGGATCACGTCAGTAAATATTTACCACTAGCAAACCCGTCAGACGTTGTTCTGCCTAAAATTTTACCCTTTTCCCGCCACACTTGGCGCTACTTCCACTTTTATCCTTATATCTTCCGTTTTATTTCTCTGCCGCCCCTAGATGCCGTTACTCTTCACCCTTTTCATTTTCTTCTAGCACCGCCTCTATATCTCAAATTTATATTGCTACTCTCGTTCTTCTCCCATTTCCTTTGCGGAAACTAATATGCCCATAAATGCGAAGATATATCGAATTCACTTTTTTTGATCCTGTTTCCAAGATTTTTTTGATATGCAAAACACATGTCGAAATATAAAACATCATTAACTCAACCAAATATATTCCTAATTATGCTTTTCCAAATACTATAAGTGAAGCACAATTAAAACACAAAAATTGTGGGCGTGGCATAGCCCACTTTTCTACAACTATATATATCATATGCTTTAACCTGCGATCCAAAGAATATAATGCGAAAATTTCATGAACATCGGTTGAGTACTTCGGAGGCCTATAAAGGACACACAGGCACCCACACATATTAATTTTTATTTATAAGATGAGCGTGCCATAATTCGCGTTGGTCCCTCTTTTTATTCGATGCTCTTTAGTTTATTATACTAGAATCTTCAAGATCTTCAACTGAATTGCAGTTGGAATAATACAAGTAGATTATCAAAGAACGTAGAACCTAAAAAATATTCAACGCGGTGATTCACCACTAGAAAAATTAGTTTTTTATTGTAATAACTTACCAGCATTGTGTAAATGACGCAGATTGAGCATATTACTGAATTTATTAAATGTATGTTCAGACCAGTTACTGCAGCGATATATAAAAGAAAAATTGTTATTACGTACATAATTAAATCTGTGCCGTTTTAACATAACAACTTAAGTCGACTGTAAAAGTTAGACCAATCAAAACTTTTTCTGGCGATTTTGAATAAGAAAATCGTGCAAGTTTCCAAGACTTTTATCGGTCTTATATTATTTTGTATATAAACGATTGAATCTAACTGGCGCGGCTAAGTTGTGAAGCATTTTGGTTATTTGAGAACGACAGAAAAAGTTTTGACTGGTCTAATTTCTTAAGTCGACTTAAGTTGTTATAATAAAACGACACAGAAATGATAGCAAAACATAAACCCTGTTATCATAATCAAATTAAAATAGAGTTTTATCTACTTAAACATGATTCTAAAATAAACATCATTTCATGTCTGTCTTAGTCGGCTTAAAATACATTTTATGTCTAAGACGGAGTTTTAATTTTAAAATGACGAAAATGTCATTTTAACATTTTAAGATCACGGTTTGTGTCTATGGTTGTGCGATGTCATAACGCTTACTCCAAACTTTAGTTATAGTAGTTATAGTTGCCACAGGGTGACCTTCCAATACATAAAATATTTCCTCATACCAGCAACCAACTTAATTTTTTTTCGTAGGGGGACCCTGCTGCTCTTCATGTTAGTTAAAATCTTTGTTTAATATTACCATCATTGAACAACATTTTAAATGCCTCTTTAAGTAAAGTAAAGATTTTAACTAAATCGGGTGTTAAGCAACGACTATGATTATGGGTCATACTGTTTATGAATAAAATATACTTAAGTTAAAAAACACAGGAGATTAAACATGTGTACATACATACCTTGCGAAAAGGCTAAAGATGGTATAAATATGTAAACCGGTAGCATTAAAAAGATTGTAAATAAAAATCCAAAAGTAAGTAGTCGTCGTGTACTCCGATTAAAACGTAATTCTAAATACTGAAACAGAGTTAAAAAGCAAATTCTATTATAAACTGAATATTATCGAATCTAGATTATCTCCTACTAGACTGGCCTAACCAAAAATGCCAGGTGCGACTGTTCCATATTAGATCGTGATAAACTTTCTTATAGGAAATTAGTTAAAATAAATTTGTTAAAGCCAAAATTGGCGAGAATTGCCAAAATGTGGTGTTTATCATATGAGTGACACCAGTTTGGAAAGATAAAAATCAATAGATATTAATTAATAATTTGCAGTTAATTTGACAGCTGACCGTACAAAATACGTCAATTAAACTGCGGTTAGCGGGTACCGGCCTTTATGAAAGCAGCCCTAAATGTTTAATATATGTAAGTCACTGAATTTACATCAATCAATAAGAATAATAGTACAAATCAAATCTGCCAGATATAGTAATTGCATATATATAAATACGTCGAAAAATATAAGTAAAAATTGGGGTATTGTGCTTATACTATAGTATATGTACAAATATACTTATATCTCTCACCTCGTAACAGTTCGATATGTTATTGTTGTAGAACACAGGTATAATAACCCAGCAAAGTATCGGTACAATGATAATCATTACGATCACAGTAAAACACCAATTTATACCAAAGGAATAAATTTCAGCGGGTATTGTCATAATAGAAATTGCTGACAATTGACTAAACATCAAATAATAAGAAACATGAATCAAAAATAATTTTTAGTTAATTCACAAAAGCTTGGAAAGTTTTTCAAATCACTTTCCACTTACCTCGCCACAAGTGAAATTGCAATCGGAATCGTTTTCATACGTTTACCACCAAGTAAATATTCTTCGGTATTATCAGCGCCATGTCCAAAAAATCCGAAATATATGCCAATTAAAAGCGATACACTTAACATAAATAAAAAAACAACATAATCGATTGTATCGAAAGTGAATTGGTTTAATCGCTGATCGATTATATTGAGTGATGTGTTCCCTAACGACATTTTGTGCAATTTTGAGATTTAATTTTTGATTTCAACTACGTCTAACCAGCGTTGTAGAGCAATTAATGACAAATGTCGCACAATCTTTTCCTCAGAAACATTAACTAAATTATTACATTATTTTATTGCACAAATTAAATAATGGTGTAGATAGCAAGCACAGGTAAATACTAAATTTTAACAATGATAAGAACTTCATTGTCATTCAAGCCTCATTAATTCATAAAAATCTAAAATGATCTGTACATAAGTGTGATTAAGTGTTAGTGCTTATCTTTGGAATCTTATGGAGCTAATACGCAAATCTCTAGTTCGGAATAAGATATGAAGTACCATATACATAAGAACTAGTTCTAGCGACTCGATTTTGTCAAGTTCAAAATTGTACTTGAAAAATAAATCTTGCAATTTCCATCCACGAAAAAATATGTATCGTTATTCAATCAAGTATTAATTCCACAATTTTAAAGACAAATGAAATTATCATTTTCAAACAAATGAAGCTCATTACACATACATATATGGAAAGAAAGGACAATGACGTGCAACTAACTAATTGTTAACTCAGTTTGGCCGTGTTGCATTGTAACCGACGATATGTATTTCAAAGAAGCAGAGAACCAACAATAATTCATAAAGAATAAATTGAAAACTTTTTTAAATCGTTTTCCCACATTTATTTTTGCCAGTGTAAAAACAGGTGATGGCTTCAGAAAAGTTTTAACGCAAATTTTAAAACTTAATCCTTTACCTCGGGATTTGATGAACTAAAAAACTAAATTATCTAGCAAGTATGCATTCTTTTTGAGTTTGATGTAAACTTGCTATAAGACGTCATATGTAAGCGTTTTCGATATTAAATTTATTTGATATTCAAAAAGCTATTTTTTTGACATTTATAAAAGTTGGCTTTTAAATATTCGCCTTACATTTAGACAGCTTATTGGAGTTTGGTTTCCTGATTTCAATTTTTTTAAACATGAATATCTTTTTTAAGATGATAGTTTTTTGCAACTTCATCTATCGTATCTCTAAACTCGTGCTCAATATCTTGACATCGACAGTAAACCACTTTTTTTTTTGGTTTCATCAAACACTTAGGTACTTTTATTCAGCTGTAAAGCAACAACAAAAATGGTCTTCAATGTTTATGATGTGATCCATGTTGCCATATCTTTGTATGAACAAAAATTGTTGTTGGTAATGATGTTGCAACAACGTTCCTAAATTTTTTTGCCATATTTGTTGAACATTTTGAATCTTCAGTTTGGCTGTTGCTACTGCTTGTTAATGCTGGTGACGATAATGATGTTGATTGTGTAGCTAACTTGCTGGCGCTGGTCTTTTGCCTTGTGGTGGTTACCAAAAAGTGAAAGGATTGTGATTTTGATTTTATTGTGGTCTTTCATATGTATTTTTTAATGTTTCAGGTTTATCTATATTTTTGTTTGGTTTTGTTGTTTGTATACTGTAAAGTCATGTTTTCTTTTTCTTTTAGTAAATCATTAACTTTTATTGTAGTGACTCAGCTGTTGCAAATAAATGTATATACGTACATACATATATACGAATATCAAGTATATTTATGTACATATGTATGTATGTAGCTACATCTGCGTTACAACATTCGCATATTCTTGTTGTAATCATCCTTGAATACGACATAAATGAAGCGAAACTTAAACCAAAATCCAATGCTTATTTGACCAATGCTGCTTCAACATCTGCTCGCATTAAATAAAAAAAGAAGACAAAAAAAAATTAAAATTAAAAAACAAATACAAAAAAGAATAGTGCGTGAACTCAATTTTGCTGCAAGTTGTGACAATATGTGTATTATCGACTTTATTGGTTTGATTAGCATAATGAACCAATCTTTTTTGCATACACATTAGAGTGTGTTTAGTATTTTTAGGTTAGCTGTCTGAACGAAGTACAATAAAAGTAAATCAAAAGACTGAGGGCACGAACTTCGTGTCGCATGCTCATATCCCATCAATATATCTGTGTCGTTTTATTATAACAACTTAAGTCGACTTAAGAAATTAGACCAGTCAAAACTTTTTCTGTCGTTCTCAAATAACCAAAATGCTTCACAACTTAGCCGCGCCAGTTAGATTCAATCGTTTATATACAAAATAATATAAGGCCGATAAAAGTCTTGGAAACTTGCACGATTTTCTTATTCAAAATCGCCAAAAAAAGTTTTGATTGGTCTAACTTTTTCAGTCGACTTAAGTTGTTATGTTAAAACGGCACAGATATATTTCCTGAAAACTCAAGAAAATTAATACAACAAATTTGTGTGACTAATCTGATAGTTGACATATGTAGGTCGATTTTTTTTTTGTGTGACTTACTTATAGGTGTTAAATTCGGCCTGCGTATCGAAACACTACTGTCCCTGAAGTAAAATTGCGAACCAGTCTCCAAAAAGTGAAAAAAGTGATAGTTTAAAGACAGTTTGAAATATCGGATGTCGATAATCGATAATCCACAACCAAAACTACCACCTAATTTTCCCAAAACCAAACTAATTTAGAACTGACAGAATGAGAACCGAGTTGTCAAGTAAGGCACTGGTAACAAGGTATTGATTTGTTGGTGTCGTCAAACGGTTTAGTTCAGGGGTAATCCAATTTAAGCATCATAAATGTGGCTTTGTTTTATCTGTATCTATTTTTTGTGTTGTCGAATGTTTAGTCTGCTGCTTCAGTTAGTGATTGAAACTAATCAGAACATGGTTAATTATACTCGTACATAGCAGCATATTTAGGTATCACGCGCATATCGAGTGCTTGGAGGGCATTGTAAAGTTAACTTTTATATGTACTCCACAATGGCGTTTTGTTCTTGGGGTGGTTGGGGCGACTTTCGCTTTGGAAAGAAGATTAAGAGGTATGCTGGCTTAAGCGAGCATCGAGGTTATAATCGTCATAGACTAACATGCAAGCAAAGCAAAATCAACACACATGCTTTAGTTTTTTTAATTAATTTCATGGACATCAACTTATATTCATAAACATCATTATTTTTTATTTCTGTACACATGTTTGCTTGTATGTGCAAGTAAGCATCATCAAACACTTTGGACTGCCAAGGATTTTCGTGATTCAAATTTGTAACTGGCTCATCTCACCATTTTTACGAATGCAACGTTTGTGTGATTGAGTTAATTGCAAATATAAATGTTGTCATAGGCATAATAGCAACTAATTAAGTACATACGCACAAAATATGGATTTAGTTGGGAGTGGTAGGTTTTAGTTAATAGGTGAGTTCGTTGAGATTGCCTTAAATCCTGTACACCTATACCTCGCTATACGGCCGAAATACGTTCCACGAAAGTTGGCCGTAAAGCGAAAAGCCGTATAACGAGTCAATTATTCTAATACAAATTCATACAAATTCAATGGGATCGGTTCAAAATTTGTAAAACTGCATGGTTAAAAATGAATTTTTATTTGTATTTAAATTAAAAAATCGTACATAACAAGTACATACAAAAACTCCAAAAATCAAAATGAATATGTATACAAAAAAAAAAAACAACTCCATAAAATATTTTTTAAATGGCTTTAGTCTGAAGAAGATTGAATAACGATCGCAAACAAGTGTAAATAGAAAATAGTGTGCATCGAAATGCGCTTGGGCAAAATTGCCAGCATGTAAATATGTATGTATATCGAAATCGGAAAAACGGGTTTTTGGCCGTTATAGCGAAACATTTTAGGCCGTAAATCGAAAATTAGGATGAATTGAAGAGGACCGTTATAACGAAAGGCCGTATAAAGAGCGGCCGTATAACGAGGTATGGGTGTATTTCAATTTGAAACAACAAAATAATTTCTTCCAATTCTTATTTAGTACTAACAGTGCGGATTTATATTCACTACTATTAGCCGAAAACCTGTTTATCGGAATAATCGATTGTATGCGCTAAATGAGCTTGATCTTACTAGTTTAGAAAAGTAATTAAGATATTACAAAATTGCAGCTCCATACAAACTTTTGTCTCGATATACATCTTCAAAGCCGAGGGACTAGTTTGCGTTCAAAAAGAGAGACGCAAGTTTTTAAATCGAGTTTGCTCATTGACACGATCATTTGGGTATACTTACTTATTAATGGCGCCATCTCTTCTTCTTCCCATACTTACAAATATTGGACCAAAGTTATTTACCATTTCAAATTTATAAAAGCTATAAAACCAAGTTCACCATATGCAACGATATCTCACCATAGTACTTTAGTGTCATTTGTCATATGTTCTTAAACGGTATTTTTACATGCCTGTCAGTTTTTCGATTTACTCGTATGTATGTATATGGACTTTCTGTTATATTCGCTTCATCCTACTTTTTTATAACCAGCGTACTAGTACTAGTACAAGGGTATTAAAATTTTGTCTACATAACGGTACTACGTAACGGCGCAAAATAATCGAGTTAGATATAGAGTTGCAAGTATGAAAGTTCTTAGGTGGCAAAGAGGAATTGATTAAGGCATGTCCGTCCGTCTGTCCTTCCGTCTACACGATAACTTGAGTAAAAATTGGGATATTTGCATGCAATTTGTTATACGCTGGGTATTTAATGTTCGGTTTACCCGAACTTAGACTTCCTTACTTGTTTTTATTGTAGAGGACTTCATGTAACCACTTTATAAGGTGGCATACAAAATAATAGCTAAATGCTTATGACTCACATAACCTAAAATTCAATACTTAATTAAATGCTTAATGATGCTGAAATTAAACTATGATTCAGTAATGTAATGAACATTCGCTTTCGCATTTGCGAACATTCGCAAGCATTTAAAATTATCTCCAGGGTTAATAAGACCGAAATTCATTTATTTTCAATATTTTTAATACATTAAAAAGTAACCTAACTAATGATATATCGCTCCTTCTATTGTAAACAGGCACCTGTGACACCCTACATTTATTTATTTGGTGGCGAGCACTGTTGGCTCTGAGGCATTGCGCGTGATTAGCTTCCTCATTTTAGCTGGTAAAAACCATACTTTGGCTTCACAAAACATAAACTATATCTGCGGAATATTTCATAAGCTGATTGCGAATTACAATAGCTTCCAAAGCTAATGAAATAAACGAAAGAAATAACCGTAGCTTATGTTGCTTAAACAATATTAATAATGCGTAAGAAAAAGTCCTCTTAGTGAATTAGGAAGGCTACAAATGTATGTACATTTTTTTATAGTCTGTGGTCTTCCCCCATTTTGCTTATTATTTGTGGGCTTACTCGAAATGTTCACATTATACCTCGTATTGAGTTTCATTGTTCTATTTTACAATATTCTGAGGTTATTAGCAGTCGGATTTGAAAACTGCTTGTCATAAGTCGGCGGTGCCACGCCCACTTTCCAAAATTTAGCAAAAATCATAAAAATAATAACAAAATTGATGTAAGTACAAAATTATTTATATTATACCTCTAGCAGTTAGATATGTACTTAAACATGGGCAGTTCAATATTTGTACCTTCTTTGCATGTAACTTTTATGGAAAAGTAGGCATGGTCGAAAAGCGATTTCACTTATTTTCTATGGTTGCATTTATCATTCGTTGCTGGCGGTGACACGGCCCTTTTCCGAAGATTTGATAAAATCATCAATGGGACAACCAAATTATTAAATCTGCCAAATTGCATCATTATAGCTGCTTTTATTATTGGATTAACCCATTTCGATTTCGACCATTTCAAATAACAACCTACCTTGGCCGAAAAGCAATCTGCATGCCAAATTTTTATTTAAATAGCTCAATTTGTACTCGAGATATCGTGTCTACGGAAGGACGGACGGACATGTTTTAATTAATTCCTCTTTTCATTCTAATAACTTTGATATATGGAACTCCGTACCTATCTCTATTATTTTGTACCGTTACAAACGACTGTTATATGGCAAAAAGGGCATTCGTTACATCACTACTATTAATTAAATACATATTTGAAAAGCTAAGATTATGAAGTGAAAATGAAGAAAAAGAAAACATTAGGATAATTCACTCAAGCCCAAAGTTGTTATACAATAGATAATAACCCTTTAATTACAGTATTTGTGTAACACATTAAATTATGCTACCAGTATTTTCTATTAGTATGTACATACATTTGATGCCAAGTGTAATAAATGTTACTACGTTATATTTACATATGTATGTATGTATATGAGTGATGTTACGGAGCTTAGGTTAGATAGTGGCAAAATGCATTGCTTTAGAAATTTTTGACAGTTATGAGGTGAATATTAAATCAGTGGTGGAATTCACTAACTACGACACCGAAATTCGAAATCGGCATTTTATCTTAACGATGCCTATAACGATTTCGGCATTAATTAACCATTTTATGTCGACATGTGTGCGATGTGTCGCTAAGTAAATTTGAGGTTGTTAGCGAAAAATAAGATAAATATTTTATTATTTATGTCGATATTCTTATTATGAAATATATGGCATTTGATCAGTTTGCGGCAGGATGAGGAATCTTTAGTCCGTGTTGTTGTAGATAAGCTAATGAATAGCACAGCCGATAATGCATGCGACACAATCCTTAGTTAAAATCTCGAAAAATTGCATCATTATAAGTTAGTGAATTCCACCACAGGTTCTATCTGATTAGTATTAGAAAATGTGTTCATCATATGAAAAGATATTTCGCCACAGGGCTTTGCTATCATTTATCACAGGTCCATCAGGCTCGCTTTAAACTGGTGGACAACTGTAAAATTTATTGAAACCCAGAATGTACATACCTTCTGCGTATTCGAAAAAGCGTTCGCTCTGCCTATTCATTCGCATCGAAAGTCATAATACCAGCATGAGGTTGTCATTAAGCACACATGCTCAAACTCAGTGACTTCTCTGAGAACCAGGTTGGATGCCCAATTTCGGTTATTCGGCTACAATTCCGGTACCGGTAAGCTCACTTACTTAGCAAGCCTAGTATGTACATACGTTTATTATAGGTATCAACCTGCAATATGGTGTGACAGGTAAAAGTATGTGGTGGCAAGCATGACACACATAAAAATTGATGAATATGCATACATACATACATACATGTTGACGATATGTACATATGTATGTGAGCCCAGATGTAAACGCACAATGTGGTTGATAACATCAAATGGTTACAACTGAAAAGTTATATAGTTTGCCTCTAAGCCAACTGGGTAGCTGGGTTAATTACTGCCACTGCATTCCATATAAACAAATGTACATAGATAAGACAGAAGCATAATTTAATAATGCGACAGAAAACTTACAAAAACAATTTTATCGAGACATTGCCTTTTGGAAAACCATGCCCACAAGATGGCCTTGCAGCCGACAGTTTGTCGTGGAAATGCAAATCACAGGCTTTGGTTTGATTTGATTGAAGAAACGAATAACAAATGAAAAGTCTATTTGAATTGGCCGACGATTAAATTCCCATCTTTGATTTGAAGGAACATTTTCCAAAACAAAAATAGATATATTTTTTCACTTAACCCTAGTACAGATCAAGGCCGTGAAACATGGTCACACGTGTCCCGCACTTCTTGACTGCGGCTCAGAATATTTGGAAACGGGCAATTGCCAAACCTAAAATCTTTTATAGAAATAATAGGCTTCTAACTTTTGCCAAAACGACATCAGATTATTTTAAGATAGACACTGTAAGGCCACACAACACAGCCTAAGAGTTTTCAAAAGTGAGAAAATTTGCATTTGAATTATAACAACCAGCTATAAATTAATCCGTTTCAGAAACTCCTAGCTCAATTATCTGTATTTTCAGCTACATATATACATTAAAGAAATTGATAAATAACGCAAATATTCAGCTTTAACCACTATTAGTAGATAGTATTAGTCATATTCTACAATTCTCTCAATATTGAAGCCACTGTCGGTTATGCGTAAGGAGCTCAAATTTTATGTTTGAGTAAAGGATAGCGTACTCAATTGGATTACGAGCTATGATTTTGCTAAATACAGAACAGGGACACCCTAATATGTATGTAAATGCGAACTCTACTATTTACGGCATGATCCAAACCACTTACTTCCTCTTCATAAAATATACATCTTCTTTTCTTTAGACCAACAAATGAAAAAACGATGACAATTTAACGGTGACAAAATTTACTATTTTTTTTATTATTTTCATATTTTTTTTGTTGTTTCCTTGTTTTGTTTCATATACAAAATAAAAACACTTACAAGCTAATGATGCGTTATAACATTTTTTGTTGTTTTTGCTGTTATTGTTGTTGTTGTTGTTTACACAAACAAACAAAAAATTCAAAACTATTTACAAAAATTTTAAATAAAAAAAAAAATATAAAATCAACAAAACACGCCCACCAAAAATTCGGAAAATGGAATGTGTTGTCTCTTTGGTGGGCATGTTGAAACAGTGGGGTTATATAGGATAGTGTGGTGAAAATACTTTGGTGATAGTTGGGGTATGGACTATGAAAGAGCGAGAGCGCGTGAAGAATGAAAAACGAAATATCACTGACGGCCCACATAACCAAACACCAACTGCTACGCTGCCAATGTATTTACAAAAACAACGACAATGTTGGTAACCAAAATGTTTGCACTTCCTTATTAGCGGTGCGTCCAGTGAATGGTTTGCTCAATGTTTGTGGTGTTGCAATGGAATCTGAAAGTTCCCTACAAATTGTTGTTGTTATTGTTACGTGTGCTGCACAAAGTCGTTGCGTATATTTTGTTGTTGTTTGCGGCAGTTTGGCTTTTGCTAAATAGCGGCAGCTTGTGGTGGTTGTTGCGCTGCTGCTGGGTATATGCGGGTCACAGCATGAAATCGAAATTAGAAAATCTTCTGTAGAATTTAAAAGTTTCTACACGTCTCTATATTCAAACCATGTTATTTAACATTTAACAACAACAACAACGTCTTGGCAATATTTTGCGAAGTGTAAGCATTTGTTATGTATTGTTGTTGTTGTTAATTGTAGCTTCTTCTTCCGTGATCGTTTAATTATCCATTGAGTGGCGTTTGTTTTTTTTGTGTTTTAGTCTCTGGCTTTTTTTTTGTTGTTTAGTATTACATTGAAACCGCTTTCACTTAAAATTACACCAATCGCTTCTGCTTCTTCTTCTTCTTCATGGTAATAAGTGTTTCAAATTGGCCTCATCATTTTCATTCATTCATCATACTTTGACAATTTAATCATCTTCGTTTTCACTTTTCAATTTCTTTTTGCTAAATTTTTCAACAAATTCATCTCATTTAATTATTTGGCAGCGTATTGTTGTTTGTATCATAAATCAGTTTCATGCATCGGTTGAGGATCATTTAATTTCTCTTTGATATCAATAATGATTTTGCATGCCAACCAATTTAGAAGGGCGCACCATAACTGCCACTGGGTCTCGATGGAGCACCATATGAGCCAGAGGGGGCACTTGGATAGCCGCCGAAGCCACCACCACCACCACCACCACCGCCAGCTTGCGTGCTCTGTTGAGCAAACTGCGCTACTTGGATGGCTTGACGCACACCCTCCAAATCGATGCCAACCACGCGACCGCCGCCACCACCACCGAAACCGGGCGCACCATATGACGAAGATGGTGGACCATACGAACCGGATGGTGCACCATATGAACCAGATGGTGAGCTTGGGTAGCCACCGCCACCGCCACCACCACCACCACCACCACCACCACCACCACCGGATTTGCTCTCTTCATTCAACAAAATCTGACGTACTTGTTCCAAGAGCTGAGGATCAACATTTTGTCCTTCGGATGTTTGGAAGCCACCGCTAACAGCTTGGTAGCCGCCGCCGCCGCCACCACCAAATGAACCGCCTCCGAATGAGCCGCCGCCGCCGCCGCCAAAGGAGCCACCGCCACCGCCACCTCCGCCTCGGGGATAATTATATCCTGATGGTGGTTCCGCAACGACTAGTGCTGCCAATGCAAACACCAAGAACTGTAAGTGAAAAGAAAATGCATAATGAGTCCACTGCTAGATGCATCATCAAGTTCATAGCTTATATTGAAATATCCTTTCAATTTGCTTTTTTATTCAATTTCACTGTTTTTTCACTTCCTTATTGTTGTATTTACTTACCACGGAGAAGGAGTTCATAGTTGTGAGTTTTGTGTGGGGGAGAGAAGTAAAACTTAAATTAAAAAATTAAATTTAGTTGTTTGCTTGTAGGGAACCAACGACTGAATGCCTCACCAATGCCCAGCACAGCCTCTTTATACTCAATCCATCAGACGGAGCATATGCCCAATGTACATACATACATACATACACACAGACTGAACACATACGCCGTTTGTGACACACGAGCTAACGAAGACCAATTGCTATTTTTGTTTTGTTTTTGTTTTGATGATGTGACTGCGCGCATGCGTTGGAGTCAAGCAGCCAGGTGAGCGTAGTTACAACCACAAATAACATCAACAAAAACAAATGCAAAACATTCAACGAAGACGTTGCAGCCAACGTCCATCAACCCAAACCCAAAACAACGGACGATCGTGTGACCTGAGAAACCTACTAACGTTCATTTAGTTGCCAAAAACCGAGATCAAGCCAAATGCGCTGGCTCGAAGTGTAGTCATTTTTTTCGTTGCTCTGAATGCTTTGGTCGCTTCATCTATGCCAAAGTGTTGTTGTGTGACGACAACGTTGCCAACTCGTTCATTAAGGCAATGATAATATTTATGGGAATTATCATGAGCACCTTTGTCGACTTCACATTTCGTTTCTCCAAAAGCGTTGTACAAATGTGTTTTGTTGTTGTGAATTCAGGCCTCAAGCAATATTGTAGCCCAGAGGCATTACATGCTGTCAACAATTTTACTCATCTGGTCACTTCTGTATTTGCGGTCAACAGTTGTGCATGCAACATTTCGTTTGGGTTGTGTGGTTTTGTTTTTGTAATGGTATTTAATATGGTAATAATCGTCATCAGATTTAATATTGCGGGAATCTTGATGGCTGATGAAGATAATGCAAATATTTTCATATGAAATTAATTTGTAGCCGAGTTTTGTAAAGGGTGAAGGGATCATAATTCTCTAGATCTCACTAGTTTGGGGGGTAGCTTTTATTCATCGATATTTTTTCAATACGGGGATCGCTAGCAAGGATCTTCATAAAGGAAGGCACTGTTCACCCTCTGGTTTAAGTCCTTTTCAAAACAAAGTCTAACATCACAGAAAATGGGCCTTGAGCCGTTGTCTTCAGTGATCAGACAAGAGAGAAAAACAATTGGCCGAGCGCATCTCGGTCATCTGCAATAAAACCATGTCTCCTCCCACGAGGAAGGAGTTTCTCGTTCTACAGTAGGGAAATGCAATATCCGCAGTACCAGTGTAACATCTTCAAAGCGGACTTGCATTGTAAAGGCAACCTTAACCTAACCAAACCGCGCCGTAATAGAGCTAATAAAATGTGTCTTGCGGTGAACGAGGGACAAGGCAAAGTATCAGCTGTCATCCTACTACTTGACATCAACGTCACTGCTGACAGTTCGAAATTTCAAACTTTTAGACTTAGTGACTGCCAAAGAATTGATCCCTTTTCATTGGCTCTTGGAATTTTCGATAGATTACTAATTGCTCCTAAAGATTTATTCTTCTTGCCTTTGGACCAAAGAGGATGCTCTTCGCAAAGATAGAAAGGGTAGTTGGGGGTGAGGCAAATTGTATTGATATGTCCAGCATCGAATACTCTATTCCAAAAAAAAAAAAAATTCGATCGATAAGAATCTAGCAAGTAAAAGGATCGGCATCGATGGTTTGGTAACGTATCGAAATGCGTATTTCCCTAATCATTGATCTCCGTATTGTAGTCTGTAAGCTGCTTTATAGTTTAAAACTTCTTAATTTAAGTTGAAGAGTCTAAAAAGTATTGCGTTCAACAAAACGATCGCATTAGACACGCCAAAAGAAACCAAACTAAAAATTTTGCTACCAAATATTCCAAGGGACCTCTCCCTTCACCACAATTTGATGACCTTAGAAAACCCAGTAACCAGGAAGAAATCTAGCTTACGATATTGTATATTGGTGCTTCAATTGATTAGCATTTCCCAAACGACAGCAGACTATAAGCTGTTAAAGCAACAAAAGTAAAATAAATTGTTGAAATTGATTTTGTGTGACCATAACTCGACCTCTTTGCTTATAACATTCCCTTTTGCCCATATCCTCCACACACATAATTATACGATTTTCCAGGAAAACCCAGTCGATCGTGCATGTAACAGCGCAGAAACCTATCAAGCCAGCGACCCAACTAGTGAGCCCAACAACTACTAGAAATTTGCAAGCAAACAACTTTGAAGTGGACAATGTTGGTGATGGGATGGAAATGGCAAAGCTGGCGAAACGAGTCGACGACAAGATGATGGTCGAAACAGACGAAGGGGGGAAACGACGGCGGTGACGGGGACAGTGACAATGCAACAGACCGTAATGTGATTGTACTACTTCTCACTTCAATTATCAGCTTAAAGCACCAAATGACTTGAAATGGTAAATAAAAATTACATAACAATTGTGCGACATACAGGAAATAAGCTAATGATACGTTGAAGCTTTGCCAGACGAGATGAGATGCGCGATGAGCGATTACTATGAGACACAGTTGGTAATGCTGTGTGTGTGAGTGGCGTTAAGGCAAAAAAGTGCAACCGAGACAACACAAATCACCTGCAGCAACAAAACGAAACTCGTTGCAACAACATCAAACTAATAATAAAAATCGCTTGCAACAGTCAGTAGCCAGCAGCCGGCAACGGACGGGTCGGCAATAGAAAAAGCGTGTGTGACTCGAATTTGTAATCGACCGCGCGACGCCACTGCAATGTGATGATTTTACTGTTTTCCATGCGGCAGTGCATTGTCATCATCGGTTTGTATCGTACTAACTTACTGTTACCAACAGCAGCCTTTGTTGCCGGCAAAACGTGAATTTCGTCGTTTTTCTTTTAATGGCGCGTACCCAAGTGATGATGACGTATGAATTTGTAAAAGTTGTTGGGCCACTCGAAAACAATGAACAGCTGAGCGAGTCAGGTGGCGATGATTATGCGAACATTCGCAATGTATGGCTTGATGTTGGCTCAAGTTGTATTCCCGGTTTGTACACGAAGATGACAACAACGTTGGCAGCAGTAAATTTGCGCATTTACCCAAAAAGTAAAATTACAATTAGGTAACAGTTTATTTGCGCTAGAAAACTGTTATGTTGCGAAAAGGCGAAAATTTCCTAAAAAATCATAAATGCCAGCAAACGCATTGAAACTTCGCATGTGGAAAGCGGTCTGACTGCACTAGCCGTCATAGTACGTTGTTGCTAATTGGTTGTAAACTAATTTTGTATTGTTTTGTAATTATTCTCTGTTTTGTAATTATTCTCTTTTTTTGCCTTTGAAACTTTGTTTAACTACTGTAGATGTGTCACAACATCCGTACACCAATGGATTTAGAATAGCCTGTTAGCAGAAGTTAGGCTCTACAAAATTTGAAGAAAAATAACAAGCTTGCAGCGCGCAAAAGACATGCGCATTGGCAGCACAGCAAGTTTTGAAGGTATATTGGGTTTGGTAAGATCCTGCAATATACCCGACTAAAATCCACAGAGACCCAAGTTGCTGGGTCAAAGTGCTGGTGCCGCATCTTTGTACCGCGCCGTATCAACATTTTCAACTGGCTAAGGACCATCATGGCTTATTCTAATCATAATAGAAGCTGCTCCGTTTCATGTTCAAACGTGCTTACTTAACCAACCCAAACAGTTATCTAAACATTCTTTGAAGAACATCATGTACACTCGTTCAACTTTTTTGCTTACAACCGCCTGTCCCCAAACCCATTATCTTTGACACCACCGCTAACTTTATTCTGAAGTTTTAGCTTGGGTAGAATATACCCGGTGCAAGATAAAAATAAATAGCCGGGATTGTCAGTTGTGTGAGTTTTCATTGGCAGTTAGTTTTGGACTTACTTCATAGGAATATCTGCTTTGGAATGAAAATTTGAACACATGATCCAACCATAACAGGTCGTAGCAGATCGACAAACATACAAACACACAAAAATTTTCCATGCATTTTGTTTTTGTTATTTGTGGGTTTATAGTCAAAATCATGGTATAAGTAGAGAGGTAAACGCAGTTATTGACATAGGCAGCCATCTTAGCCATTTGACTTTTACTGAATTTATGACATTTCATTAAAATCATGCTACCAGAGTTAACAGCAGCAAATGTTTTTTTGGCCCGAAATCTGAAGTTTGTGAAAATAAATTAATTTATTTTCAAAAAAGCAATTGCTTCGAAAGCCGCGCGGGAATTGTAAAAAATAAATTAATTTACTTTCAAAACCGTAATTTGTAAAAAAAAATATCGGAAAAATGAGCTGCCTCTTCAAAGTATGCGAAAACACCACTCACTTTTGCAAAGGCTCAACAGTGAAGTTTTTTCGGTTTCCCGCAATTCCTTTTGTAAGAAATCAATGGGTTCAAGCAGGACAAATAGAGGAAGTTGATCTTCCTAAAAATCCGTTGATGTGCTCAGTGCATTTCGCTGCTAGCAATATTAGTATTACAAACAATACATCTTTATTATCTAAATGTGCAGAGCCAAGTTATTATGCGAAAACAAAGTAAGGACGCAATATATAAAATGTGCATAGTTATTTATAAAATATATATGTATTTTTTAGAGTGCAATTAGTGGAAAGAACGAGCAAAATGTAAAAAAAATAGTTGTTCGCACATATCGATGAATCTTCTTTGTTGAATGCTCCTTGTCTGCTGTATTGCGTAAGGCTGTGTATTAAATATTCGGGCCGTTCCCCACTTTTCAAATCCCATTTAATAACATATATCACTTTCTTTAAATATTTCTTACTTTCTTCAACTAAAAGTAAAATTACCAAATATTTTCTAAAAATTACCATTTTTAAATTTTTCCGATATGGCAACCTCGCTCATAATGTTTACAAAAAAGATACTTCAGAAAAATTCAGTAGCCGTCAAAAATTTTGAACTGGAATTACCTTCTGAATTTTTATACCATGGTCAAAATCCTACTGAAAAATATTTTGATTGTCAAAATCCGAGAAAAAAATAAAAATCAGCTGGTCTAGCGACACGACCTGTATTATTGGATCATGTTTGAACAATAAATCTGGTGAAATACCTACTTACATTTACTAACCAATAACATCTGTTCTTGGCCACCATCGCCAAAGTTTTTAAAAGGATTCTCACTCGGTTACCCTTTATGATTCTAGTTCCCTAAGTCAATCGAACTAGTTCTTTAGGACAATGTTTCAAACCATTAAACTAGTATGTATGTACGTACATACTTATGTACATAGATATTCATGTACGCAACGCCATTGTTTACAAAGCCCAAACTCCAACTGTTATGGCATACCGCAGGACTTGCATTTCATTTTCTTTGCATCACCAGTTTCTTTTAAATGACCTCGTATGCCACTTCGCAATTCATTAAACACAAATGATTGCTTATGATAGTTTAATTTTTAAGAAACATAATTTAAGCACTTACTATTGGGTATAAATTACTGACCTTAAAAATAAACTAAATGAAAATTTGTTTGCAAAATTACTGCGAAATTCGTTCAGCTGCTTCGACATATGATAACGAACTTAGTTGCCATACGTTTTCAAATAGCTTACATAACTTTTCCTTTACCAGGTTGACACAGAAACGTCGAGCTCACTTGAGTTAACGAACGAGAAAACTAGTTCTAGGTTTAGTTCTTAAGTTCAAGCTCATCCCACTCTGCATTTATGTATGTATACTATAAATTTATGTATCTACTATAACGAAAATATTTCTTGTCTTTAGTCCAGCTCAGTTTCATAAAAATAATAAAATAAATACTGAAACTGTAGTGCAATTTATCATTTTCACACTTAATTTCTCGTTTTCATTGTGACTCCAAGACCATCTGCAGTGATGTTATAAAAAAATTTGCACACAATGCGTCAGTGGAATATTTAAAAGTTTCGCTGTTGCTGTCGTGAGTTGAGTTGGGTTGAGTTGAGTTGAATTGAATTGAGTTCAGTTGGGGATATTATGTCAACATGCTAGCCAACGTAGCACCTACTTAGGAAGTAGTTAAACATCAAGCTCTGTCATACCTTTCAAAGCTAGCGGCATAAAAAGCTTTTCAACTGCTAATGGTGCCGCAGGCCAACGTCCATAACTCCATCACAGCAACTTATCTGTAATCTTAAGTACGGCACAAGTTGAGTAATTACAAGATAAATATGAGCGAAAAGTTGAGTATTGAAGTAGCCCAGGAGCGGTCATAGAAAACAATAAACCAAAAGTGTGTAAAGAGTGAAAATTGCGAAATAAGGATTCCCCTCGAAAGCCGTGATTATCAGGACCGTACTAGACGGAGGTACTGTCACCTTAGCTTACTCGATGTTAAGGAGGACTCATTGCCACTCGACTTATTTTTATCTAGTGACATAACGGACCTGGATATACGATGCAGAATTTATATCTATCAAAGGACTGTCAATATCCGTGTAACCCTGTTTGGTCCGTCACGTTCTATTCCATAAATGGATGCGGGGATTAAGCAAGTCGAAGTACATTAAGAATAATAACAATATTAGTTTGAAGTTAGACGGCGCATGGGACTGTGCCTTAAAGTGTGTATCTCGATGGCTGATCTACTGATGATACGCTTTAGACCTTTTTCTATCTTCAGGTAAGCAAGTATGAGGGCGTTCTAAAATTGACGATATTTTTTGACACTCTCTGCTACATTACCAAAGTTTCAACTTCCTCTTAGTTTCACTCCCAACAGAAATAACTCATCGCCACCTACAAGGTTTAACTACAAAAAAAACTATCAATCTTTATTTTTCTCTTTAAAGAGTTACCAGTAACAGTACATACATAAGACTAATGCGCATTCCTATCGTATTTCAGCCACTTTAGGTTTCCATTGTATCAATGTCGGTACGAAAATGTGTTTCTCTTTGCAATCGCTTCGCATTTAAACTTCAAATCTGAAGTTACCAAGCTTCAATTTCACCACTTCACACCTCACAAAGTTTGACAGCAGTACCCAAATGTACATAAGTGGTGTCATGAAGCACTCAAAGGGCGAGGTGAAACTTTGTGGTTTTTTTCACGTGCGTTTTGATTGCCATTTTCCAAAATATTCAAGTTTCTACTTAATTGTTGTTTTTGTTTTGTTACATTTCAGGTAAGTAAGTTATGTTGTTGCTGTAATCGGTCGCTTTATTGTTGTTGCCACAATTGTTAAGCCGTCGCAATAAATCTTTCGACAATTTCATACCATTGTTTGGTACGGTATCCAATTACCATCTTCTGCTTTGCTCTGCTGTTTGGGGTATTCTCACTTATGTATGTATGTAAGAAGATTGGTTTCATTTTGTATAACAATACTGATTTTAATGTGCGATAGAATTATAAAATGTCAATTTTTTCAGGAGCGCCTTACTTGCCAAGGTGAGATCCAAAAAGGGAACGAGTCATGCGAAATATATCGAACACGTGATGAGAGGTAAAATGAAGTGGGTAGATCGATCGAAGATTTAAGTAGCAATCAAAGTTTGATTAGCTTTGCTTCTACTGTTGAACTCCTCAACAAGCCCCTTGGCAGGTCAAAGAATAAGAATTTCACCTCATCTTAAGAAGCTGGCAGTTTTAATAGGATTTGTCAACAATGAGTTTACTGTTTAAATGCAGGGACGGAAAATAAAAGTTATTTTTTTTTTATCTCAAAAGTCCGGGGTTTGATAGTGTCCCTAAAGAAAACTATTAAATTTTCTGTCATCCCAGGAGTTCTAGGATCAATATCCTGGCCACAATTAATTTTCCTGGCTTTTTTGGAAAAAGTCCGATAATAACTTAAACCTCCGGACTTTTATTTTTTATCGCCAGCAATAAAAGTTATTTTTGTCCTTATATTTTTTTAAGGACAGAATTAAAGTCCGAACCAAAATCTACTAAGCCGTCAATCCTCTTTCACATGATAAGAAATTCATTAAAATTATTGCTGGCGAGAAAAAAAAAAGTCCGAGTTGTCCGATTATTTTCGTCCGGATAAAAATAAAAGTCCAGAAATAACTTTTTTCTTTGGACTTTTATTTTAAAAGGAATTAAAGTCCCCGTCTCTGTTTAAATGAGTTTCCTTTGGAACTATCGGAAATATTCGTGACTTTAACCTAAGCCAGTTTGACTTATCAACTCACTCAGAGCCTGTTGGCGCACCACTATCTCAAGCAGTTGTTTGCTTTGAGGTCTAAGTTTGTGATAATTCAAGGCCAAATGAGGCAGAACTTTAACTGTTGGAGAAACTCACACTGAAACATAGATCGAACTTTGATCGAAATATCACCCAACTTTCGCTGCAGATGTCCCCAGTGTGCAGAACTGAAAGTACTGAAGTTGTTGATATTTCGCTTTCTTTTAGCTTGTTATGAGAGCTCAGTTTGGACAAAAAGACTTGCAATGGTGGAAACCGCTTTGTTATTTTTGTTGCAATTGGGATCATGGTAATTCAAGCCATAAGGTTAGCTCACATTTTGAAATGTAACGAGAGATTTTACACTTGACTTCAATTCAAGTTGATAACAACATTCACCTAAGATGCACTGTCATGACTGTTTGTAAGATAAATAATTAAAAATGCAAAATACATGTCCTAGTTATGTGAATATGTAGAAGATTTTATCGACTACTTTCAGTATATGTATTTATGTTATTCGAACAGCTCAAAATGTGTCATGAGAATGTATGTTGCAAATAGTACTTAACCGCTTAACGGTCTACTCGGTTTTGCCTGTCCAACACAGCGCCTTTGTAGACTCTTCGCACTGCTAACTGGTGACAATTGGGTTTCCAAGTCGGCCTCAAATTGATCCTTCCATCGGAGTGGTGATGCCCACATTTCTTTGCGTCTACCGGCGGGTACCGATAAGAATACCTTCAGGACCGAAGCATTTTTATTCATTCGCACAACATGGCCTAGCTTAATCTGATGAGCCCAAAGCACATATCGACCAACAATTTTGGTCGTTTAAGTAGCTGGAGTCCCATGGTGTTGCCAATTGGCTTTAGTTCTGCTCATTCTGATATGTTAGCAAGATGTGCTGGAAAGTGCCCCAGGTTAAAAAGCTTTGAAAAATTCACATCAAAAATATTTAGATATTATTAAAATGTATGTATTGATAACTAATGATGCTGCGCATCACCTTCATTCAGTTCTGGAGGTCACAAAAAAAAAAAAACAAAAACAGTTTAATTTAAAACAACAAAAAATGCGGTCAACATAATCAATGTTGGTTTAGTTACTTTGGGCATTTTCATTTGCGTTGACCTAGTTAATGGATTTTGCGTTAGTGTGTATTTACGTATATACATATGTACATATACTAGTAATTTGACTCTTACGACTCTATTCATAACATAACCGACCATTTTCTACTTGGAGGATTACCTCATTGGAATCGTTATCATCGGTAATAAAGTTCAGGTAACCGCAATCCTGCAACTTAATGCAATTGCAATTCTGACATTCTTAATCGACATTTTAAAGGTTTCGGCATCCACTAACCATTTTATATCGACATTCGAGTGATGTATCGCTAAATAAACAACACATAATTTTAGATTTTTGTTATAAAATAAATGACATTTGAGTACTTAGCATACGTTTCGTAGTGGGATGGGGAAACGTAAGTCCGAATCGTTATAGCTAAGTTAGCGTATATTACAGTCGATAATGCAGATGACAAAATCGTAAGTTAAAATAGTTAGTGAATGCCGAACTCGTTATATTCATCGTTAGATAAAATGTCGATTGCGAATGTTGTTATCGAAATTAGTGAATTCCACTACTGATCATAGTGACTGCTCTAGCTGGGTCATGTTATGTGAAAGGACAAAGTAGCTCCAGTCCAGACGGTTTTCCTTTTGACACTCGAATTCGCAGAGTAAGTGCTAATGTTTTCGAACTCAATGGGCCCAACATTTTTTGGCAGAGTTCATTGAAGTTCATGGTTTTTTGACAGATGCCGGTGCATATTTTCCTTTGATGATCCGACATGATCCAAAAAAATATATAACGCTTATGCAATATCTCGGTTACATACTTGGACAATTTGTTTTGGCGCAGACTGGAAGTATTTCAGTTATTTTGATTTTGTAATCTCATTTTTTATGGCTCCATTTGTACTATTCGTTGAATGCTTAATATTAACAATTTTGCGCTAATAGCGTACGTAATTTGTATTTACGGTACGTTTTCATTGCAATTTATTTGATGGAGAAATAGTGCGGATCGGGTGTGCGCTTTGATGCGCGCTGTGCATTGATAAAACAAAGAGGCAAACAATGTGACGCAAATAGAAAACATGGAAGAGACAAATGGCTGATGGTAGAGTATGGGAAAAGATCAACGCAATAAAATGAAGGAAAAAAGAAACAAAAAATGTGTCAGTGGAAGCCCGAAAATTTAAAACATACATTTTCACTGCAAAATGTTCTTTTTAGGTTGCAAATAAACTGTAGCAAATTGGACTAGCTCGGAACTGTCCCTGAGCCATACCGTTTGCAGGCACCACTAGTCTTAGCTCAATCCCTAAGCAATGCTTTCAACTGTCAACTTTAACATGGCGGTGCCAATAGTCACCAGTGCATTACTTGGCAACCCACCCTGAACCGGTTCTAATTCGGGCAGTCCTAAGATAGTTTAGCTTTGGCTAGTTCTGAACTGTTTCCATTTTGACTAGTTTGGTGGTAGTTGTGCTTGTAGATGAGTGAATATCGATATCCGATACTTCATAGTGTCTTTTAAATATCACTTTTGTTACCGGTATGGAACGCATAACGAAGTGGATAGCTCAAGACACAGTTCATCATCCATTCATCAATCACTGGATTCATGTTTTTAAGGAAATGTGAAAAACGACAGCTGAGCATCATATGAGCAGTCATTTGGAAGGAAGTGCCTAACGGTCATCAAGGCTTAGAACCAAGTGGTCATCAGATTTGCAGCAGTAACATGAAAAATCTGATGCATCCATCAGCAGAGTTTTGTAGGAATGTGATCCAGCAACTTCTTCTATCCTGAAAACTATTTCTTGAATTAATTTTATTTCAGTTCGGGTTTGACAGAGAGCGAGAAATTGAATTGCAAAAATTTGTTAATGAAAATTATGTTAATGACTCATGGCAAAAAACTGTTATAACTTTTTGAACACGTGTTCACTATAATACGCAAACTACACTTTAATTGTTGACTTTACTGTTATTTATCTTCACAATGTGCTTCAACGACCTTTTTAACATAGTTTTAATGCGATTTTAGCCTTTTTTGTTTCTGTAGTTTTTTTTTTATATTTTTGGATTTTTTGAAGAAGAGTGCGTCTATTACTAATTAAATCTGCTTGTGGCCACATTAAACCTTCATGGGATTTTAAGTGGTTTTTTCTGTCTTACGGGCGTGTATTAAATTTTTGAATTTACCTAGCTCATAAGCACAGGTGGGCTAATTAATAATAGGTGCAAGCATGATACCAGTTGCTATCGCATTATCATTAATCGATCGAATTAAGATTACTGCAATTGTTATCGAAAAACCAGCAAAACATAATAAAACTGTTATTTAAACCTTGTTCAAACGTCTGTTTATTAGACAATTATACCACGTTGAAATTTTACACATTTATTATTTAGAGTATGTACATGAATGGTAGCTTAGCGAGTGATTAGTGTAAACCACCCAGGGCACAGAGAAATATAAGAATCAAAACACTTCGGGACTCGCCATTATGAACAGTTCGAGATTATTATCGCCAACAAACATAGCTTAATAAATTTCCAATTAAATGAGCAATTAGTTCACTTCATTTATGGTTCATGCAAAGAAATGCGCTCATTTAGTAAACGAGCCTTACACCTCTGCTGTTCAGATTTATGGCGCTCGTATTTTTACCATAAAAAGTATCAATAAATAATGATGTAGCAAAGTCGTACGAAGCGGGAGCGTGTGTGCTTTGATTTCCTTGAAAGGTAGTCGATGTGTTAAGCATGGAATTTCTTCAGTTAAACTATTTGTCTCTGTTAATTCCACTGTGCTGCAAACGATTTCGGTTTGTTTCATTTATTGGCTTTGGTTGTCTTTTTAAATATCCCAACTTTCTTCGACTAGGTTCGAACTATCCTTCATCAAAATTGAGCATTTTGTGCCTTTTTCTCCTGATTTTAAGGGTTTATATCATTTGTTTTGCAAATGTAAGTTATACGATTCAAAATTATTTATTTGTTGAATCGGCCGAAGGTTTCATTTTTTTTTCTTAAATTATAAATAACACAGAGCTTTTTCACTTTTAAAGCGACCTAGTAGAGATGGTTCACCTGATCGAATAATACACCAAATCACGTTCAAAAAATAGGTTAAAGTGGCCCAAGTGCAGGTAGAAAAGAGACAAAAACCGACCGTACATTATTGATTGTCCAAAAAAATTTCTAAATCAAATGGAAGAAATTGATTTGTGATTTGAAGCGTCAATTAGAGGTATCTTTATCCAAATATTTAAGCACTGTAAGAAATTAATAAATGTAGGTACTAATGTTTGTATGTAGGTGCATACATCATGGAGATGCCATGTTTTTTTTATTTTACAGTGCCGGGATTTTTCAGCTCTGATTTAACAATGCCGTAAGTTTCAAAACAGTAAAGATTTTTTTTCTTCAAAACTATAAATGGCAAAATTTTCTCTAGAGGTGCTATTGAAACCCAGTTTCTTATTAGCTATTAGTATGGCTCATGTTACACAATCAGCAAAGAAAATTGAGATCTTCAAAAATAGTGCACAACGAAAAAAATATTACTAGTTATAAATTTCATAAATCACAAGTATTTTTAGTTTTGAGTAATATATTTAGTTCCATTGTCCGAGCATTTTCGGGCCCTGACAAATAACGGGGTATCGGAATTGGCATTCCTAGTATACATATGTACATACATATACTTACATACATATATACATACATACATAAGTAAGTAACAACTCCCAAATCTGAGAAAAATGCTGTCCAAAGCATTGCGCTTCCACGATGATCTCTAAGTGGATAGCATTTTGGCTGCGGGAAGCTTAAGAGCTTCGTTAATTATGCAACAGTTTGTGCAGTTAGTAAACCGCTTAATAATAAAAACAAAAAAATTTACTACGCAAATGAATGGGCAAAACGTCTCAGAGTCATTGTGAAACAAGTTTTTGGTCAACCGGCAATTGCAGCAGCAACAACAAAAACGAATAATATACAAACCAAATGCATTACCAACTACAATGACACAACAAATGTGTACGTTAAAGCTACATTTGGAATAACAGTGTATGCTCGCAACAACAATAAAAAATAATAAAAACAAGAAATAAAAAAAAAACGTATGAAGGATCTGCTTTTATTTACGTAAGAGACCACATGTCTGTATGCATGGATGTATGTACATTGGGGTGCTCCTTTTGCAGCTGGTAGGTATTTGTGTCCTTCGTCCTACCTGGGGGGCTACTCTGTATCGCGATGCGAAAGCTATCGAATACATTTTTTTTTTCAAATACAGAGTATTTCCCATGAAAACCGAGATTTGTACAGGCCCACAATATTATGATGTCTGCAGGCCAAGCCCGTTCTTACCCTGCAAAAAATCGTGATCTCTAAAAGGAGGGATCGGGGATGAATACATTTCGCCTACAATTCGACTGCTGAGTGGAAGATCACCCTATTTAAAAATATTTTTGAAAATCGCCCTATCTCAGAATTTGTTTGAAGAACGCCCTATCTCAGATTTTTTTTCAATAACACCCTATCTCAAAATTCGTTTCGAAAACGCCCTATCTGAACGAAGATTCCATACATTTTCAGCTGAGATAGGGTGCTCTTCAACCGGTTTCTGAAATGAGGCGTTTTTAAAAAAAATCCAAGATAGGGTTTTTTTTTAATTATTTTGAAATGGGATGATCTTCCACTCAGCAATCGAATTGATTCCAAATTTACCATTATAGGCATAGTTGTAAAAGGTCGATTTAATTTTCTGTAACCTATTTTTTGGTGTTGAAAGTAAAATTAAAAGAAAGAAAGTAAAAAGGAACCAATTAGTGTCTCCATAGGACATACAAACAAAAGGCGTCACTTCAACTCATACAAAACTGGCATTGGTAGCATGCTCCTTCCCGGATTCATCCTAGGCTAATCGCATTTTTTACAGGGTGCTCACTGTTTTGTTGCTAGAATTTTAACTCGCTGGGGAAATATCGTATTAGACATTTCCTCTGTGTTATTGGTAAGTTTCTCCACTTAAGACCTTTCCCCATTATCTGAGTACTCTCAAAGCATCAGCCAATATTTTCATTTTTAACCGAGTTAATTCGATTGATATGGCAAGACGAGGTAGTCATACTTGTCGTAAGTTGTCCTTCACGACGATATCAACTAATCAGGCAGGAGCTTCTTTCCTATCCAACAACCGAATATTCCAAGTTTATGCTCTGACATCGGAGGTCTTAAAACATTTTCGTATGGTGAGAGTCACTGAATCGAACTTCGTCAATGTTTCGTACATTTTAAAGCCATGATCTAACTGCCTCAAAATATTCATAGAAAAGTAAATGCAAATTGCATGGCACTGCTGGTTGCAAGCATTATTCAGTGCTTGGCTAACATACATACATACATACATACGAACATAGATAGGAAACTAAACGCGAAAAAGTTTTGGTAGCGCTGAATGTGACTGGTCTCTAACGAGTAGTAAAAAGCAACACAAATTAGTGAAAATACAAAGATGGAGAAAGGGAAAATTAGTTGGGAAAATAAAGTAGTTGACGCAACAAAAACAAAATATGTATATTAACGTTTGTCAAATGTGAACAGCTTTCGGTTTCAAGCGAAGCCGTTGCTGGGTGATTCGATGCGAGCTTTTTGGAATTTGTGACGAGACGTTTCACGAGCAAGGCCTAGGTACATAAATGCAGACATTTGCTGGCATTTTTTCATATTTTTCCTGCCTTCTTATCGAGTTGCAAGCAAAAAATTCAGAGTGCGTACGGTAGCGAAGCAATCCAAGTTGAATATTCCTGCGACATCATACTTCGTTAACTTTCTTAGAGTTAATTGGCTCCTCTGAATATTTAAAGGTGCAGCCTGAGTATTAGGAGCTTATCCTTTAAAGGACCGTTTTCGCAAGTTAAAGCTAACTGAAAGTTAAATTGATAGAAATCTTTTGGCTATCTGTCAGATGAAGTGCCAGAACTTGAGATCTTGAAAACGACCTTAAGTAAGACATTCCAAATTTGAATCGCTTGTGAAATGGATAAGTAGCATCACCACATTTCCCATCTTAAGATTTAAGTAATTACTAGCAGAGTTTTATGCAGCTTTACCTTGTGTGTGTTACAAAGTCGTAAATACCACTTTGATAATCGAGGAAATGCAGCACCTTTAAAATTATCGAATTGAGTACAGTTGTGGTAAAATATCGATGGCAGATAGTCATACATTTGCAATTTTCAAATTTTATTTGCAAAACTAACCCAAAACTAAATAAGTTGACGAACAATGCATTGAACTGTTCACCAGAAAAGGGGGAACAACCATTAAGTAGTTTCGTTTAGAGTAGTTCTCAACCGGCTCATTCAAGTTTTGGCTGAGTAATTATCAATACCCAATACTTGAAATTGTATGTTAACTTTTGCAACCGGTACAGAAGGAGACACGAGATGTGTAGATGTAAGCCTTAGCACATTACCAAAGCATGCCCATCAATTTCTAGACTACTGATTGGAGCATTAGTAAAGGAACCATGCAAGGCGAATTATATACCTGGTGATGTCATACAAACAGCAGATTGCTTGTTCTTCCCGTTCTGTAGTACTTATGGGGTACATACAAATGTCATCAAAAGAAAATCCTCAAAGATTTGTTTTCATTCCTTATGGTTTTCACTTCATATTCTCTTTCACTTTGACATCCCAGTGAACGGCGAATCAAGAACAAAATGGCTGAATTCGCTTTGCTACCACCATGTATATATTCGCCTTGGAACCATGAATAACTTATCGAAATAGGGCCATTGAGTAGGCTGCTGCTATTTTTTTTACCTAACACACTCTTAATTTCCAAGCAAAAGATATGAATTATCAGAGTACCCCCCAAGAAAACCTTTTTATACCCAGCGTACTAGTACTAGTACAAGGGTATTATAACTTTGTTGGGATAACGGTTGGTTGTACAGGTATAAAGGAATCGAGATAGATATAGACTTCCATATATCAATATCATCAGGGTCGAAAAAAAATTTGATTGAGCCATGTCCGTCCGTCCGTCTGTCCGTTAACACGATAACTTGAGCAAATAATGAGATATCTTCACCAAATTCGGCATGCGTACTTATTTGGGTTCAGAATAGATTGCTATTGAAAATGGGTAAAATCGGACCATAACCACGCCCCTTTTTCGATATCGAAAATTTCGAAAAACGTATAAAACGGGTTAATTCAATATCAGAAGCAGCTACAATGATAAAATTTGCAAAATGTATTGATTTAGATGTTCTAAGGCCGATTTTATCAAATTTTTTTAAAAGGGGAGTGGCACCGCCCACATATATTTGAAGAAATTTTCAAATTTTGACTCTCAATAACTTCAGCACAGTTTATGCTAGTACAACGAAATTTTGTAGAGGGCATACTATTGTTGTGTTAAATTCAGATATAGAAAATAAACGAAATCGCTTAGCGACCACGCCTACTTTTTCATAAAAGTTATATTGAAAGGAGGTGGAAATATTGAAAAGTCCATATCTAATTATCTGATACCGCTATAATAATATAATTTGGTACATACATCAATTTTCATATTTTTTACATTATTTTTGCAAAATTTTGGAAAGTGGGCGTGCCACCGCCCACTTATGAGTCACGCAATTTTCCAATTCGACTGCTAATAACTTCAGAACGGTGTGAGATAGATTTACGAAACTAGGTACCAGGCATCTTATGTTTATGTAGAGTACTACCATAGAAAATAAGAAAAATCGGTGAACGACCACGCCCACTTTTGGACTAAAGTTCTCTAAACGAGAGTTAGGAAACCGGAATATGCAATATCTGTTTAACTGATAAAGATATAATGCTAAAATTTAGTACACTCATTCACTTGATGATGTTTTTAGTGTTGTTTAAAGGTTTTTTGGTAATATTTTGGAAAATGGGCGTGGCACCGCCTACAAGTGAATAAACAAAATATCATGATTTCACTATTAACAAGCCACTGTGAAAGTATCATAAAGATCTGCAATGAAAACTGATCTTCAAATAGGGACAAACAACATAATAAAATCCGTGGGCGTGCCACCACCCACTGTTTTAAAATTATGTAAATATTGATTAATGGACACATATATCCGTATATCAAAAATTTCACAAAATACGTTAAAAGTTATGGGCATGGCACGCCTTCTTTTCCAAAGTTATATATAGGACATGGTATCACCATTGAAAAGATTGATTGAGTACTTTTGGCTCATGTAAGCGGTTAATCCTTTATAAGCAAGGGCCGTGGCCGCGCCCACCAAATTCGCTATTGTTTAGGGTGGGAATAGATTGGTTTTTAAAATGGGCGAAATCGGATGAAAACCCCGCCCCCTTTTTCTGGAAACTAACGCTGGGTATTAAATGTTCGGTTCACCCGAACTTAGACTTCCTTACTTGTTCATTTTAAATTTGTGGTCCAATTTACATGGCGATATTCTACGATAGAATCACCCACTCCATCTGAGAGTACTCCATTTCTTTATTTCTGAGTATTCCATGGCAAACCTACATTGGAGTAGGCTTTTATAATGCTCCCAAAAGTTCAACAATAAAGCGAGAGAGGGATGAGGTGTACATTTGAGGACCCCATTAATCCCGGCCTATTACTAAGTGTATATCTATGCTACTCACACTATATTTGTTGTGTCAGTGCTGACCTTAAGATTATTAGACCTGACCGTAAAACTATCACAAATTACCATTATTATAAAATCATGCATTACTGTTTTTTTATTAAAATATTTTTTTTTTTTTTGTGCTCGTTGTGAAACGGTGACTATTCTCAGAATTAACACCCCTTTTCCAAGAACGCATAGAAAATGTAAATTTTAAAAATCTTACTCGTAAATTTTGTATGCTTATCATGTTTATGGCGGCCGGCGTGGTTTGGTGGTAGCGTTGCAGGCCCACCACAACGAAGGTCCAAGGATCATGTCTTTGGACAGGTAACAAAAGTGTTTTTTAAAAAACGGCATGGTCCCTGGGCAGTAGCTTTGCCAACTCACTGATCGTATTTCCGCCATGGAAGGCTTCTTCAATTCATCTCCTTTGTAGTTGCCGTTCGGAAATAACCAAATTGGCACACCACAAATTGGAAGAGTTTTCATTTTTTTTTTGTAGCAAACATTCGTCATTTTACTGTGAAAAGAAAGGATGCCAATTCTGCGATCACTTGCATTTCCCGTGCCGAATTTCCTAAAACTTAATATGTGTGTTTTTGTTAACGTGCAATATTTTTTAATAGTTATTGCAGTTTTCTTTGTTGTTTAGAATTGAAATTTATGGATTTGTTTATTCAAACTCAATTTTTTATTTTAAGGTCACATATTCTAAAAGAAAGACTGACATACCTAGTTATTACTTTGAAAAAGATGTTCTGCAATAAAAATGACTTTTTTATGAAAGAAACACTAATTACTTTATTACTAACATAAAAAATTACATTTTTGTGGGTTTTTGTTTCCTAAATTAATATCGAAGAGAATCTTCCAATTTTCGATCATTTTTACGTACATATATTCCCGAAATAATGAGTACCAAATTCGCTACAATTGAACGGGGAAGAATGGTACTCGTACAACGAACTTGTTTGAATAGAAATTTACTCGAAAACGAACAAATTTCCTTTCAAATAAAACAACAGAGTAGGGAACGATCCGGAGTGTTCCCGGGAGAATCGAGCGGAATACGGAGCTGTATAACACACCGGTTGCCGTCTATGATTATTCAATGATTATTTATGATTTTAATAGTATTATCATACCTATTACTATTTTGATCGACGATTTCTCGTTAGTCTAATTCGTATGATTTTGATATTTCAGAAGATCTTGTATTGAATTGAACCCGTGCTAACAAATATAAACGATTTTTTAGCCTGCTATCTGTATGTAAATCATATATGCTGGACTTTTGCTTTTTCTTCCGGGACTATAAAATTGTATCTAGAAAACACCGGGATATCTACATAAAATCAGAAATATAGCATTCCTAGTACATATTCAAAAAAAGTTAGAAAACAATCGTTAACAAAGAAAACCTACAACCATGTCCAAAACAACGCCAAACGACTGCCAATATCATGGCCTTTTGCTAAGTTTAGTTTGTGTATTTACCTATTGTTATTTTTTTTTTTTATATTTCTATACCCAGTTGTACGGTTGGGCAGACTTGTCAATTATTAATACGATAACGATTTTAATGAAATTATGTACTCACCTACAGATTAGACACCAGATTATCCCCCGGCCAAGGAGGTTAAAACTTATCAATAACCCTTGAGTGATGCAAGCAAAATGGTAAGATTCGATTGCTATATTGACTCGGTCATCTTATTCATATTTTTGCAAAACTAGGCATCGCTTATATAGAAGGGGACACATTTTCAAATTTCGATCCTTGGTATATCACTATTGGTAGAGAGCTCACCCAGCGAAAATGAGGTAAAACCGTTACATTTAGAGCGCAACACGCCTTTCAATATACTCGTACCTAGAATGATGAAAATTTGGAAAAAAAACATAGTAGGTACTGGTAAAAAAGTATATTTTCCACAACTGGGTATTTAAAGTTCGGCTCCAACCTTAATTTTCTCTTTCTGATTTTTTTATATTTTTGCTTTGCCGTTTTTTATGTTGTACCATCTTGTATTTCAGAGTAGACTTGTAATTCCACATTGCATGCTGTTGAGGGCTAGTAGCAGTGATTTGCCATACTCGTAAAGCTTCGAACAACTAGGTAAATTCATTTATAATTCGGTTGCGTCGGTGGTGTCAATGATGGTGGTTTGTTGGTGGGATAGTGGCCTGGCAATGGCCATTGCAACTATCAAATTTTATAAACTTTAGCAAATGGCAAGGAAACTTTACTTCCTGATTATTTGTATGTATGTAGACCGGTTAGTGCACAAACAAAAATTTCAAATTTGTGTACACTTAACAAAGCTTACAAGAGGTCAAGCTAGGTATACGGAAGAGTCATGAGGAACTTTAAAGTTGATTTTTCTTGTCTTGCACATTTTTTGCTAAATTTGGTTGTGCACATTTGTGCATGCAATTAGAGCTGGAAGTAACCTAAAATCAACTCATAGTCAAAATATATATTTCAAATTATTATAACTGATATACGGAAATTTGCGTGGGCTTTTGATATGCTTATTTTTAGGTTGAAAATTTAATAAACCATACCCGACCGCTGAGAGCACAAGTATGAAGTCAGGAATGAAGCCATAGTAATGGAAGGAAATGGAAAGCGAAATGTCTTTTTTAGAAGATAAATGCATGAGTCCAAACAGTTTGCGTAACTAGCTAAAGTGAAACAAGGCACGAACAAACAACTTGATTACAAAAACAATTGTGAGAAGTTACTACTAGTCACACATATTTGAGGCATAACTGGTAATAAGTACCTAATAATAGGAAAGGTCTATAAAAGCAATTTTATTTCAATTCAAATTGAATGGATCAAGTTTCATGAAGAAAACTCGTGAGAAGAGTACAGTCTGTGACTTATTGAACAGGGAAACACGTACATACATACATAGGTGGGTAGAAGATGCAAGGTCACGTGTAGATATTCTCTTCGTTTCCATCAAGTTTTGCATATTATCTTCAAGAACTTGATGTACATTTTGTTCTACGCCGTGATGTAGGTTTACATCAAGGTTGACCATCAAATGATAGTTACTGTCTTTGCAAGGATCCTTGCACTGAATTCTAAAGAAAAGCGAAAACAATGAGAACGAAAAATCATCTCGAAACAACAGAGGATTTCTGAAAAATATACATAAAACAATAAACTACTATCACAAACACTTCGGAATGAGTAGGCACTAGAGAAGTAAAGTCTTCGAGAGAAAGATTTATGGATACTGCGTGTACCGAAGGAGTTTTGATGATGGGCTGGTTGACCTGCGTCTAACATAAACATTGTTTAGCGGTATATTCCACCAGGGAGATTAAAGCTTACTTCCTTCGATGTTGCAAAATAAAATTTAAAATTTATTTAACACGTTCGCCACTCAGCGTCACATATATGTATGTGACGTGGGGTGTTTAAAAAAAACTCATGTCACATATACATATGTGTCGTAAAATTACAAAAATGTACTGAGCTGTTATCCATGTTTTAGGGACTGGCATTTCCAATATAGAAAATAATAAAAATGTTTAATACATAGTAAAAAAATTCAGTTTATGTTTTATTGATAGAAATCAAACTATTTAGTGACTCCCATATGTGACGCAAGTACTTCCCAAACTAATGACACTTAGATGTGACATATTTTTTTGTTCGTGAGTTTTTTTTGAACGCTCAAAAAATCATTGAGTGGCGAACGTCTTAACAACCTAAGCGGTTTTCTCAAAAACATTTATTTAGGTTGTTATTACAAATTCAAGCAATTCAATTTGGATGTTTGGTTGTAGTCCATTCACGCACCATAAGTACATAATTTACACAGAGATGGCGCTGCAAACTCATACAGCGACATCTGCTACATTTCTACAAAACTCGAAAGACAGTGTGCAATTTCATTTTAGTAACAATTATATTTAGTTCATGGCAGTCACAAAATAAAAATTGTTTTTATGAAACAAGCATGATACTGGAAATATCTCGTGTTCTTCTTATTCACTCAAGAAAGTGTTTCCATGTATTTTGTTTTAATTTTAACAGTAAATATAATCCGATTCGATTTTATGCGTTTTTATTTTCTCTAATTTGTTGTACCTTGTTTGCTTTCATTCGGTTTGTTTACATTTTACAAAAAAACATTGTAAAATAAAATTTTAACTCTCTCTGAAAGTGAAAAAAAATTATGTTTCGTAAATTTTTTTTGCAATTTTGCATATGGAAATGGCCACGATATACAGGCCATAGCTGCATATTAGCTGCTTCAAAAAGAACTCAAGAATTGGAAGAAAATTGCAGTTAAAATATAAATATCTGAGAATAATAAATTAATACTTAGTGAGTTTACCAAAAAGAATACAGATATAATTTAAATAAAGGTTCAGAAAAAACATTTATCTGCATTTTTTTATACATACGTATACATTTATAAGACTTCATTCAAAGTGTATTTCGATCGAATTTTTTATTTCAACAAGCTTTTTTTTCAATATACTATAACCCACATAGCAAATGTAAGATTCATTAAGGTAAAAATCACCATAATGAGTTCTTTTCGACTTCTTTTGATGACTAAAAACTGTTTAGTCAGCTCGACGATCAAAAGAAGATTCGAAAATGACTCCCCATAATGAGTAAAATATGATTTATTGAAAATTAAAAATAAAGTGTAGACCGAACACAAATTGATCATTTTGGGGATCGAAAAATTATTACATAAATATTCTTTTTCTTATGGCTTTGATTCTAACGACATTATTTTTCAAACATAATCAAGTTGTACATCATATCGGTCGAATTAATTGAGACATAATCGCGCGTCGTGAGAAATAACAAAACAGAAAGCACCGGGACATAACATCATTTGAAGAACTTTAATATACAAAAATGTTTCCTTTTGCCGTTATTGCCGACTTGGTATCATTTGATGAAGAGATCCAGGAAAATGAGATCACGCTTAAACAATTACACTCAGCTAGCCCGTGGTTTGTAGGTATGAGAGATACTCACGCACGCAAATTTTCGAAAAAAGGCGAATTAATGGCATTATCCCATCAACTGATCTACTTTTTTGTCAAAACTTGACACTACAAATTTCGCCGCCGTACGATTTTGACATTAGTCGTACGAATTACAAAAATAATGTATATTGAAAATGCATGTACCAGTAAATGGTGTGATTTATACTTTTTAGTTTTAGAAATAAATTACAGGTGATACAGGTCCAAAAATACCCGGCGAGGTATCAAAAGACGCGTTTTGACCACACATACAGGGTTTCGGCGATTATTTTTTAAAAGCGCGTCGGACGGCCACTATGCAGAAAGCTGCTCTGCACATGAATCCCTTATGTGCCATTCATGCTGGAGTTAAAAAGCAGCATTTTACATTTTCGGACATTGGTTTCGAAAAAGCGTTCATGCTGGCGCATTTATCAAATGCACATTTAGCAAGTTCGAAGATTATTTTGAGGTTATGCCACGTGTGAAAAAATGTACAGATTTTTATTAAATCTTTTATTTAAATCCCTTCACAAACATCAGATTAATTTGTAGATTGATTTATTTTAGCAATAGCACACAACACGCGCGCTAAATTACAAATTTAAAATCCGAGCGAATTTGCAGAATGTTTACGAAAGACAGAGAATGAGAGAACGCCAAGTAAAAACAACCAATATTGCCACTCTTTTGAATTCGAATCGCAATTTTCTTCGAATATTACAGGGTTGATTTCCGCATTTATAATGCTAATGCAAAACAAAAGTTGCTTTTAGTTGCATTTAGGTGTCAAAATTTGTATGGAAAATGTGAAAATAAAAGCTGCTTTTCGGGCTAAATGCTAAAATGCGAGGTAAATGCAAAATGCAGCCTCAGCATGAACAGCCTATTAGATCACGCCCCCCATTTGGGATCGGTCCTGAGTAAACTTTTTTCGCTAATTTTCACTGAAATATTTACGGATAACACGGACTCTTGTTACAGAGGTCAACACGCCTTTTTTGATACATCCCCCGACCTTTTTGGACTTAGAACTCGTAGTAAACAATGAATATTTTTTCTTTTTTCGATTTCGGATAATTTATATGAGGTCAAAACGAAATGTGAAAAAAAACCGTTTAGTTTCGTCCGTTAAAAAACGTAGTGCGGTTATATTAGGTATTAGGCTGGGCTGGTAGTTAGTTCACCATTGTATATGCCTGTAAAATGCTCAAAAACAATGCGTGTTGATTGAATATTTGCAAAAATATTATAGTTAAGAGTGGCAAATATGTTTCATTTTGTGAATATACTCGTAATGTTTAATAAGTGTGTCAATAGCAAATAGAGTAATACTTTCCATCGAACGTCAAGTGATAATACACGTCGGTTTTTCACTAATAACTTTTCACTGAAACAAAATATTGCTTTTCCCCCTCCATATTATTGTTACGGAGGTCAAGACGCGTCTTTTGATACCTCTACCTAGATTTTTGGAAGTGTACTAACACTTGACGTTCGATGGAAAGTTTTACTGCAAATAGAACCAAGAACCAGAGAGAGCAAGGTCCAAAACTTTTTGGGCATCACATTTCTTAAGAAATATAGAAAATGCAACCCTGTGCTGATTATCAAGTCCCATTTTGTCCCATTTTGACCTTTTAACGAAAGTGTTGGATTCTTTTTTAACGAAACGTGTTGGGAATCGCTTTTTTAACGAAGAAAAAGAAGAAAACAAATTATGAATTGAATGGCGTTACTGAAAGTAGAGGGCAAAAACTCATTGTCAAAAAATTATAACTAATTTAAAGAAGTTTACATAAATTTGCACAGAAAAGTGATAAGAAAATATTGAAAATATAGCGTGCAGACAGAGAAAAAGAAATATGCCAGAAAACGCGGATTAAATCGAATTTGCCACCAAGTTAGCGGCGATATTGTGTGCGTACATACGTGTGTGCATTTTTATTTGGGAAAAGCGAGGACTTTTGGTCGTCGACGACAACGGTCAGTGCACACAAGGAAAAAATAGCAACAATTAAACCCGCTGGCTTCATAAATTTGGATATTTGTATTGGAGCAAATTATGACAAAGGTAAAGTTCGCAGCGGCATTATAAATGACCATCAAATTTTAGTTTGTTGGCGCAACACTAATATGCTAATGTTAAGTGTTAACGATTTGAAACAAAACGCGCTGTGCACGCTGTACACCTAAAAATTTCAATACCAAATTCATTATTAATGCAAACTTGATAAAATAATCGTACAACGAGAGTGCATTTTTTTTTATTAAATACAGTAAACATATTGTGCATTCTGAAAATAGTTTGGTTATAAGAGTTGCATACGCAAGTGAAAAGATAGCAGATTCTTCAGCCGCTATGGGCTCAGAAGTAGGCAAGCAGGCAGTAAAAAAAAAATGTGAACCGTGCGAAGAGGCTGCGCTGTTAAAGAACAAGAAGCAGCAACACCAAGAGCTGCGGAAGACCGAAAACTGCAAAGAGAGGGGGGCCAAAAGGCTACAAGAGGAGTTGAAGAGTGAAAAAGTTGAAGTGTAGAAGAAAGGTGCGTGAAGAAGAAACGAGGAAGAGATTGTTAGATGAAAAATAATCAGTAGTATCACCAGCAATTTTGTTTTGGACCCAAAAGCGTGTTAAAATTCTGATTATTTGTTTACGACTGTTGTTATTGCATATAACCAAGTTGAGTAGAGAAATCAAAGCAAAGAATGTTACTTGTGCTGTGTACTGCTCAACACCATATAATCTTTTATGCAGTGGAGGTAGTAGGTACCTAGTACTGGCGCTGTAATAATGATAGTGGCGCAATGCCTCTTCACAGCTGATTTAGGTTGGTCGAAGAAACCTGTGTATTTCCCCAAATATTGACGACTGGCTTTTACCAGCGGGTGGAGCCAATAAAAGCATCAGAAGTCACTTTAAACCAATAATGCATTTCCTGGATGGCACCTTTATCGGGAATAGCAATATTATAAATATTAATGTAGGGAAAGGGCTGTCAAAGTACCCTGGGCCATTTCCCGGAAAAAGTGTACTATCCCAGGATTATTAATACTAAGTTGCATGCGACACAAACACACCGAAGGCTTTGGGAAGTGCGGTCCAAAGTGACAGTCCTTCGATATGAACCCCTGGAAATTTCTAGGCCATCTCACCAGCTCCTTTCGTAAGGGAGTGATAGGTTGTTGTTAGCAGTGCTTCGCCCTGCCCAAAGGGCCAGTACACTCCTAGTTGTCATCGGGCTCTTCTAACGGAAGTCCAAGGAAACGCGCTTTTTCAACAGGGTTGGACCAAAGTGATAGGGGGGTTAGAAGAGTATGTTCCGAAGTACACGAAAAAAGATGTTACGTGTCATGGGGGGCCATACCGATGGAGGACATGTGTTCGGTATGGTGGGGTTCAGTCTGGACAAATAGGAGTTCAGCCTATTGCAATATCCAGACCTAAGTTGAGCCAGCATGACTCTAGTCTCCCTCGGCAAGAACGGGTGGTTGGGCACCAATAACGGGGTTCACAGGCCGGGATCTGAGGGATCTGTCCACCGACTCAGTGTGGAGGTCCTTTAGGGTCCGCATATGGTCCCGCAGATCAAACGGCAACGAGATGTGATGCCGGATCTCATCATAATGCTTTCGGAGGTGTTTCCTTATGTCTCTGGGGGGCGGAGTTTCATCCAATAGCTGTCGATTTGGATGAATTTATCTATGACAGTTCAAAAGGAACTGCCTACTTAAAAGTTCCGCATGCTCGCGAACGTTGAGCATTTTAGCCTCTTGGTGAAGGTGAGACTCGGGAGACATAAGCAAACAGCCCGTCGCGGTTCTGATTGCGGTGTTTTGGCAGACCTGCAATTTCCTCCAGTTGGTGTCGTGAAGGTTTGGCGCCCATACCGAAGCATGTCAAATTAATAATTGGTAAAGGACTGTCAACATCAGTATAACCCTGCTCTTTCACATCCCATTCCATGAATGGGTGCGTCGACTTGTACTGCTTCAATTATAATATAACAGACATATCTAGTACTTCGTCATAAAGCTTTGCTGACGGAAAAGCCTGAAAGAATAAGTTTCGACAGGGTTGGACCAGAGTGCTAGAAGAGTAGGTTCAATTGAACAGTTAAAGGAATGTGTGACTCTTGTCTCCTTCACACGCTCGCTCTTCAGCTAGTTAAGATGTTTGTCTGATGCATGTATCTGCAGACTCGTAACTGATTTCACGCCTGGAGATGCTTCCCTAGGTCGGGGATAACGTTCTTTTTTTGTTGGTTTGGGTGACTAGGTTAAGCTGACCGCAATTCCTCGTGCTCTACGACATTAAGCATTTTAGTTATCGAAAATATGGGCGACCATATGTATCTTCGGAGCCAAGACCTTGTATGTAGCAAGCAACTTTTTATATTTCCTCCGAGTGCTGTAGGCGAAAGAGTATCAGCTATTTTCGAATCGCGGTGTTGTTATACTTGGCATATATTTTATTTATTGGTTGAAAATATTGGCACATTTCACTCCGTCTCATCCTAATATGGGCTGTAAATAATCGTTTACTTATAATATTGAATACTAAAACAATTCGCTATTGTTGTACTAAAACTACAATAATTTATGTACTTCATTAAACAAAAATGTGGGGTTTTAAATAGTTTTATCTGTCTTTCAGGTTTGCCATGTACCGGAGTTCTTGCCCAGCTTTTCGTTGCAATCGATTGCATCATCATCTTAACGTGTAACAAAGTATATCTATGGAAGATCTAGACCTGGAGCGGTTTTGAGCTATTGAAAGATGTGTAGTGCAATGTGCTCTTAATAGAAGATATTTTTAAATTAATCAAAACATCGAATTGTGCCATTGTTTCTATAAAAACGGAAAACGAGACTACAGAAATACTTGCCACATCAGTTTATATTGGTACTATCTATATTGATACAACGTCTGCCTATAAGAAGATCTAGCAGCAAGTTTCAACGCCATCCAAGATCATTTAGCAATATTTAATTAAATAAAAAAGCGCGTGTCAGTACGCGCCCTATCAAACATTTTTCTTTGCACCGGTGAAACAATAAAGCCGCCACCATTCGGAAGAAAAACACCACGAATATGACCCACCATCTCGGTATGGCTCCATATCGTATGACGGGTCCAGCGGGTGGTTTATGCCCACCTGATTTTAAGCCACCCCCTCCAACGGATATCATCTCAGCGCCGAGTAATCCCAAAAAGCGACGGAAAACATCAAATGCGAATTCGGTCGCGGCTGCTGCGGCGGCGGCAGCAGCAGCTTCAGCAGCTGCTAATTCAATGCAATCACAACAACCACCGACACCTGCAGATTTACTACCACCGCCACCAATGGGGGGGTTTGGTGATACAATTGTTGCATCGAACCCATTTGACGATACACCTCCTAGCATGTCGAGTAGTAGCATGTCCAGTATGAATCATATGATGGGACCTGGTCATTACGGTCCTGGCGGTATGGGTGGTCCGCATATGGGTATGGGTGGGCCTCACCATGGCCCACCCCCACACATGCATCCGCATATGCATCCACATCATCCTGGTGGGCCACCCCATCCTCATCAACATCATATGGGCGGTCCAAATATGCGTGGAATGAGTCCAATGGGAATGGGTAGCCCTATGGGAGGACCTGGCCATCCAATGGGACCAGGCGTTGGATTACCACCTCATATGAATCATGGTCGAGGTGGACCAATGGGTAGTCCAATGGGTGCTATGGCCGCAATGGGTGGTATGAGTCCTATGGGTGGCATGGGTGGCCCCAGTATATCACCGCATCACATGAGTATGGGTGGATTATCACCTATGGGTGGTCCGGGACCTGGACCTGGTCCTGGTCCTAATGGACCGCGCACAATGGGATCTCCAATGGGAAATTCGTCGGTTGGCGGTGTCGGTGGTCCACCTGGAATGTCGCATGGACCTGGCCAAGGTTCGCCTATGAATTCTATGCCGATGGGTTCACCAATGAGCAGTGCAATGGGTAGTCCCTTGGGGCCTCATCCACAGCATCATCAGCAGCAAGCGCAACAGTCTCAATCACAACCTCCGCCTCATATGAATAATGGCCAGATGGGCCCGCCACCAATGCATAGCCCTTTAGGGAATGGTCCAACGAATCACAGTCATTTACCGGGTGGACCAGGGCCAGGAGGACAAGGGCCAACGCAGCAACAGTTAGTCGGTAGTATGATGGGACCTATGGTTGGACCCGGAAGTGGTGTTGGACCAAGTAGTAGTTCGCCAGCAGGTCTTGGATCGGCAAATAATTTGAGCAATAGCAATAACAATAGTAATAATAATAATGCGAATAATAGCAACAACAATCAGAACCACCACCTTTCACCTGCTGCACGTATGGGAGGAGCGCCGTCCCTAACCAATGGTCCCATGCCGCCATCATCCTCAGCTTCAACAACTGCGACGTCAGCGTCGTCATCAAACTCTGCCCCAAGTTCTTCGCCAGCACCCGGTGGTGTTAATACGGCCATGTCGCCCTTACATACATTAAGTGGGAGCTCTAGTAGTGGCCCTGGACGAAGTCCGGGTATGTTAAATAGCGTTGGATCAAGTGCTGGTCCAGGACCAAGTCCATTACAATCGCCTTCGTTAGGTGGTGGCGGTGGTAATATCGGTGCTAGTCCAATGGGTTGTGGTACAGGTGGTGGAAATACTCCCAATTTAAGCATGGGCCCCGGTAGCGGAAGCAGTACTAATAGCAACAGCAATAATAACAATAACGGCCCAATGGGTACGAGTGTCGGTGGCCCAATGGGGGGCCAAATGCAGCCTCAGTTGAATGCGAATGTTCCTATGCAACAGCAGCAGCAGCAGCAGCAACAACAACAACAACAACAGCAGCAGCAGCATCAACTGCAGCAACAGCACCAGCTGCAACAGCAACAACTGCAGCAGCAACAACTGCATCAACAACAACAATCTATGTCACATGGCGGTAATACAAGCATGGGACTCGGAGGTCAAATGCATATGAATAGCAGCGGTGGTCCCAACAACATGAACATCATGCCTGGTCAAAGTCCTGGTAGCCAAGGGCCTGGTTCAGGCCAAGGTTCGCAAGGAATGTGTGGGAATATGGGTGGGGGACCAAATCAAATGCTTCCACCACAACAACCGCATCTTGGTCCAACGCAGCAGCAACTCATGAATCATCCACATCATCATCCCGCCGGTCCAATACCACCACATCTAATGGGAAGTGGACCAAATGCGCATATGCACGGACCCGGAGGAATGATGCAGCATCATATGGGGGGCCCTGGAGGTCCAAACCATCCACATCCACCACATCACATGATGGGCGTACACGGCGGGGGTTCGCATATGGGACATATGGGCGGTGTACCAGGGCCAGGCGGTGGTGGCGCACCTGGCGGCATGAATGGGCCGCCACATCATCCACATGGACCTCATCCACATGTGCATCCACATGGGCCTCATCATACAATGGGTGGACCTAATCCCAACATGTTTGGACCTGGTGGTCCAATGGGACCCGGAGGTCCGATGGGTGGCCCAGGGGGACCTATGGGACATGGCGGACCTATGGGTGGTCATATGGGCGGTCCGATGGGTCATATGGGTGGTCCAGGCGGACCAATGGGCCCTCTTGGCGGTATGGGCGGACCAAAACCCATGTCAATTGGCACTGGCAAAATGTATCCTCCCGGTCAACCAATGGTATTTAATCCACAAAATCCAAATGCGCCACCAATCTACCCCTGTGGTATGTGCCACAAAGAAGTGAACGACAACGACGAGGCAGTATTTTGTGAATCTGGTTGTAATTTTTTCTTTCATAGGTGAGTTTTTTAGAATATAATAAAAAGCTAAATAGTAAACACCTTATATAATAATAATAAATCAAATTTTATTGGCAGGACGTGTGTGGGTTTAACGGAAGCGGCCTTCCAAATGCTGAAGGATGAAGTTTATGCAGAGTGGTGCTGTGACAAATGTCTATCTACTAAACCTATACCAATGGTAAAATTTAAGTGTTGAAACTAACATACAAACAAACGCGTTATGGCGTTGGCTAACAACTTAAAGGGATAGAAAGCAAATGAAGTGAAGGCATTGAAATAACTTTCGACGGAGTACACACTGTTGTTACACTACTTTGAAAGTCAGTCAAGTTAAATGGTTGTTAATGGTGCTGGTAAACCCATTGAAGAACAGGATCAACAAGGTCACCACACAGGAAAAAATTCAACACCAATAGTTAAGTATATGTATGTATGTACGAATAAAATGACAGCGAATGTGGGAATTGTTCACAACACCTGGTACTCAATGGTTGGCCCATAAAAACATAAAAAAAACAAGCATGCATGCTCACCTACATACAATCACAAAACACACACACATACACTACTTTGTAAAAAAAAGTTAAATACAAGCAACTAACTAGGTGTAAGATTTAAAAATTACAGTTTAATATTATAAGAAGTTTAAGCAAGCATAAATTAGAAACTCATGAAATTGATTAATGCCAGCAATGAATGGAAAAGTGAAGAGTAAATGTGGACTATACAGCTTAATTTAAAAAAATGTATGTAACACACGCAAAAATGCTTTAACATTAACCTATATTACGTTCACAAACCTTATTTTGGCCCTCGTATCTTAGATAAGCAAACGATAACTATTACAACGAGTCGGTCCTACTGCTTAAACTATTCAAGAAACTGTTAATACAAATTATATTGTTTCCGAAATTAAATAGTATTTATTTCATGTTTCGTCGCTGGAAGCAACTAAATTTAAAATAATCGCCAAAATACTGTGTTACAAAGTTTCAGTTTAACATCATTCTAAACACTACCAATATTTTTTTTTAATTCTTAGTTTAATGAAACGTGCTAAAGAATATTTTTATTTAAACTAAATTAGTTTCAAAATATATATATTAAAAAAACTCAGTTCCCTTGTAAAATGTGGCGTAAAATTATGGCGTCGTCATCAAATATCACATTTTACTAGACCACATCTTTACGTTTACCAGAAACTTATGGCCGTTTCAAAACATTTTAACTGATAGTTTTAGCTGTCGTACCGACGTACTATGATGAATGAAGCATTCGTTTTGTTTCAAGTTTTTGTGCCTCATAGATATATCAAACTTCTTACAACTATTGCTGCATTGTTGTATGTGTTGCGTTTAACATTTGCATAATTATCAAAAAAAAAAAACAAGCGAAACCCTATCAGCTGCATGACGTGTCTATTTTCCTTCAGATTCTTTTTTTAAATTAGATTCTTCGCTTGTATTTAATTTTCTCTTCTTACATACGCACCCGCTTATTTTATAATTTTCGAAAATGAAAATATATGGTCAAAACATTTTGTAATAAATCTATACAGAAGGCTAAATGTAATACTAGCAAAAGCAATTTTGAGGAAATGTATAGTGGCGCATAAGCAATTATAAAAAGTGTAAGAGTATATAGCAGCTGTAATTGTCGAGTTGTAAAATTTGCTAACTAAACAAATTAACATAGTAATAGTTACATATGTATGAATAAAGTAAATAAATGATCAATGATAAAACGAAATAAATATTATATGCAATGAACAAACACAAATAGGTAAACAATGAAGAAAATAAATATGAAATAAAATACGCAAACAATGAATAAAGCAAAGAATATCTAAACTAATAAATTATACAATATTACAAAAACACAAAAAATGGGTAAGCCAATAATAATAATATTACACAGTTGTAACATACAAAACAAATATATAATCAAGTACACAAAAACTCTAAAATGAAATGGACTTCTTTTTAAATGTTAACGCAAATAATACTAATTAAATATATACATATATAAAAAAATTTACAAAAAACAGCGTAAATGAAGTGAAATTAATATTAAAGCAGGAAATCATAATTTAGAAGTATTAAACTTTAAGTTATTTATAATTAAACAAAAGAAAAAAAAACAATTCAATAAAAAATATTATAAAAAACAGAAGTTTTATTATTTTGGTTACTTGAACGATCGCTGTAGATGAGGATTTTCCTTCTGAGATTATTATCGCATTGTTTATTTTTAGCTTTAAGAAAAGTCACCTGTAATGAGATAAACCAGTTTGAAGGCCAACTGCGGTCTAGATACTGAAATAGGTTAAACACTTAATTATCCAGACTAAACCCAGACGTTCCGCGTGACATCAAGATTCAGAAGCTCCCTAATCCGCTCGGGGATCAGTCTGACATTCTGACGTAGATAAGAAGGCGTCTGGCCGTTCGGCAGAATTAAAAATATGTAGGACAATTTTTAATAGCATATCGCAATAGGGTTCCCTACCAACCATGGCCAACCATGGTGAAACTCTGATTCCAAAAATTCACAAATTTTTACTAGCACCAACGCATATTTTTAGAATTTGTATGGAAAACGACAAGTGCCTAAAAGTATGCTCTCACACTTACACACAAAAATCTTTTCAACATGGGTAAAAAGTGAACCTCTCTGAACAAAATTACCCACTTTTTTATCCTCTGATGGTTGGCAGGGTTGTTTTTCATACAAATTTCACAAATATGAGTGGGTGTTAGTTAAAATTTGTTTTTGCACCCTACAAAAAATGCGATAAGTCTAGGGGCATCCGGGATATATGGGCTGGACTGTTCACATTTGCTTGAACATGTCCTATGGAGAGGCCATTTGTACCCGAACAGGTACGTAAGGACTAATCAATAGGCCATTTGTACCCGAACAGGTACGTAAGGACTAATCAATACAAACAAAAACTGAAATTTACTTACACCCCTTTGTGTATGCTACACAAATAAAAATTTACTTATGAATATTGATTTGAAGCTGTTCAATACATTTTTAATTTTACGTCTTAAAGTTCAATATTGCAATATTTAAATTTGTTTGTTTTAATATTGAATACAACGCACTCTGTGTCGTTTGGGTGTGTGTGCAGATTCTGCAGAACACCTACAATTGTAGCCATATACATATGTATGTATGTACTATGCTAAGAGAATTATTCGCGGATTGCTCTCTTTAGATATTAGTCACATTATTTTCTGCAGGGTATTCTACATAGATATGACACAAAATGTAGCATGCTGTTAGGAGCAGCCAGTGGCGGATACACGGGTGATATTTCGGGTTAATGATCAATGTGATGATCAGACAGTCACACGGAGCAGTATCAACTTGCATACATATGTAATATTTGGATATAATTAAAACATGGAATGATACAGATACTTCACAAAACGATTGAGTTTCAAGTGAGCTAAGTATGTAGATTTGTATCTAAGCAATCAAGATTTGGTGGAAATTTAAATTTTTTTTTTATTTAACTGTTCGCCCTCATTCTTTTTTCATTGAACATATTGCTCTTATTGCACTTTTTAATACCTTGATATTAAGTCACTTTCTTGTTTGTCCGCTCATTTCCATACGAATTATCGGAAGAATTAAAACGAACTTCTCATGTAAAAAATACACTTTAGAAAACTGTAAACATACAAAATGATATCAAAAATCAAAAACTGCATTTGAGTTGAAAAACGTTTTTTCGCAAAAATAATACAAACTTTTCAAAACCTCCGGCCACCTTTTTAGAAACCTGCATTTGCCACTGTGCGCAGTTGATATTTGCCGTGTTCCAATGGGCAATGATCCAGAGCCGTATAAAAAAATTATATGCAAATGCAACAACAAATTGGGATCCGAATATTAGTTGTTGGGGCATATGCATGTTAAATTTGTATCCGGCTCTGAATCATTGCCAATTGAAACAAGGCAATTCTTCCAATTCTTATTATCTATTACTGTCCTTTAAGATCTAGCGGTTGCTAATAGTTTGCTAAGATTGGTACGTACATATAGAGAAGGTACATAATACATTTATTTTTTTGATTAACAAATAGAAGAAAATTGTAGCAGATGAGTTAAAATTTTTTACACAAATTTCTATTATTTAGTATTGTGTTAGCATATTTTGAGGGAAAATCGGTTTTAATGATCGGTCACATTACATTATTTAAGCAAACATGAAAAATCAAATAAAAAAATAATTAATACAAAAAGAATACACATGGATCAATAACAAATATACATACACACATAGTTTTTTGTACAAAATCACGCGTTAAGTACCGCTTAGCCGCTTTGAAGAGATTTTAAATGGCCATTGATGCCCCAGGATGGATTAAAAATGTGCAACTTGAGCGTAATTGCCATTGAAAAACTCTCGACAATCAGCATCAAAACTTATTTTTAATATTTCATCCAAAGCTCAGTTGTCAATCATTATGTCCGAGCCACGCTCTAAACAACGATACAATTCCGGATATGTGATAATGTCAGCGTTTGTTAGATTGCCACCATTGTAAAAATCTCTGTAGATCTGTGATGAAGAACAACGGATTAGTATATTAGCTCACAATCAAAAATCAAAAATGTGAGAATAGGTAGAGTGGGAAGTGGCCGTATTTAAGGTTCTGATTCGAACTAAACTTTTAGGCAGTGTTTTTGGGACATTCTAAAACACTTTTATTTTTATATTAATCGAAAAGGTCATTTTGGAGAACGGTAGAGAGTCAAAATAAGACATGTTGCGGAGATTCGGATTCCAATTCGAAATATTGGAGCTTTCAATTGGTTGATACCAGAACTGTTAAATTTTGTAATTGGTAATGATTATTTTAATTGCATTACAAATTGATTACGATTAAAAAAAATCAAAAGATATCATGCATTTTTTGGATTATTAAAAAAAGTCAAAAATAATCAATAAAAAAAAATTATATATAATAAAAAAAATGTTTTCCTTAGTTTTAATTATCTTGTTGTTTTAATAAACTTGAAAAATCATGATTATTTTTTAATTGGAAAATACCCAGCAAACCATTGGAGTCATAAATGAATCAGAAAGGAGTTTGCGCTATTTATGAGTCCGAAATGAGGGTATCTCCCTTCCTGTGATAGTTGTCCGATATGAGCCTAACTCCATACATATATCATGTGTGCTTGAATAAGAGTCATATGTGATAATCGGCCCTTATTGGACTCAAAAAAGACCATTTATGAAGCAGTTTTAGAGTAATTTATGACTGTTACAAAATTCATAAAATGCACATTTCTGGCTATTAAATTACGCCTTTTGGCATTAAAATTGAGATTCTAGAATTGGAAAAAAGATACCTGAACCTTCGTTTGATAAAAAATAAAATTTTTAAATAGATTTTGGTAAAGAAATGAGTTAAATGTGCCTACTTACACACCAAAGGATGCTTATACATAAGTAGGGAATGTTGTTGTTTTAACAACAAAATCACTCCCCGAAGGTTTTGGGGAGTGTTGTCGAAATAACAGTCCTTGGCCGGATATGAATCCGGTACGCTCCGATACTCCCTTGCGGTACTGCCCGACTGTCGTGGTAGCGATTTGGTATGACCAGTGCAACCTTCTAGGTCATGTCATCCCTCCTTCCGAAAGGAAAGCGAAGATGGGTAATGAGAGGTGGGAGGCAGCATATCCGTATATCAACCATCGAGTTGCACATCATTACCTTTGTGCATATTGGTCGCCTCTTACGACCGGTATGCCTACCGCGGGCATATTCTAAGCCCCAACCCGCAGGGGATAGTAGGGAATGTCTATAGGGCTATCTTTTAAAAAATATTTCAAAGTGAATTTAGACAGCAAGAATAATATAAGCGAAGTCCAGAAAAATGCAAATCAGGAACAGATTCGATGATGTAATTAAATTTTTTATGAAACAAACATTTTTCCAAAACAAGATACATAAGTATGAATATTTGTTCCAGAGTTGCTCTGTTAAATAAATACTCTCCGTATAAGGCTCATAATTTTCATCACACCGGAGTCATAAAAGACTCCTTTATGACCGTATTTTTGAGCCTCACATTTTTTATATATTTAGGACCCATATCGGATTCCTAAATTATGAACACTCCATGAATGAAACATACATACATTGTCTTAGAAAAATAATCGACCAAACCGGTAATCATTAAGATAAGTAATCCTTATTTAACAGGTCTGGTTAATACTCGTTAAAAATTTCGCCAACCAAAAATTTCAACCATGAATAAACGAAAAGCGTTTGCCGGCCCACAGGACGCCTACACACAAATGTATGTATGACCACCATCCATGCATTGCCACAAAAATATTTTACTTACCATTTGTATAATCTTGTTGTTGCGCAACATTTCACCTCTCATTTGCATCCAAGTGCGTCGTAAGCGCTCTTCGGCCTCAGATATAAAGCCGGGTGTCCAATTTTCTTGAGCACGAAAACGTGACAACCGATGATGTTCGGCAATGGCGCGCGGTAATTGTGCGCGTTTTCGACGACGTTCTTCAAGTTTCATGCGCCGTCGTTGACCAGATAAAACATCCATTTGACGTTGTCGCTTTTCTTCGATTTCCAAACGCATCTTCTTTGCGACTTCTTCGCGTTTCTTGCTCGCTGCTGTTTCACTGTAAATGGACGCCTGATTTTGCAATGCAAAGAATTGGCAATAATAATTTGAACGTTCTGGGTCATGAGGCGGCATAATACGGCGAAAATCACCCAAATGACTCTCCTCCCAAGCAATTTGTTGCGATAGTGAACTGAGACCTGCCACATCCGTTTGATCTTCAAGTGGTGGTGGTGAATCAACTGCTGGTGAGGCTGCTACATTCTTGACCTCGGGACGTATTGTAGGGGTACGTTGTAAGTTCGAAGTGCCGCTGAAAAACAAATTGGGAAATAGAATCAAAAATAATCCACAAAATGCTCATGTGCTCACTTGTCAGATTGTTTCAATTTGAGCAATCTTTGCTTAATTCGCTTACGATCCTCACGTAATATTTGCCTCTTATCTGCCAATGGTGTACTAACCATTACCAGCGTATCTCGTATTAGTGATTTCTTCACCTGCCGATCAACCAATTCGTGTGTATGATAACTCGGCGAATGATTTACTTCCAGCACGTAGGGTTTCATTTTCGAATCGACTAAAATATCGAAGCCGAGTATTTCGAAGCAAGCCTGTATCTTGTCGTGTGACGGGAAGCAGGCATGATAGTTGTGTTTGAGCATTGGCCAAGCACTTAGCACTGTCTTAATAATAATATCATCGATTTTACCCCAAAACTCATCGACCTCATAATTGCCTCGTCTCAGCCAATTATTTATGGCACTGAACTTGCGTTTACTACCACAGTCATCATTGTCGCATAGATCATATTGAGAGCTGCGTTTATTAACCGAATAATTGGTCAAATGCATGAAGAGATCACAACTATTCTCCGGTGTGGGTTCGACATATTTGCTCGTGGCAAAACGTGCCAAACCTTCGTTGTAAACAAAGATACGCAAAGGATCCACAGAGGTGATTAAGGTGTAGACGCGTAAATCGAATTTGTAGCCATCGATTAAGAGAGGCTGTGAAAGAATAGATATTGTAAGTTGGGAGAATCATACTGGCTAGGTACACAATTAGTTTATAATGAAAGACTGGGAAAATGCTCTTAGCTCAACATTCTTATCACCCCGCAAGGTGAACTAGGGAGCACAAACCCGTTCCAATCTTATTTGACTGCTGCTTCTGGTTCTCGCAGTTTATCCTTCTTAGACCGAGGACAACCTCCGCCTGGATGACCTTACCTCAGTCTCCCGCCACATCTCCAAGACGGCCCTGCCGCTTTTGGTGTTCGCATCGACAAGAACAACCTGAAGGTTACTCCTGACCGTTTCTGCAAATGATTTTCCTCCACTCGCGCTCCAGCTGATGTGGAGGCATTCTCGCCTGTATTGTTGCTCCTTTTAGAGTCGTAACAGATCTCCTCCAGAGACCTGTTCCTCTTAGAACAGTACCGTTTAACCTGTTCTGTTCTCTCCTACCTAGGATAGATAGAGCCAGCTGCTATCGTCGTCTCCCTTGGAATGCGTTGGACCACGCATTCTTACTATCGGGCCGCTTTGACTTTTTGTCGGAGTACTGCTTCCCACAGTACCTGCACCGCCACTTGCCCCTACTGTCTCTTGATTTGAGGAAAGGAAATTCATCACCTTTTCCTCAGCCGATGTCCATCTGTGCTACTGTTCCTGTCGACCTGTCCTCTCTTCCGACAGTCCGGTTTCTAAGGTCGTGCTCACTTCCTTGTTTGTTTCTCTCTTCATCTTTTTGTTTAATGTTGCTTAAATTCATATTTTGGTTCCACGAGTATGCACGGAAATCGTTGGCCACTCGTACAGAAGCCACTCAACGGGGACCTTTCGTGGTCAACTATTCAATAACCGCCCGCTCATCATTCAAGCGGCGACCCTCAATTTCCTGTAGCCAAGAGTGGTTCGTACTTAATGTGCTCGTCGCTCTCGAAACAGTAGCAAATGTGAGATTTTTCTCTTAGTTCGTCTCACATTGGGACCTTCCATTTCAGGAGAGATTCCAACGCCAGCGGCCAGTCCCTTTTGTCTGAAGGTCATTGAAAAAAAATAGTGGGGGTGCAGTAATTATTTTTGGTGGCGAAGTGCGAGAAGAGCTATATCTAATGGGTCCCTAGTAAATAATTATAATCTCGTCTACACATACCCGATTAATGTAGGTTTGGCATATCATACGCTCCGATGGATTTATTGATTTCAAGTCATTGGTCAGCCAAATTCCACGACCCATAGCACCCGAATCTGGTTTGATTATGAATGTACGGGATTTGTTCTTATTATTTGAATAGTTCAAGGCATCGCCATAGCTGCAAATAGAATGGATTATAATAGACCCATAGACAATATCTATTTTGATGCACTCACTCAGCTGGGAATATCCATGTTTTAGGAAATATTTTATAATCGCGCGGAAACAGTTTCAACATACGATTCAAATTGCGCGAGAGCAGATCTTTGCGACAGATCTCCATCATACCTGGATAGTGGTTGATCTGTTGAAAACGTTTCATGCTCTTGTACAATTCTACACCTGGCAGTGAATCTGTCCATAAAATATTCCAAAGTTTAGCTTCCTTGACCAATTTAAATCCCAGTGTCTTGCCAACACGTCCAATCATGCTGTAACGTGAATTGGATACACAAATGCTGCCTTTGATGCTACTGGAAAGTAAACAAAATACAATTTATAAATTACTAAAAGACACAAGTTGCGTAGTCCTATCCATGGGTTTCAAGATCATGGCCGAAAGTAATGGCGGCCTACGCACAAAAAAAGTACTTAAGGTATAGCAATTAATTTGTATTCTTCTATTTCTCTTGAGAATGGAGGTCGAACTTCGTTATGGGAGGAAAAAAGATTCCTCATACAGGACTGCAGAAAGATAAAAGGTACAGCAAGATAAGTCCCAGTGACGCAAGTATCTTCTTCTCTTGAGAGCCGAACCACGCAAATGCCACATGAAAGAAAAGATATGTCGATTCGCCAGAAACATGCACTGACCAATCACATTCGATGTTATCGTTGCTTGCCGAGAGCCCTTATTATCGGAGGTGTCCGTGTAGGAATGAGTTTGAAAAAGACTCGCTGAGTTCGGAAGCAGCATAAATATGTACGAGATTGCAAAGATGACCACTTCTACTCCATATTTGATTATGTCCGGGACAGATCTAGTCTTGCAGGCACTAACAGTTGATCTCTGTTGAGAATATGAAGTAATTAGTGGCATAAATCTACGGTAGAAAACTATCCAGCAGTCCTCTACAAAGACCTTTGAGGAGTTGTTGTAGTGACTATATTTAGACCTGGCTAATTGACACGCTCCTTAAGAAGCATTGCAATCAATCTTCTCTAAATAAAGTATTAGGAAGGCAACAGTTCGCACAGCGTGAATAGGTTTTCGAGGCGTGATTTTTTTCTGTCTAAAAGAAGTGGGCAACGGGATGAACCTTTCAAACCTTATAAATCAATCCTAGCGAAAGGGACCTAAAACAAATCTGCTGTAAGGTATGTCTGTCGTAAAGGGCTACAAATATCGACAACCGAAAGTTTCGACGATGTCAAATAAACAGCCATGGGGCAGTCCGTCTAGCGTGTCAGATACATATAAGTCCAAGGACTATCCACCACGATAAAACCTAACAAAAACTCACCCTAAACTATATAAGTACATATGTTCGATGAAATATTAAAATGGAAAATTTTCACTTTTTTCCTGTCTACTCACGTCGTCAGATAATGTTGATCATCTCGCTGTACCTGTGGTGTCTTTAGCAAACTGGCGCATTTCAAACGGAAGCACACATTGTTTAGCTGAATTAGGCCTTCGTTTTTATCCGTTAGCCCACTTTCATTATCGAGCTCTTTCTCTTTCAAATCGTCGTCATTCGTTTTACGATGCTTGGAACGAACACCATCACCATTTCGCTCCTTTAATACACATTCCAATTCACGATCAATACGCCCACCACGAGTTTTATCTTTACGCAGTTTCTCCTTAGAGAGGCGCCTCAATTCCTGAATACGTTTAAAAAATTTGGAATTCTTTAAATTCATTTTGATGTTAAATGAATATTTAAACAATATAAATATGTATGTATTAGCTATGTCAGTAAAGGATATCTATAAATATTTCTGGTTGTCCTTTTTTTTGTTGCTCGTTTTGTTCTGCACGCTGTTTGGTTTGAAAATAGTTGGATTCGTTTTCGAGTATTGAAGGCCGCTATGGCTATTTGAAGTTCATTCGTTGGTGTAGGATGCTTTTCCCGCTTTTCGTTTTTTTAATTTTGACTGCACAGCTAGTCAAATGATGGCAGTGCGAATTTTTATTATAAAAATATTGTTTAAAAAAATGTTACAAATATAGATTTCCGGCAAATATTAAAGCATTTCTTGGTTAGAAATTTTAAATTTGTTTTTTTTGTCGAAAATTTTGACGAACAAAAGAAAATCTTTTTTATGCTCTGTCTTTGTAATGAAACAAACTGAATCAATGAATGTTTTTCTAGTTATGATGGAATATTTTCGATAAAAATTTACAAAATATTTTTTCGTTTTTCTAAAAGAAATTACATACATACATACCACACATGGCAATACTTTTGGTAATTGTGCAGGTTGGTATAAATTTGTAAACATTAAATTGGCAAAACTGTTATTTAATTTGATAACAGTGCTAAATTTTGTTGCTCTTGTAAACATTATTGCTTAAAACGAGAAAAATTTAGAAAAAAGTTTATTTAAATTGATTAAAAAAATTTCAACTTCAAAATTTCGAAACACTCCCTACTACTGCATTAAAATCACTAAAAATTAAGTGATAGTGAAAAATTTTAAATTTCTTCACATTAACATTTCCTCTCACGAGAGCCTCGACTGGGCGGAAGGTATGCTTCTCTTTACAGTGTCTGTAAATATTTATATTACCAGCTTCGTTCAATAGAACTGTTGTAGGCTTGTTAAGAAACGATGACAAGAAAATACATAACTTTATAGGTTCATTGTTGACTTGTCAGGGATCGATAACAACACAATATTTTGATTAGTTCATTCGCGTTGGTGTCCAACTTCCCTTCCCACCTGAGACGGCCAAGTGTAATCAAAACTTTGCTAACTTTTTTAGGTGTTTATTTTTTAAATCTTCATACAAGAGTTTTCTTTATCTAAATAAACCAGATTAGTTAATTAAATGTGTGAATACAAGATATAATGTGCATTCAAAATTTATAACAAACAATAGTCGTATACGTTTGGGTAATAGATAAATAGATAGTACTAATAATTCGTGCGTTTTACAACTACAGATACATACTTTCATTAAATTCCACGGGTATTATTTGAAAATTTTCTAAAAAAAAATATCATGGTCCGAAATCATAGTCAATAATTCAATAGAGTTTTATATACTAAAACATATTTCCAAAATAAACACCACTCCATATCTGTCATAGACAACTTTAAATAAATTTTATGTCTAAGAAGTTTTAATTTTAAAATGACGAAAATGTTGTTTTAACATTTATAATCATGGTTTGTGTCTTTGCTTGTGCGATGTCACAACGCTTACTCCAAACTTGGGTTTGGCTTTTTTCGCTTAATGTCCCAGCTATGGCATGGTTTGTGAATAAAATAGTTGACAGAGGGTGACCTTCCAATACATAAAATATTTTCTCATACCACCAACCAACATAATTTTTGTTTTCATAGGGGACCGACCCTCTTGCATTTTATTTTAGCTAAAATCTTTGTTTAATTCAATCATGATTGACCAACATTTTTAATGTCTTCTTAAGTTCAGTAAAGATTTTAACTAAAACGCGTGTTAAGCAACGACTATGATTATGGGCCATAGTGTTCCCATTCGAATTCTAATGGCAATCAAAATTTCGAAAACGTTTATACTGATCCAAAGCTCGTGCTTTCTGAGTAATTCGAATGTGTTTAGATCGGCCTTGAATGCGTTCGTTCCTTTGTTATAAAGTATCAATCAAGCAATTTCCACATATTCGAAAACACGTTTGTGATTTTGTGAGTGCAATTTGTGTGGGGACTTGTGCCCCATTTCGATATTTTCCATGAAAATCACGCATTATTTCAGTGTAAATGTAGTATTGACCGTCTGACCGTCCTCTGCTAGTCGCAAATTCTTCACGGAAGAAGGTGGAGCTGGATGATCTGGAGGGCCAACTTGGTTATACGACAGTCGGGCTTGTACCTGAAGGTGATATGTTCTGAGCGTTGGCAAAGTACTGTAATTTGATTGAATTAATTGATTTAGGGAGTAGTTCGGTACTGCTTTCGGGACATCCTCATCAGCCATCATCTTTAATTGATGTTCAATTTTGATAGTGTTTTGGAGCCAATTTTTAGATAAATTGGAAAAACATGCATATCCTAGCATGTTCGACCAGACATAAAAACAGTTGGGTCCTGAGAAGGCTGGGAGTAAAATTTCTCCCGCATTCAATCAAAAGGTCTGTGATTTAGCAGACTTTGTATTGCGATAGAGAGTTACCCGGTTGTGCTGAATTTATTTAGACAATGAAACCCGGGAGCTAGGAAATCTTATACCTAATCCACAAGAAACACTTCCTCGGAAAACGAGTCATTGCGATACGAAAAGCTGTGATACGGAGTCCTTATATGTAATTGGTAAGTATGTACATGTTAGGGTCGCCCTTAATGTAATTCCCCTAACCGCCACCCTTGCGTCCATTTTCAGGGGGGCTACTCTGTTCAATGTGATCCGAAGCTCAGAAAAATAATCATTATGGGGGGTCCCTGAGATATAAATTTTGGTCCATATTAGTGATGATTAAGACAACAAGATTTTAAATTCAGAGTACCTTATCATAAATATTAATTTTTGTACTTTGAATAGAACAGACTTTTTTTACCTACGGAGGGGATGACCTAGGAGATAGTCAGTAATGCTTATTTCTGCATGCCTTCCAATTAACTGCAAGCCAACCACTTCAAAGCAAGGCATAGTATTTTCAGATAATTCTGGCCTCTAGCTTACTACTTCGACAGGTCCTAAAGCCGAAAACCTTGGGTTTGTTTATAGTCGAAGCTCTTTTGACAACTTTTAGCCAATTTTATTGCAAAGTTACCTTTAAAAATTATTAACACATTTTACATGTAGTTTTACGCATATATATATATTTTCTTAGTATAAAATATTATGAAAATATGTATAAATGAGAGTGTTAATATCAATCAAATAAAATTAAAGTTTGAACAAAGTTTTAAAAGATAAAACTAAGTTAGTAAACCGATATCGGCTTTGTCTTGAAGCACCCACAAGGTTTTTTTTTTTAAACTTACTAATATAATCTTATTTTAAACAAATTTTATGAAAAGTATATAAGAACAGAATGCTACACTATTATTTGGTCTTTACAGACAAAGGCACATATGTACATACATACATATATACATTAAGGCGCCTCACGCTCCATACAAGAAAATGGATTCCCTGTTTCCATCGGAATTATAAACTTCAATGTATTCTAAGACCTTGGTTTAAAATATTTCGAAAAAATATTAAGATTTACCGGAGCTGAACCGCGTTAAAAAAACGCTAAAAATCTCGTTTTTTATGTATAAAAAGAGTATGAAAAAATATATTTTAATAAAAAGCACCTGAGATGATGGATTAGCTGGAGTACAAAAGGTAAGCATAAAAAAGTTTGAAAATTTTATCAACGCAATCCAAATATTGAGATGTATGCTTGGTCATATTTCGAGGGGTAGTTTTGTGGAAAACTTTAATAACTCAGCCAATTATTGACGGATTTGGACGATTAGGATATCATTTGAGAGGTATTTTCGAGACGTTGCCATATCTGCAAAATTTAATCCTTTTTGGTCCAATTTTACACATTGCGAATATTAGCACACAGGTATACAATAATAGTATTGATAAAATTTTCAAACATTTTATGCTTACCTTTTGCACTCTATCATTTCAGATGCTTTTTATTAAAAAATATTTTTTCATACTCCTTTTATACATAAAAAAACGACGTTTTTAGCGTTTTATTAACGCGGTTTAGCTCCGGTAAATCTTAATATTTTTTCGAAATATTTTGGGCGAGTCCTAAGAAAAGAGTGAATTTTGAAATTCCAGTGGAAACAGTGCAACTTTTTGTGGCGAGGCACCTTAATATACATATATCTATGAATTTATTTCAAGTTTGTAATACTTCTTTAATCGGAATATATATTACAGAGCCGTATCGTATCATAAACATATTCCATTTCTGGACGATTATCTGGTTCAAATGCCACACACTGAGTTCCCAATAAAATTAAATTTTTACACATTTCACGTTCACCATTTTGTAAAGGTTGACGTGCATCGATTATATTATCCAGCCCATTCTTAGGTATACTTTTAATATATTCCGCCAACAATTCTGGTTTGCGTTGTTGGTCTACAGCACGTAATCCCGTAAATGTCTCCAACAGCATAACACCAAAACTGTATGTATCAACTTTTGTGCTTAATTTTTTGCCACGTAGAAACTCTTGAGGTAAATATGGTTTCGTGCCATAAATTTGTGAAACAGTTACAGGTGAACTAACAGCAGCAGGACCTTCGCGGGCCAGACCAAAATCTCCAATACGAGGCATTAGGCAGACATCGAGTAGTACATTTGCTGGCTTAATATCACCATGTATAAGGGGTTTAACATCGCAAACGTGTAGAAAGTTGATGCCACTGCAAAACAAAATATTAAATTTATATTTTTTACTAACTTATACCCGTGGGTTTCACCCCACATTTCTATAATATGCAATGTAAATAAAACAAATTAATTTTTTCAAGTGAGTTAGGGTATTATTTAAAAAGATTGGATATACGACAACGATTTTCATATTCTTTGGAGCGTAAAAAAAAAGGTTTTTCGGTGCGCCAACTCTGGAGCAGGCTACATATAATTGACCATGGGTAAAACATGAATTGGTGAGATTGACTCCTGCCACAGCTAATGATTGTCTTTGAGCTTTATTTATGAACATTGCGAAAGCCAATCTAACTAATAGGAAATTGGATGCTTTTAAAATTAAAAGGCATATCAGTCGGTATCATTGCCATTCTTGGTATCAAAACTTTGCGGTTTTAAAAATTTCTTCAACAACATTTGCTAAAAGTTTCGTGATAATAAGCCTTGTCCCAAGGTATAAACGTGCCAATTGATCTCATATAGCCCCATACCAAACTTCAGTGGTCTAACCTAAATATTTCCAGAGATATGGACTATGGAAAATTCCATTTGCATGGGATCAACCACCGTAGATCAACCACCGAGTTGCACATCATTACTTTAGTGCATATTAGTCGCCTCTTACGACCGGTATGCCTACCGCGGGAATATTCTAAACCTCTACCCGCAGGGGGTGGGTGATAGTGGTGTTAGAAGAGAGAGAAGAGTTCAGTTGAGGAGGAAAAGAGATGTTGTGTGCCATGAGGGGCCATACCGCATGCAGGGCATGTGTTTGGTATGGTGGGGTTTAGTCTGGATAGGTAAGAGTTTAACCTGTTACAATATCCAGACCGAAGTTGTGCCAGCATGACTCTGGTTCCCTCGGAAGGACACGTTCTACCTCAGCAAGAACAGGTGGTTGAGTGTCTATAACTGTATTCACAGGCCGAGATCTAAGGGAACTGTCTACCGACTCGGTGTGGAGGTCATTTAGGGCCCGCCTGTGGTTACGCAGATCAAACGGCAAGCCGTTATGATGCCGGATATCATCACAGTGCTTTCGGAGATGTTTTCTTATTTCTCGAGGTGCCGGAGTTTCATCCAATAGTTGTCGGTTTGGATGACTAGATCTATGACAGTTCAGAAGGAACTGCCTACTTAAAAGTTCCGCGTGCTCACTAACGTTGAGCATTTTAGCCTCTTGATGAAGGTGAGACTCAGATGACATAAGCAAACAGCCTGTGGCAGTTCTGATGGCGGTGTTTTGGCAGACATGCAATTTCCTCCAGTTGGTGTCGTGAAGGTTAGGCGACCATATAGGCGCAGCATAGTTGCGTCTTTGTAACTTTGAAGCTAGCGAAATGTAGAAATTAAACAGAAGGGGAAAAAGAACACCACCCTGCGGAACCTCTTGTCTAGATTTCTCGTTCCTGAACTTAGCTGACGCTAGTCCACCGTTAAGACAGTTAGCAGTTCATCTTTTAAGGCCGGCAGGGAGCTGTGTCTCCTCCAGATCCCTAAGGAGTGTGGTATGGTTGACCGTTTCAAAGGCTTTCGAATTGTCTTCACATGACCTTCTATTACAATGCTCACATTAATAGGTCCCAGTGCGCGAATTACTGAAAAATGAGTATTTTTTGAGTAAATTTTAACTATGCGAAATGGCGAGTACTAATTTTCTAATTTTCCAGGCCACTATCGAAGGGAGATTTTAATATGAGTGAGAGGGATACAAGAAAGCGGTACCAGCGGAAGGATTCTAAGGTTCGAAGCCAATTTCTTGAGCAGTTTGAATCTAAGTATTTTTTTTCCTCTTCAGAATTTGATAGCTAGTATTTGATATACATTACAACTTACCGCGCAGCACCTAAACAAATTTCGACACGTTGTTTCCAAGTCAGAGGTTTTCCCTTTTTCGAATACAAATGTTGTTCGAGCGTACCACCTTTCATAAGCTGGTAAACCAAGCAAGGCTTCTCGCCATTTAATGAATAACCAAAGAGCGGTAAAACATTATCGTGGCGATAACGGCTTAAATGTTTCAATTCATTAAGACTTTGTTGTAATTGTACTTTGCTGCTATCACGTCCGTTAACAGCATTGTATTGTAATTGTTTAATAGCAACTTCTGTGAATTTCCATGTACCCTTGTATACAGTGCCAAAACCGCCGCGACCCAATTTCAAACGATCACTCCAATTTTCAGTCGCCACTGTAAGCTCATCGTAATTGATCTCTATCATATAGCGTGCGAAATCGCGCACATCTTGTTCGATACGTTGTGTAGATGTAAGCGATTTTTCGTCCATCGAAGAATAGGATGTATAATTATTTGAATTGCTTACTCCAGAGGACGTAGTATTTACTGGACCATTAAGCTTTTTAACATCTGAACTTTCAGCCATAAGTATAGTTAAACGCGGTTGACTGCGTGGTATGAGTAGCTGATATTTGTGCTCTACGAAGTCCTTCACCATACGCATGGCGTGATGTTGCTTTTTTCTACAAAATAATAAAGTAAAAAGCGTGTTAAGTTTATATATATTTTGTTGTTGTACCCACAAAACCAATTCATCAGTTCTGGGCACCTCCGATCTTGGATACGTTGGCTATTCTTTTTGTTGTTTTAACGATAAAAAAACAGGCAGGGTTTGCATGCACTAGTATCATGTTTTTCCAGTTCATTTGTTATCTAAGCCACTTGAGGTGTGCTACCATTATTATTTCAATAAAAAATTTTAAGCTGAATCTGCGTTGAACTAGTTAACTTTATCATACGATACAACGTGGTCAAGGGTAAGGAGCGACCAACAAGAAGAGATTGTTGGGGCAAAATATTTCCGCAATAGTTGATAGCTTTTGTCAACCACGGGGACCAATCATCTTAAATTTTATTGTACATACGCACTTGAAGAAAAATTCACATTCATTAAAATCCAAACTTACTTAAACAATAGCATGAAAAGTTCAGTTACAGTGTGCTTGCATTCAACTCCCCATTTTTGTATCAACTGCCAAGAGGGTGATTTACCCAACTCCTTCTGTTGGCTTATTACCTGTAAAATACATAAGTAATATTATTAATCATAACAAAGGTCGTTAAATCAATCTTGTTCATGCTACCGTAATTTATAGTCACCTTTATGTCTGCTGATCGTAGTTGCATGACTTCAGCCAATTCCATCCAAACTTGCATTTCATCCAAATGTTCACAGAGAAGACGTAGTTGTTGCAGTGGAATTTCATGTATATACCTGTCTTTGACATAGCCACTGCTTTTACTGCTACCGCCGCTGTTGGTGTCTACGTTAGCACTTGTTATACCATTATTATGGGTAAAATTCTCGATTTTATTCGATGATAGAGGACTTCTTGAACGTGTCACGGACATTGCAGTAATCGGTTATTAGTTTCTTTTACGTATCGTTATATTTTTAACTCATCCAAGCTGCACTTCAAACAAGCTGATATATTCGGCACAATCTAAAAATATTTCTCATAAATTTACCTTAAATGAACAAAATGTATGTTACTCACATGCTGCACACTACCCTTACTGTTCATCTATTACACGAATGTAACTCCAATGCATCGAAGATTAACCAACCGCATACATCAAAGACCACGAATGCGGACCATAATATATTATATACGTTGTAAATAAAAAAAACCCAATGCTAAAAGAAATCTAATGAATGTCTAATGCAAATAAAAATTTCGCCAGCTGGGACACGAACATCGATACTGTACGATACCATATCGATATTTTTACTCGATACTTGATACGTTAATACCTTTTTCTAATGAGTACCCTACAAGAACATTGACAGCCATTTAATACATCATTTCATTCTCATTATTGTCAATAAAATCATGCAAATACAAATATGTTAATTATGGTTTGCAATAGCTGATATAGTTGGTGCTATGCGTATATCTTCCATCGCTTATTTTTAATTGATTGAGATGCTAAAATGTAAAAGGGGTCAGTTAAATGTCCACAACAAATGCTGTTATTTTGGATCTGCACAATCCAGCCGTTATTATTCAATTTCCAAAATTTATTGTTAATAGCTTTGTTCGCGTACAAAACGTGCAAAAAGTGTAAGTAAAGAGAAATTGACGTGAAACTCTCTCAATACGCAAAAAGTTTCAACCGAACAGGAGTCAGTGAAAACATGCAGCAAAAGTAGCTGTTGCCATTTTGTTGTTTAAAAGTTCAAATTTTTGTTGTTGCTTTCCCTTGTTATGATAAGCTATTTTCACTTACAATTTTTAAGGAGTGAAATTCCCACAGTATTACTCAAAAATGTCTAAAAATTCTTAAAAAGTTTTGATGAAATTCAGTCAATGTGAACATATTTTTTAAACATAATTTACATCTTTGCAGAAAATTTATTTAAATAATATAACCAAACCACAATTCGTAAACATGTCAAAATAACTACCCGAACTCTATCTTTTCTAACAGTGTAATTTGATTTACCTCTGTTGTAAGCCTAAACGGATTAATAAAAATATTATATTGAAATACTGAGCAGGTAGTTGCTCTTTAACAGGAATAGGAGTTATCACTTCGAAATCATTTTACAACACTTAAGTCAAATCATCTCAGTGAATGTCAATTTACAAATAAATAATATAAAAAATCTTCATACTGTATCTACTCCCAAACATTGTTACTTATTTCATGCCTTTGCTTAGGAGTTATTTCATTTCTACAAGTTGGATTTTGCTTCATTTTTAGGTAATACTTTCCACCCAACGTCAAGTGTTAATACACGTCCAAAAATCTAGGTAGAGGTATCAATAGACGCGTCTACACCTCCGTAACAATAATCTGGAGGGGGAAATCCGATATTTTTAGAATTTTGCGAGGCATTTGCAGTAAATTTCACAATTTTTCTGTCATTTTCATGTGGTTGTTGTAATCACATTACCCTGTGAGAAAAAAGTGGCACGCGGAAGGACATCACCGTGGCGGTAGCCACGGCTATGGCACACACCCGGAATTGGAATGGCGTAGCCCAGGGTTATTTTTTGAAGCGCGGCCGAAGGCCGCCTACGCGGAAAGGTGTTCTGCACATAAAAACCGTGGATCGGGCCCCGAATTGGGGATCTGACAAGGGTCAATTTTGATACCTCTCTCAAGATTTTTGGAGGTGTATTAACACTTGACGTTGGATGGAAAGTATTACCCATTTTTATTGGGATTTATTTCATTGGGAATGGTTTCATTGGGACTTATTTCGTAGTACCGATGAAACATCTTCATCTTATTGATTAGCGCATAGGGTAGTCAGGTCTTGGAGGGCTGTCAGTTAAAACACTTTTTCTTATCAGTAACATCTGGTTGCTCTGCTTTTAAACTGAAAAGCTTTTTCGTGAAAGCTTCATTAACTCATATGTTTTTGACAACCGTGGCATGGAGTAAAAAATAAATAAATAAACCGATTATAAAGTATTGGATTCGCAATAGTTTAGTGTAGTGTTCGCCAAAAGTGGTTGAATAAATTTCACATGAATTTGGAGTTAGTTAACTGTGCGATGCATTGTTTACGAACGTAGACAATAAAATCTACACACATATCTTATAACGTACATATACAAAATTAACACAACAATCTTATAGATATAAAAGTAGAACTCTTACAGGAGCACGTTATAAAAAAATTTAGTTTTGATGCGTCTACTAGCATATGCTACAACAAAAGCGTTTAATATTACTTTCAAGAAATTCGCGTGCGTCAGTCAACTGTTAGCAACATCCCGAAATTTCTGCTGTTTGAGTGATCAAAGTACATTGAATAAGTATAAACTTGGGTGCAACAGCAAACTTTATTGGAGCAATTTATGCCACAAAATTTTAATACGCAACAACAGTCAATTTAAACGGGGTACTGACGAAATGCTGAATCATTTACCTTATTTTGCTAGCGGAGAAATCGTGCGTGGCTTTGGCCGTGGGTCTAGTGAACTCGGCATACCAACAGGTATATACATATGTATATTCTATATTAACAAATTAGAGTAATATCAGCATTTCATCACGGTCACAATGAGATTTATGAATTAAAGTAGCGAATCATATAATTACCTACTTATGGCATTTATTCGCTTAAAGTAGAAATATAATTGTAAATTTAAAGTAAAATTATATGATACATACATATATGTATGCATATGATGATGTGTTTAGAAACGGATATATTTTTATGAATGCTTTTCCATTTCTGTAATTACATTAAATCAATAAACAACTTCAATGCTTATGTAATCTTTATAGCGAATTACCCATTGGAAGTGGTGAAGGCACTACCTGCCGCATTCTCATTAGGCATCTACTATGGTTGGGCGAATGTGGATAATGGTGAAGTGTACAAAATGGTGATGAGCGTTGGCCGAAATCCTTACTATGATAATAAGGAGAAGAGCATGGTGAGTTGAAAAATAAGAATACACGATCAGTTTAAATTGTTTTCAAGTGTGCGATGAGCTCAAGTGTGACGTTGAAGCATTTGAATGTATAGTCTTATCATTAAAGTGTGCCTTATTTTATAAAAATTTCCCTATCAACCGAGGCTGTCCTAGAAACGATCATTAGATCATAAAACCATGTGAAACCATGCTCAGACTAGAATACGTGCCGAACTGGCTTTACACCTCATTATATTCATACAATAAGCCTGAAATATCTGTTTACCGTGGCTAAATATTTTTTTTTAATATAATTTGTTGATTAAGAATTATTATCAGGGCTCATTCAAATTTACCAAAGTATCTTTTTTTAGGAGTTATCTGCCTGAAGTTTCGACAAACTCTACGTTAAGAAAATATTTGAGGAGCACTCGCAAAGAAACTGAAGTTATGGGTGCACCCATTAAATCTAACGGCAAAGTTGAAACTTAAAATGCAGCTGAATATGACCCACCTTTGAGTTATCCAATTAAAAAAGAAAGAGGTTTTAATGCGTCCATACAAATAAGAAACACCCTAATATGCATACGTACATGCAAATGTGCTGCATGGAGATATACGCAGGACTATATATTTAATATAATCTTGAAGTCAAACCCATTTAAAACTTTTTGTACTAGGTGAAAATGGCTGTCTCCCAATTGACTTCTAGATAAATATTGCATGCTTAGGTTAAACAAAATATAACCAAAACTAAGACAACAGCTCCTTTTCCACGTGATCCAAATTAGACCGCGATTATGAAACATAATGACATGATGGTGAAATATTTAAAAATTTGTCCGGAAACTTCAATACATATTTTTTTTATTCGGATAGGCACATCACCATCCCCAAATTATTTAAAAGTTTAAAATGTTCCAGAGTTTCCCAGGAAAACCTTTTCCATATGTACATATATGTACATACTTTATTTTTGGTGTTCTGGTGTTGAAATTGTATTTAATTTATGGCGAGATAGGCGGTTTTTAACAAATCCGCAAATACATTTTTTTCGAGTGCTTTAGCATAGTTTCTTGTGAGCCAAACAGTTGTAATTTTCAAAAATATTTTTTTATTCCGGGAAAAAATAAAAAATTTGATTTCATTAAATATTTTAGTACAATTTCGGGATCTGGTGAAAGCAGCAGAAGTTTCTGATGGTGCTACGTTTTTAAGGTGAAACCTCTTAGATGCAAATATAAATGCTATATACAAGCCAAACTTTCTCTTCAAATTTGTGGTGTGTAGACCCAAAGTTAGCTGGTAGTTTCTAGAAAGGTTTATGTTACCTTAGGGAGCACAACCAACAAAAAAAATTAAAATTATTAGACATAAACAAAAAATTAAGATATGATTTATAAATAAATCACATATCTATGTATATCTCTTAAGACTGATACATTTTTTGAATTTTCGGTATTTTTAGCACCTTAAAACGCTACCCAGGTTCCAGGGATACTCATCACTTATTTGCATACATATGTATTTTCAAATACAATAAATTTGTATACCATATCTTTGTTTGTATACATACATACATTCGCGCACACGCGGTTAATTTAGTTATTGAAACAAACTGCAAAAACAAAAACAACAAAGTAATTCGAGTAATAAACTCAATTGCTACTAGAACTAAATGTGGTTAAGATTCAGTGTTGGGCAAATTATACCTGCAATTACTCTTATAAGGGTGCAATTTTAAAATTTTGAAAAATCTAACAATACGTCAATAATTTTGAATCTTAGCGATCACTTCCTTCCCCACAAGAACAGATACGCTTAATCGATATGTCATGTGACTGTGAGCATGAAATAGTGTCAGCATTTACTATCAACATATTAATGGCAGTGTGATTATGCTGATGGAAAAAATAACTACTTTTTTCTAAGTCTATCAACGACTACTGATGTTCTTGTTGTTGGCGCAAACCCCGAAGAACTAGTCACCGAAGCCGTTGTCACTGTAAAAGTTTCTGCGCCATATAGATAATGTCGTTATCGTCGTTTCAAAATTTCACATTTGTTTCGAGTTATATATTGTCTTTCAAAACATTATTAACAGTATGTACATTTTCTTCACGAACTTAAATTAATAATTAAAAAGTAAGTTAGTTTTATTTACACTGTAACTGAATATTATACACTCAGCTGTGAGCTTAGTCAACAATGTTTCTAGTTTTCCATTGATATTAGGCATGCCTATATGAAATTTGTGGGCCATTCGCTTTGATATCAACTTTAAGGGAGTACATCTGCATTGAAGACCCTTCTTAATATATTTTATATGAAATATGTATGGATGGTTGTCAATCGTTTGATTTTATTTTTGGCAATTTAATGAATTATGGAATAATGACATGCGATAATAGCATTGAAGAATATGAACTGTAAATACAAAGATGGATTCTACCGCGCTCACTAAAAATTTATTTAATTCTTTTTGAGAACCGTGCAACTCTTTTGCATTCAAATGTTTATAAAGACACTTGAAAAAAATAGCGTGGTTTTACGAAAAGTTTTTCTTTTTATACATGAAATATGTGCATCAAATTTTGTTATATGCACGTCAAAAACTTAGAATAGGCTTGGTCAAAAAATTTATCGGTTACACACCCATTTTCAAAAATGTTACTGTCTTCTTACAGCGCCATTTTATAAGTAAAAAAAGAATTCATATAAAATTTATTCTACATATGTAGATATAGCCAAAGCCAAACTCTCTTGGACTGTCCGAATGAGAAACGGTTCAGGACGGATTGCCAAGTAATGCACTTGTGACAATAGTTACCGCCAGCTAGGACTGAAGGTGTCTTTAAACGGTATAGCTCAGTGAAAGTTCTGATCTAGTCCTACTTTCTGCGGGGTAAATACTTACGTAGCTAAACTCATCTTGAAAATGCGAGCTCATTCATGCAAGAATATATTGCAAATGAATAACAAGTTATCTTGTTTTACAATCTCACAAACAAGAATTAGATACCCGAATTTTATGACGGCAGCTGTGTGTAAAATATTTCGTCGGCTTAGGTCGCAATGGTGCTAAGTACCATTTTTCAAATTTTACAGGAGAGACAAAAAACAATAAAAAAACATAAATTTAAATTAGGAGTTTCGGTTTTTTACGTCATGTTACTCAATTTTATAGTGCACTAAGTGGACGCTCGTAAAAAAAGAAAAATTCTTCATTTTCGCCGAGTTATATGCATTTTTGGGACTTAGCACCTTTTCGCCAGCTACTTTTAATTTTTTTCACTGGACTTAGCACCTTTTCCCAAATCAAAAAACCTTCGAGTGAACCAAAGCAATTTTCTGAGTATAAGGGTTCTTAGAGGTTCTTCCGTAGAATTTTTACCTAGTCTTAGATTTCTTATATTAAGCCAGTTCTACCACAATCCGCGCTTAAAGCTCAAATGACCTATATTTTGAATCTCTGTTACTCTGCAATTAGTAGCAATATTTGGATCAAAAACATTATTCTGAAAGCCTAGACGGCTCTCTCTATCACACAACAGCATTTTACTATCGCCGATTCATAGCAGAAAAGAGGGAGCAGATTTTATTGCACAACTTTTGACGAAAATGGACTTTTGTTAAAGTCGACAAGTAAATGCGATTTAGGTCCTTGGAAGGCTGAATATGATAGCCCAAACATTTGTCTTTACTATCCAAGGTCAAAAAGTTATGTGTCAGTTACAAAGGAGAAGTGAGGTCAGCTGAGGTAGATGATCCCATTAAACATATGCATTCATAGTCGACATAAAGTAGGTACTTAAGTATATGTCGGTTTTTATGACAGATAGGTCGTTGGAAATTGTGTCAAAAAACCCACGCTAACTTTATTAGCTACTATTTTTCGAATATGAATATGCCACATATACTTTAACTTTAAATTTTCAAATTCGCTTGGACTTAGCACCTTTTCCTTTCATTGGTGGACTTAGCACCTTTTCTAATCAATGCAAAAAACGCATTTAAAAACAGAATTGTTATGCAATTCATGATGTAAGTAGTGTATATTAACTGTTTCTAGCATTCTGCATCCAAACCTGAAAAACCCCAAAAGGTGGACTTAGCACCTTTGCGACCTAAGCCGACGATTTGTACATAAGTGAAGTTAAAAATCAAGTTCATGGCTAGACCTCAGATGATTTGAGAGCAGTTTAAAATATCAGCTCAATTGTAAATATTCTCACGGAATAATATTTTCTCCGATTTATCCTGCATAGCGGTGTGAATTCTATCAAATTCTTGAAATATTTTTACAAAAACAATATTTTAAGACATTTCAATGTTTGAAAAATAATTATTTACAGAAAATAAAAGCACAAAAACAAACAAAAAACATCGAAATACAGAAAATCAAATCGGCAGAATGTAGGAAATACGTTCATGTAAGTTTACAGAAAAGCGGTGCCGCTCATGACGGCAAGCATAACGACCGCTATATAGCGACCGCTACATAGCGGCACCGCTTTTCGAGGAAACCACGGCTTTAGTACGTTTATCTCAGAAATTAAGGCGAATAAGAGCCACGGGAAAACAAACACAGGATTATGAGAAGATTACGTGATAGAACAAAAACGTTTCATTTACCGCAAATGCACAATTTTTGTTTGTATATTTTATTAACATCTGGAATTTGCAAATTCAAACACTATTATAGAGTAAATAATCCCGGAACTCCTTACATAACACACTGAGCAATTTAATGATGGTCTTTCATCAAGTTTAGCTGGTAAAAAAAAATTTTATTCAGAATACGAGGACTGGGAAAGGGGAAAAATCCATGCAAAATTTCTATTTATAATTGGGCTAATAATGTTAAAGCTATTATTTGCTGAACGGTCGGCTTGTAGTGGATACGCTACAGATTTTCTGATACAAAAAATATTTTATTAAGATTAGATATAAATTGTATTTTTGGCATTTTATTTTAAAGGTTCCATCAAAGCACACTCAAAAAAAAATTTTGTTCAAAAATACCCAACTTCAAGAAGTTCATGAGCTAGAAGCAAGAACTAATAGCAACTCCTTTGTCTGGGATAAATTACCTTTCAAACAATACCAAACACGTTAACATTCGTGACAATGAATTTTGTGATATGGCCCCATACCTGCGTGCACGACATCATGTTATGACGGTTTTTCGAAGATTAAGTGCCCGTTTATTGTTTATTTTTATACACGCGACCGCAAAATATGTTTTTCATGCCTCATGCCTCAATATAATGTCATCACTTTTTATACCCAGCTGCACTAAAGCTGTTGTCGCCGATTATAACCACGATTTTTTTTGTGATAACTAAAACTTGGGAAACATTTGAAATGGGATAATTCAGTAACTAATGCAGCTGAAATTCTTAAATTTAGGAAAATGGGCTTAACTGGATTTAGTTACTTCAGAACCCTTTGCGTCAGAACAACAGACGTGGTACAGGGCATATCACGTTTGAGTAAAGTAGTCTGAAGCAACTCATGTAGCCGTGCAAAATATTAATTTTTACTAAGAAAAATGTTGCTAAAGTCATAAACTAAAACCATTATACAATATTTTAATTTTTACTTAAGCTATCGGCTGTACAGTAGCGGCCGAACTGACAATAAAACACATTCCATTTCTGTGTGTAAAGCTATAATTCCTTATGTTTTAACACAACTGGGTATAACAAAGTTCTTCACTACTTTGCGACATAATACGCATAATTCGCAAAAGTCCCATACGCATGTACTAATCAAGTATTTAAAATGACGCAGTTTCGCTTGGAAAGTTTTTTAAAGTTGTTATCAATAACATTCAAAAGATGATGGGAATTAGCCAAGTTAAACATACAAAATGCTGCTAGTGAAATGCTAAACTAGTATAAAGAGTTTGAAAAAGATAGCTGAATAGAGGCAAAACAATGTGCCAGAAGATTTAGAGGAGTGTTGCCGATGTGGGCAGTGTGGCCCAAATGATAGGACATGTCATTAGACCAGCAGATTTCTATCTCGATTCCTCCGAAAAATCCGTTATCTGAAAAAAAAAAAATGATTTCATTACAGAAATTTCTTCCGAAACGGCAGGAACGGGCAGTGAAATATACCATTCACAAAGCTTTTTAAAAATTTTGAACTAAACATAATAACAATAATTGAATTAAACAAATAAAATTTCTCTATAATCCCCTTAGGAAACACACATAATGCATAAGTTCGATGGCGATTTATATGGTCGGCTGCTGAAAATTTGCATCGTTGGCTATCTCCGTCCAGAACGTAATTTCGATTCTCTTGAAGATCTTATATGCGCTATAAAATCAGATATTGAAGAAGCTCATAAGTTGTTGGACAACGATGTGGAAAGTCGTCAGTTGAAATCTTCGAAATTCTTCACATCGAACTGCAATGAAAGCACTAAATCTACGACAACGACAACGCATTTGAATGGTGAAAATTTCAAGAATGGCTCTTGAAATGTCATCATGACATACTAATCAAGTACAGCTGCTAGAAATTTAATGAGATACTGAAATTTTAATTACTGATAATACTTAAAATATGTACATATGTACTTATGTATTAATAATTGCATGCATATAATGTTTTACTTTTTATTTTAACCTTAATATACATATGTATGCACTTACATATGTATGTATGTGTGCAATATTTGATTTAGGCTGTAGTGTAATTCCATTATGTAAAATTTTAGTTTCGCTAAAGACATATAAAAGCAAAAATTGTATAAAATGATATTAATTGCAAATTTGGCATATATGTACATATGTTGATATTTAAATAAATTTATTATTTGGAAAATTAAAGCAATCAATGCTTAATGTTATGGCAAATATGTACAAAGTGTTGCACTGTTACTTAAATTTTATAGTTATGTAAATACTATTATTATATGCGTAAATATATGTACATGCACAACTGAAACTCCCCAAAAACAAATTTTATATTCAAATGTATGTATTAATAATTTGAAATGAAACGCAAAAACTAAGCTTGGATAGCGCCAACGTATATCTGTATGATTATTTCAAAGCTAATGGCAGATGTATTAAGCCACTCGCTCCTAAAAGCAGGCAACATTTAAGTGATTAAATTGATATTTCAGTCTCCATACTGACTGAAAAAGAATGAGAAATTTTTCACTGTGAATGCTCGCCTATCTCAATATATAAGTTGCAGAACTCACACATCGAGAGCGCACAGGTGTCCTCTAGCCGGAGTAGGTTGTACAATAATTTCCTTATACATATGTACCAGGATTTCAAACTGAAGATGATTCTTAAAAGTGTTAAATTTTGTGTGTTAAATGATCATTCTTACAAAGGAATTCACAAAGCGCGCCGTTGGGATACCCTGTGCAATGCGCTCACTCTGATAGGTGCAGATAAGGCTCCCACGAAAGTATTTTCAGTGTAGAAAGTTGTCCAGTGAAATCGTGATATGGCACATCTGCCTGTCAGCCTCTTTAGACTGGAAAATTGATATTTGAGATATTTGAAAGAAACTTGTTATATCGAGATATAATGTACATGCAACTTTCCGCCAAAGAGAGATCCCTATTGAAAATAGAAGAAATCGTAAGACAACCGCGAACCTATTTTCGATACCGAAATTTTGGAAAATCATAAAATGAGATATTTCATTGACTAAAGGAAAATGGTTTAACATGCCCTCTAAAATATTTTAACTTTTTCTGAATAAGATTGATAATAATGTATCTGTTCAGAGTTCTAAACAGCTTCCGCTATCACACTCTTGTGTTTATCGTCAACGAAGATGACGACGCGAATCAAGTATGGCCAGGGACGGATCCAGGAAAACTTTTCGGGGGGGGTCCAGATTTGAAATCTTCAATACAACACTCACAAGTTGGAAGATAATAATCGGAGGTATGAATAACAAAAACTCACTCATATATGTATACTTACACAGGCCACATGTGGGTTTACTTAGGATTAAGATATATGTATGTATATATGTATGTATGTAAACACCTACATATAGTTAGATTAAGTAAAATTGGTATAAATAAAGGCACTGCAGGAAACTGGAGTCGAGTTTTCTATTAACAACCAACCCGAGCGCGTCGTGTATATTTGTCTAAACAGTGTCCGAATAAAATTTTAAACGCCGTCACTTGTATTTCATCATTTCCTTCGGTATATACCCACGAGAAGAAGTGTTCTATATTACGGCTGTGCCTTTATTCGATTAATCCAGTAAGTTGATTACTTGATTAATCCAAATTATGAGTAATCAAAACGAGCATTGCTCGAGTATTTTCAAAAATGTTTAATGAAAAACTGATGAATTTACTGATTTTCTTATGTGAAAGTTTGCCTTGAAATATGTATGTATGTAGCTAAAAATAAAAAGAAATGAAAAACCAAACATGCTTCAAAATATTAAAATTAGAAGAATTAAAGAAAATTTTGAGATGTTGTCCGATCGCGAATGGGCAAAATGGACAAGTTCCATAAATACAGCTTTAGAGCTTGCAAAGAATATAGTACAGAAAGCAACATAAGTTGTGGGTCTGATTTAGAGATCACTGCGTTGTTAAAGAAGTAAAAAGAATTTGGACTTCCGGAGCATAAGCTGGAGCAGTGTTGCGCTACAAGGTGGAACTGAACTTTTATAATGTTGAAGCGGCTAACTCACTACAATTTTATGAATTTTTTATTCCTTTGGTTAGCTCAAAAAGCGATCTAAATTCGTGCCGTTTTAATATGTGATTAAACATTTTATTGAGAAACCATAATTCATTGTCGATTAATCAATTAATATTCTTTCTGATTAATGAAAATCTTGATTATTCTATACATAACCGAAGAGCGTTCTGTATATTCTGCATTAATTTACTTAATTATTTCGGACAATTTTCGATCAAAAAGGTCCCATTATTATTTTTTTAAAATGCTTCTCACTCCCAACTCCTACTGGCTACGCCTTTTCCTTCCGAGGCGAGCGGTATCGTTCATCGTACTAGCTCTTCTTTCGGCCTCTCAGGAATAAGCTGCGGAGGTACGCAATCAATTAGGAATATGCTTTGTTTGGAAACCAGTTGTAATTTTAAATTGAAGTGAGGTTTTTCATTATACCCAGCATACTAGTACTAGTACAAGGGTATTATAATTTTGTCCACATAACGGTACTATGTAACGGCGCAAAATAATCGAGTTAGATATAGAGTTCCATATATGAAAGTTCTTAGGTTGAAAAGAGGAATTGATTAAGACATGTCCATCCGTCTGTCCGTCTGTCCGTCCGTGTACACGATAACTTGAGTAAAAATTGAGATATTTGCATGAAATTTTGCATACAGGTTAGTTTCTGGCCAAGGTAGGTTGCTATTGAAAATGGGCGAAATCGGATGATAACCACGCCCCCCTTTTCGATATCGAAAATTTCGAAAATCACATAAATTGACATAATTTGCGTAAAAACTGAGATATTTGCATGGAATTTGTTATGCAGGCTACTTTCTGGCCACAACAGATTGGTGTTTAAAATCGGCGAAATCTGATGCTAACCACGCCCCCTTTTTTGATATAGAAAATTTTAAGTAAGGTTCTAGGGCCTATATCATTGCCAAGTCATGGTATTTGTATCTCGTTCTGAAAACTAACGCTGGGTATTTAATGTTCGGTTCACCCGAACTTAGACTTCCTTACTTGTTTCATTTCGTTTTGTTTATCAAAGAAGTAGATATAAGAACAATAAGATCTAATTACAATCTTATCTCTATTTTATCACATATTTTACAAAACATTTACGTTAACGAAGTCTTTTGAGTTTGACATTAATGCTAAAACTAAGCACCCAATTGAGCTGATGATGATATAAATGATAATATGTAATGGAAAGCACTTAAATACAACAGACACAAAATGTTATATGTAAATAGCAATATGCCAGGCAAGATCAGTAAATATGCGTTTAAAAAGTTGGCCAGTTAATATAGATACATACATTAATAATAATAATAATAATGCCCAACGGATTACCCACCATATCCCACCCGACCGGCGCGAGGGGCGCATCCGCATGACGCACGGATTGCTCTTTCGTGCCGAGTCTTTGAAAGGCTTTGGTTTGTTAATCGTCGAGATCTAAAACTGCTCAGCTACAGAGAAAACCTCATCAGCTAAGTAAGGTAGATAAAAAATAGATGACACAATTAATAAATAGTTAGTTGACAGCGAATAGTTATTGTAAAGAATAAAGATAAGAATCAAAGGAGAAAAATGTTGCTATGTATTTAGGATAGAAAGAATTGACTTTTTTATGCTGCATAGTGAGTCTGAAAAATCAAACGTACCAGAATGAGAGTTATAATCTTGACACAAACAACGAAAAGGCTCATTTAATTCAAAATTAGTTCGGCACTGTTTCAAGATAAGGGGTTTAAAATGTCTTGATGGGCGAGAAGGTACATTGAAGTTCACTTCGCTCAAAAGAAACGGGCTTGTGATTGAACCATTTAGTAATTTAATCATGAAAACAATTCCAAGCATTTCCCTCCGACTATAAAGGCTGTGAAGATTAATAAGTTTTAAGCGACTCGTATAGGATGGCAAATTATACAACGGATCCCAGTGAAGATCTCTTAAGGCAAATAGTAAAAATTGTTTTTGGACTGATTCTAAGCGATCCACGTGGACCTGGTAACGCGGGCTCCAAATATAGTTAAAAAAGTATGATGTTTTTTAAGTCAGAAGGTGAAATTTTTGGAAATTTCATCAGGTTTTCCGGTTTCGACGTCATATTTTTGCCACTAATTAACAATGAACGAACCTCTTTGGGCATGTGTCATCGAGAGGCATTCACTACTTAATTATACCAGTTTTTATTTTTTGAAAATGATTTCAAGTTTTTACGTTATACGCATAATCAAAAATCTAACACTCCCATATCCAGGGGCACCCCGTGTAAAACTGGAAGTCCTTTCCAAAAAAAAAACTAGTATAACTAAAATTACGTCGATTGGTTTTTTAATGAATTTTTTTTAAGTAGAAACTGAAAAAACGGTTTTTTTACAATAAAAAAAAATTTGAGAGTATAGCGGATTTTTCAAATACCGTTTCGTGTTACACTTGACTAGATAAACAATCTTAGCTAGGTCGCTTGATGAGTGTATTTTCACTGTAGCATAGTGTTATCAACCATTCAAAGTTTTTGTCTGCCATGCCTGTGCGCCTGTTCGATATACATAGGTATTTACTATACATATATAGAAAAAAGAAGTTGATCTTCTACTCAATATCTTCTAACAAGATCATTAAACTTGAAAATTATAACAAAATATTTTTCAAAACTTTTTGTCTATTACTCAACGCGTTCGCCACAGATGACCCACCACGATCTCACTAGGTGTTAATGATCACAGCCGGAATAAATCAACTCTGTTGAGCGGTGAGAGCGCCAGTGCCGATCGTTGTTTGTTTTGCTGTCGCTTGTCTTTGGAACTCTCCGTTGTGCGGATTGCTTCTATTTCCACGCGTTCGCTTGTAATCAGTTCAGAACAATACGCCACGCCAATAAGTTATCACCAGCGTTGGTCAGCCTCGTCGTCGAAGTAAAACTAAAGGCACATGGAAACTATTTTTCATGCCAAAACAAATCGATACTAACCGAAACCGAAAATATTTACATAACGTACGCGTAACGCATGGGCTAATTAAACATAGACTAGACCGTCCATTTTTTTTTATAAACCGGAAACCGTAGGTAGGCCGTCAAGTCTAACAAGCCCAATCAATAACTTATAAATCAATCAACTATCTCATCCCACACACACACACACAAACGCACACACGTGAAACAAGTGGATATTGACTATGGCAACAGCTAAGATCGGTGGAGGGACAACGAGTAGCCAAAGCAACGCGCAATTGCAATTATCAAAGTCCAACAACAATTTGACATTGGATTCCAAAACGGATGCGGGGGAGAGAGATGAGGCTAGCGGTGAACCAGCAACTGGTTTAACACATGAGTGTGGCGTTTTCGGGGCGATTGCTTGTGGCGATTGGCCAACACAGATTGATGTGGCGCACGTGATTTGTTTGGGTTTAGTGGCCTTGCAACATCGTGGCCAAGAATCGGCTGGCATTGTCACAAATGAAGGCAAAAACTCGAGAAATTTTAATACGCACAAGGGCATGGGTATGATAAGCACTCTGTTCAATGATGAATCCATGAAGAAATTGAAGGGTAATCTTGGCATTGGCCATACACGTTATTCCACATCTGGCGCCTCGGAGGCGGTCAATTGTCAACCTTTTGTAGTGCATACGCTACACGGTTCCATTGCCTTAGCTCACAATGGAGAGTTGGTAAACTCTGAATCGCTTCGCAGAGATTTACTACGACGCGGTGTTGGCCTTTCAACTCATAGTGATAGCGAATTGATTGGACAATTGTTGTGTTTATCACCTGAAGGTGTTTCCGAAGATAATGGACCAGATTGGCCGGCACGTATACGTCACTTTATGCAATTGGCGCCACTTTCTTACTCATTGGTGATGATGTTTAAAGATACGATCTATGCCGCACGCGATCCCTACGGTAATAGGCCGCTTTGTCTTGGTAAAATTATACCCATGAATATGGACTCGAATGCGAAGATTGAGGATACAGCGGCCGATGGTTGGGTCGTATCAAGTGAAAGTTGCGGTTTCTTGTCGATTGGTGCACGTTATATACGCGAAGTGGAACCGGGCGAAATCGTTGAATTAACGCGCAAAGGTATTCGTACCATTGATATTGTCAAATTGCCCGATTACAAGCGAATCGCATTTTGTATTTTTGAATATGTTTATTTCGCTCGTGGCGATTCGATCTTTGAGGGGCAGATGGTGTATTCGGTGCGTTTACAATGCGGTAGACAGCTTGCACGTGAAGCGCTTATCGATGCTGACATTGTGAGCTCGGTGCCGGAGTCGGGTACAGCAGCGGCGCACGGTTATTCAAGAGAGGTGAGTTAATGATTGTTTACAGGTATGTATGTATGTATGTATATTAGACTGCCTCACTTTCAATAAAATAAAAATGGTTGCATTTGTATACCTTTCATGAACATGAAATGATATAATAATTTTGGTCCGAGATTTATAGACCCAACGATAAGTATACCGAAATGATCAGGGCGATGAGCTGAGTTGATTTAGCCATGCCCGTCTGCTCGTCCGTCTGTCTGTTTGAACGCAAACTAGTCCCTCAGTAGTCAGTATATAAGTCCTTTGTCGGATCCAGCAAGATCGGGCCAATTCAACGTATAGCTCACATACAATCGATTTTTCCGATAAACGGGTTTGGTCCTATAACTCTTTCAATTAAAAACTGGGGAACATAAAATTTTACATGTTCGGTATTTATTATATGTATGTATATGTATTTAATGTGTTAGTGAAAATCAGCCAGATCGGACCTACATAAAATATAGCTTCCATACAATCGATTGCTCCGATAAATGTGGTTTGGACTTTGGACTATGCATATTTAAATTAACAGTTTTAAAGAGTTTGCAGCAATTGTTAGTAAGAATCGGACGCTTAAAAAAGTTATGCGTATTCATGAAAGGTATAAAGTCTTTGGCCCTTCCCTTACTTGAAATTTTATTGAAATTATGAAACATACCAGTATCAGGGAAGTTTATCTAAAGTCGGACAAGGACTCGTAACTATGAAATTGAATTTATAACGGGATGTACGGGTGTTTATAACGGTATACAGAAATAGGGGTAGGTATAGGCTTCCATACATCAAAATTCGATTCGATTCGATAGGAAATCGATTAACCCATATCGGCCCGTCAGTTCGTCCGTCTGTGTACAAAATTTTACTTTTAAAATGAAATTTCGTGCCAAATGTTCCTAACTTCGATATCGAAAATTTCGAAGAACATATGAAAACATATGAGCATTGACTGATGCTATTTAAATTAGTTGTGAACTCTTACGATTCTTCAGAGGTACTCTCTAAGTTAGAAAAATTTTTTGGTAACTACTTTTGCGAAAAAAATAAAACAAATTTTTGAATTTTTTTGCTTTGTTCCTTTACTTCCATTTAATATTCCTACCGTCCTTCTTCTCTTTTCTACGACTTCAAAATCTTTTTTATGATTTGGCCTGAGAAGAACCTAAATAAAATTTTCCGGGCAACAATTTCTCAACATATTTTAACCCTCTCACGACCTAACAAATTATATTGTAATCGAAATTTTCGAAAACAAAAGACCAACGAGTACCCTTTTATGAGAGAGCCATCTGATTAAAATATTCTACAAAATTTATTTTTCGTGTAATTTTACTACATGCTCCCATATTTCATATTTGGTCCGATTAAAACACATTTTTAAACATGTTTCTAATTAAAATGACCATTAGAAAAAACTTTGGCCTGGGAACGCAAAAATATTTGGAGGTTTTACTGTATGCTCTAAGAACTTTTTCGTTCTGAGTTAAAATCAAACAATTAACATAAGTTGCGTTCCAGTTTGCTGACCTGGGTCGGGTCACGGTCATAATTTAACAGGAACGATGCGGGTCAGCTGCATGAGAGTTGTTTGTGTAAATAAGTGTGTATACATATGCATGTTTGTGCTGCCAAGCAAATAAGGGTTGGCTGTCAAAAAATCTACTACAAAAAAATCTACTACTACGGGTCCGAAATTGACCCAGAAAAATATCAAGATCACAGCGTTGTTGTTGCATTTACATGTAAAATTTTATACAGGTCTGGGTTTGTGTTTAACTGGAACACGCCAATAGCCTGTTGCATTCACTGTCCGAGAGGTCATGGAAACCGTTCGTGAAGGCTAAGGCCTTAAAATCCATCGATTCCGGCGGTATTGCCTTGAAGATGCTGAAAAACCTTGACCTCGAGGGACATAGCAATTTAGATATTGAAACACTTCAAACTTGCACTGCGAGCCCTTATAGTCTCCTACGCCAACGACTGTACTATTATGGTTTTTATATACACTGTCTTTTCTGCTTTTAAATAAATAAAATAACGAGAATTTCACATATAAGACGAGAGTTAAACGCCCCGTCGATGGCGGAAATATAGCTAATTTAAAAGACAATATAATTTTGGGTGTGAGGCTCTGTGCCCTGAAATGAAATATAATTCTGTGCTCTGTGTAACTTTCTGCTTATTCTTCTGGTGGTAGCCGTATACTCTTGAGTATCTTGACTTGCTAAGTAAGAATAACTAAAGCCTTAAAAATTTTGGAAAAGATATGCTGAAAATGTTTACAGTTTTCCGGAGCATGAAATACTTAAGCAAAACAAGAGAGTCCCAAAAAATATTCAAATCAACTTGAAGCAAATAGCTCACGGTTGGACATTTGCTATTCTGGTAATCGTCTTGAAAACCATTTCCAATTGCATTTCACTTCGACAGGCAACTCGAAAAATGATCTCGTTTTCGGGAAAAACAGCTGTCAAAGCTGTAACTTCGAAAATTTTAATACTACCAAAATTTTTACGATGTATTTCACAATATATCATAGACTTTTAAGAGAGTAGTGATCTAAATTAAAAAGCAATAAAAATGCTGGCAATAAAGATTAATTTGAAAATACTAAATAAAATCTATTAAGATGTAAAAGAATAGAATAGAATAGAATATGCCCGCGGTAGGGGACCATTCAAGTATTACGTAAGCAGATTTATTACAATTATTTACTCCCCCCATCCCCCTTGTCATCGAAAATAAGCAAAGCGGCTACCCCCTCCCACCATGCTTACGTAAACATTTTACAATGAATGTGTTGTTTTTTATTTTTGTTGTTTACGGCCTTTTTATTATAACTTTGAAAATTTTTAAACGAGCTCTGGGCCAGATATTTGTATATTATAAATAAAACACAAAACGTGAATATTAACATACATTTATATTTATATATTGTGTCGATATTTCGACTTCACTCTGAAGTCATCATCAGGACTGTGTATGAAAAGACAAACATGGATATTAAAATATAAAAACATACAAATTAGCACAGTAACATTAAAAATATAAGTTTAAGAACAGTGAAAAGCAAAGACAAGAAAATGTAAATAATACAATTCCGTTGTTGTTTGTTTTTATATTATAATTATAAATTTTAAAACAACAAAATAGATTTAGGATATACATACATATATTAGATTAACTGATTCGATTAATCTTACGAGCATAAAAATCTTTTTTTAAATTTTTGGTAAACATATTGAATTCAAATTAACAGTCTTCAGTCCATGAAACCCGAGTCCATGATTCTAAGTTGTGTGCAATATCTACTACGTCATTCTCATCACACCATTCAACATCATGGTGATCTAACTTTTGGAAAATGTAGATCAGTTCATTAGCACGACGAGCAGCGACTCTTACAGGTCTAACTTTCCTGTCGATGTTCATGTTTACTTTTTTATGGACATTTTCAATGTGACGATTTAGTGAACGCGGTAATTCCCCCAACGTATACATTATTTGCGGGATTCCCCGAAAATGCGTTTCGTTTTCAAGCAAAAACAATGTGAGGATTACCATTCGTGTAGAAAAGTAAATAACTACTGATGACGTAATCATCATCTAGACTCCCCCACCCCCATGTCAGCGAAAATAAGCAAAACAAAGACCCGCCCGCCCTCCCAATAGCGCTTACGTAATACTTGAACGGCCCCTACCGGTCGTAAGAGGCGACTAATATGCGCAAAGGTCATGATTTGCAACTCGATGGTTGATCTACGGACATGATGGCTCTCACCTCTCATTACCCATCTTCTCTGGAGTGATTTTTGTTGCTAGAACAACAACAACAACAACGAGAGTATGTCTTCTTTAAAAACATATACCCTATTCTGTATTCTATTTCTATATTAAATCATTGTCTAAATATTTATCATCCTATCTACCCTTCTTTGCAGTCTGGCATACCGTTTGCTGAAGTGCTTTGTAAAAACCGTTATGTTGGTCGCACCTTCATTCAACCATCGACACGTTTACGCAAACTTGGTGTTGCCAAGAAATTTGGTGCACTCTCCGAAAATGTTACTGGCAAACGACTCGTACTCATCGATGATTCCATTGTGCGTGGTAATACAATCGGGCCGATAATCAAACTCTTGCGTGACGCTGGCGCAGCACAAGTACACATACGGATTGCTAGTCCAGCATTGCAGTATCCCTGCTATATGGGAATAAATATACCAACACGTGGAGAGTTGATTGCTAGCAAATTGAATCCAGAGCAATTGGCACGTCATGTTGGAGCAGATAGTTTGGAGTATTTAAGCGTAGAGGGGCTATTGAAGGCGGTGGAAATGAACAAACGGGACTCGAGTCCACGTAAAAGTGGTCATTGCACTGCCTGTTTGACAGGCGATTATCCCGGCGGGCTACCGGAAGATTTAAGCTGGTAATATAACTTGGCATTATGCCAGAAAAAAAACTAAAAAATGCATTTAATACAGTCACAATCGTGTAAATTACGATATCTGTCGGATGCCGTTGGTGGAGAGTTCGTATCGATTCGTTTGCTTGCTGTTGTAATTTTTAAAAACGAATCTATTCCCACATCCCGCGAATGGCATCCCACGGATAGGGGAATAAGCATGAATATGTATTTTATATAAGATATGTGACATGAACAAAAATATAACGTCACAAAAAATAGATATGTATTATGTAATTTAATTACGTAAATATGTACACTATGGAGCAAAAGTGATCACATAATTACCAGTCAGCTGTATTATAATGAATTTTAGCGTTGTTTTTGCTTTTTTCAATTAAAACTGGTACTTACTTTTTTGGCTTGAGTGTTTTGCAATTATTAATAGACAAAAACAATAATAAAAGCTTAAGAAAAAAAAGTTCCCCTTACTAACATTGAACAGCAACATGTACTCACTTTTGCTCTCACTCTATTTCCCCTAATGAATGGGAAGCTAACCGTTATTTTTCAATAACAGATAACCTTATTTTGATTGATTTGTATTCGTTATTCATTTCTTATTTTCTTTAGTTGTGATTTTCATTGAATAACGTTCTTTTTGTGAATTAAATTAATATTTTGAAAAAAATGCAAAAAAAGCTTTAGAATTAATTTTGGAAGGCAAATCCACAAGACAAATTGCTGCTGAGCTACGGATATCCCAAGATATGGTGAAGAAAAGTAAAAAAAAAATAAGAATTTGAAAGGGTTAAGTGCGAAAAATGGCCGCCCAAGTATCCTATCTGACCAAGATGCAAGGCCCATGGCCAGAAGTTTATTGGCTGGATAAACCAAAAGGTCAAAAAAAGCTGCTAAAAGCAAAGGAAGTGAGGCTAGTGCTTGGACCGCACGTCGAGCACTTAAAAAAGTTTTATGTTTTGCCGCCAAAAAGCCTAAAAAGAAAAAACTTTCTGCCAAAAATAGAAAACTGCGAATGCCATTTGCCTTAGCTCATCAGCATTGTAGTACAGAAAACTGGAAACGGTTAATATGGTCTTATGAATGTAAAGTTAATCGAATCAATTCAGAAGGCATTCGATATTTTTAGTCAGACACCGGAAGAGCAACCCAGAGTCACCAGGTAATAGAAACCGTTTAACATGATGGCGGATTCCTGATGGTCTAGGGATATTGGCGGCAAAACATTCAACTTTTTTAAGTGCTCGACGTGCGATCCAAGCACTAGCCTTACTTCCTTTGCTTTTAGCAGCTTTTTTTGACCTTTTGGTTTATCCAGCCAATAAACTTCTGGCCATGGGCCTTGCATCTTGGTCAGATAGGATACTTGGGCGGCCATTTTTCGCACTTAACCCTTTCAAATTCTTATTTTTTTTTTACTTTTCTTCACCATATCTTGGGATATCCGTAGCTCAGCAGCAATTTGTCTTGTGGATTTGCCTTCCAAAATTAATTCTAAAGCTTTTTTTGCATTTTTTTCAAAATATTAATTTAATTCACAAAAAGAACGTTATTCAATGAAAATCACAACTAAAGAAAATAAGAAATGAATAACGAATACAAATCAATCAAAATAACGTTATCTGTTATTGAAAAATAACGGTTAACTTCCCATTCATTAGGGGAAATAGAGTGAGAGCAAAAGTGAGTACATGTTGCTGTTCAATGTTAGTAAGGGGATCTTTTTTTTCTTAAGCTTTTATTATTGTTTTTGTCTATTAATAATTGCAAAACACTCAAGCCAAAAAAGTGAGTACCAGTTTTAAATGAAAAAAGCAAAAACAACGCTATAATTCATTATAATACAGCTGACTGGTAATTATGTGATCACTTTTGCTCCATAGTGTATATTTGAACACAATTTTTTCTAAATACATTCAGTAGATTTTATATCCAATAAGGAGGCATTTATACTAGAGTTGTAGTTAAAAAAACAACAATTATTACTTATTATTGTTCTAAACACTGTCGCTAATGTAAAATCAATACTCGTCTCAAAACACGTGAAAACTATCGATTGTGCTATCGAATTTCCAAGTAAGTTTCTTAAGGAAGGCAATTTACTGCGTTAGTTAGTTTTTGAGCTTAAAATTTGGTTTCATGTTAGTCAAAGCAAAATATCCAGCAGTGCTGGTCGATGGGGCCATCGATAGTTTGGCACCTTTTATTCTTCCTAAGTTGAAAAGTTTTTAAAATACAATTTTTATTTATTATAAATTAACATTTCATATTTAACAGCATTCAATTGTCTGTAAAAATCGTTTAATTGCATTTATCCATCCATTAAGCCACTCGAAGCATAATGGGGTATTCCCCCATTTAAAATTAATAATTTGTACATATGTATGTATGTATGTATGTAGGTACACAAACATATGAACTTCTGTTTATTGTAAATATTTATACCTATGTTCAACAAACAAATTTGGGATTCTCTCGCCTAAAATGATTTAATTACCTTATTATTGTATACATTAATTTTTTTTATTAAATTTCCATTTGTATATAAATAATACAACAATAAAAATATATCTATAAACAAAAACAAGTCTCAATTTGAAGATGAATCTTCTTGCTAAAGCGAAGATATGCGATAGAGTTGTAAGTATACCGGAATGGGAATCAAGATGGGATATTAAAAATTTACTTCAGGGTTTAGGGGAAGTACAATATTTGATAAACACAAAAAAAAATGTCGTATACTCAGTGCATTTGAATTAAATGAAATTTAAAAGAAAGCAAAAAACAATAAAACCAATACATTCACTACTTTGAATCCAATGCAAGAATACTCTTGTATAGTTGTATACGGTTCTTTCTCCATCCAATCCAAATCTGCATTCAAAAGGCAAAGAATGTTGAGGTCTCATTGAATCTTTGTTTGTTCAGCTTTAGTTTGTTCAGTTAATTACAAAGATGGCCAGTAAACTTCGTATTGCATCTGGGAAATTTCTCACGTTTGGGATTTACAGAAAGATCGGATAAGGTGGAGCTAAGAAGTGTTTTGAGAAATCGAACCTAAGTGCGTGGATCTGGCATGCATGAAACTTCCTCTATAGATTGAGTCGGTGATACTTTTAAATTATGAGTTGGAGAACTCGTACCACATCTACTACTACAAACAAAGATTTAGGACAGTCGTGAGGTATGTATCTTACATCGAGTTCTTAAATTTAACGTATAGGGTTCCTAAGGATCTGTTTGGAGATATCACACACCACAAGTTTGGAGTAATAATGGCACCGGTCAAAGCGCCGAAGCATGAAGTATGAATTCAGAATCAGATCCGATAAAATGTGGCATGAGATTGACGATTGACTATAACTTGCCAGAATTCGGGAATATCCAGGATCGAAAGGTAGGGGTGCGAATTGCTTGGGGAACCAAATGTCTCCCCATGACACTAACCATCTATTTATTTGCTCAACTAAACCTACTTATTAAAATGTGAGTAAAAACTACCATACTTAAAATAAGTTTTCACTCCTTTATTTATTTTTTTTGCAATTTAATTATATTTTTTGTCTGTTTAGTTTTTTCGCTTTTGTTTAGAAAATTTTTGGTACATCAAATTACAGCTAAGATCAGACAAATATGTACTATATAACTAAGAACAAAGCATATGAATATGAATCTAAATAAAAAAACGAACACTTCAAAATACATAAACCATTTTTAGAATAAGTTAAATTAATGATACCTTCTGCCTAACAAAAAAAAAATGCAGTATCGCAGAACTTTCTGATTTTATTTAACCCTCTTCGGAGTCTATATCTTTTAGCAGAATTCAATTAAAAACAGCCAAAAGAGTTTTGCTTATTTTATTATATAGTGAAATTTGTGTTTTAGGCAGTATCCTAAACTTAACACAATGTCATTGTTGATAAGCGCGTGCTTGACAAAAATTTAAAAATGCAAATTTTTCTATTAATCTAACACAAATAAATACGTACATAATTGCATTTATATGAATGTACATACATATATGATTTGTTTATTTGTTTGTTTTTTTAGTTTTGTTTACGCTCATTCATTAATTCTAAACCTTCAATTGTCTATAAATATGTATGTATGCATGTGTGAATTTTTTATTTATTAACGTGGCTAACTTATTTCGTTCTAGTTTATTGCATTTCTAGTCTATGCACGCTAATATTGGCTGCATATTCTATTTCCATGCCTGTTTTAGTAATTTGCGTGAAGCTAAATGTTTGACCACCAATGAGCCGCTGGTTAAGGCTATCAAGACGACAGTAATTAAAATGTAATCGAAGTCTTCTTTAAGCAAATCAAATGTTTTTGAAGGCGCAACACGTGTAACGAACATGTCTGTAATGGAAAAAATAATTTTTATGTATGAACAAAACGCATGCACATTAGGTATATTGACAAAAAAAAGTTTAGTGCACAGATTTTTAATTTTAGATCGCTAAACTAAACATCTAAAAAAAAATCATGTTGACATGAGCTCAAGGCCACTAACAATAATTTTTTGAAATGAAATAATTTTTATTTAGAATTTTTTTTTTATTAATTCATTTGAATTTTAAAAGTTTTTTATGAATTCTAGCGAATTAGATACTTTATTTCGCTTTTAAATTTGCTGTTTTTTTTTTTTCAAAATGGCTCGACCCCTAAATTTATTCATTGGAATGACTGGGACTTAGTTGTACCCTTCTGTTTTGCTAAATAAAAAGTTAATATAACGTTTTCATTTACTTGAAGTCGATGTGACACAATATTTAATTTATTTTTTATTATGAGTCGCAAGTTAATTTTTCACTCATTAATTAATACTTTGTAAATTTTGTGAATTTATATTTTATAATTACATTCTCCGTACACTTACCTAAGCCTGTTGCTAAAACCAAGCACGTACTCTCCAAACCACTAGGTGCTGTATAAATATTACTCAAACGCGCTATTGTCTGGTTATAGTTTATAATATTTTCTGTTGGCAAAGGCAGTTCGGGAATGTAAGGAATTGCGCCCTCTTCGCGGCCTTGAGTGTTCGATGAGATTGGGCGGCGTGGATCTAGAAGAGCCCAGGGCATTTCAATTATAGCACCACTAGCAGTACCAACTGTATGGAAGATAAAAATAATTGTTGATAATATAAATTTTGGAAGAGGTATGTACATTTCAAACCGGGACAGAAGCCTTGAACATTAACAATCAATTTTATAATAAAATCCAGTTCCATGGATCTTCAAGAAGATTTTTCTTTCCATTTAAACCCCAGGGATTAAAAGAGAAAATAAAATGTTTTAAATTCGCGAATTCGAATTGGCAAAAATATGAAACCTCTCTAGAAAAACAAACAAAATTTGAATTGTACAAGACGATTTGAAGTTTTTAGGCCTTCTATCCCATTTTTAAATTGCTGCGGTCACACGCGCTGTACTAGGAATTATTTTATTTTTGTACATACTGAGCACATGTTTATTCGTAATGCCACGTTCGGTTATAGTTTCGCGCATAGCCTCCACTAAGGTAGGAACAATGTATGCTTGACGTTCAACCATTGGTAAGGGTGGAGCATTCATTGAACTCCAAACTGAACCATTTGCCTGCGTTTTGCCTTCGTATAACTCAATTGTGGCTGTGTAGAGGTAAATTATTTAATTTTTGATGACATAATTTAAAGGTTTTAGGTAAATATTTACTTATTTCAGTGCGCCGCACTTTGTCATTATAATATGAATAGGCAAGCCAATTTTCAGAATGAACAATGTGCACTGGAACCCGCGCTCTGCGATGATCCATTGAGAAAACAATTAATCCGGAAACAGCATCGATAAGGAAGATACTCAGCAAGTCTGTTAAGTGAGTGAATAATACAACAATACAGCTTTTTATATTTAAATTACAAACTCACATTTGTGTACAGGGTCAGGGGATTGTATAATCACAGCAACCAAGTTCGGATTTATATACTTATAAAGTACAGATCGATCAGCCATTACACGACCTTGTGAATGCACATGCTCTAATGGATTTTTGGCAGCTACAGCTATTAATTGATTTTCACCATTTGGACCGCCAAGCCTTACATTCCATACAGGCATACAACTCAAAAGCTACAAATAATGAAATTAAATTTAATTAGAAACAATCAAAGCAATGTTATAATTGGCACTTACCCCATTTGTATATTGTACGTAGAAACCCTCAAGTATGGCAGTTGATTTGTCAGCAGTAAATAAGTACATGCCATGTGCCTAGAATTATAAATAACTTTTAGCCAAACTTGTAGGAATTAAAAAAAAATAAGATTTAAAGGTTTTAGTATCTGAATTATTCATGCATCAAGTTTTATATCTGAAAAGCTCTACCTTCCGGAATTTTTCGAAAAGTATAAGCTAAGATCTGTAATGTAGGAATATACGCTGTAATTCCTAAGTACCCTACCATTTCTTGTACATATTGCGGATAAACAACTACATTGTTTTGGGCATCAAGTAGCAGCAGTCCTTTAATAGAATCCCGCTCTGATTCGGCAAGCAGTGTTAATTGTTTGATTTTGTAATTCAGTTTCAGTAGACCTCCTTCGGCAGGTTTGCCATTAATGGGATTGAAACGGAAAAGGACTCCATTGCCAGTGGACTAAGTGCACAAAAGAAAGGAAAATTATTAAATTATAAACTATTGCAGATGTACAACTCCATTTTACATACTTGATCCTTAGCCACAACAGTGCAGAGTGGCTGCAATGGAAAATGCTTGGATGTACGCTGTACGAGCAAACGCATTGGCTCTTGGTTTACAAAGTTCCGTACATCAGGTAAATATTGTTGCCAATGATGTCTACCATTTATATTATCGATACCAAAAATTTTACCACTGCGCGTTAATATGACCAACATTTTATGCAATCCAAATGAGTCACGTACTAAACCAGCTTTTTGTGTGTCGCTGGGAGGTTGACCTAATCCGACCACATGCAGGAAAATGCTTTTAATTTGCAAAGCTTGGGCAGAGATACGACGTATGAAGGCGCTGACAATATCACCTGGTTGAAAGTATAAATTTGTAGATAAATAAGTGTTTAACTTAACAAGTAAATACAAAAAAAAAAATTTTTTCTATATCGATACAAAAACATAAAAATTGTCGATGAGTAGAAGCAGCGAAAAGGCATAAGATATTTGCAAGCAAAAAAATTAAACAAAATTATAAAACTAATCATCAGTCAAAAAAGAAAATAACTCATTAACTTCGTCGGAGTCCGAAATATGAGCGTCTGTACTGACCAAGCTACCTAGCTGTATCTTGATCAAGAAGTAAAGGGAAACCAATTTGATCAAGCCAATTGGGGCTTGTCTTGGTCTAGTCACCAATATGTCGATGCGGACCACAATCTTGTGATAAGTCTGTCTACAAAGAAACGCCATATAACAAACTCGTACGGAATGGAAAAGGAAATCCAGGGGTTTCAATTGTTGATGTTGTGTTTTTAATTGGTGTTTCCAATATTTCCAATTGAACAATATTGCTTATTTTTAACAATGTTCAAAAAATGTATGCATGCACATCTTTTGTTAGAGATATGATAAATATAAACGTATGTACTTAGTTAAAAGGAACATACATGAAGTTTAAAAAGGTCTGAAATAAAAATGCCTACATGACAAGCATATTGGTTAAAAAAAAGTTTACAATATTAAAAACAAAAACTTTCTGTACTTAAAAAAAAATAAGTGCAATAAAACAAATAAACATTCTTTAAATAAAGTTATCGACTTTTTTCTTACTCACTTTCAAACCCAGTTGCTTCCTCTTTGAAATCGGACGGTGGCAGAAAAGAATTTCATAATTTAACAAACTGTTTTAATACACGATACAAATTACAACAAATACTAAAAACTTGTATGACATGTTTACGGTGAACAGCCGTTGTAATTTTTAAATAACTGTATATGGTCACAGTAATCGCACCATACAAGCAGGTAATAAACTGACTTCTCTTTGAAAAACGTCTTACCATAGTAAAAAAATATTACAACATAGTACTTTTAGATCGTTGGACACGTGCCTAAAGAGAATTAATATTGTGCTGGAATTACTTTACTATGGTTGGATGTGTTTTCTAAGTTTAGATGAAACTTTTCGAAAAGATAACAAATTTAACTGTATCTATGCCCCAGTGCATTTAAAGACGTACGTTACAAAAAGCCTGCACTGTGCATATCAAAATATACCCATTACAAGGTACTTTACTACTGAAAATTTAACTTAATAACAATAATTCCAAACACATAATCCAAACAGACACAGGTGGATCATTTATAGTTTTAATATGTATAGCACTGATAACTAAAACTCACCCGTATTGCCTTTCATTTCATTCTCTAACGTGCCCTCTGCATCTGCAAGCGGCAAATCAATAAATTCGCTAGCTGCTACATTTGCCAAAGACTCTTGACGAGCCCACAACAGCTTGCCTTGTCTTACAGCTAATATAGCTTCATCCTCAGTACCCAGTATATACATGCAACCTTTGCCATTTGTTGCGCAAGAGAAAGTTTTCAATGTTGGGTTACCATAGTATTCTGGGTAGTCCATTTTCATTGTCATCTCTGGTACGGGCTCACAGCTGTCTACATAATGTGCTCGAATTTCCAAAACCTACAAATTATTTTGAACACAGTGAAAGGTTACGATTTGGTATTTATATACATTTTCCGCCTACATTATTTATGACATCGACTTGCGCTAATACTCGACGTTGTTGCAGTTTTCCCAGTAAAAAGCTACTACTTTTATAATTATTGCATACAACAGTGGATTCGTGAATGCTAACTAACGTTTGGCCGATTAAATAAGCACCGCCAACACCCTATAATAATAATAAAAACAAAAATATACAAAAACTGTTAATAATTAAACGCATGTGCAATCAAGTACAAACCTCGACTGCCCGAAGTTTATCTTTTGGTATTTCTTCTAAAGTTTTTTGTAGCACTTGCGGTTGGCTTGCCGTCAAATCGAGCCCTATTAATTGTTTGCCATCTAAACAGGTATAGTACACGCCGCTTAGTGCGCAATTATCAGCATTAATCCATGCAGCCGATATTCTACCGGTTGTTTCTGTTGCATGTCCAGTAGTGGCAAAATAAGGCGTCACTTCAATATGACTACGCCATGTGGGAATAACATGATATAATAATCCATTTTTATAGAACCAAAAGGCGGAATCTGCACTATCTGTTTGCAGTGGCATAAGCGACCATTCCCATTCTAAACTACCGCCAGCTACATTCCAGCCGCGCACCAAAGCTGGTGCATGACCCTGCACAGTTAAAACGTCAAACCCGTGTTTGGAATTGGAACGCGCTGCTGCTGTACTCTCTGGTTCATTTATATTTACAGTCGCAGTACCAACTTGCATTAATTTCAATTCTCCGCGTGGTGGATTTTCAAACACTTGCCTCCATAAAATTTCACCCGTCTTAGGCTCCAATACAGCAAGTACATTTTCATGTGTGCTCACCAGCAAACGGGGGCTAAGAGAATTCAATTCAAGTTGTGCCTGCCGTATTGCCCCAATGTGCTGTACTCGCCTATAGTTAAATGTTAACAATATGTTTGAACAGAGCTAGATATATCTTCAATGTTTTATCTTCTATTTACCAATCAAACTTTTTTATTTGATCCTCGTATAATGCATCTACGCATCTCGATAACAACAAACCTGTTACCACAATTAGGACCCAATGGCAAAAAGTTCCTGGTGAAAACATGGTGAAGTGGCCGCTGTAATCTGTAAAAGGATTGTTGGTTTTTATTTGGAACTTTATTTTCTCAAGTTACAGTTTTTATACAACAAACTGATAGTTAATAATGTAGTATTTTAATTGATAGTTTTTTTATAATAATGAATTTATTACCGGCCAAGGCAACGTGAGAAAAGTATAAAAGTAAAATTAGTTAAATTAGAGTAGTCGAGTGACTGTCAAATTTTACCATATTACACCATTGTGATTGGTTCCTTTTAAGGGCTGCCGACGCTTTATTTTTTAGAGACACAACGCACTTGCAGTATATAATATATTGGACAAAATTTTGTTAATAATTGAAGAGTTGCGTGCAAAAAGGGCACTTCTATGAAAATTATGGTTTGAGTTATTCGTGTTTTAAACTTTTGCAGCATTGTAACTTTTTTGTTGTTGTAGTATACAGAAAAAGATATTGATATTATTGTTATCTAGTGTATTATGTTTTAACTTGGTAAGGTTACAAAAGCGACACTTCACATCTGTAAATCGGTGATAAATGTGCCCTTTTTGTATATAACCAGAAAAGCGAAGGATACATCTAGTTTAGACTTCATAAAAGCGTGTTTAATAATTTGTATTCCAAGCCGACTTTAATTTCATAACCTAGTACACATATTTACATACCAAAAAGCATTATGAAGATGTACGGAAAATTAAATGGCGTCGAAATGATATTGAACTAATATGTCGTTCACGGGTACTTATTTCCATAAAAGACCAAGAATTGGGTCAGGGTCCAAAGAAATAAGCTTACCGTTAAAAATACCAAGAAATTAAAACAAAAATACATACATATATAATAAGGCTTTTTTTTTTTGCTAAAGAACAAATCATTTTTATTTTATACAATATTTTTTATTTTTTTATTTATAAGAATCAGTGTGTATTGCGCTGGTAAATAAAATGTTCTTATACCAGTCCGAATCTGTATTTTCCAAATATTGCATTAAATCGTTTAGGTCATACATTTTTTCTGGATTAATTGTTGCGGAAGGTACAGACATCGAATTAACTTCTAAATTTTCTTCTTTTTTTGTCTTCCAAAGGCTAAAGGAACAATAGCATTCATTATAGTTTTCACCAGCTAATATTATTCCTGAAGGGGCATAACTGAGAATGCAGTACGTTCTTAATTTAAATTTTTATTAATTTTCAAAATTTTTCAATATCAATACACTACCAATTTTCACGCACTTAAGATTAGCACCTTATTGTACTAAAATTTAATCCGATACAAAGCCATATACTTGAAATAGTGTTGCTGAAGCAGAAGTTGGTGAAAAATGCAATAAAATGCATGCATGTATAAGAAAAACACTGTACGAGCGTATGAGCAACATATCATAATTTTGAAAAAAAAGTAACAAGTACTCAAATTTTTTTTATGTTGCTAACCCTACTAGACAGCTGTAGGTTATCTGACGAGTCAGATAACCTCTCGGCCTAACTTGTGTTTGCGTTATTTTTACATATATTTCTCAATTAGTTTCTGCAGAGCAGTGTGCCAAATCTAACCGTGTCTTTGCTGTTTTTTTGCACACGTACGTATACCGCATCCCATTCTAGCGCATGTAAAACCACATAAATCTGTACTCTTCACTCACGTTATCAATAATGAAAAGTTTGGTTAGCGCTAACAGTCAGGTATAATGCAAACACAAGCCAGCGCTAATGGTTATGAATGACGCAAACTTTATATATAGCTAACTATGAAAAGACAATTGTTTGTATTATTAGATTTGCTTTTTATTGTTTAATATAAGTCGAAATTGCACAATTTTCACGTTCACAATAATCAGTAAATTCTTCAAATACATATTTCTATCACTAAATATTGGCAAAAGAGTAATTTTATTCCATTTGCCTGAAGGTTCCTTGATTTGCTAGTCCCTCTGAAAGTATAAAAATTTGGTGCATTAATATTCAAAACAGTACTTCACTTGTTAAATAACAATTATAAGCACTATATACTTTCCTTATCAAGGCGTTTTAGTTGTAATTTCACTGCTAACCCCCTTTTTTTAATATTTTTTTCATTTTTTAAAGACGCAGGTGCATTTTCCCCACACTTTCAAAGAAGAAGAAACGCAAAGAAAAAGCAAAGTTTGAAAGAAGGCTTTGTGTGTGTTAGTAATTTAGAATTTTCGCTTGCATGTATTAGTGAGTGTGGTTAGGCCGATCTAGTAAGGCGGTCTAGTAGGGTAGACATTATACAATATTATTATAGGAATAGCTTAAAAACCATTGGCGTTGGCGGATAGTAGTTCCACATGTGGACTCTTGGGGACCCCGTACGATTTAAACTCCTTCTTTTAGGGTCTTTAGATTTTGAAAAACATCTATCTTGCTGGTGTGGACTGAGTAGAAAATTCAAAGCCGTTTTCTGTGAAAAAACGTCCCTTCAGATAGGATCATTTTATTCGTCTCTATTCAAAAAAGTTGAGTCATATATGACGCAGAAGTTTTAATTGGAAGTGCACAGCAACCCTGGGACGAATTACTATAGTGACTTTTTTTATGAAAAAGAAGAGAAATAAATAAAAAAATTTCTATCAATCGACAAGTTAATCTTAAAAATAAAATAATTACACTTTGAAAGATAATAAAGTTGTAAATATGATTGAAAAGAAAAGCGAGAAGGTAAAACATGAATCAAAACTCCGAGACGATGGTGTGGATTTGGAAAATCAATTTATTCTGCGCTTGCCAGAGGTAGGCTTTGATTAGCAGATTAATTCTTGATTCTAGTATTTGCCTTTTGATTTTCTCTTAATAAAGGAAACTGCCAAGGCTTTACACGAAGCAATACATACAGGCAATCTTAAAGACCGTATGACAATCAAGTTGGACAGTGAACTTCGTTATGGGGAATTGCGATTTGATCATTGGCTATTGCATGCTAAAGTGCTAGATTTGCCGACAATCATTGAGTGCTTAAAGACGATCGATAGTAAAAATTTCTATAAATCGGCGGATATTTGTCAAGTGGTAAGTATAATTATACAATCCATAGAGCTTCTAATTGTTCACGGGTTTGTCGCTTTTCCATTGTCAAGATGATATGCAAAGAAGAACCAGATGCTATAGATCCCGAGAAAGAGTCACCAAACAAGGGTAAAAAAAAGGATCCCAATAAGGTCGACAAGAAATTTCTTTTTCCTCACGGCATAACACCACCTTGCAAAAACGTGCGTAAACGTCGTTTCCGTAAAACATTGAAAAAGAAGAATGTTGAAGCACCTGAAATTGAAAAAGAGGTAAAACGCCTTTTACGTATCGATAATGACGCCGTGAAAGTAGACTTTGAAATCATCAACGAAGACTTAGATAAACGTTCATCGGATCAACAAGAAAATAAAGAATACAATGAAGGCGAAGAAGAATATAATGATGAAACGCTTAATGAACGTGACAAACACAATGATTCTTCTTCACAAAAAGACATTAATGTTGAATCTGATGGCGACGATGAAGATGCACCATCTAGGACAGCACCAATAGGTGGTGTAGGGGAACATGATATCTTTGGCGAAGAAGTTTCGTCTTCCGATGATGAACGTGACATGCGACGTGATACATCGCGGTTACGTGATCTCGAGGAAATTTCTAGATTGTCAGCAGATGATACACGCATGTCAGACTTTTCTATTGGTGGTAATGGTGGCGTTGGTGCTGATCCCACTGGTGGTCGCTCCAATAGTATGCTTGATGCTTCGGGTAACGATAACGCCAACACTACAAGCAACATGCAAGCAATCGAATTTGACAAGTCTATGTTTGATAGTCCAAAGCGGGACGGAGATGGTATGATGGCCAAATTTGATGGTTCCAATTCAAATCTAGCAGCTCCAACCCGATATTTTGAAATGCAGAAACGTAATGATTACGATGATGACTATTCGAGTGAGACTAATATAACAACTCCAAATCTGAATACGGAACAAGTTCACAGCAGAGTGGCTGAATTGCGTAGACAATATGAAGAGTTAAAAACTCAGCATACCCAAAAAGCACAAGAAATTTCATCTATTCAAAATCCAACTTTGAAACAACGCTTACAAGAGACCTTGGATAATTTGCAAAATCAAATGGATGATAGGGAAGCGGAAATTAAGGATTATGAAAATATGTTGTAGAAATTATAACATAAAGTTTTTTTAAAGCTGATAAAAGATATGCTAATTATAAGATCAAAATACTTCTAATGAAATAAATATGCAACATAAATAATCAAATAATTCATTCAGTTCTAAAATCACTACAAGATATCAGATGTAGGGAAACCGGGGCATGCTGCCGTATTTTACCTTTTAGATGTTTTTGCATTCAAGGTGCGCCACCCAGAAAATATATACAAAAACTGGCATCTCCATATTCCCTTTAAATGTATATCCATTTGCAGTGGCAGACCTCAGCACAATAACTCAAAGCCAGGCATGTTGTTACTAACAGTCGTTACACCCAAATAAATTTATTTCCATCAATCACCGTGCTCATTTCAAAATATTCATGCCTATTCCAATATCCGTCGGTTGCCATTCGCGGGCAGTGCGGCATGATTAGTTCAGTTCTATCGGTTGGGCGAAATACGTTGTAGCGGCATGTATTGCACAATATCAGTGCAATATAGTCTTAACGCCAGCAGCACCACCATCGGAACAGCCAAATAGCGAAGCGCCGCGCATCGTTACACCGGACTAAATTTCTTTCTACAAAATCAGCTGTTCATATGCCACCTATTTGTCAAATTTCCTTTTTTCGTTTTGGTCGTACGCTATGGCGGTTGCACTACGTTTTGGTATAAATATATTAAAATTTAACAAAAACCCTACGCAAAATGTTTGCCGAATTTCGGGTTGTTATGCCACGCAAAAGGTAAATACTGAAACAGATTAAATACCTGAAAAATTCTCAATGTTATGCATTGCTTTTAACCTCTGATTTCATTTGCAGCAACAAAGCCATGGTTATGGCACAGAAGTGACCGTCCAAGCAGCACCAATAGCGGTGAAAAAATCTAAAGTTAGCAAAGCTATGAAAGCATATTTGGAGCGCGCACGTGAGCATGATGAATTTATGAAAACACAGAAATTTGAGTATCAAATTGGCAAGCGACATTTGGCGAATATGATGGGTGAAGACCCCGAAACGTTTACGCAAGAAGATGTTGATGTAAGTAAAAGCATTGAAGTCGATATTTGTACTTAATCTGAATAGATGTACATATATACACTAAGGCTCCTCACGCTCCATACAAAAAAAAATGGACACCCTGTTTCCATCGGAATTATAAACTTCAAACTCTCAAGACCTTGGTCAAAATATTAAAAAATATTTTTTCATACTCCTTTTATACATAAAAAAGGATATTTTTAACGTTTTTTAACGCGGCTTAACTCAAGTACATAAATCTTAATATTTTTTCGAAATATTTTGAGGGAGTCCTTAGAAAAGAGTGAATATTGAAATTTCGGTGGAAACAGTGCAACTTTTTTGGCGAGGCACCTTAATATACACGGTTTTTTATTTCACTTCAGAACGCTATTGCTTACCTTTTTCCGTCGGGATTGTATGACAAGCAAGCACGACCTTTAATGAAAAGCCCAGAAGAAGTGTTTCCAGCACGCAAAGCAGCCGAATTCGATGAAACTGGCCGACCCTTCCACTCTATGTTCTATACAGCGCGACCGAATTTCTTTCAACTATTGCATGTAAGCGTAACAGATATGGTTTAATAATATACAGAATTTAAATATATTGTTTCTATTCTGAATGCAGGACATCGTGGAAGAGATGAATAAATTGTACGATCTCGAAGAACGTATGTTACGCCGAGGCATACGCGCGGATCCCAATCAGAAAGTGTAAGTTTGCTTTATTTACTTTAAATCTTTTTGTCGATATAGCTATTATATAATTAACTAATCTTTTAACAAATAAGGGACCTCACCGGCTTCCAGTGGCTGCCCAAAGATCAACTTGAAAAAGATTTAGTTGAGTTTATAAACGATTTGGAGTATACAAATTTTAAAAATGCCATGGATCGTTTAATATCGATGCCTTTTGCATATAAGAGTCGCGATTTCTTTACCAAATTTACTAAACCTCTAATGGATCAAACAAAACAATTGGAAATACCTAAACCACAATTTGATGCAGATGGACGTCAATTTGTTACAACCTATGGTATGTTTTTGTTGGAAATAATCGATTGATAAGAGTACCATCATTTACAAATGCATCTATTTTCATTTGTATCCAGAATGTTTACGTAAAACCGCACGCGCTGATGTGACAATTCGTTTGCCTGGAACAGGAAATATTACAATAAATGGACAAGATATAACTTATTTTAAAGAGCTTCAGAGTCGTGAACAGGTGAGTGACATATTTTGCATTATGCATATCGTAGAATCATAGTATCCAATTGTAACTAAAGCTCTATTCATTAACAAAAAATTATAAAGTGATGTTACGATTTCTTTTAACTTCTCAGATAACAAAGCTTAGAAAAAGGAATTATATGAAAAATTATTATTATTCGTAAGTGTAGCTGACTTCCTATACGACAGTTGCTTTGCATAAGTACATACAAAGTCAAACGTTCCTAAAAGTTGCATACATTTAGGCGTATTATCGGTGCGTAGCAGATAGGCAAATTGCGCATTACCAAATTTCTTGATGCTTTTCATATTTATTGCAATTGAAAAATAGCCGAGTAAGTGCGCATATTTCTATGTGAACTATTCATTAAAAGTAATAACTTTATTGCATAAACATTTATGCAATACATCACAATAGCATCTTGGCAATGCATTACTGCGCAACTTTTTCCTGTGGAAATTCGATTTCAATGTGCTCTTCTAAAATATACATAAAGTCTTGAGCTCATAAAATGTGCAAAAATGGAGATTTTTGGCAATTTCGCTCATACAAGTCAACAAATAATATAAATATACAAAAAATAACACATATAAACCGGGATAGAACAATAGGAGGTTTTTTTTTTATATATTAACGGCAATACAACCCCACAAAGCTCTTGTGAAGTTGCTACCGGGTGTGACAGTCCTTTGCGATACTAGCCCAACTTTTGTGTCTCTTAAGAAGCAGTTCATACATAAATAAGAGGTGACTAAATTCCACAGGGCTGTCGATTAGTTTTGGTCGTTCACGTCCCATTCCATGAGTAAAATTTATTACATTGCCATATCGGGATTTCGGGATTTACGTCTCCTATACTTTAATACGTGTTGTAACAATGCGTATACCATATTTAAGAAACTGAAAAATTTGCATATATATGTTTTTTAAATGGTCAACTCAGCATTTTCGCACATAAATAAAATGCAATAACAACTTATTGGTTGCCTTGAGTTTAGGTCGTTTTGCTTTGTTTTATATGACATAATTTTGTTAAATTGCAAATAAATAAGATAATATACATATATATACTTTGATTGATGTGATATGCTAAAATATTGTTAAACAATTTATAAACGTCTTTAAGTTTCCGCAAATATGCTTAATAATTAGCGCTTAGCGGTTTAAATTATGTTGCTTTTCCTTCGCATCGGGTTTTAGTAGCCTCTTACGATAGGCATACCTCAGCTTTGGTATGTTCTGAAAGCCTTACCCGCTGGGCCCTTACATCTCTCTGGCGAGGAACTTTTATTTACGACACTGTGGGGATTTCCTTACCTGGTAATGCTGTCGTTCGCATTCATACGTCAGCACGGGTGTGGTAATAGACCTGTAGAAAATTGGACTAGCTCAGAACTATACCGTTTGGATACACCACCGGTCCTAGCTCGGTTAGGCAGGCAGGGGGGTAGTGAAATAACAGCCCTTGGTCGGGGAAACCCCGAGTCATTCCGGTACGTAGAACCGGCTGTCGTGGGAATGTCCTAGCTCGGTTCCTAAGCAATGCTTTCAACTGTCTACTTTAACATGACATTGTTATTGGCGGTGGCAATTGTCATCAGTGCATTACTTGGCAACCCGTCCTAAACCAGTTGCCATTCGGACAGTCCTGAACTTGTTCAATTTTGGATAGTTTGGGGATAGCTCTGGTTGTCGATAAGTGATTATCGATATCCGATACTTCATCATTGCCTTTTCTTCGTCGCTACTCGGCATATGCCCCTCAATTAGTCATTCAAACAAAAGTAACACTTGCTTGCTGTTTCTAAATGTGCCACCACGTTGTGAATAACTTTCTAAGCCATTTCGATGTTTGCTGTTAGGGCAAATAAACCAGGGTCCTTAAATACAAGTTTAAAATTCTGGAGATTGTTCGAAATCGCTTTAGCTTCGCTGCGTCTCAGACTTATAACATACTAAGTCGGATATTTATAATTGTACCTCCGAAACACATTGAGATATGTATTTTTGCCGTTGGACAATAGCTTTGCTTTATTGTTTTGAGAATATTCACAAGAAATCACAAAATGCTCTCACGCGCTCATAGAGGAGTTTTTAAAGACAATCCTATGTGTCAAAATAGCCCCGTTACTATTTCCTGTTGAAAAATAATTTGATTATTTAGCAATACAAATGCATAGTATGTACATATTTTATTCCTTTAAGGATCACATATCGTCTAATATTTATCTATTTAGGTATATTAATCTATATAATACTCTAGGTATATGCAACTACAAACATATATTCATACACATAAATAATACTCTTATTATTTTAATAATATGACAATAATGCTTAACATTATAGATCGTTCATTTTCTTAAATTATTCTTTTGTTGATTTGAAATCACAATCAATAGTTTATCAATCACTTTGCTCGCCTGTTGTTGTTGCGTTATCAATGCCTGCTTTAGCTCCTGAATTTCCTGCGTAAGAAATTCAATGCGTTCGGCATTATCATCGATTTTTGTTGTTAGTGTTGTGAAATGTGATGCCTCTAAATCATCGGTAGCATAACTTTGCGTTTGATTATCGTTGTATTTATTTTTATATTGTAAATATGTCGCAGCTGTGCCCTTCGCCGAGATTGTATGACCAAAATGTTTACGCATTTTACCCACCTCATAGGCTTTCATTAATATCTCGCGTGGTAAACGTTTTTCGCTCGGATTTAACGGTTTAACGCATAAAACGACACGATAAGCCTGCGGTGAGACGAGGGCTGTGTAATGTAGCAAATTGCGTAGCCATGGTGGCAGATAACCATTAAATAGCGCTGACTCTATATACGATATGAGTTTAGTTTGACGTACCAATTTGGAGAGGCCAGCAGTCTTTTTCAAACCTTGTATATCATGTACGGCGATACCGACTAACAAATTCATTAATATGATAGTGACGAAGAGTAGAAAGAGCACGAATGTGATTTGTGCGCTCACTTCTAGTAGAAATGGTGGATCTTTGCCATCGGGATCGTTAATCAATAGTGATAGATCTTGTTCGCCAATCATCATAACCAGCACCGTAATAAAGCCCATGAAAGGATTTGCAAACGACGAAGACGATGGGAATATGACACAAAAACTAATCGTGAAACCGATCAACATGCACGAATAAGCCATGAAAAGTTTAGCAAATTCACCCTGCACGCGCGTATACATAGCGACATACACATCGAACACAGGCAACTGGCCGATCATCAACATTAAATTGGTCCAACCCAGTAACACAGCAAAAGCACCGATATGATTCTGAAATGTATATGTCTGCTTCGTGTATATATACGAGATGACAAACACGCTCGTGATCACAAACCATTCCATAATATTTTCCACTTGTGTTACGTAATGTTTAAACGTTGAATAGCCGGTTATGCCATAGCATTTGCGAAATATCTCGACAATTGTGATAGCAACCAAAACCCACCATTGCATTTCCATAACGAAAGGATTGTTACGTAACATATCGCCGAGTATGGATTGTTTTTGACATAATTCTTGCGCTTGTATTGTTGTATTATCATCTTTGCTACCATTATAGCAATTGTGCGCCAGTGCTGTTAGCACATAGAGTGTTAGAAAGAGCACGAATGTGAAACAAAAGATCAAACGTCCTATATAATATTTACGTATTTTACCCCATTTAATATAGAGAAATGAAGAGCACAGCGGATGCTCTAATATTTCCTTTTGTCCCTCATCAACGAATGTATTCAAATAGCTTATTTCACGCGGATGACAATGTTGCAAGAGCTGACGAAAATCTAATTCTAATTCTACCTCGCGATTAACTGGATCCTGTGAGTGATGCAAAGTTATAGCGGCATCCAATTTTTGTCTAATCATCGCTACAGAAGCTGGTGTCTTGCGTGTGATGACATTCAATGCCGAAGTGCCCTTTTTCGATTTTGTCGTTACATCGGCGCCATGAAAAATTAACATTTCCACGCATTGCGCCAAACCATCGAGTGCAGCCAAATGTAGCGCAGTAAAACCATAAATATCCTTATGATTAACATTAGCGCCCCATTGTATTAATGTCTCAAGTATATCGAATGCATTTTCTGATTTGCCCACGGCTGCATGCAGCGGTGTACGATGATCGAAATCCTCCGCATTGGGATCTGCATTGCCATTACGCAACAACGATTCCACACACTCCAAACTTGAAGTGCGCGCCGCCAAATGCAAGGCGGTGAAACCACGATGATTTTTCAATTTTGCATCTGCACCTTTGGCCAACAACAAATCGACGCATTCCACATTACCCTCATCGGCGGCTAAATGCAACGCTGTCGACTCCTTCTCTCTTATACAAATACGCACATTTGAATCAGCGCCAGGCGCATTCAACAGTGCTTCTAAACATTGTGCATTACCCAAATCTGCAGCTAAATGTATTGCATTAGTGCCATTCGGTTTTAATGAGTTGACATCAGCGCCCTCTACAATAAATAATTGCACGCATTCTAATGCATTGGCGCGCACTGCACAATGCAAAAGACTCTCTTCGCAATTGGGTTTGTTTGTGGCGATTGTGATGAGTGCGCCATTATTAATGAGAAATTTTGCAGCTTCAGCAGAATTTCCAAATGCTGCACAATGCAATGGGGTATAACATTTTGGTTGCAAGTTAACATTCATGCACTTGCCGACTAGAAAGCTTAGCGTTGATAGGCAACCGCTGAAAGCGCCCAAATGCAACGCTGATATGCCATTCTGATCACAGAAATTCAATTCGGCGCCAATATCTAGAAAACTTTGTAATAAATCCCAACGTTTCAAGAATGCAGCCCACAAGTAACTCAGATTCTTCTCTATTTTCGATGCCGATTCGAAATGTGTTTTCGTATTTTCTGCTATCACATTGCCTTGCTCGATATCTTCTAGGAAACGTACACGTCCAGCGGCGCTTTTCATTTGATCGATTAAACTAATGCGTAATGTGTCGTTGCATATCTGTACGCTCAGCTCACTTGTGGGCTCCTCGAAGCTGTCATACATGCTGGGCGCACTTTCAGCTGGCGGTGAGGGTCCGCATTCCATATACTCGAATTCACCCGGTGTCGGATATTGTGCCTCAATCATTGCGTCAGTATTATTGTTTCGCCATCGTACCATTAAATTTGGCGGTATCGATTTAAATCTATAAAAAAGGCAGGAGAAATGAAAATTAACAAAATAGACAAAGCATTATGGTTTATGAAAAAGGCAATGGAAAGCTTTAAATTATAAACAAAAAGATGCCGTTATGTTAGTGAAAAAAGCAACACAAAAACCAGGCTGCAGCATAAAAAATAACGGAAATAAGAAGACAAGTACACGTCCAAAAACTTGAACCTAAATTTTAAACTTTTTCGTGTTACTTATATCACCAAAGCAAATTTTTTTAGAATTAAAACTACTTCGGGTTTCGAAGAAGGGCGCATAATGAAAATTATTTATATTTTAAACCGTAAAGGTTTTAATAATTTTTTTTTTTTTAATTGTGAAACTCGAACCGACGTGCTCCCATTGAGCTACGACACTCACATGTTTGGTGTAAGAAAAGTACCCAATAAGCAAAATACGTTTACTAAAACCTTATGATAAACTTTCGTTTGGAAAACGTTTACCATAATCATTGTAAAGAGTTTTGAAAAAGTTATCGTATCAATTAAAGCGATTTTTTTAAACAATTGTGATGGAAGTTTGAAAAACAATTTTAAATTTACGTTTGTTGAAAGCTTATTGATAAAACTCAAATTTAGGCAACGACGGTAAAAGCGGCTCAGTAGCCTAATGAATATGTACTAGACTTTTGCTCCGAAGGTTGCTGGTTCGAATCCCAAGCATTTAATATTTTTTTTATCAATTAAATAATTATAATTATTACCAATTTGTGGTGTGCTGTTTCCAATTTTTTTTATCAAGTTGGTGTGATCTACTGTTCTTTGTCAACTCCGAATGGCATATGCAAAGCAAAGTAAATATTTTTTTGCTATGTAGCTTTCCATGGCAGAAATACCCTCGGACCAACATCCGAAAAATCCTTTTAAAGCACTTTTATGTTACCTGTCCCAGGAATCGAACCTTGGCCCTTTCGGTGTGGTAGGCCAGCAACACTACCGCCACACCACGTCGGCCATATAATAAAGTTCATATGTATAATAAACTATTCAGTTTGCAGAAAGTTCACCTCAAGTTAATTCCCCAAAGCTACCATTCTATTGATGAATTTCTTATCAAACCCAATATGCTTTGAACCCGACCCCCTCAGAATTTGATCAAATTTTGCACAGAGGTACATCTTACCGACCCAAACACAACCTCATTTTTAGAAATTGCAGTTTCGAAAAATTGTGGGCGTGGCAAGGTATCGAAATATTCGAAAATATTCGAAAAATGACGATAATAGGTACTTTTAAAGAGTGATTACTACGGAATGGCTTAATCGATTTCAAAGATCTTCATACCATTAGAAAGGTATTGAAATTTGATTTCAAAAAAATATACTGTAAACATTTTTTAGTACACTGAAAACATTTTTTTTTCCAAAATAAAATTTTAAACTGAAAAAAAACATTTCTAAGATCTAGTGATTTTGAAAAATAAAATTTTTTTTAGAAAAGTCTATCTAATATATATGTATGTATAACATATCTAAAAAGTAGAATGGCGTTTTTTTCTTTTCTTTTTAAAAAATCTATTAATATATACTAAATACGCCACATGAAAAACTTTAGGAACCTCCTGTCAGCGAACTGTTTGACCGATTTGAATGAAATATGCACCAATGGAAAGGAAATTGAAAAAACTTATTTATGGGCGGTATATTTTCAGGGGCGTCCCCGAAATTTAAGGATGGGGGTACGGGGCTATCGACCCCAAGACCCCCTCCAGTCACCACCACCGCCGGTATTTGCGCACTTGACCATCTTAGCATATGCCTTTTGTTTGAACAAAATATATTAATACATTTGAGCGCGTAATTAAATTTTCTCTGTCAGGACGCATATGTAGGTGGGTATCTACTTTCTATTCGGTGTTCAGTGTACTAAAAAATTTTTACAGTGTATTTTTTTGAAATCAAATTTCAAAACCTTTCTAATGGTATGAAGATCTTTGAAATCGGAATACAAAATTTCACTGAATTCTGAGGGGGTCGGGTTCAAAATGTACGTTTTTTTCAGCCTTTGATATGAAATTCATTTATTGTGAAAACATATGTACACGTTTGTGCAATTTTTTCGTTGTGTATATGTTTTATCCTCCCAATAAACAATGAAGTAAGCTAGTTTATTAAACAATGTTTTCCAAGCGTAAAAAGTAAATGTTTTCCAAACGAGTTTGTAACAAAAAAATTTCACAAACGTTTAGATATGTTTTTCCAATGGTGTGGTAGCCTTGGAGAAATAACTTGAGGTGAACTCTCAGCGAGGTGAAATATTTATCAGTTTTCTAAAATAATGTTTGAAATTTTATATGCTTCATTTATATTGATTTTGTTATATGGGCATCGTGGTGTGACGGTAGTGCAGCTGGCCTACCACACAGAAGGACCTAGGTTCGAACCCCTGTACAGGCAACATGAAAAATTATTTGAAAAGGTTTTTTAAAACGGGTGTCATGAAAGGCTTCTCAGAAAAATGCACATATTTGCCTTGCAGATGAAGACTGTATAAAAAATTGCAAGCAGCACACAAAAATTGGCCCTTTATCTCCTCTTGCACCAAATAAGAATTTGTTATAAAACATAATATTTAAATAATTAATTAAAAAACAAAAAAATTAAGGAAATGGTCGGGATTCGAACTCGCAACCTTCGGAGCAAAATCCCACAACATATTCGTTAGGCTATTGGCCCGTTTTCACCGTTGTCGCCCAAATTGGAGTTTTATCAATCAGTTTTCAACAAACCCTTACTATACATTGAATAAAAATGTTTATTAAACATTGTTTTCCAAGCATCAATTCCAATTGTTTAAAAAGGGACCACTTTCGTTGAGTGTACAATGTTTTCCAAACGTTTTCCATTGATTATTGTAAACATTTTCCAAGCGAAAAGATTACAAAAGTAAGTTTATTGTAAGCTTATAGTAAGCGTATTTTGCTTATTGGGCTGTTAAGTTTTACATCTGAACCGCAAAAAATTGGGAATGTGTGTAGGTAATTACAAGGTTTGGAATTTATTACAAAAAATTATAAAAACTGCGTGAACCAATGAATGGTTTAAAATTTAGGCTCAAATGTTTAGCCGTGTATCTATTTATACCCTTAAGGGGAAGAAAGGACTACTCCTGCTAAGCCTGCGGCAATTTTTTTTTTAAATAATGTGGAAGATCATACTATTGAATATTTTAAACTTAAATAGTATTTTATAATTTATTATAAAAATTTAGAAAGTTATCAAATTTTTAAAAACCACTGTTTTGTTTTAAATTTTATTATTACTTCATCCTTAGTATTGCACTTCACATAAATTTATTATAATATTTTAGCATTTACACACCCTTTTTTAAGAGGTAAATTTATTTATAAATTTTCAAACATTCTTTTTGTGCATAACTTTTTATTTAGGTGAAATATTTTGGAAGTTTCATTTCACCTAATTTTTGTTATATGTAGTATATAAATATAGATTTCAAGAGAGAATGCAACATGTTGAAAGCATATTCCAGCCACTTGATACATTTGTTCACTATTTACAATCTAAAGGAACTTGTTTTTAAGTGTAGAATTGTAGATCAGATAGATCTGTTCACACGAAGATATCAACCAGTCAACAGGGTCATGTGCATTGCTCGTTTAAAAGTTGCGGAATTGCGCGGAGACAAGTAGATTTTCAAAAGATGTTTTTTTTAAACCGACCCAGTGCACGTTAAACTTAACCTTGAAAAGAAAAAAAAAATGCAAAATTTCTTTTGTCGTCCTATTATACATATTTAACGCTCACTAAGTAACTGAAATATGATGATTTGTGCAAACAATGAGCAACTAAAAATTGAAAATGTAATAAAGAAAACTCTACACTTTACGTAGCCAGATCCACGCATGCTGCCACATCGAAAAGAATTTTTCACATCACAGCAATGCAAATTTACATAGCATAACAATGCAGATTTCTATGTATGGCTGTGTGTGAGTGATTCTGCATTAGTGTGTGTGTGTCTATGGCGCGATGAACCACACTTCCTTACGAGCGCGTCTACTGGAACCGGCGAAACTGCGACAAGTCCAATTAGAAAACGCGCTTGTGGAATTCACTCGAAGCTGCACAAAAGATTCAAAAACTTTTTACATCTGAAATTATACAAGATAAACGCGTGCTGTCATATTACAACTACATAAATGCACACCAACACACATACATATATGCAAACAAACGTAGACGAAAGAGCGAAGCCGAAATTATGTTTAGATTTATTTATTACAAAAAATGTCTGCTCGAGACGTTGTTGTTGTTGCAATTTTTTAGTCACTCTTTTTTTTTTTGTTTCTTTTATTTGTTTGCACAAAATTTACATGTTTTGTATTTGGACTTTGTGCCGAATTTTAGTTAAAGCGCGTTACCGGCATCAACGACATTCGCTCATCGACTAAATAACTGCCCAAGTCGAGATTGTACAAACAAATTGAAAACGTTCAAAGCCGCAATCAAAAAGATACTTGTACGAGCAGTTGTTGTTATTGTTGTAAACGAGTATAATACACACTTGAATAGAGAATTTGTCGTTCCAATGATTTCGCGAAATAATGGTTAACCAGCCAGCAGGCGCGGGTGTCTAAGTCGGTATGTGCGACTACATAGTTGGCGTTTTTGATATGCGAAATATGGTGTATGTGAAAGAAAGGCTTGGCGCTCGACTTTTGGGACTCTCACAACAGCCTACAGGTGAGGGACGCAGCTTAATTGAAATGCTTTAGCTACTATGATGGTAGCGGTGGCGTTTATTCGCAGCTTAATACCATACCAGCCACTAAGCTGCGATTTGGTATTCGTTGAGTTTCTATGCCCAAACATGTTTATGTTGCTTGTTGCTTTGTTGTTCTTGTTGCTCTTGTCGTTTGAAATTTGCACCAGCTGGCTTTTTAGCAATATCGGTTCCTGTTAGATGACTTTTAACGTGAAATTTATTGTTAGCGCTTTATAATATGTATTTAAGATAACCAAGCTTTTTTGTTGTTAACTTTTTTTTTTTTCAAAATTAATTTCAGTCGTTATTGCAAACAGAGAATTTTATTAGATTTTTTTATTGTGTTTGAAAATAATCATGATAATTGATGTTGTGTGGCATTTCGTGATTTGCGCTGATATTTTCGATTGTTAATAAAATTAACTACCTGGATAATTATCATAATAAATACATACTTGAACATTTAAAAGTATGAAAACAAAACATTCATATTATTCTTTATGAGAGACTTTGGTTTCACTTAATTTTTTACTTTAACTTTTATTCAACTTGTGTCAAAAATTGTCTTTGCCTTTATTTGAATCTTACTTTATCGGCTTGTGAATTTCTGCCTTAAAATAGATCAGGCGTCAGGAAGAGAAGCTCGGAGAAGCATGTGTATCGTTAATTCTACATTTAACTTTATTTTTATTTGCTTCTCCATCAGCTTTATATTTATTTACCTTTATCTTTAGCTTTTTCTCTATCTTTATCGTAACCATTATATTTATATATTATTGTTATAATTTTAATGTTATCCCTATATTTATATTTATGTATATCTACATATATCATTCACCTCATTTGTTACTCAAACATTCGCGTGCCTTCCCAATGAAACAAAAAAAAAAATAAAAACGGTTCAATTTACGTTATCATGTCTTCTTCTTACCTTGCATTATTGCCGGTCAACGGTTGTTCCAATTCACTTTTTGTTACCACGCTTATGGAGCGTGCCATACGCCGCGGCTTTGTGCTGCCTTCCTTATATCCCAGATTCTCCATAATTTGTTGTGTTTTATGTGTTAATTATTTTGCTGATTTTATTGCCTTCAAATTCGCAAACAGTTCTATTGGCTTTAAAAAATGTTTCGTTATGCCTTGATTTTCATTCTCTCATCTCTTGGAAATTCATTAAGCTCTTAGTTTTGTCAATAATTTTGGGTTTTATTTTGTTTTTGCTGGAATATGAATTTGAAAAAATGGTGATTTAAAATTAGGTAATCATTTTAATTATTATTATTAAGACTCATATATTAAATGTCCTACTAGGCATGTGAGCAAATGTTTTTCAAAAATTTTAAATATTTTAACTTTTTCATCAAAGTTTAGGATTTATTTCTAATAACGAACTTCTCGCCAAAAGTTGCTGCAAACTCTAATTCTTCAGTCCTTTTTCATATAAGTATCTTTAACCTTCGACAGGGGGCTTACTACATTTCACGAACCAGATAGGTCAACTAGGTAGGGAAGTTTCCGTCTTTTCATCGTCTAGTCCCCTTCACGGCTGCACTATAAAATATTGTTTAAGTATACCTATTGCAAATCTATTCTCCCATTCATTGCCTTCATGTCCCTCAGGAAGAGCTACTCTTGAGTTACTTATACGCCGTGTAGTACTGAAAATGGTTTATTGATCATTTTATCAAACATAGTACTTCGATCAAGACATACAGATGGTCGTTTGGACTAAAGTAGCTAGATTCGCTTCTCAGCTACAGTTAGAGCTGTGCATAATTATTTTAGTAATCCGTTCGCTTCGAATAAAAAGTATTTTTATTGGTTGTAAATAATTGGAGCATTCGTTAAATCTTAAGTTTTCGTTCCCATACTCCTCCGAAACGGCTTGATCGATTCTCATGAAATTTTGTGAGCGTATTTAGTAGGTCTGAGAATCGGCCGTTAGCTACTTTTCATTATTCCGGGAAGTGGATCGGGGACCAACCAAGAAACTTCGAAATATAGCACCGAAGCCGCGCTGTTATCGAGCGATCGTACAATTAGCTGAGGTTAATAAAGCAGAATATTTGTATAAATAAATATGTATTCGTAAATGTTATTCTTAGCGCTTTTAATGTTTGAGCGTGCCATATTATCTCACATTTCTAAAACATGAATACACGTCTTCATTCTGTATACTAAGTATGAAGGTATCTGCATTAGGGTGTATAACGATTTATGGAGAAAAAGTTATAGTTTTCCAGTGTTCTTCAAACACCTTATGAAGGTTTCGAAAAACCCAAAAACTATTGTTTCGACACCCTATACATTCACTGTTTTGAATTTTCTCTAGTTTATCTTTGTTAGTTTTTCATTACTTCTTACGTGACTTACACTAATTAGTTAGAAAAAGCAATATTATATTACGGTCTTAGACCAGTGATCGGCAAAAAGATAAGTCTCAATATGAGAATGTACGACTTTATTTCGTGCTAAAAGCGGCTTGTGTGCATGTGTAGGCCGAACATAATTCGATATCCAGGAAAGTATTTGTCAATTACTGCCTAAGGCAACTAAATAGGGGAGTTATGATGACAAACCTCATATGGGAGCAATAAGTTGAATGAGACATGCAAAGTAATGTACAACTTTCGCACAGAAATATACCAGTCTCAAACTACATAGTTGAAAATAGAGTAAATAATTTTTTTTTTTTTTTCAAAGTTTTACTTTGATTTTTCCAGCTCTGGACATTTTAGCAGTCTGCATAACTTTGAATTTTTACTGCAAGTTAAGTCCTTTTTGAACTAGTTTGGTACTAGTCAGCAATACTAATTGTACCTATATTGTTATATTTTCTGACTAGTTCGGTGCTTCACTGGAGGTAATATCAATATTGAAGAGAAAAGATTGATAAAAGAGAAGAGAAAAAAAATGAAGTTGATCAAACAAATTGTTTAAATTTTTGAAGTCTTTACAGTGTAGGTATTCGTGGGCGAACATTTTCGTTATAATACACTCTAATGTACATATTTACATATAAGCTAAAAGCAGATCGAATACAACAGCTTATAATAATAAATAAATAATAAATCTGTATTCCATTAGTTTTTGTCATAACTTTTACACACACACATGAATTTATGTACATATGTATGCATACGAAAACCTGCGGCCAAAATAATAGACGCAACACAAATCACAAACAGATTGGTTCATTGCAACCATAAATGGACCTTTTTCTTATAGAAACGTTGTTTTATTCTCTTCTTATTTGTCCATTTTTATAAAACGTGTTAAGAGATAGTTTTTGAACTTTTTCATAATAAATTTCAGAACTAAATATAAATGTGGTATGGTAACCGTGGTTCTTAGCATATTTTTCTATTCAAATTATTAAAAACTAATTAACATTTTCATAATCTTTCGCTCATCATTTGTATAAATTTGAATGCAGTATAAAATTGCATTCTCAAAAATGTCCGAAAAACTACGAATATACTCATCGCATTTTCAAACAGTTTATCGCGGTCCCTATTATTTTGGCCGCAGCTATCTGCATACTTTCATAACTACGAGTATGTATGTATGTATGTACATATGCATACTTATGGCATCTGCAGAAATGCGTGACGATCAAAATACTTCAGAATAGAAATATACACCGATCGAATTAATTCACCTGAATGTAATGAAAAACATAAATATACAGCTGTGGCCAAAAAAATAGCACCACAAGTCAACTTCTGTTTGGTGTACATATATGTATATATGTGTAATAAAACTGTTATTTTATTGTGTCATTACGTTATACATACATAGATATTAGTGGATAAATGCAAAGAGGGACGAAATTCGAGCAGCATAAGCCAAATTAACCGTTTTAAAAATTTTCATCTGTCTGTCTGCGTGTTTGTACGCGCATCACTTAAAAACTGCTGCATTAAATTTGATGCTATTTTCACCGATATATTGCTAGATGTCTAATTTAGCGTTTGGAAATGCTTTTATCTCAGGGAAATATTTGCTTTTATTTTTTTTAGATTTTATTTTAAACTAAATTCTTTCTCTTTCTCCCTTATGTTCCCATAATCCTTCTTACTTCTCCATTTTACTATTTTATTTCCGTTTTATCCTACTCTGTCTTACTTTTGAAGACACACACATATTTATGCCTATTTATACATATATACATACCTATAACTATGTAAGTGTATGTAGGAAATATCTTAATTATCACATAACAGTAGCTGAAGTCATAAATATTTGCTTTAAACTTTATACTGACCGTGCAACAGACAAATTTAAGAAAAGTAGAAAAAGATAATTAAATACGTGCACATATATGTCTACATACTTATGTATATGTATACTGATTTTGTATTATACTCAGACATTAGGAATAACGTAAGACTTTATCTATCACCGTAACCAGATAGTAATTATTCCAAATTAATGCGATTATCTTTGGGTAGTTTCGTTTTTCATTTGCAATAAGGGATTATTGATCTCTAGTTGGGATATTCCGTGCTTTACAATGTTCTGATCTCAAACTCACTTTACAAATTTGCGAAAGAAAGACTCGCACTTTATTCAAAATGCCTCCTTTTCTCACCATCGTCTCTTGTTTCTCCAATCTAAGTACAAGGTGTTTTGGCATATCATGGCTCAGTATTAATATATCTCTAATTTTTTTATCTTACCGCATTGGCATCACATATTTATCAAGCATATTTACCAATGTGTCATCCGGCAGCCGTTTTTCCAGATTTGCTTGTAGCTATTTTAATTAAACTGTGTAACAAAAAAAAAAAAAAGTGGTGAATTCCATATTTTGTAGGCGTAGTGGCGTAAACAATGGATGTATGAATAAAAACTTGAGCTCGGGCTAGTGTATAGAATTTTTTATAGTTGGAAGCATATGACGCCTAACTTTAAGGCGTTGTTGACCCCTAAGTTATGTCTAGTTGGCTAGACCTATAAGCGCAGATAAACATCTGTACCCATAAATCCATAGTCATAACCATACCATATTCTTAACCACATCTATTATTATCGATTATTGGTGCCATAAACATAAACTGCTGACAATTACCGCCAGTTGATAGTAAACTTCATCGTCAACAACAAATTTCTACCACTTCGCTGCATGATAGCAATCAGCTGTTTATGGATATGGCAGAAAAACGAAAATTCAATTGGTTGGCTATGGTATGGTTATGGCTGTTTTATCTGGATATGGCTATGTAACCATTAACAGGGCTTTATAACGTAAGCTACGTTTTTATGTTTTCACTGTAACGCAGTGTTATTGCTTTTGTGACATATTTGATCGACTAAAATCCTTTAAGTTAAAAATTGTATGTCTATTTTAGAAACGTTTTTATTGTTGTTGTTTTTTTGTTTTTATTTGACCAATGTTTTTACTTTTATAGAACTATTTTTGAGGAGGTTCAGTTCTTTTTTTTTGTCCGAATACAAACCAAAGTAAAGTCTATATGTTTACCAGTATTTGGCGTGCTTTTTTTTGTGCCATTCTTCTTTTATCTCATTTTAGTTAAAATTCCACACGTCATGAAATCATAATTGATCAATGTACCCTCAGCGTAATTCATCAATTTAATGCGCAAAATGCTTAAGTCTGGTTTTTTGGACTTATACGGTGTAGTTCACCTTTAAATGCAACAAAAAATGTTAGTAAAAAAAAATCAAGTCGAGTCAAGTGATCGCCAATTGTTTTCATAGGTGTAGAACGCGCATACACACCTAACTTTAACAAAAAAAAGCACAAGCCCCTTAGTTTCCAATAAGCAGTAAGCGAAGCAGATTGATGCAAAGTAATTGAATGGATTTTTATATTGACTCCTCCTACTTTATAGACGTCCAAAAACTTGAACCGATCGTTAGGAAATGAAAAAGAAGAAGAGGAATTTCTAAGACCAACAGGTGTCAAAAGTAACTCGCATTCTGGATCCTAAGCAAACCATAATAGGAAAGGAAAAACTTTCATTTCAATGAGCTTCGAGTGAGAGGTCTGTTTTCGGTATCCATTTTGTTGGAAAGCTTTTATTTATAGCCGTTTTGTTTTTGTTGTTTTAATGGCTAAACTGCAGATGTGATTTCTATGAAATTCCACGAAATGGGGAAATTCCGAGTTTTTCAATTCGTCCACAAAACAAAACTTTTGAGGCCACTTTGTTCAACTTCTACCTGGTTACCCATTCTCTTTTCCCTCATTGAATAGCTTCTAAGTGTTCAATTAAAAGCTACAATCATTCCAAAAACCAAATGGCAATTAATCAAAAAGTAGCGAATAAAAAAATTACTACAAAATCAAAAATATTCAATGGCTGATCGATTGTGTAGATCATTCCTTTGTAGGGATAATTATCATGTGTACTGTTTTACATAACAAAGCGTCAATTTTAATTTCATCCATTGTGATTTAGATCCGCTCTACTCTACGTAATATGCGGTTTCGGGGTTTTGTGCATAGCTGTAATGCTGGAACTGGGGAATGAATGGAACACTTTCTGTGTGATCTTTTACGCTATTCGTGAGTGAGAACGTCAAAGAGAAAGAAAGAATTGTCGAAGATGGACAGCATGTCTCGACAGTGCCATGCTTGTTCCAAAAAAGCTTATAACAGATTTGGAGCAGTAAGAAATGAACGAACAAAGTATATAATGAATGTCTACCTTTTCCAACATTAATATATCTAAATGTATGTACTCAACGCAACTCAGCTATTTATTCGCAATCAAAACACATGCGCAAATTCCAGAGTTCTGAAGAAAGCGTCTGTTTTGATAATGGCAGCTTAATTAAATCAGCGCAAATCTCCGAAAGAGCCGAGCTCATGCACACGTTATAAATATGTTAACAAGATTTGTGTGAATTACAAATATAAAGCATGAACCATTTCACTTGATCCATGATCGTGATCTTTCTCGTGTCTCAACTATCGCAAATACAATTGTCACATCAATCTCAATTTAAAGAAATATTTTTTTTCTTTTAGATGATTCAAATTGTTTGTGCTTTTCTTTGTTAATTTTTTTCTTTCTTCCTTTTTTCTACACAACAAAATTGTGAATTTTACGAATTGCAGCTGGCGCTATTTTGATTTAATTTGTTTTAGAATTGCATTCGCCAAAAAGGCGCATCTGTTGTTTAGACGATAATTCGTGGGATCGTTTCACTGAAGTAATTTTTTATTTTTGTTAATCTGTTCGCGGGATATTACGGAATGAGAAGACGTAAATCGTAGCGGTCGAACTTATCGTTATTTCGATCATCTGATGTTCGCACTCTAAGTGCAGAGCTGGAAACACTTCTACATACATGTAGTTTGGGGGGGAAAACTGCTTACATATTTACTGCTGAATTTGTTTTGAGCAGCTGGAAACCCTTTATAAAAAAAATTAAGCATACTAACTTTCGTTTTAGCACTAAATTTGACTATCGCTAAATACAATTTTACTATCACTCAATAGGTTATGATAGTGGATGTACCTGATGATGATTTCGGAACTGTTCAAAAATCATAAAATTAATAGTCTATTGTGTTTCAGAAATCGTAAAATAATTATCAGAATAACTAATTGTACTTCAGAAATTGTAAGGTTTACTTCAGAAACAGTAAATTGTACTTCAGAAACTGTAACATGTACTTCACAATTATCGGTTTTACTTCAGAAACCATAAATTGTGAACTAAACTTGATTATTCTCAACTACAATTTATTGTTTCTCAAGTAAATTTTATAGCTTCGGAAAGTACTTACTATTTTGAAATATATTTTACGATTTCTGAAATGAATTCGCTGATCTTAATTTTACCATTTCTGAAGTATGTACATCTTTAAGGTGTAGTTCGAAACTTTTACGAGATCAGTTTGGAATATTTTTAGCGAGACTACAATAAAATTTTAATGCAAACTTCACTAACCACTCAAGGTTTGCTTTTATTGGTGTTCTATTGTCCTTACCACTAACATTTGAGTGGAACTTAATTTCCCTTATTTCATATTCATTACCAATCAACTCGCACACATACCCAGGATCGTGTGACTTAATTAAGGTTATTGTGGAGCTTCCGTTAAGCTTGCAGTATAAGGGACTTAAACAGCCACTTCGGTTTAGAAAACATATTTTCTTAAGAATTGAGTTTTGTAATTTAAGTAGGCTTTTTGTTTCGATATAATTTGTTAGTAGATCTTTTAATGGTGATAATTCGAATGAGTACCGAATCGATATCGCAGAAAAAGTTTTGCTTCTCTAAAGCTAAAAGAAAAACAGACTGTAAGGTGTTTACTAGTACCCGGCATTTTAGTATCCATTAGATATGCAAAGCTTTTTTTATTATTCGTGTGAACTACAAAGTGCTGCCATTTGCCTCTTTTGTTTCTCCACTTCGCTGTCGAGCATTTTTTGATCTACCGACAATAGTTTTTTTTTTTATCAAATTGCCGGAAGCGTCGCGCTTTTATGCTGATGCGCTCACTTATATAAATTTATATATTTGTAGAATGACGCATCCATTTTTGCCGCCACAAGTTGTTGCTGTTGTTGTGTTTCTTTGACATTTCCTTACCCTGACATTGACATTCAGCCTAGTTTAACTCTTATTATACCCTTCATCACATCTACTCAAGAGCACATTTACAGTTACTTTATGCCGACAAAGTATTTTTCTAAATTTTTATCTCACTTCTTTTTTTCCGGTTTGTTTATCCATTTGCGTCAGTTGTCATTTTGTTGTTGTATGCACCTTAGCTATTGTTATTTGGCTTGTAGTTTTCTTTAATACTTTTTTAGTGTTGTTTTTTTTGTATTTGCTATTGTTCAATTACAATTTAAATCAATTGCTAGTCTTTTTGATAAACATAATAAGCGGCTACATCTTCTTGTTCTTTCTGTTTGCAGTTAAGCTCATCCACGTTAATGCTTTGTTATCTTTGTCGCATTTTTTACTCTCTCTCTCTCTGCTGTTAGTTTGTCTAAATAATGCCAGACTTCTGGTAACTTCTATTCTTCTAAGTATGATGTGTTGGAGCAAGGTTGTCCATATGCAGGTTTTGGCATATCTCAAAAGCTCGGCCCATTTCTTTCTTAATTGAGTGAAATCCGTTGATAACCACGCCTATTTTTTAACACGATTGACAGATACAAACTCGAAAATCCAACAAACTTCATCTGGTTCCGAACCGCCAACTAACAACGATCACGCTCCCTAAATCTATCATCATACCATTTGGCGTTAATTTCAGAAATTTTCATGCATATTTTCCAAAGGCAGTCCAAGGAAACCAGCTGTTTCAATAGGGAGGGTCCAGAATACGGCTACCGTTGGTCTGTTAAGGTGAGCAATCAAAAAGATTGTGGCGTCGGAGATAAATCTGCAATGCCGCTAATTCAACTTGAAAGTCACCATACAGACTAGAGGGTGCTAGGATCTATATCAAGCAAAAGACCGTCAACATCGGCAACACTCCCAAGTTTTTCTAGTCGTTACATGAACAATCTGCTTTTCTTCCTCTTTTCACTCCAGCTTCCAACGCCTTATTGCATTTTCATTCAACACAACTGTACTTCGCTGCATTTTTTTTTTCTTTTATCTCACAAATAGGTTTGCTGTCTCAATTTTCTCTTTCTCACTCTCATACTATTAAACTTTGCTGATTAAATTAAAGGATCATGTATGTGTACGAATTTCTATGCCGTTACTTTTGTTGCCTTAATTGTTTATTTAGTTATTGTATTCTAAAACTGTTTATTGGGTTAAAATCTTTTACAATGGCATATTTTATTTATTTACTTAGGTCTTTTGAAATTGGTCAAAATGATGCATTTATTTGAATTGAATAGATCTATGCATTGTGATGCTCTTTGATCAGTGCAATGTGTGGTCTACGAACCATTTCAATGACGAACTTATTTGTGTTTAGATGCAACCACGTGAACTACGTTATTCTGCGCAAGGTTATGCGGGTATGACTTCATCCTTTTCAGAGTTCAACGTGAAATTCAATAAAAGCAAAACATTTGAAATACTTTGATTCCTTAGCAGGACCCAATCCCCAGAAAAATATTTTCACCTACCTATCTATCAAATACATTTACTACAAACTATAAATGCAAAGCAGAAAGGCAAATTACACTGAAGATGGCAAAATTCCGGAACTGCTCCTTCAAACGAAATCTGAAAAAACAGTTGCAATTTTCTCTCCCATATTTTCCTTCTCTTTGTTTCCCTTTGTTCTTTTAATATTCTCTTTCCTATGTATCTCTATTCCTATCCCAATGGTTTATGCTAAATCTCACTCTCCCCCCCTTCTCCTTTATCTCACTAGTCAAGGCTCTAGACGGTAATGCGCCAACTTAAGTTGATTTTTTTGTTATTATCTTTCATCGCTTTTTGGCGCTCTAAAACTCATTGATATTTGGTATTTCAATAATTCTGTTGTTTACACTTAATAGAAAGTCAAACGTGTCCAATGTGAAATTTTTAATTTTTTATTTGCATTTTGATTTTTTGTTTGTTTATCTTGGAGCTTTTTTGTTCGATTTTTTAATGATGTCCGTAATGGCATTAATGTGTTTTTATTGGATACTGATTGTTTATATTTGTTTATTAATAAATTTTTGCATTAATTTTTTTCGAAGAATAGGGGAATTTTTTCATGTCTTCTAGTTTTTATTTTGGTTGTAAAGTTGCTGCTTAAAATAAAAATGTCGTAGCTGCAGCCATATTGAAATTCACAGCATAAATTAGTTAATTTCGGTGGAGTTTACTTTTGAAATATTAGTTTGTTTACAGTAGCTTGTTTCCCCTAAATATAATTCTTTTAACGATGCAGGGCTGGGCACCATATAACTCAATAACCTAAAAAGAGTCAACCAAGAGTAGAAAAATGAGGTTATATTTAGGAAAGTTAGTTCGATCCCTATTGACAGCTGTGTATGTCTTTTTTAATGTTTTAAAAACCCAACAAACATTTAGATATCAAGTTGAGAACTAACGTACTTCTCAAATCTCAAAGGTTTTTCTCAACACCGGATATATTTGAGAATCATAGCGTTCTCAACGAAAAGAGCATTTTTTATATGAAAAAATGGCTGTTTCTCAAGATGAGAAAAGGTTAGTTGTCAGCTTGCACTTAAATGGGATTAGATAATAGTTGGAAAATGATTTTGGATTGATATCCCAAGCTACATATATGGTTTTTTTTTAAAGGCTGGAGAATGATGTTGGATATCAACTTGAGAACTAAACAGTTTTTCAAAGGTTTGAGAAAATAGTTGATCGATATTTGTTGGGATATTATTTTAATTGGTTTACTACATACCAAGATATGAGCGACTTTCTAACTACTCTTGATTATTTAAAAAACAAATTTCAGCCTCGTATTCAAAAAACTTCGTATAATAGCTTAGCCTGAAGAACACTAAAACGAATTTCATATAAATTTTTCGTGTGTCGCACCTTCATTCCTACTGATACTAAAATCAATTTTAAAATTTACTAGTTGAAGTGTAATTCAAAATTAAAATATGTGATTTTTTAAAGCATTAGAAACATTCCAGATTTAATTAGCGAACTCGAAGTTAATACGATGGAATGAAAGTTTTTTGTTTGAAGAAAAGTATAGGAAATAGTCCGCACACAATTTTTAAGCTATTTTGCATGTTGTAAAAATATGAATTGGCGTATTGAAAGCTGTCATTATTTGTTCCTAAAATCACACATACCTGATTTTTTAGTAGTACTATTAGATTCGCAGGATTTCGTAAAAATATTCAACTATCTCCCTCATGACTTCTATTTTAGGAACTTCCATCTAGCCACTTTAAAACTCGTCTAGTTAGTAGATTAACAACTTTTGCTTTGTTTTATATTACAAAAACAGTTACAATAAACAAAGGGCACATATATTTTTTACAACAAAAAAATATGTTTCCGAAATGAACGCCCGTAACTCAGGGAACACACAACTCCGAATTTGACATACAATTCAATATTCCTATTAAGTAGATTTGAGTGTGAATAGCTCACTCTGTTGTAAATATGTTATATGCTGAGAATTACCTTTGAATGATAGTAATAAGGAATAATATTAGATTTGTCTTAAAAATTAAATGTTAGTGGTAATAAATGTCGAATTTCACTAGAAGTAAAGGTTCAGTTTACTGCGTTCAAGTTTTAATTCAGTCTGCCCATGTCTCTGCATAAAACTAAAGCACCGAAATTTCCCGAGCTACTCAAAAAATACTAAAAAACTGAGCTCCAACTAAAAAAGCTTTAAAGAAACAAGGTGAAGTCTAGAACGTCTGAAACTCTCACCACACATTTTCAACCCAATTATAAAAAAAAAAAAGTTTGTAATGAGAACTCGTAAATTCAAAATAAGAAAAGTTGTATGCTATGCAGCTCTTGCTTAAAGCCTTCCTTTAAGATTGACTTGGGTTCATCAATTACTGATACGAAAATTTGAGCTATACATACATGTATATTTAAAGACTAATTGATCTAACTGAAAGAATATGAATCGGACACAGCGCGAGACCTGAGAAATATTGCCTCGTAAATACATTAGTTCATCGATCATAAAGTATAGTGTTGTTCTTTAAACACTCGAACTACACAGCAAACATTTAGGCTAGATGACGATTAAAAAACAACTCGAATTGTAATGAATTTCTCCAAGGTAGAACGTTAGAGAATGATTTGATAAACTGTCGAGAATTATAGCATTCTCTACAAAAAGGGGACTTAGTTCTCGATAATTCAATCGAATTTTAAAGTAAAATTCTAATTGGTTTCTAATGTGAACTCCTTTCTAGTGATTTTCTAGTCGACCTAGTTCAAACACCTGATTTTCAAAAAGAGAATGCAAAACTACAACTACAACGTTTGAGACTATCGTTGCTGGGTAGCTTCAGAGCAAGGAAATATTGCATTAAATTTTGATTTTGCTATTATCTAACAAGCTATGTCTCGAATGATATTTCGGGCATTCTAGAACTTCACCTCGCTATTTAGCTGCGTTAATTAAATAGATGGGAAGTGAATGAAAATGTACGAAGCTTGAAACGCTTGAGAGGTTAGTGATGAAGTTCTGAATGATATATATACATATATGTGCTTACAAACTGCTTAACGCCCAGGGCCAAAGTACTTATACATGCTTATGTGTGTATACAGTTGTGTTCAATATAATAGTAGTAACATTAAATTGGATATGGTTCGCCGAAATAAAAATTAGCTGTATTTTTCATTTAAAATATAGCACATTCCATTACAGACGCCATATACAAAGAAATTTCAAAAGTTAATTAAACTTCTAAAAAATTTACACCAAAATTTCAATATGTTTGGCAAGAATTTTAACAACTTTTTTGAGTTCGCAGTTTTTTCGCTCATTCAATTTGAGTACGTTAATGTGCAAGTTAAAAGTATTAATAATTATAATTTTTTTCCATACAAAATTTATTTTCCATCTTGCGTTTTATGCTAGAAATCAACACCCTTCACCAAAACAATTTTAAAAGTTCAGGGAAATTTTTAAGCAACTTCTAACTTGCACAATGTTAGACTAAAATTGTTTGGTCTACCTTAACTGCCCATTCAAATATTTTCTAGAAATTCGGTGTAAAAATTTTAAGATTTTGATGAACAATTAATTAACTTTCCTGAAAATTTCTTTCAATGTGGGTGCTGTTATGGAATGTGCTATATTTTAAATGAAAATTGTTAAAAATAGAGCTTCTTTTTCCGTCGAACGTAAGCCAATTTAATTTCCCTACTATTATATTGAACACAGCTGTATGTGCTTACAGACTTGAAATAAACATTTGCCCTGAGCTGTTGGGCTAAAAGTACTTATATATCGTGTTATAAACTGATCAGTAAAAATGCTTCATTTTGGGAATGCGAATGTATTTGAGTCTAATAAATCTAATAAAAAATGTGTCAAGTTTTTACTCAAAATGCTTGGCAGTGTCTTGCAGGATATTTATGTATGTACATAAAAAACACTTGGAATTTTTTTGATAATAAATATCATTTGTCTACTCAGCAAAATAATTTTGTTTTTTAATTTAGCACATTGAAAAACAAAACAAAAACAAATCTTTTTTTTTTCTACTAATTTATATATAATAAAAAAAGTAAAGTTATTTGTGCAGCTCTGGTATGCGAGACAAAACTTATTTACAACTGTTTGTTGGCATTTGCACGTAATTCGCCCACATTTTGTAAGTTTTGAATGAAAAGATAGTTCACCGTTGTTTTGCGTTTATTTACGTCTTAATGTTCTCATTTCACATAACGCCATAAATCAGTTTAATGCGCTGTCAAAAGTTACTTGCTGTTTATTTTGGCTTGAATATCACAATTTAGAGCTCATTTGACTTGGCGAATGTTTTGTTTTTGTGTTTGTTGCGGCTAGACAATTTCACTATAAAACAAATACCCAAATTTTTTATTCAATGCAACTCAGCTAAGAATTTAACAATTGATAGTTTTTCATATCCTTTAAAAATTCATCCTTTTTGTTTTTTTTTTTATATTTGAAGTTTTTCACTTTGTTATATTCAAGTGATCGTTATCATTTGCTCTATACGCGACGACTTTTCATTTAGAACAGTGAGCTACCGTTTTGATACATTCATCTGCAAGTCCAGAGTAAAGACGGTAATGATCCTCATCGTCGATCAGCTGCTCGTGTGTATTTTATGTCAAAGATAACCACATACTATCTAGTCATATATCTATGTACGCGTGTATACGTACATATGTATGTACATGAAGTACGCTTAGTAAATGTGTTTCTTTATTTAGTTTAATATGGCAGCATTGAGTTATTATCACCAGCTCACCGCTATCGTTTTATCTCCAGCACCATCACGGATATATGCGCTTTATTCTTTAACAAGATATGTAGCTCTGTTCACAAAAATAGTAGCATTAGTTGTTGCTTAAACCTTACTTATCCTAAAAAGACATTCAAAATGTTGCTCGATCATGGTCACATTAAACAAAGATTAAAGCTAAAATGAAATGCAAAAAGGTCCCCTTATGAAAAAAAATTAAGTTGGTTGATGTATAAAAAATTTTTTGTATGATTTTTAAGATCACCCTGTGTCAACTATCTTATTCACGAACCATACCATAGCTTTAGAAATAAGCGAAAAAAGCCAAACTCAAGTTTGAAGTAAGCGTTTGACAACGCACAACCATAGCCACAAACCATGATACAATGTTAAAATCCCGCCTTGAACATAAAATATACATATATATATGTATATAAAAAAATTGACTATGACAGACATGAAATTGTGTTTATTTTAGAATCATGTTTTTAGTAGATAAAACTCTATTTTAATTTGCCTATGATTTTGGGCCAATATTTTCTGGTTTTCCTATATTCTTCCTTCAAATATGGCTCTATGAGCATACAAAAATAAAACGCTGCTATTTTTGTGAACATAACTGTATGTACAATACATATCTATTCATATATGTTTGTATACTCTGTCGCACAATTTTTCATAATTGTAAGTTGTAAATATGTATGTATAACACTGAAAGCGGGCATCTTCTAATCAATTGTAATCGGAGCTTTAGCTCTACTTAAACTCAACTACAAGTCTGTGGGTCTATTATACTTTTAGAAGAACTTAGACGATTATTGCTTGTTAACACAGGCCTTTCATATACAAAGATTAAGTTGAGAACTCATAACGTTTAGTCAAAGAAACAGCAAGGGAAGTCAATTCCTTTTCCACGGGCCGCCAGCACATTATCTAGTATTGTGCATAGGCTTGTAAGTTAAAAACTGCTTAGAGTCCCAAAAGTTTCTCAAAATAAGACAAATTGGAATATTAAGATTAATAAACATGCCTTAACACTTAGAAATAACCTCAGCGAACGTGCGCTGGGAGCTGCCATTCTTCAAATCATGCCCAACTATTTCGCCCACATCATCAATTACAATACCAGCTTTTTTAGCTTTATATAGAGTCACCATATACATATAGGGAAAATACCATAATAATAAAACAGAAGACGATAGAAATAAATCTACCGTCACAAAATGCCGAATTTTCTCTTTGGTTATGATTGTTGCTATTATTTCTCAAAAAACAAACAAATACCTAAATGTTTTGGCCCCATAATCATATTCAAATAAAAATAGGGTTTTATCTACTTAAACATGATTTTAAAATAAACCCCAGTTCATGTCTGTCATAATCAACTTAAAATACATTTTATGTCTACGACGGAGTTTTAATTTTAAAATGAGGAAAATATCGTTTTAACATTTAAAAATCATGGTTTGTGTCTATGGTTGTGCGATGTCACAACGCTTACTCCAAATTTGAGTTTGGCTTTTTTCGCTTATTTCTAAAGCTATAGTATGGTTCGTGAATAAAATAGTTGTCCATACCACCAACTAAATTTTTTTTTTTCATAACGGCGTCCTCTTATTTTTCATTTTAACTAAAATCATTGTTTAATTCAACCATGATTGACCAACATTTTAAATGTCTTTTTAAGTTAAGTAAAGATTTTAACTAAAACGCGTGTTAAGCAACGACTATAATTATGAGCCATTGCTTTAAGGGAATTCTTTTGATGGAATTTTTGACATTTAAAAAAACGGTAGAAAAGGAACGTTTTACCATTTCACCGTAAACGGTTTTGGAGATATTAACAGATGATATTTAAAAATTTAATAACTCATCCAAAACTGTACCATTTTTTATGTTTTTCGAAATATAAGATATTGAAAAGAGAGTGAGCTGCATACCAAACTCAAATTAATCTATCTCGATTTCTTTATATCTATACAAACTTTCGACACTCCCTGACCTAGCAGATTCGCATATATAGTATTAACAACAACAAAGCATATAAAAATTCCTATTGAAACGAAAACGAAATAAAACAAAACCAAATAGTAGGTAACTACTGTCGCCGAAAAAAATATAATTGTTGTTGTTTACACTAATTTGGTTAAATCAAAAAACCAACCAACCAAAAAGGTACATTGGCAATTAATCAACGACAAAAGTGCCAAACGAAAAAAATGCAACCTAATGCCAAAATGGCTAGATGAAAAAAAAAAAAATGTAAGCCTTGCTTTATGCAAATGAACCAAAATCAGCAGCAAATATTTAGTGGTCTTCATGAAGCCTGACTTTGAAATTTATTGCTGGCTTTTCTTAAGAAAAATTCAGTTTGCTGCTTTATGGCCAAATGCAAATGGGATGCAAATTGACTTGCCTTTTTATCTCTATCAAATATAACGATTTTAATTTTTTTTTCATTTCGTCCCCTTACATTGCACTATTATTTGGGTCTGAGCCATATTTCAAGGATTTCATATTAAAATCTATTGCAGAACATACCAAATTCTTCAGTGAGATAGCGCACAAAGACGGAACGTCTTTGCATAAAGGTAGAATTAACAATAACTACCTAAAGCTATTTATGCGAGAATGTTAATGCGCACACTTACATGAATATGTTTAGATACATTTTTGGTAGCCGAATATTGAGGTTAAGATGTTTCATAGTCACGAAAGCTTTGGAAAAAATAGACTTCCCCCGCCCATATCAAGGACAAGCTAGAGTTCCATTGTGAACTTGTTGCTATGTGGACATCGTAGACATAGTAATAGTATTATTATTATTATTATTATTGGTTAGGTACTGGTATGAATACCAGTACTAACTGGGTGGGCATTGGTTACTCAGGCCATCAGCTCATAGTAATAGTATTTTTGTTTGATTGATTCTTAGTTTAATTAAAATGTTTTTTTCTGAGCTTTCCTCCAATTGCAATTATGTTTCAATCTATTTTACTAACTAAAAGCTATTTCCGCGTCAAGTTCGCCCTTGTTGATTTGGTTTTAACTAGTTTCGTTTAAAATAAAATATTTGCCAATAAAAGTTTTCAAAAGAAATGTTTAGCTTATCCAAGTTGCTAATTAGGGAGCTGTATTTTTGTCTTTGAAGTAAGTACTAGACGAAAGATTTGTGTATATACAGTGAGTGCCACTTAAAATGGTCTAGTTTTGTAGTATATTACGAATACTTTTACAGTTAACTGAGTTGTTAATTTCATATAAAAGTATGGATTATTCTTTCATAGAAATCTATATAATCAGTGTTTCCAAGCTCATGTAAAAATTCCGAAAATTTTTAGAAAATTCAAAAAAAGTGGTGAGAATTTTCGAATTTGATACAAAAATTTCGGAATAATTTTTGGTTATGCAGTTTTGTAACCCTTCAAGTTTTTTTTCGACTTAGTGTTTGGTATTTTCATCCATGCAATATCAGGACAAGAGCACGAGAGTTCCTGCGGTTTAAGGGGGTTTAGATGTCATCTTTGGTTTAGATATGACCGACTCGTAAGAGTTAAAGTGCACAAAGGTAATTGTTGATCTACGTATACGAAGTAAAAATTAAGTTTCTAAAATTGTTAAGAAATACATACATATGTATGTATGTATGTATATTCAATATGTCTTTACATATCTATTATCAAATTAAAACACTTTGATTGCAAAAATACTTCCTTGAAATTACGAATAACTAATCTCCACTATTATGCTGCCTGTTGAGAAAAATTACATACCTGTTTTCATATGTAAATATTTCTTAAGTGAGCATGCGCAACCAACATAAGAATTTCTCGCTCATTGCATGCATGCGGCTCTTGACAAAAACTAAGTCAAACGAACCGTTAACTAATCGAATACACATTTTATTGGAATGCTTAATTTTACAATTGATTAAACCCATAAGTATGTTAGTTGAATGTCTTCAATGCGCTGTTGAAAGAATGTTGTCGGACAACTGGTGGGCTGCTTGTGAACGAACAGCTGGTAACACAAATACACATTAGACCGGGCCAAAAATTATTATTTTTTTTATTTAAATTTACATTTGAGATTATTTTTCAAAATGACAAAAACTTGCTTTAAAAGTTTCAGACCTTATTATTAATTTAAAAATAAGAAACCATTAAAGTACTGCTTACAATTTTTGGAAATGTGGAAATTGAATTTATAGGCCGTCCCAGCGTATTGGTCTCATAATTTTAATTTGAAAATTTTATAGAAACACTAAAAGTAATTAAAAAAAAGAAGAAAAACACAGGCTCTTAATTGAATGCTGAATCCAAAGTACTGATGTTTTAAAAAATACACTCCACCGGACTCTTGAATTCTCCACTTGGCCCTTCCATCGGAGTGGTGGTTTCTTTCTTCCCTTGTGGGTGTCTGCATATATCTCAAAAAGTTCATGCTAAACACCTCTTCGGTACTGGCCTTCGTCAACGCATAAGGGTCCGTAAATCTTTTAAAGACCTTTCTCCCGAATGACCTAAGAGCCGCCTCATCAGATGTTTTTAGTGTGCGCTTTAAGCCCAGACGGGTATGATAAGTGACTTGTCGAGTGTTATTTTCTTTCTTCGCGAGAGCACTTTACCTCTCAGTTGCCTACCCAGTCCGAAGTAGAATTCGTTAGCAAAAGTGATTCTTCGTTGAAATTCTAGGCAGACATTATTTTTGGTGCATTTATACGACAATATTCTGCATAGAATCTGAGCATTGCTAGATGCTCGCCGTGGTGCTTGAATAGCTCAGGGAAATCCATCAGCGCCTGCTGCTTTATTGTTTTCCAATCGGGATATTGCATTCGCACCTCTTAATAGTCTGTTTGGGAACATCCATTCCATCATCTTCGATGGTGGGGCCGGTTTCGACATCTTCTGGGGGTTGTTGCTCGATTTCTCCAGAGTAGTGCTCCTTCCATAATCCTAGTATTCTCTGTGCATCGGTTAACATATCGACGTTCCCACCTTTACAAGATCTCGCTCTGGCTTTAAAGCCCTGAGTCACTCGCTGCATTTTTTGATAGACCTTTCGAGCTCTATTTCTGTTGGCTAGCAGCTCCAACTCTTCGCAGTATTGCTTTTCTGTCTCTTTTTGTTCGTCCGGAAAAGCCGCCTTGTCTCTCTTTCACACATCGTACCTATGGAACGGAACACCGTTTGATTCTAAAACCCGCTAACGATTATCTTTAGAATATTTGTGCTTTCAAAACTTTTCGCCTTAAAAAAAAAAAAATTATAATAAAAGTATTACACTGCATTGTTTTGGCGAGTGAGTTACACGTTACGTATGAGTAACATTTAATTGCTGCCTGTCAATTCAATGCGAACACTTTCCATTGAGTCCGAACGCGATAATAGCTGACAAACATTTGTAAAACCGATAGACTTGCATATAATGGGAGTACATTTATCTTCTCGAAATTGATCAAACTTAGTATATTACGATAGTTTTTTTTTGTTCGTGTGAAATTCCCTTAAAGTCATTGAAATGCAAAATGAAATGATCAGGGGCGGAGTTTATGGATAAAATATATTATTATGGGAATAAATTTAAGGGAGAGGTAATTTTGTTACAGTGAACCCAGTGTGATATGATTGAGATTGTTTAGAACACTCATTACTTTTTATCGAGCTAGAAGTTGATTTGTCAAGCTATCCACCTAAGTTGTGATCGGGCAGTTGCCCTTGTTAGATTAACTTGCTGCTTGGCCATGCTTTGGAAAAGAAGGATGTTGTTTACAGAACAAGAAAACAGGTATAAAGCCCGAAAATTCGACCAAAAGATTCGAAAGATGAAGTACGGTTTCAAGACCAGAGTGAATCTCTGCAGATCTTCACGATATGCCATCCCTCCCACCCTTAATATATTTCTGCTTCATTGTGGATTTAGTTGTCATTGTTCGTACAGGAAATTATACTCACATTGTATCAGACAGAACGATTCGTATTTTCACATTGCCATGAAATTTAGATTGTATTCGTTAGGCCAGTTCACGATTTCCCTATTGTTTTCGCTGTTCTGTTTAGTTTTTTTTTTTTTACACTCACCGTCAAGTTAATAGTGGGAAGAGTGGCGCTTGAGGGCTACGTTGAAAGGTTTGTCAACGAATATTTAAAATCCAAGTCATTGTTAAAATTTGTTAAAAAATAAATAATTACATAACATTGTTGTTGCGGCTGCGGGTGTAGCGTCACCGTGTCGATGCTTTGTAGGTTATTTGCAACACTTGACTGACTCTCAAAGTATCTGTTTTTGTTGTTGTTGCTATTAATTTTACAATTTTCTAATTTACTATGTCGGTACTTAAATTCATCGCACTAATCAACTTTTACTAGTTCTATTCATTATTTTGTTAAAATTTCCTATTGCCTTTTTTCGTCTGCTTCATACGTTTCTTTGGTCAAAAATTGAAAAATTTAGGTGCGAATCTGTAGTTTACAAATTGAATTCTGAAATGTTTGCGTAAAGAGCTTTTAAGTGATCGAGATGAATAACTATTTTCGAAATCTCAATTCAAAAAATCTGCTGGAATAAATAGCAAAAAAAAAATAGATTTTCACAACAATTTACTCAATTATTTTTTAGTGCTAGAATTAAAATATTTATCTATAAGAAAACCTATTGAGGTTGTCTCTAGATTTTTTATTTTCTATTCAATTAAAAACTTTGATTAATGTATTAAATTATCAAAAAAACAAAACAATAATAATTTTCATTAAAAAATTGCTATTCTTCTTGGCCTTGACCCTATTGGTACTTGGAAAGTGTCTTAAAATTCGAATAGTGTAGTTATTGAAATTATGCCAACTTCAAAGGGAAAAGTTTTATATAACAATTCTTATTTGTTTTTTAGGTTCTCTTCCCGCTAATTTTCACCGAAATGCTAGGCAAGGTTGATATTGAAGCTAATGTAGCGGGTGGTGGCCCATCTGGACAAGCTGGCGCAGTACGTTGGGGCATAGCGATGAGTTTACGCAGTTTTGTTGATCAAGAAATGGCCGAATCGATGCGTTTAGGTAAACTTACTTTTTACTTATTTTTTCCAAAGTAATGATAATAACTCGTATTTCAATTTCTTTTCTATTTATAAATGCGCAGCCGGTCTGTTACAGCGTGACTATCGCTGTCGTGAACGTAAGAAGTTTGGACAAGAAGGTGCACGTCGTAAGTACACATGGAAGAAACGTTAAAGTTTGCATTCAATGGTACATCGATTTAATTATTATGTTTAAAACGCATTTCGTATTGTTATTCTAAACCAAATTTATGTTTGTCAAACACTTTTGTTTTCGCAATTGTATAGTGCTTAAATAAAAATACATAATATATTTAAAAACTAAATAACAATTACATTCGATCCAGCGGACGCAGACCCAAGATGCGCATGCCTGCATTCAGGTTACGTTTGGCGGCGCTAAAAAGTAGCAAACGATTTTCCTGCTTTGAACGGCATTGTTCATTTTTGATATTCAAACACTTGAGGGCACGGCTGGTTGTGTTACTGAGAGGGGAAAAAGAGATTTTGTAAATAAATTAGAAAAAACTTGTATGGGAAAAGTAAAATGTGAGACTTTGGAGAAAATTTCAATGTTTTAAAGCGGCTCAAATTCAGCATGCGACGGGGAGGCATGCAAGCAGGTATCGTTGCTAACTTTTCTAGAAAGTACTTTGATTGTTTTCAAAAGTACTTGCAGATTAGATGAGCTAAAACGACAGACTACTAACCGATTAGCCATTGAATATCCCCTTTTTATTGCATAATTTTACTTACCATAACGCAAAGAGATGATTCACCAGTACACATGCCTCAAGTTGTTGTTTGGCCAGCCATATAGCTTGTTCGAAACGAGCTATTTCTACAAGTAAATCGAGCGCTTCAGGTTCTGTCAGCTGTGCTACGTTAGCCTTACTATTTTCGAAATCAATATGCGCCATATTCTCCAATAAACTATGTAGACGACAATGTGTATATTGCAATTTAATTCCTGTATCACCATTCACTTGCAACGCCCTTTGCCAATCAAAATCATAGTCGCGCTGTCGACGCTGTTTCAAATCATTGATGATGACTGCCGAAACACCCAAAACATCGGCAACGGCTTTGTAATCATTAGATGTGCTGGACAGCTCGACTTTGGTGGCTGTAAAGATGTAAGAGTATAATTAATAGGATAGGGCAACCGTATGAGCCTGAGATTTTTGGTTTACTCGATTAATATGACCCAGATAGCGGAAACATTGGGCTATAATTGGCTTAAGTATTCCTATATAAGCATAAAGATTATTGCTCCAAGAAGACTCAAAGAGCCATCACATCTCTTAACACTGCCTGATTTCAAGCCTTGCAACAGGACAGGCATGATGAGAGTATAGAACATAAACGACAAAAAAACTATTTACTTACTTGGACTTTTGAGTTGTTTCTCCAACATTATATCTCGCGCTTCATCCAGTACATCACGTAGGAATACCACTTTACCACTGCGAGTGCTCATCCCATGTATACGACCAAATTTAACATGCATCATACGCTCCAAAGGTATATCAGTTGTCAAGGCAGCTGTGGTTCTGAACAAAGCATTAAAATGATCTGCCTGTCCATTTTCCACCACATAGTACATACGCTCAAAATTATAACGCTTGAATCGATCGAGTACGGCAGCAATATCACGTGTTAAATATAAGCTGGAACCATCACTTTTTAAGATCGGCACAAGTCGCCCATCCACATCAACGGCCTTACGCCCCTCAGTTCCATTCAGCAATAGTTCACGTTGCTCCAAACAATCTAGCACGCCACCAATGTGCTTTTGTGAATATTGTGATTCCCAGTCATATTGATCGAAACTCACACCCAAGCGTGCATATACCTGTTCCAATTCCGCAACAGTGTACCTACGGTAATTTTGCCATTGACGTGCCATTTCAACATCCATTCCTGTCTCGAGTTGCGTAAAGCACATACGAGCCTTTTCAGTTATGGTGGCATCCGCTTTGGCAGCAGTGTTAGCGGCTACATACGCGGAGTAAAGTGTTTCAATGGGCTTGGACCGCATTTGTTCATCGGTTATACCAAGCATTTGTACACCCACGTGCAACATACCAAATTGTGTACCCCAGTCCCCTAAGTAGTTGATGCGCGTCACTTGATAACCCAAATGCTGATGCAAATTTGCGAGCACATTCCCAATGATCGTGGAACGTAGATGACCAACATGGAAGGGTTTGGCTATATTAGGTGAGCTAAAATCAAATACCATGTGTTCAAGCTTTTGTCTCGGAACAGCTGGCTCCACATTGTGGCGCAGAAGTGATTCAACAAAAGGTTGAGTTTGCAGTTGGAATTCAAGCCGTGCCGGTAATTTTCCATCTGCTGGCAGCAGTTGTACTCTTTCCACAAGCGAATCGTCATATTGTAGCCCCGCTATTAGCTGTAGTAACTTACCGGGGTTTGTTATTGATGTAGGCGCCCAATGCAGTGTTCCAAATGTTGAATTTGCACCTCGTTTTGTAGGGACCTCCAATTCGTGGTAGACATTGGGTGCGAGTTGTGTTGCTAATGAAATCTGTAAGAATGAGACTTGTTATAGATATCTCCACCATTGGTTTTTGATGTCATATTCAGTAAAATATACTAATATTAATTTAATTTATTCACTTTTTCACAAATAGCTCGTCGAATTCTTGCACTCATTTTGACAGTCCATCTTCGAATTATTATTTTTATTCGCACAAACAGCTGATTGAGAGGGTTGTTGCCAGTGTTGCCACAGGTAAAAAAAAAACGAAGCGTTGTAAAAATTATTTACCAAACGCTATCATTTAATAAAAAACAAACACATACAGGTTAATTAAAAATTAAGTATATCAAAGATCGGTATTTGTTTCCTTTGGCACCCAACTACTAATAAATTAGCTAAAAATATGATAGTGGTGTCAAAAGACGCGTTTTGACCTCGGTATCATTGATCCGAAGTCGAAATTAAATTTTTTTGTTTGAGTGAAAGCATGTGTATCTATCTCCGGTTCACTACCAGAAGAATGCGCCTTATGTTCTTCAGCTGCCCAACCAGACAACCAAAAATTAAAAAGTGCTTCCCAGCTACATTCAAAAGAAATAGAAACAAATGTTTCTTTCTTTTATCAGGTTCTCTTTTAGTGGCAGTTTTATCAGTTCCTCTTAAATTTATCCACAGTTGGCTGCACTGCTTGATGTCATATAAATGAAATAGAGCTGCCAACACATCGTCATCCAAATGTCAGATGAAACAAAATTCAAAATTCCAATTAGAAGTGGCAGCAGCGAGCATAGCAGAGGCAGCGACGGCCAGAAAGTTTTTTTCTCCCAAACGAGATTGACACGAATCAGACGTAAACGCCAAAAAGTAGTGGAGAGGTGAAATAAAATTGGAAAAATCGAAAGAAAATTGTAGAGGAAGCAGAGAATTTCAAAATAATAAAATCTATTTGCAATTGAATTTGCGTCCATAAAACCTAAGAAATTCCAAACGAATAAAACACGTGAAGTTTGCTTGATATATTTTCGGTGAGAAGAAAAAAATTCCATTTGTGCCATTGTGAAAAAGCCGAAACCAGTTGGTTGGTGCAAAGTGAGTGCAGAAAAGTGGCTTAACTAGCACGAAACTAAAAAAAGTTTGAAAACCAGCAAAGAAATCGATGTGTTTCAACCAAAGTAATGAATGTAGTAACAAAATAATCAATTCGAAATAATAAATTCCTGTTCAAGAAGAACTCCCGTGTGCCATGACTTGCTCAAATGTTGGCTGCATAATTCTCGCTGGTGACTTACATACATACGCATATGCAAATATGATATGGGCAAGTGCGTTTGGTACGTGGCTAGCTGTTGGCATTCCAAGCGAAGAAGTCACACAGAGGCTGGGCGTAATGTGTTGCTTTGCTTCAAAGCGGCGTAAAGCTTTGAATATGTCAGATGATAGACATCTTCCCTGGAATTCTTTTACATATACATACATAAACTAGTTTATGAGTTTGTTGGCAGTTTAGGGTTCATTAAATATTTGCTTAGAATCGCTGTTTAAAGCTAGAATTCATTCAACTCATAATATGGCACAGGTGTAGTTGACAGTCATTGATTTTTGTGGCGCCTCAGCCGCAGTCTGCGTCGCTGTTAGCTTCGAGCTTAACGCCTGCGGTAGCGTAGCGCTTCGAGCTATGCCCTCTACTCACACGCCTTATGTTATTGTCAATGGAAGAGTATATATTTTCTAATACGTTCCTTATGTGCAAAACAGAATGGGTGGTTTGTTAGCCCACTAAATTTTGTATTATTTTGTTCTGATTATGGTATCAGGTTTGCTTGTCCGTCATGTACGTGTGTTTGTTTGTGGCCGAATTTTATCAAAAGGTTTTTTTGTTCTGTTTTCAAGGCTAATATTCGCTCGTTCGTCTTAACTCCAGTGGGTGGAAATATTCATGGGTTCGGGCGTCAGTCAAACAGGCGCTCTTGTGGCTGTTAACATAAATCGATTTTGTAGTAAATGTGTTAGCCTTACATTTCGTGATATCACTCTTTGCGCTTCCTAGTAGTAAAGTAAGCATTTGGCCTAAGTAGGTACATATGTATGTGTGTATCTATTTTTCAACCGTAGCACAAATTACGCAGGAGTACCTATAAGTTCAAACGAGGTAAATGTTACCAATTAGTAGGTACCTAGCTGCTTTAATATGTGTATTAACTCCTCTCAGCGATCTTTACAGAGTAACCCCACTGGATTTTTGCCCAAAAAGAAGAGTTTTCTTAGTGGAGTGTTTTCGTCGGTATCACACACACTGTATGTACACACTGTTTTAATTATGCTTATTTCAACATAGGATGTATGTATAGTTTCAAAACCCTTTTTGAATTCTCAGTAAAACTCAGTATTCCAGAGAAGATTAAAGCCGGTTCTATATCATAATCTTTCTATGTCTATCTTATTCGGACTATAACTTGTAATGTCTTCCCTGTATCCGGATCATCCCCGAACGATACTATCCATCAAACCGTGAAAGGAAACGGCGAAATTATATTCGTTACTGATATTTTCTACCAACAATTTGTTGGTGTTGACGACCTTTACATTTTCAAGTATCCTGGTTCGGTACGAACTTGAGGCCTACTGACCATGTGTAGTATATAAACAAACATAAATCTATCGGCAACTTTTCTAAATTTCGAGTCAGAACTGAATGAATGGCTATTTTGATTTTCCCATATGCATTTAGTTACTTACAAAAAAAAAAAAGATTATTAATCTCCTTATTTTGATATTTATGCACGTCTTCTTGTTTTCACATTTTCTCAATCCCTTTGTTATTACTGCAGAAAGAACTGAGAACGTGTTTATTGTACAAATTTTTACCACAACAAATTGACGTTGACCACTTGGGGGGGTCAATGCTACGAATTAGCCAAGGTAGCATTTTTCCAAACTTACATAAATACATAAATACAAATTTCATCAAGCAGGTGTTTATTTTGAAATAAATCTCTAATGAGATGCAAAGTAATTTGAAATTCAAGCGGAAAAGTGATGCAATGTGAAAAAGAATACACAAATGCCCCTAAGACCAGTTGTATAAAAACATATTTGTGTGCATAAGCACTGCTTAATCTTTCTTCCATCGAAGACTCCAAAAATATAAGTAAAATAATGTTTAAAACTACCACATATTTGAAATACGCCCATCCATATGATATGTATAGTGCCGTGCGCATGAATAGCACATTGATCTACAAAACTGGTCTAGCTTGACGTCCAAGTCAAGTACTCAAAAATTTAGTACAACATTTTTAATTTTAGGAGGAAATTAGCACATAATTCTTGGCTTCTAAAAGTTGAAATCCGCCGTTTCGAGGGTGCCGTTTGACGGACCTCAATTTATGTCTAACACCAACGCATTTGAATCCAGCTGCAGCCGGCAAGTTGTGCAAAAATTTTTTATTGAAAAGTGAAGTACTAACTCAAGATACATGCATATATCTACATACATTCACCCCTAATCCATTTAAGCGTGTTTAAATATAAAAAAGTGATCAAATTACTAAATTTCCTGTTGAAATATTAAAAAATTATTTTCATAAAACAATAAAGTTCGAGAAAAATTAAATTTCCAGATTATTGTGTTATTAAAATCGGTCTGTGTTTGCATGATAAGAAATATACCACATGCATTTGATAAACAATCTTAAACGAATAACAAAGAAATTAATCATGTTTTACGCTATAAGCAAGTGCATACCGGGAACCTAAATGGGATCGCAAAAATATATTTTTTATAGCACAATTTTCTTTAAAAAAAAGTATACAAACAAAAAAAACAACAACAAAAATACAATAACGAACGAATGGAATATAATAATAATTTAAAAAAAATAATTAGACAGACGAAGATTCACGTTAAAAGGGACTGCGCTTTATTATTTGAACAAGAGATAGGTTTTACAAACGACAAATAACTACAGAGCTGGTCGAAAACCATTAGGATTAGAAAATGATTATGATTACAATAATCTTAATTTCAATAATACAGTAGAATCTCGAAAAAGTTTACCAAAATGTCCCAAGGGTATTTTACTTTTCCGAAATATTTACTTTTCTAAAGGTTTCCCAAATTTTAAAAAATATGGTAATGAACATAATTTTAGTGATATAATTCGATACATTTATTTGCATGACTCACTTTTAGTCATTTAGATTTAATTAGTACTGTTGTAGAGAATAAACATACATAAATACAGTCAGCGTCAATATAAAGTATACACCATTCTCTTTTTAGTTATCTCTTTTATTTCTCTCTTTTTTCGCTCTCTTTTTTCAACTTATTTACTATTTTTTCAATCCTTATTTTCTTCTTTACAAACTATGAAAAAACAAAAACTAACTTGCAACAATAACAAAAGTTATAAAACAAAAACAAAATAAACTGCTTTTTCGAAGCGTCAATATAAAGTGTACAGCATAAAAGTGTACAGGAAAAAAAAGTTCTAATATTTTGTTTGACACCCATTCGCTTTTATTACAGCCTGTAACCGTCTGGGCATGGAATTCACTAGATTTGCGGTAACTTCTGACGAAATTTTTTGCCACTCCTCCAGTAAAACTGCTTTCAGCATGTCCCTATTTGTAATGCTCCTTTTACGGATTTGCTGGTCAAGGTGCTCCCACAGATGTTCAATGGGGTTAAGATCAGGTGATTGGGGAGGGTGATCGAGCTGCTTGGGAGTACGGTACAACAACCATTCCTTCACTATCTTGGCTGTGTGTTTGGGATCATTGTCCTGTTGAAACACCCAAGACTGATCGAGGCCTAGTTTTTCTACACTGGGTGCCAAGTTGTCCCGCAAAATCTTAAGGTAGTCATTCTTCCTCATCATCCCTTCAACGAAAATTAAATTTCCAACTCCGCTAGCAGCCATACACCCCCACACCATCACCGAACCACCGCCATGCTTCACAGTAGGTACTAAGTTCTGTTGCGCGAGAGCCTGGTTTTTTGACCTCCAAATTTTTTGTGACTTTTTTTTGCCGAAAATTTCAAATTTGCTTTCATCGCTGAAAAGTACATTACTCCAAAACGAAACATCTTTATTTTCGTACTTTTTAGCATAGTCCAAACGCCGCTTTCGGTTTTTCTCGGTTATAAAAGGTTTTTTTCTCGGAGTTCGACCATGCAAACCATTTGCATGTAATGCCCGCCGTATTGTACTTGCACTTACGCTTACGTCTGATAGTCCCGAAATATTTCTTGATATTTGAGCTGCACTTTCGAAAGGATTTTGCCTCACTTTCCGCACAATATTGCGAATTTGAGTTTCATTTAGCCGTTTTGGTCGACGCGGATGATCAAGATTTTTTAACGTTCCGAATTTTTTGTACTTGTCAATTAATTTTTTTACTGTGTTATGGTTTCTTTTTATTAAAGCACCAATTTCACGTAGCGACTTTCCTTCTTTATGAAGTTTTATTGCTAATTCTCGGACATCTATTGAAGTTTGTTTCCCCATTTCACCCCAAAATTAGAAATGACTCAAAACAACGCGTGGTCACTATCATGTGCGAACAGACAAGAAAAAAAGTTGCTGCTGGAATTGCTAAAATGCAAAATAAATGCAAGTGACAAAATATAACGGATCATTTTGCTGCCCACTAACCTCCAATTGAACTTGTACACTTTATATTGACGCTTCGAAAAAGCAGTTTCTTTTGTTTTTGTTTTATAACTTTTGTTATTGTTGCAAGTTTGTTTTTGTTTTTTCATAGTTTGTAAAGAAGAAAATAAGGATTGAAAAAAATGTAAATAAGTTGAAAAAAGAGAGCGAAAAAAAAGAGATAAAAGAGTTAACTAAAAGAGCATGGTGTATACTTTATATTGACGCTGACTGTACATATATGAATACGTTCATGACCAACTTCGTATGTGCCCGCGACACCGCCAACAATAGTTATTTTACATAAAAATTCGGGAAGACATAGCCATAACGGGAATACCCGCGCTTGGTTTTCTTACCAAACCAACGGTTGGATTCCAAAAAAAAGGATTAGCTCGAAAAAGTTAACCAGAAGTTAACTTTTTGGAGCGCTACGTGGACGCTCAAAATTGGTTAACTTAACCGAAGGTTTTACTTTTATGAGAGTTAACTTTTGCGAGATTCTACTGTACTTTAATTACGATTACAGTATTATTCGATTGTAGTTACTAGAGATCTTTAATTTGAATATTGTAAAAATTGTGATAGCTCTAATTTAAATTTGGTTGGTTTAGTTAAGTAGTAAAAAATAAAATAATTTAATTTATGGGTTTACAACAAAAATGCCATATGTATTTGAAAAATTTATTGTTACCAATCGAGAGAAACCAGATTTACCGAATTCCATTCCAACGAATGAAATTATATAACTTAACGAAAACTCAAAAAAATTGACGAAAACTCAAACAAAACTACGGTTCCGTGTTCAATTTAAGAAACAACAAAAAGTGCTACATCAATTAATTAACTACTCAATTCATAAAGTGAAATGTTAACTAAATCAAATAACTATTTACGCTTATTTTAATTCACTTATAATCCTTACGCCAACAGCCCTAATACAAATATACATAACTACATATGAATAAACATAAAATAAATTACTAAAACATCAAAAGGGAGAAATCTTAAAGAATAGAGAGATACTGCAGGCCATTTTTTAAAGACACAGAATATTTAATACAAAACAAGTGTACTCAATTTCTGCTAATACAGCACCAACACAGCGCTTAGCGGATAAAAAACAGCGTCAGCATCATGACTATGGCTGGGCAGACCATCAATGATCGCCTTTTGGCGGCGCGGCATAGCTTGGCTGGTCAAGGCCTGGCTAAGTCGGTGTGCAAGGCCACTACAGAAGAGTGCATCGGGCCCAAGAAAAAGCATTTGGATTGTAAGTATATAAATAATGTTTGCTTTATATATACGTTTATATGTATGTTAACATAAGGGTGAGGAGAGATTGGTGTCAGAGACAGAAATTCAACAAATTTAAATTTCGGCTATAACTAGGTAGTTACTACAATTAAAATTTTGAAGCCCACTAGAAATCTGATTCACAAACAGTCAAATGGTGGTTATTAATTACTAGAAGGACCCGGCAGACGTTGTTCTGCCCAAATTTAGGGAAAAAATCGCACGATAAATAAAAAAGTTTGGAATATTTCGGTCCCTGGTCCACTTCCCGGAAAAAAAATTACCCCAAATTTTAGCAAAAGTAAAATACTACCTTTGTACCAAATTTGAAGAAAATCGCACCATAAATAAAAAAGTTTGGAATATTTCGGTCCCTGGTCCACTTCCCCGAAAAAATTTAACCTCAAATTTTAACAAAAGTAAAAGTTTACCTTTGTACCAAATTTGAAGAAAATCGCACAATTAATAAACAAGTTTGGAATATTTCGGTCCACTTCCCGGAAAAAAAGTTATCGCAAATTTTAACAAAAGTAAAAGACTGCCTTTGTACCGGAATAAAACTTTACATAAACACTCTCCGGACTCCTACTGAGCTATTCTGTAAATATGAACAAAATCGACGCTGTAGTTCCGGAGTCTATAACATACATACATACATACATGCATACATACATCCTATTTTATATACATATATAGATTATTATTATTTAAGGTTTTACATTATATTTTAAGGTATTAATTCCTGATTCTGTCTATAGAAAAGGAATATAATTCGGAAGTGGAATAAGAATGGAAAGAGATGAGAGGGTGAAGCAATGACAATATACAAGATAATATAATATTTGTTCTGCCGTATCCAAATCCTCAGAAGCTTTTTAATAAACATACTTGGAGGGCTGCCGAACACTGCGATGGCGACCCCGCTGTTGAAAAAACCTGTTCAAAACACTTTTGAGATCTGAAAATCCACCATCACAACGCAGTGCCCAAAGAAATTAATCTATTCCAGATTTATATTGCAACGAATTTCCGTCGTCCCTTGTCAATTTTGGTTTTGTAGCAAACCGGTTTCGTCGATGCGACATCTTCAATGCTTTATTTCGTTCTGATTTTTGTCTATCGAAACGAACGAAGTAAAGCATTGAAGATGTCGCATCGACGAAACCGGTTTGCTACAAAACTAAAATTGACAAGGGACGACGGAAATTCGTTCCAATATAAATCCAGTGTCCACCCTGTCGGTAAACACAACAACCAAACAAACGCAGTGAATCTATTCCTTTCATTTTAAATAACTGTTGTTTGATACCGTTACTTCATTCAATTAATCAATTGGTTTTTAAGTGAATAGTTGATGTATGTATATTGAAAAGGGTTTCCGTCTTCCTTTGTCAAATTTTTGGTTTCTGAATTCTTTAGTGTATTGTTTCGTCCGCTTCTCCAATTCAAGCGTCAACTTACTTGAGATGACAGCAGGGCCTTCGTACCTGAAAGGATCGGGTTTATCGACGAATGCTTGTTAGCTCAACCAACTGAAGGCAGGGGCTCGAAAGTTCACGAGCCAAAATCCGTGGGCGATGTTTCGCTAGTTGTTTCCACCCTAGTCCACTAATGTAAATGATGTTATAGCACACTCGATCATATATTGCTGCTACTCTAACTCGTTAACTTCGAATTTGTATGCAAGTGATATGTTTTTGCAACTTTATGGTCGTCGGTACTCATTTTGTATGCATTCTTTCCACAACTGTTTGCATAAGAGCGTGTGATTTTGTTCGCTTGAATTTTGTACGGATGATTCATGCACATTCAACTGTTGATTTGCTTTTGCTAGTATGATTGGTAGTTCGGTTTATTTTAGTTTCGTTTTGGTTTAATTTTCTTGTTGCTTGGTTGCCCATCTGACAGTACCAGTTTGCTTGTTTGTTGTTGAATTCATTTTGTTGTAAAATCTTTGGTAAGCTGTGCTCCTGTTTCCATTGCATCTTGTCGAAGCTGCAAAACTGGTTACAAAGATAAAAAAGGGCGAGTGGGTTTCATGTATACGAGTGTAGTTGAGTGTTTTTAATTTGATTTGGGTGACCTAAGTGGTCCTTTGAAATGGTTGACAACAAAGAATGATATAAATCATGGACATACATTCCTACTTTAGACATATTTTTACCACAATTCATTTTTTATATAAATGAATTATTATTAATATATTTTTGACAATAGATGTGCAGTGGGGTAGCTAGGGAAGGCGTACTTAGATGGAAGGATAGAGTGTAGGATACTTCATAAATAATCTTTCCTTTAAATTCTAGTTGCAGAAAAGCATAATTTGTCTCAGATTTTGGGTTATTGTTTGAGCTCCTACTTGCTCACTTCCTCTGCGGCAGTTTGCTTTGGCTGAAAAACCTGCAGGGCTTGTTCCACTTCTTAAAGATTTTAGGGATTTTAGATTTGTTGCCGAAAGTGACAGTCCTTTGCCAAATATAAATCCCGTACGCTCCTTTACCCACTTGCTGTGCATAACTGACTGTTGCGAGAGTGCTTTTGTATGACCATTGCAACCTACTAGGTCAAAAGGAGCAGGCGGGCAATGAGAGTCTTCATAACCCTAGATCAACCACTAAGTTGAAAGTGCACTTTAGTCGCCTCTTACGACCAGTATGCCTACTTCGGTCACATTCTACCTGCTATCCCGCCGTCAATTTGGCTTCCTATTTACACTTTGAGTTCAGCTCGGTCTATTAAATTCAAATAACTCTGCCCTGCCTACGACAACTCGTATGTGAAACACACTTAAATAAAGTTATTGCCGTAACGTTCCCTGTTTTAAGTACAAACATTAGCAGAAATTTCAAACATTCAAAGCTCGTAATTGGTGTAACTAATGCTTTACAAGTTCAAGTTAATTTCCTGTGGTTCAAGGTTAAAATATTATTGTTCACACATACATACATACATATGTACGTACTACACGAACAACTAAATATAAATCTCACTTTTACTTGTTCTTATTCGTGCTTATTTTTGTTTTTATAAAATACAGTAAAAAGCGCAGAAAATAACTTTTTTCTGTCGCTCAGTACACTGACTTCAACCTAATTTCCTAATGGGGTCTTACAGTTATTTGTCGCACCTTTGCGTATAAACGTAATAAGTAGATACTTACTGAGGTATTAACAAAAAAAAATGCAACAACAAAATGTGACATTTAATAAAACAAGTAATAATGCTGAAGAAACACGCTGTAAAATTGCCATTTGAGTACATTGTACTTTTTGTTATTGTTGTTAGTGTTGTTGTTGGTATGACGGTTCACTCATTTTCACTTTTCAAATCATTTTACATTGCATGCTTTATCGCTTGCTGTTATTGTGTTTGTTGTTATTATTGTTTATGTCATTGCTGTATCTTTACAATGCGACTGCATTAAATTAAAATAAAAACAAGTAAGAGAGTTTAAGTTCGGGTGTAACATAATGTTTTATACCCAGATGTGAGTTTTGTAAAAAAATTCGAAATATTGGCAATATCTTGATTAAATTATGTTCCCCAATACTAAAAGCTTTAAGATCTGCTTAGCCTTAAAATTGTAGCTTTATATACAATGAAGTAGGCGTGGCTACCAACCGACTTATCTTAGACTTTTATAAATAAAAATGAATGTGTGTGTCTTTCATAGGCGTCCAAAGTACTCAACCAATTTTCACTAAAATTTCATAGTGTATTCTTAGGGTCACGGATTAAAGTATAGGCTATATACGTATGTATATTTTTGGTAAAGGGGGCGGTACCACGCCCCCGGGCTATATAAAATTTAAATTCGAGATAACTCTGAATCTATTCGGGCTATGTTTTTTGGATATGTGTCCTTCCTTCAAGATTTTTAATAAGTTTTGAAGAGTGGGCGTTGCCACGCCCCTATTTTTATTTTTGCTTCTGCCTCAATAATGTCCAAAGTTTAAGGTCGATATCTATTAAACTTTCCCAATACGTTCAAAAGTTTAATGTGCACGACATAGGCTATAAATATTTTTGGAGAAGTGGGCGGTGCCACGCCGCCAGGCTATATAAAACTGCAATTCGTTTAATACTCAACATATTTGGTCTAAATTAATGATATTTGGATATATGTATGTGTCCTTTAAGATAGATTCAAATACTTTTGAAAAAGTGGCCGGTGCCACGTCCACCTATTTTGTTGTTGTTGTTGTTGTTTTAACACTACTTTGCCCTGCCTAGGTAGTCAGTATCAACCTTACCCAATATTGTCATCGAACTCTTCTAACGGAAGTCCTAAAAACCTAGCGGCTTCAACAGGGGAGGACCAGAGGGATATGGGTGTTAGAAGAGTAGGCTCAGATGAGCAGACAAAAAGATGGTTAGTAGTATGGGGGGACAAGCCGCATGCCGGACAGACATTAGGCAAGTCGGGGTTCAGTCTGGATAGGTAAGAGTTTAACCTATTACAGTATCCAGACCGGAGTTGGGCCAGCATCACCCTAGTCTCCCTAGGCAGCTCGCGCTCCTCTTCGGCAACGGGTGGTGTTGCTGCCTGAAGAACGGCGTTCACCGGGAGAGAGCCAACATATGAATTTACCGAATTTGTGTGGATGAGGGTGAGGGCCTGCCGGTGCACCTTAGGATCAAACGGCGTGGAAATCAGGTGCCGGATCTCATCGTAGTGTTTGCGTAGATGGCTCCTTATGCTCCTGGGGGGCGGATCCTCGTTGATCAGGCGTCCGTTCGGATGCTGCGGTTTGCAACAGTTGAACAGGAATTGCCTGGTCAACATCTCGCTATGCTCTTTAACGGCGAGCATTTTCGCTTCATTATGTAAGTGATGCTCAGGAGACATAAGAAGACACCCAGTGGCGGTACGAAGGGCGGTGTTTTGGCAGACCTGTAGCCTCGTCCAGTGTGTGTCAGCTAGCCCCGGCGACCATATAGGCGTCGCGTAGCTCAGTACCGGCTGGCCAATTGCTTTATATGTAGCTAGTAACGTTTCTTTGTCTTTACCCCAAGTGCTGCCAGCTAGGGACTTGAGGATTTTGTTACGGCTTTGGACTTTATTGGCAATTGCGGTTACGTGAGCGCCGTATTTGAACATGTTATCAAACGTCACCCCTAAGATTTTGGGGTGTGAGACAGTTGGTAGCTTGACACTATCAACGTAGACGTCTAATTCCATGTTCACTTGCGTTGTCCACGTCGTAAATAGGGTGGCCGAGGACTTATTCGGTGACAATGCCAGGTTTCTCCCGGCGAAGAATTCGGACACGGCTGGGAGGTATGAGTTAATTCGCTTGTGCTACAATAATGTCTAAAACGTATAGTTGCTTTTTATGAAACTTTCACGATTGGCTCAGAAGTTTCATGTGTACGACATAAGCTATATATATTTTGGAAAATATTGTATATCCTAAAGCTTTTGCAATAAATGGAATGTTAAAAATTAATAGAAATATATTTGAAAATTTCATTCTAGGGAAGTCATTGGTCGGGCTGAACAACGTCAACAGTAATAAAAAAACACATCAACAAATATGTTTTAGAAATAAAACCATTTCAAAGCTCGATTCTATTATCTTTGCCAACACTGTATACAACTCCATATCTTTCTCGAATCGTTTCTACCGTCAGGATATAAAACTCTGTGAGCTATGCAGCTGAGTATAAAAAGCATCAAGCTCGCTTGTCGCTCTTTACTGCTAAACCGAATGAGAGATATTGTTGATGTTGTTGTTAATGTTATTATTATTGTTATTGTTACTGTACTGCTGCTGTTATCATCATGACAGCTGCTATAATTGTTATGACTGTTGTTGCAATCCATGTTGCACTTTACACTCCCACTCCGTACATACAAAACACAAAACGCATTAAACAGAATTAATGGAGCAAAAACTGATAAAAAGCATCATTAAAAACAACGATGAAGATGAATTGGTTGGAAGAAGGAATCAAATCTTAAGTAACTAAATGAAGTAAACAAAGTAAAAGTTGGTTGAAGTAAAATGTCATAGAATAGTTATGCGGAAACTGAAATGAAAGAAAATAAGTAAGGAAATCTAAATACGGGTGAAACAGAAATAATAAATGATTTACATCTGAAAAATACTGCAATTTCAGTGAGGTTTCGGGACATTTCCGGGATCATTTTGGAACCAAATTTTTTTTTACTTTTTTGGGATCATTTCGGCACTTTTTGGAATAACTTCCGAAATTATTTTGCTTGCTAAAGTTATGGAGCGAAAACTTCTCTTTAAACATAAATAGGGAGGGAGATGATGAACCCAAAATAACAATCTTCAAATAAAAAATTATTTCGTGGAATACCTCTTGTCAAACAACCGGTATTTTAGAATGAGTACGCAACTGAGAAATGGATTCCCATCTCGGTGAGCAAAGTCGAAGCGAGTTGTAAGTTTAATTTAAAAAGCCAGTGACTTATCTCGAAATACAAGTGACCACATTTAATAACCAACTAACGACCTATTTACATATTTGCTATGGTCACAGCTTTCAACGTAGTCTGTCACATTTTTGTGTGTCTTTTTCTGCTGCCACTTCATTGGTACTTTGGCTATGATGGATCGTTGCTTATTTACCTTCATTCATGACCTTCTTCAGCTCTACTTTTGTGTTGTTAGTATACATACGAGTTGTTATATTCTCATATTGCCGCTAATATGTTCACGAAATCATTTATTTGTTTTTCCAGTTCTGGCTTCACATTCATTCATTCATTCATTCCGTAGTACTCGTAACGTAAGAACTTCTGCGCTTTTTTCACCTTGTTGAATTGACGTTCTTTATGTCCCATGGGAGCGTTATTTTGTTGCTTCGCATCTGCGACTGTCTTAAGGCTTATTTGTCACGTTGTTGGCGTGGTACGCCATGCCCAGGTTGCGTATTTGTTTGTGGAATTGTAATTTGATTGGTATTATTTGTCTTTATTAAATTAAAAGCTAAACGACGTTTACGAAAATTTCAAATTTCAACTTTGCAAAACATCATACAGCTTCTTAAAAAGTAAAAAAGCAGAGCTAACCATGAAAACTTAAGGAAAATTTATCGGCGTAGGAATCTCTTTTTATCTGGCTTCTGACAATCTAAGAGATCCCAACCTTATGCGCTGAAACATAATAGGTCTTCCAGAGCTAAGCAGGTTGAGCTAATACTTCCAACAAAGACGTGCATAACACTAGCAGTTAGTTTCGAAACTGTCTCCGGACCTCTAACCTCGAAGAACGATACGATGCGCCTCCATCTACTTTGACTCTGAACTATGAATGGCCAAACCCATTTCAGGGAAAGAACTATGAGCTCTGGGCAAGTTAAAGATCTGTAGTGTTCGTAAAGCGATGCAAATGAAGATGCTCACTATGGAGCCAAGAGCAAGAAGTGCTCGAATGAAGAGTCGACCAAATCGTCATGGGAAAAATGTGAAGGAATTCAGAAGTGTAAAAAGATAAGTGTTAACTGTTATTCACTGCGCTTGCTATGTACATACCTACATATGTATATATGTATGTGTAAGTGTATAAATATGTATATTATTGTTCCTTTGTGAAGAAATAGATTTTCAATTTGCATTCGTTAGTGAATATCACTCGACTGCAATACGTTTTTACGACATCAATATGTATGTATGTACTTTATGCTATTAAAACAAAAACAATAAGTTCTTCACACTGCAAGCTTCTAAGAACCATTCGCATGTCTGCACATAATTGAAGTTATTCATGGCACTAAACGCTTAGGGTGTCTTTACGGCTTTGACTGCCATTGAACTTTCGAGTGTTTTATTTGCCAGTTTTGTGGTATTCTTTTTTATTGTTATTGCTATGTAAAAATTCAGTCAATACCACTAAGTAATCAGCATAAAATATTCGTATTCCTTTATGCTTTTGATTTTCTCGGTTCCCCCCATAAATTCAGAAACACATATTTTCAGAAATTTTTTTCCAGAAAGCCAAAATTCAGAAGTAAAAACGAAAATTTGCACAAAATTAAATTTTTGTCGGCCGTATCATTACTTTCTGAATTTTTAGATGTGAATTTCAGTTTCTGAATGTTTAGATAGGCTACTTTGCCAAAGAACCTTACAAATATCTATAGCAACTCCTAGAATTTGATTTTGAATTCTAAAGAAAAAAAATTGGTCACCAAAGGGTTAGTGCATAATTACTTGTGTTGTAACGCTAAACATACCGGCAAAAAAATGTATTTCGAAATTATAAAGATAAAAATTTAGGTCACCAATGGGTTAAGGCATGGCGTTTAAAGGGTTAAAACGCTTAACTTCAACTCCTTAAGCCTATGTAAAACTATTTTGATGTGAAAAAATTTGATTTCAGAGTTAAAAGAAAATTGAGGTCGTCAATGGGTTAACGTATGGCCGATCATGGCTTATAATTCTAAATATTTACCAATTAAGTGCAGCACAACCCATTCAAACCTAACCAAAAAATCATTCATATTATCGTTATAAAAAAACATTTTAAAAAATAGAAATGTAGATAACGAGTGGGTTAATGTATGACCGTAAATGTGTTTCTGAATTGTTGGTTTCTGAAAAGAGTTTTCTGAATTTTTGATTCTGAAATTTTGGTTTCTGAAAAAAGTTTTCTGAATTTTTGAGTCTGAAATTTTGGTTTCTGAAAAAAGTTTTCTGAATTTTTCCTTCTGACTTTTGGTTTCTGAAAAATGATTTCTAAAAAATTTTTCTGAAAAATTGTATATCCGAATTTTTTCTGTCTGAATTTATGGGGGCACCACATTTTTCATATATAAGAAAGACTAAGAGATACATTCTAATCCTGTTTGTTTTGTATGTAAATGTGGAGTATTAGTTATTTTATTGAAAAAAGTGTCAGATGGGACTTAGTATTTGTTTGCTTGAAGAAAAGTACAACTGATGACAGAAGGTTGAAAGACCAAACCAAATTCCTGCAGGTACAATTCGGAGAATCGCTCTTGCCATTAGGTATTACTTTGAAGTGAGTAGTCGCCTCTCGACGAATCAACACTTTCGAAAGAAGAAGCCGGTTAAGCTTGACAGCTTACCGTGCAAAATACGTCAATTAAACTCCAGTTATCGGTTACCGCCTCTTATGAAAACGGGCCTTAGAGTATTCGAGAGAAAGGATCTCCTCATAAGTTATGGTCTTGTTAATTTTCTGCTAAAAAGATGTTTGGCGGTTTCGTCTACCATCTGTTAAAATAGTTAATACGAGTGTGCTGGCTTACGTTGGTTATTTTTATCGGTCTTAAAAGTTTGGCCATGAATCCGACCTTTGCGCATGAATGATGACGCCCCGATGTAGAAAATGTTTCCATTGAAACTCATCTGCGACAGTTGCGATGAAGAATTGAATGTCTCGTTTTGGTGATCTCGGCCAGTCTCTTCTTGGCCATTAGACGTCAATTAAAGAAATTTAGTTTTCTTGGATGTTAATTAACAGTATTTATGTACATATGTATATTAGGGTTGTTCTTAAATAAAAGCAGCCAATGTTTACGTGAGATTTCTCATGCCTACACTCCTACGTCGATATTAATATAGCCGAAGCTATCACATATCAGTTTTGATCTCTATTGAAGATGGGTAAGTGGTGTAGGACTCAAGGTACAAAGTACTCTATAAAGATTCATAAAGTCAAAAATGATATTTTTAATGTAATGCCCTAAATCGATAAGATTGTAGTTTTGACTCCTATTGGTGGCGGTTAGGGCACATGATTTTATGTTCACTGCACCCTCTAGTCCAAAATCTTATATACATGTATATTATGTATATTAGGGTACTCAGAGTTGCAGAGTGCAACACGCCTTAAACATCATCAATCGCTACAAAAAATTCATAACTCCTTTCTTCGACAATAGTCTTTAAGATTTTGGGTACAAGATTAGCCAAGGATTAATTTTAGTTTCTTGAGTCTTAGGATATTTTGAAATTTGACTCCAGGAAAATTCGCTATCGATACTTTCTCGTAACGATATCTATAACGATATTGGTATTCACTAACTTTTTTTAACGATATTCGTTTATTCCCGATCAGCTGTGTCGCAAAGTAAACAACACATAATTTCCTATTGTTATCTGTGTCGTGAAAGAAACAGCACATAATTGAAAGTATATTATTATTATTAAAAAAATTGTCCTTTTACCCGAATAGATACATAAGTTAGTAAATAGCATATGCGATAGTCAGGGCTGTCATGGAATCCAAGTCGGTTTTGCATTTTATCGGAATTGCAAATCAATATTGATTTCATTTGGTGTCATGAAACCGTGTCGGTTTTGTTTATTTCGAATGTAAACAAAACCGATGTTCGAATCAGCTGTTTTGTGTGGATCTCAAATTTTATTTTCGCTTTTTTGACAAAAATTTGTGAAATTCCATTGTTTTCTTCAATAAATCATAAAAATTGAATAGAAATAAAAGTATATGAGTTAGCTGAGCTGTAGCGTTCATGTTGATGGAAAAAGGAAGTTGCGGGAAGGTCAAAATGAAAATTTTGAGGGATTGCAGCAACCCGCTTGAGCTGCCGGACACAGCGTAAATAGATTTATTGCAAGGTGCGCTTGTAAATACTTATATGATATTTGCAGGTTCATAGTGTGTTATAGGCTACATAAAGAAGCTTTCCAAATGGTACTTGACACTATTGGCGAACACTTGGCACGATCTCAATTTCCACCAATACTGCAGCTAGCAGCTAAGTTGCGATTTTTATATTTTCCCCAAGTACGAATAAAAATATGAGCCTCATTAATATTTATTTTTATTTAAAACCATCATTTACTAACATTTTTATTAAATTTTCTATCTGCAATTGAAAAAAAAAGCAAATCCAATAGCTGCTAGCTGCTTGGTTTATTTCCGACAGCAAAACCGATATTATCGGTTTCTGTGACACCTAAATCCGACATAATTCCGATTCGAACATGAAACCGATAGCATTGGATTTCATGACACCAAATCATCTTTTCTGTCGGTTTTAAATCCAATTCCGACTACTATTGGATTCCATGACAGGGGTGAGTGACAGCGACAGAATCGTTATCACAAATCACGAAAAATCGCATCGTTTTAAGTTAGTGAGTTCCACTACTGATCGTGCCTTTAGCGATTGAAGAGATCAGTTTGCGAAAAGTAGTACAGTTGATTTTAAGCACCACCCTAATGCCCATACATACATACATATATAAATGCTGAGGAATGATCGGTGTCAATGCCTGCTAAATTTATGCAGATTTTATTAATGATATTTGATTTGACTTTATTTGCTTTGGCGTTGCTTTTTACTTTCACGCTCTTTCTCTTCGCTTTTCTCCACAAAACCAGCTTGTTTACATTCAAAATTTTGTTGGTATAATTACATATCTAATATTTTTAGTTTGACTATTTTGTTTTCCAATTTCTTTTTACATCGATTTGTGGTTAAATTTTTTTTGTAATTTTTTTTTTGTTTTTGTTTTTTTTTTTTTTGCATTTCACTTCATTTAATTATTTACAGTTGCGCACGTCCAAAGTTTTATGGCAAAAGTCGTTCGCATTTTCTCATTTCAGTGTCGTTTTTATGGGCACGCGCTTCAACCGTAAACAAAATAGAGTGCTCCATCCCCTTTAAAGCTCTAAAATATGCGTAAAAACCCCCCGTTGTGTACGGCTACGTTGTGAGTCATAAATGTTTTAAAGTTTGTATCCAATGTATTGTCGTCTGTTCGTACGTTTGTCGTCAAGCACCAATCGCTGCCACCTCACAGCTATCGTCAATACAGCCCACCATATGGTGGGTACATACATACATATATGATATGGGGGGTAGGACGGACGCTTCGTCGCTGTAGGTTTGTTGTCGCCAAGGCGTCGTTTACAACAAAAATGTGCCATTTTTCTTATCATTGATTTTTCCGCTTTTGTTCCGTGTGTTTGTGCATTTGTATATGTCTTAGTATGTGTTTAGTTTGTTATTTTGTTTTAGGTACTTTGTTGTTTTTCTTTTGTTCTTATTGATTTTACAAGCATCGAGATTTTTTGTAGATTTCTTGAAAATGTACAAGAGCACTGATATTTGCTGACTTTGAGTACACTTTGTCACTTCCGCTTGCACTTGCTTATCTTTGCAAGCGGTCTTTTTTCTTCGTGAGTTTTTTGCGAATACCTGGAGGGCGGCAATACGTTTTGCAAAAATATCAAATGAAAAAAAGAAAATATTTCACGTTTTCTCGTTCAATGGACTGGCCGTTAATGATCACGAAAACAATTTCAAAATGGTCCCGAAAAATGCCTAACATATACCCTGAAGAATTCCAAAATTGTCCTAAAAAAGATATCAAAATAATCCCTAAAACTGTCGCGAAGTTACCCCGAAAGGAACTTAGTAGTCCCTGAGAAAGTCCAGCCACACTAATTTTGTATCAAAAAAATATACATACATATCGACAGCCACACTGCAAAACCCTGTATGTTCAAAACCAAAAAGTTTTCAAGAGAGGGAAAAAACTGTAATAATTATAACGTATGTATATGAGCGACGGTTATTTCATTTCACCACTGGAAAGAAACGGAAAGTTGTAACCCGATTTTGACTGGATTTTAATGTGCGAAATATCACGATCTATGGGAAAGGCTCAGAACCTTATTTTTAGAAAAATAGTGACTTACGGGGTTTTGCAGTGTGGCTATCGATATATCTCCTCTTCCTGTTCAAGTTTGGACCGTACTTGTATGGGAAGTTTTGGATGAATACTTAAGAAGTATTTAATCTTATAACCAGATGTCTATCCCTATAATATGTACCAACGGACGGACATGTGCGATAATCACTACTGTGT